>CAXKWD010000001.1:222735857-223359554 GCA_964059195.1 Ectobius pallidus
CAAGAATATAGATTTCTGTGTTTTAAAGCGCTTGTTTGCCTTTAGTACTGCTCTGTTATTCATAATGAGTGGTCACACTGTGAGTTTTAAGAAGACGAGTTAATTATGCTGAAACAAATGAAATTGATTTTATTACTGCAGTGGATTGGCGATGACCTGAATTTCATATTTTTCCCCTTCTTCTTCTTCTTCTTCTGAGGTTATTTTATGACGTTGCTCTGTTCTAAAGCAAGTTTACACAAAATTAAGTCAATTTTGTTAAGTTAAACTTTACAAGTATTTTGTATTGAATCCTATGTAGCACATTCAAATTCATTATACCAATTATTGTACCCGAAAACGATATTTTGGTCAAAAAACCTAAAAAAAACTATTTCACCTAATGGAAAAACTAAAACAGGGTTTTTAAAAACCTAAAAATCCGGTCCCTAATAATAACACTAGCTTAAATGACCTAGCATTGTCTAGGTTTTGCATTTCACTTGTACCATGTGTACCATGTGGCTTTTAGTTTTCAAAATCGAAGTCCTTGTTGCTATTTAGATATAAAAATGAGGAAGAACAACTTATTGCTCTAACATTATTCCCTGAGAAAATGCTAAATATTACTTTTTATTGCTCATAGAGGATTTGTGGTTTTGCTCCCCATTGCTTCTAAACACCAAAGGAGCTAGGAATTGAGATGAAAAGTAAGTGATATTCTTAACAATCTTGCTTAAAAATTGTTCCTGTTTCTATAAGGTCTGTGTGTCAATCCAGTAAAATAATTCAAAGAATGCAGACTTAATTGTAATTTAATAGGGACTGAAACATTTGAGGGAAGGTTTTTTTTTTTCCAAAATTAGTTGGTCTGATTTTTTCTCCTGGCCCAGTTTGTAAAGTCTGGCAAAAATTGGTCAAACGGTGTAAGAATGTACATTTAAATAAAGGTCATACAAATAGGGTTGACACATTTATAAGGGGTAGTTTCTCCAAAAATAAATTTTGACATAAAACTTTTTTCTTGGTTCTATAGGTTTTGTTTGTAAACTTGGGTAAACATCGTTCAAAGAATATAGATTTAAATAGAGATCATAATTGTAATAGGGATGGTTATTTCCGAAATAAGTTTTGCCTAAAATTTATTCCTGGTTTTATAGGTAGGCTACTGTGTCTGAAGTTTGGTCAAAGTCGTTAAAAGATTTCAGATTTATATATAGATAACATAATAGGGGTTGAAAATTTAATAAGGGGTGGATTTAGAATATTGTCATCTTGTGGAATTTTTGCCCACTTATACAGAGTAGGCCTACATGTGTTGAATTTTGTCGCCATTGGTAAAGTAATGTAGATTAGTACAGAAAAAACATTACTCATGAGGGGTTGAAAATAAGGGATGGGGTAAATTTTAATGTTTCATATGACGTGCAACTGGCTGAGAAGGGTAGTTTTACAACTTGGTCAAATCATGTTTAGATTAACTGAATTGGAGCTATTATATCCGAAAACACCAAAAGACCTTTATTTTGCATTTTTACGTGTAAATATCTTTAAAATTGTGCTTATGGAAGTAACCCGTTGTGTTAAAACCACAGTATATTGACCTAAACCTAACAAAATTTCACTGTAGCGATTTTTGAGGTGAAACTTCTTCAGCCGCAGTAGGGGTAAATCGAGAGCTTGTGTAACGCTCAAAAATCGTCACGAAATTAAGGTAACGGTCAAAATCGTCATGAAATTAATGAGGTGTGACGGAACGGACTGCACAGAAAACAATCACCTCAATGAATAGGCTTATCCATAGTTTTCAAAATTAAAATAAAAAATCCAAAATTAAAAAGTAAAAAATTCAAAGATCCAAAATTTAAGAAATCCAAAATTAAAAAATTCAAAGATCCAAAATTCAAAAGCCCAAAATCCCAAAATTTAAAAAATAAAAAATCCAAAATTAAAAAATCCAAATTTGGAAAAAATCAAAATCCAAAAATAAATTTAAAAAATAAAAAAAAATCCAAAATTTAATAACAAAATCCAAAATTAAAAAATCTAAAATCCAAAATTTAAAAAAATCCAATAATCCAAAATTGAAAAATAAAAAAATTAAAACAAGTTTCACTTCTGTCGCGTGGCTCCCACGCACACTTTTTTTCTCTGATCGAATGTGTCGCGAAATTTGTTCCTTACGCCTAGGCATGGCTGGCAGGTTCACTGCCCATGAGAGAATACGATGACTGGCTTTTCTGTCCCAGCAGAAGTAGGTACAGTATTATGATAGCTGTTACTTCGTAATCGGAGGTAACTTAACTATAAATCCAAAAGAGATACCAAAATATTATTTATTATTAATGAAAACGTAACTCTGCCCTTTGGTTAACCCTACTGATTGTGCAACTGTAGTGATGGATTCTGCAAAAGAATTCCAATTTATAAAAATTGAAGTTAAGGAAGAAGTTTTTCCAACTGAACTCGAAACAAAATATGAAGACGATACTGTGTTTGAACCAAATGGGGGTAAATCATTATTTGACGATTCAATTAAGACAGACCCATCTGAAGATCACAACACGGTTGAAATTAGTGAAACGATTGCAGCTTCCAGCCTAATAGATCCAGCCACACCGTCACAAGGAATTAATGAAAAAGAGCCTCATATGCAAATTGAAAAACAATCATTCCCACGAGAATTCTGCGGGATTACAGGTTCTGATAAAAGCAAAGATTCTAATCTCATTTTATTCCGGTACTTGTGTGGTCTCTGTAACAAGACCTTTTCTCAGAAAGAAGATCTCGACAGTCATATGCTTGTTCATAAAGGGGAAAAGTCTTTCACGTGTCGTACTTGTAACATGGCATTTTATACAAAATCTCATCTGAAAACACATTATACTCATGTTCATACTAGAAAGAAGCAATTAGCTTGTGATTTCTGTTCCAAGACATTTGATACAATAACTGATCAAAAGGCACATCAGAGAGTTCATACTTATTCCTGTTCTGTTTGTACCAAAGTGTTTTTTACAAGAGCTCATCTCCAAAGACATCTACCTACTCATAAAAGAAAAGAGATATCGTATTCGTGTCCTGTCTGTAATAAAGTATTTTCTATAAGAGGTAATCTCGAAAGACATCTACCAACTCACACAGGAGAGAAATCATACTCGTGTTGTGTGTGTAGTAAAGAATTTTCTATAAGGTCTAATCTAAAGAGACATTTACGTACTCATACTGCAGAGAAACCTTTCTCGTGTGATGTTTGTTCCAAGTTATTTTCTCTGAAAGAGGCACTCAAAGTTCATCTTGGTACTCATAATGGAGAAAAACGTTTCACTTGCGGTAGCTGTAAAAAGGCATATACCAAATGTAGCGATTTCAAAATACATCTGCGAACTCATACGGGAGAGAAACCTTATTCTTGTTCTTTCTGTAACAAAGCATTTGCTGTGAAAAGTAGACTTGATACACATCTGCTTATTCATACTGGACAAAAACCATTTTCGTGTGAAGTTTGTTCCAGGACATTTACTCAGAAATGCACTCTCAAAAATCATCTTCGCACTCAACACTCGTTACAGAAAACGTGAAATATTTAGTTGTTATAAATAAAGTAACGGCAGAGAATGATATAGATGGCCTAAACAAAAATCACTTTAAAGATTGAGAATGACATAACATAATACCAAAATGCATCCCCACAAGTTAACACAAGGAGGAAGGGCCAGCAATTTTTCTCTAAACCACTGAATAGAGAATGACAGAGAGGTAGTTGTCACACCATTGTTCAAATCCCAGGTGGCACACTTGTACGACACAGGTATTCAAAAGTTGGTCTCATGGTAAGACAGATGTTTCAATTCCTGTGGCAAACATGTTGAAAAATAGCTGAACACTGGCTGTGTCTTATGCAATAAATATTTCCTTGAAATTGTGTTTTGTTTCTGTAAATGGCCCCAGGGAAACTTACTCTATGGACGCACCTCATATTAAAAGTGTGAGTTCATAGAATATCCTATTTAACACTACCGAGTGCTCTCCAATATTTTGGCTATCAGATTTAATTCTTGCTCCTGTTAAATGCACAAAAAAGAAGTAATGTTGATAGGATTTTGGTGATGACAGAGAGGCAACTAATTTTTTTTGTAGCAAAAAATAACTTTTTATACCCCATAATGATGCTCTTAAAGTCAATTATAACCTTATACTCCCAAAGGTATGAATTTTCATGATTTTATCCACAGCGATAATTTTCATTAATGGATACACCAAAGTAAACGGGATTAAGTATTCTAAAAAATATTTGATTTTGGGGCATTTAAAGTAAAAAAATTCTAAAATCCTTTCTTAGTGAGCACTTACATTATGGAACTAACTTGTAAGGTATTGTCAAAATTCCAATTCTCTATCTATTGATTCTCTGTCAGTCAGGACAAAGGCTTATATATATATATATACATAGAGATTGTACCTTTAACATAAGGGCTGCTTTCGGTCAGTCTTAATTTGCTATCAACTCTATAAAAATCATCTCTTTACCTTGTATGGTAAATATACACTTCTAAATTTTTTTTACCTAATATTGAACATCTTTGACATGAACATGACATGACATGTAATTTTGCCAGGATTCTTAAAGAATTCTTTTGTAGTAGAAATACCCTGCATGTGAGTTTTATGGGTGCTGCCCCATAAAAGCAAACCATGTGAAAGATACGAATATATGAAGCCATAATATATTTTGATTAGCATACAACAATCAAGATAGTTCGCAAGTCTTAATACCAATAAACTGGAAGATAATGTTTTACAAACATTTTTATACCCTAAACTACTATTGTGCTTCTATGTTATTTATGCTAGAAGTTAATTTGAGCTTAAATTGCTCTTATCTGGATCTTTTTGAAGTGAAACTTCTTTAGCCGCTTTAGGGGTAAATAGAGCTTGTGTAACGCTCAAAATCATCACGAAATTAGTGTTATGCTCAAAATTGTCATGAAATTAATGAGGTGTGACGGAACGAACTGCACAGAAAACAATCAACCCAATGATTAGGCTTATCCAAAATTTAAAAAATCTGATAATCCAAAATTAAAAAATCATAAAAAATAAAAAATTTAAAGGTCAAAAATTTCAAAATTAAAAAATTCAAAGTCCAAAAATCAAAATTAAAAAAAAAAATCCAAGTATCCAAAAAATTAAAAATCTAAAATTTAAAAAAAATCCAAATTTTGAAAATACAAAATTTAAAATAAAAAATCCAAAATTAAAAAATTAGAAATTAAAAAATCCAAAATTAAAAAATTCATTATAAAAATTAAAAAATCAAGGATTTAAAAAAATCGGAAATTACAAAATTAAAAAGTAAAAAAAAACCAATATTAAAAAGTCCAACATTCCAAAATTTAAAAAAAGCCAAAAATTAAAACAAGTTTCACTTCTGTCGCGTGGCGTTCCACGCTCACTTTTTTAAAAAATTATTTTCTTTACGAGAAACAGGCGAATTTTACATTATCTTGTTCAAAACCTGTAGATCAGTGATACTATTGTAGATCCCATCAAGTTTACAACCCCGAAATTTGACCGTTAAAAAAAATTAATAAATTAAAGAAAGACCTAGACACGTGTTATATTTAATTTTCCTCTAAACCATTATTAACCTCTTAGCAATTAGTACAATCGAAACTGCCAGGAAGATAATACGTAGTTCACTGCCACAAAGATAATACGCGGGCAGTATACATCAGTCTTCCACGTTGTACGATTAGCAGCTATTACAACAAAAGTTAAGTTAACATTATGGTATTCCCCAATACGTAAGAAATAGTGCAGTTCTTATTTATTATAATTATTAAATCAGAAAGACAAACAAACATTTAGTGTTAGTGAAAGTATAAAACTGGGATCTTAATTCTAGTGGCGGTGGAACTTTAGTGGATTTACAAGCCTGCTTTGACTTCTCAAAGCATGGATTCTGCAAAAGATTTAGAATTTATAAAAGTTGAAATCAAAGAAGAAGTTTTTAAAACAGAATATGAAGATGATACTCTACTTGAACCAACGAGTGGGGATAATTCATTATTTGCTGATCCATTTAAGGCTAACTTCAAAACAGAGTATGAAAAAAACACATGTACTGTAGTTGAACCAACGAATGGGGCTGAATCACTCTTTGCTGAATCACTCTTTGCTGACTCAATTAAGGAGGACCCGTCTGAAGATTACAAGGTAACTGGAATAAGTGAACTGATCGCAGGTGACCCGTTAGACACCCAAGCTTCGAGCCAAATAGTTTTAGATGAATCTTCACAAACAAATAATGGAATACAGCGTCGTCCGAAGCCGATTAAAAAGCAACCACTCTTGGATGAATCCTCTACAAAAACAATTTCTGAAGATCATCAAGATGATGCAATAAAGTCACTCCTAAGCAGTGGCTCTAGCAAGCAGTCTGGAACAAATCACTTTACGTACTTATGTGGTTTCTGCAACAAGATCTTTTCTCAAAGAGGAGATCTGGACACTCATATGCTTACTCATAAGGGAGCAAAGCCTTTCTCGTGTCCTGTATGTAACAAAACATTTTCTTGTAGATCTAATGTCCGTGTACATCTGCAGACTCATGGAGAAAGAAAACGTTTGTCGTGTGATTTCTGTACCAAAACATTATCTAGAAGATACGATCTCAAAATACATCTGCGATCACATACGGGAGAGCGACCTTTCGCATGTGATTTCTGTACGAAGACATTTACCTCCAAACATTATCTAAAGTCCCATATTATGATAAAACATGCAGGAGCCTCAGCACGTTATGTCTGTGATTTCTGTCCCTTGAAATTTTCTTGCAAAACTAATCTCAATATACATCTGGATACTCAAAAGAAAGGGAAACCTTTCACATGTAAATTTTGTACCAAAACATTTGGTAGCAAATGTGGTCTCAAAACACATATTCAATCGGGTTGCCAGTATTAACGATCAGCATGCTGACCATGTAGATGACATATCAGTCAGGTGGTAGGCCTTGTCCCTTCAGGGATGTAGCACCACAGAGTTTTAGTTTTTTTTAGTTTTCAGTATTCGTGAAAAAACAGTACTAGGTCGTGCACCAGGCTCCTCCCACCAACTAAAATGGAAGCCGTCTCTGTACTTGAACTACTACCAACACTATCTGTTGTGGGAAATGTGAAACTGGGAAAAAAATTAAATACTTTATTTCTTTCTTTCTTTCTTTATTTAGGCCTGTTGGAATCACCAAAGGTGACACAGTTGTCAATTTTTACATACAGTGGCTGTACAATCATAGAACTCGTGTAAACTATAAAATGCCTTATCCAATAAATAACACTTCAGTAAATACTTAAACTTATTAATACAAGGTTCATTAAGAATAAATTCTGGAAGTGCATTGTATACTTTAACACTATTACAGTAAGGGCTCTTGCTAGTCAAAGCTTTTCTTATTTGCGGCACATGTAACATCTCATAATTTCTAGTATGGTAGGTATGTATCATATTGTTTCTTAAAAAAACTTCGGGGTTGTGTCTTACATAAAGGGCCGATTCCATAACAAAAAGAGAAGTCAACGTTAAAATATTAAGTGATCTAAATAAGGGCTTGCAATGAGTGAGCCAATGGATGCCACATATAGTCCTTACAACTCGCTTCTGAAGTAAGAAGAGTCTATCTGCTTCAGTACAACCACCCCAAAAAATTATACCATAGTTCAAAATACTATGGAAACATCCATAGTACACTTTTAGAAGCACTTCACAATTAACCAACCTAGCTAATCTATAAATCAAATAGCACACTGAAGCAAGTTTTCCAGATACCGTGTCAATATGGGCTGACCAATTTAGGTTACAATTAATATTAAGCCCAAGATATTTTACAGTTTCACATGTATGGACTGTCTTTCCATTCAATCTTAAAAGAGGAACAGAGTCAGACTTTTTTCCAGTATGAAAATCAATCAAAGAAGTTTTCTCTTGATTCAATATAAGTTTGTTTTGGTCACACCAGTTACTCATTTCACTCAAACCATTGTGAGTTCTATGGATCAATTCAGTTCTACATGTGTCATTAATCAAATGGCAAACGTCATCAGCAAAGAGCCAAATATGTCCATTGGTGATACTTTCAGGCAAGTCGTTGATATATAAAAGAAACAATATAGGCCCAAGATTTGAGCCCTGAGGGACACCCACATTAACTGGTGGAGATATTCGAGACTTGTAAGTTTTGAGCACATTGTTGTCTCCCAAATGTCTTAGGGCAACAATCTGCTGCCGATTCTCAAGATAAGAGGCGATCCACTTCAGAGGCATACCACAAATACCCATATTCCTAAGTTTGGTAATAAGCACATGATGATTCAGAAGGTCAAAGGCCTTAGTCATGTCATAAAAAAGACAAAGTATGTTCTCAGAAAAGTCCAACTTAGTGTAAACATCCTTTAAGAAAGTAAAAATGGCATCTTTAGTGGACTTGCGTTTACGAAATCCAAACTGGTTGTCGTTAAGAATGGATCGATCTTCAATAAAGGGTAGTAATCTATTCAGAAAAACAAGTTAAAAAATTTTTGCAAAACAAGATTGCACAGCTATGGGCCTGTAGTTTTTCACACAATGTATATCAGCCTTCTTGTAGACAGGCACAACTTTTGAGACTTTCAATTTAGTGGGAAAACATCCAGTGGAGAAGGATTTGTTAATAATTCCTGCCAAGGCCTCAAATACCTCATCCCCACATAACCCCAAAATATAACAGGGCACTTCATCAAAGCCAGAACTTTTCTTGGTTCTCAAACTACATACGGTACAATGTCACCTACTTCACCAGCGGTTGTTGGCCTAAGAATCAGATCACTATGAGTTCCAAAGTCAATATTTAAGGGTGCAGGCACATTAGCTCCAGCTAGTCTTTGCACTTCATCCACAAAATAATTACCAAATTTCTCTGCAATTGTTACTGGATTTGAAACAATTACATTATCGACAAGTAAGCTTAGATTATTATGGGCTTTATAATCTTCCTCACAAAGATTGCGAGCTACTCTCCACGATTCTTTGCTCACATTTGTAGAATTTAAAATCTGATCTCCGTAATATTTCATCTTGGAGGTATCGATCAGATGAGAATGCGTCACTTTAGCTCTCTTATATGCCTCCTGATCATCAGGCGTATATATGCATCATCCTTCTTTATCACCTTTTCTTACCTCCTCCTCGCCCTGCCTAACTATTTGGGACCTATTTCTAACCGTAAAATTCTGATCGACTGGGATTCAAACTTGTGACCACTAGCACCATAACCTGTAGCTTTAACCACACAATTGCGTAATGTAGTGGTTAAGGCTGCTGGTTACGGTGCTAGTGGTCACAAGTTCGAATCACGGTCGTTCCAGAATTTACTGTTAGGTCCCAAATAGGTAGTTATGGCGAGGAGAAAGTGAGAGAAAGGGAGGAAGAGAAAAAGAGAATAAAGGAAAAATTATTTTTTTCCCAGTTTCACCTTTTTGCATTACTAGCAACGCCATCTAGGAAAAGACACCTAGACACCCTAAATCTGTCTTTCCCAGGCAGATCCCATTAGAGAGTTAGTGGGCAGAGCGTAGTGCACGACCTAAAATTATTTTCTCCCCTTAAATTCATTTTGTAAAGTTATTCACATGTATATAGTATTTATCTGACCCCTTAAAAATTTGTAATGTAACCAGAGGTATACCACAACCGTACAAAATTCAAATAAAATAAATGGATTCACACAGAAATAAAGGCACCATCAATCAAGTTGTTTATCATTTCAATATAACAATATTCAACAAGCCTATAATGGCATTTATTAAAGACACGAGTATGTTTAGGAAACGTAGCATACGTATGTCTTAATCACCATTACAGGCAAGTTGCATACGATTGTTTTTGTTCAACCATAATTAAATGTATATTAAAACTTACTTACTCAATGGCAATAGACAATTCCTCAGCAAGCTAAAGAAATATTATTTATTTTATAGAACCCAAAGGTTCTTTGCCACACTTACTGAGCCCACCGTTCAACCCTATTCTGTGCTAACTCTATCCAACCATCCCTCGCAAATCCTACTTCCCTTAAATCTATCCTAATACTGTCCTCCCACCTATGTCTAGGTCTTCCAAGTTCCTGATTTAAGAGCCCCAGGCCTATACAAGCTGCTAACATTCCAAGTTCCAAGTCTATAGTTCCTACGATTTCTAGACTCCCTCAGTGTAGAGTGTAGTCCCTACCTGGAGATCCGAGCGAAGGACTATTTTACCTCTGGAAAATTTTACACTGAGGGACATTTACAGGCAACCATTTCTTAATAATCTTTTTATTGCTATTATTTTTTTACTGCGAGGGGCAGCTCATGTCCTTCTGTACTTCAAACTCTACATCCCTATGGACTTATAGTTTGGAAATCAAAAGTCCTCCATAATTTAATTTTTATTTATATGGAAAATACCAAACCTGGGCAGCGCCGGACTTTTTAAGCTAGTATATTAATAATATTAGCTAATATTATTTTGAAACAGAGGATCAATAATATTAACTAATCTAGTTTCCATGTACTGTATTCAATTGTGAAGTTAATAGAAATTTGCAAAAGAGCATTGCTGAAATCGATTTTTTTTTTGTTTGCAATATAACACATCCATTACTATAAGTTACCTCTTCGATTTTGTTTATTTCTTTATAAGAGTACAACACTGCAGGTCTAGACCAATTGTTGTGGAGCTTAACTCGGAGATAGATTACAAAAACAACTTATTTTCCCTGCATATCATAACTGCAATCATCACTGATTAAACAACCATTAACGGCCCCCAATCCTGCCATCTGCGTCGGGTGGTAGGCCTTTAGGGATGTAGCGCCACGGAGTTTAGTTTAGTTTATGCCCGTATGGCATCACATGGTTCGTTCTATTCGTTTAAATATTTATATCTACTACGTCAAACAATGAGGCGATGGGCTTACCACCTGTCCCTCTGCCTTTCTCGGAAAATAAGCGTAACAAAATTCATATAGGTAACAGAAACCTCCACTGTAGCCCCAACATAAGGGATATAGGGTTCCAGGCAGACAGGGACAGACGTAAAAACATTATAATTTAATTTATGTAATTTAGTGTTAAAACTATGTCAGTGATAATAAATAGCCTATGTTATAATTATTAGGGGGCGGATTTCTATGACATGTCATATTTTTCCCCTTTGCATTATTCCAAGCATCCTGGTGAAATTGGAACGGCTTTTATTGTGCATATAACTGTATATTTAGGAAATATTAGTATTAGTATTTAGTATGAATATGCATATTATATATTAATAAATTTCATTTTTTCAGCTAGTGCTAATGAGATATGTTTTATCTGTAATGACTATGTGTAACACTTATACAAATCAATACTGTACGTAGAAAATTTTTTTCAATTCTTTCGTACTTTTATAAACTGGTTTTTTAGAATTATATTAAAAACTATACAATTAATTTTCTAGGGCATTTTGATTCCTTATCAACCTTTTTCTATTCTTTTCAACCCTACTAGTGCTTAGGTGGAAATATAACCTGATACATATGAATATGCATATTTAGGACATAATTTTTGCATATTTGTGTGCATATTAAGTAAATTTTGAAGTTTCATATCATATTTTGTAAATTTTGCATTATAATGATACTTTTTGAGAATTTACAGATGTTTTAAATAATTGACACTATATTTTAATAAAATGTATTGTAATGGAACTTAAAAAAATATATACAATGTGTAATTGGTAAAGTCATATTTTAAATTTTATTGGTCATATTTTAATGTTTTTAAGTCATAAATGCATTTATTTATCCTATTTTGTAGGTCATAGAAATCCGTCCCCTAGTTATATTTATTTTTGTATTAAATAAATTATTTAAATAAAACTTATAGCAGTTGAGTAAATAATCGCGGGCTTCTGCTATTATTACTGTATTTTGATAATGATGCAAACGTTCTATGAAGCAAGGACCTCTGGTATGCTTGCGTTTATGATGACATGACAGAATACTTAGACACCTAGCTGATACACAATTATAGACATGTAAAGAAACCGGCCTGCATGGTCAGTTTTCACGACTCACTTTCTACTGAGAGGTGAATACACTGATCTCAGCGAGTACACAGAGGAAAGTTTTGTTTCGGCGCGAAACCGTAAAGTTTATATCAACTAAGTAAACGTGAAAGTTGTTTGATAAATGCTGTTTAAATGCATGTTATGACAATAAATATTACAATCTAAGCCTCCTGTGTTCATCTATGTTCAGGTTCGTTGCCTAGTAACAAGCACAACTTTTTCTTCTGCTTTCAAAAAGCGGGCTCGCGTGGATTTCGTACTTAATAATCCTTTCTTGGTACTCCATTCCGTAGTTTTTACTATTTTTTGTCAAATTATTGAATAATTTTTTTTAATGAGAGAGTTTAAGAATAGGCCTACTACCTTACAAGGTTTCTCCATACAACTTTGAACCCTTTTCGTAGGGTTCATAGGGTTAAAATTTTGGAAAATGCTGAAATACGTAATTCAATATTTTTGTTGCAGAGTATTAAATTTATACTAAATTTCAAGAAAATCCAACCATTGTTTTCTCTATTAGAAATTTATTAGCCCTGTTTTCACCCCTTAGGGGTTGGTTACAAAAATTAATAAAATCATATGTAGTTATATAATCTTTTGGTGTTGTTTTTTTTTTTTTTTTTTTTTTTATATATATTTTTTTTTATTTTTAATCAGGTTTCAAGTCAACAGAACCGTTACATCATACTTCTTCGTATACATTTTAACTCCATTTTCACCCTTTTAGAGATTGAATTTTGAAAAATCTCTGCTTAGTGAGTCTCTACATTATAATATAAAACCATTTAACTTAGGCCTACCAAATTTCATAACTTATTTATTGTTTCCCTGGCGTTGTTGAATCAAACAGGAAAACTTTTTTTATACAATAGTATGTTTTATTGTGTTATATATAAAATTAGGGCAAGCATTTGATGATTTTGAATCTTTTTTATACGAAGGTTGAAAGACAGCTCGAATATATACAAATTTGTGTAATAAAATAATTGATTAAATAAGGGCAATTTTTTGCGTTTTTTGAGATTTTCAAAAGATAGCACACTTTTGGGGATTTTAGGCCATTTTTGGCATTTATCATAGTTTTTAAAAACAAAATGTTACATTGCGTTGTATTTTGAATTTTTCAATACATTTCCGTCTTCAATGCTTGTTCTATTATAAGTTTATAAGCAAGTAACGTCTGCAAAAAACAAAGCGGACTTTTCGGTATAACTGGTATATCAGAAGGACTTTCACTGTGTCATTCATTTGTGTATAAAAGTTGAGTGAGGAATTTGATAATAATAATAATAATAATAATAATAATAATTGTCATAAATATCATGAATGATGTGTAGACAGAGTCAACCTTTAAAATTACATATACATATTTGCAGATGCGTCTAAAAATTCATTATAAGGGCAATTTGATGGGCATGCTACTTCAGAAGTAATTTTTGTTTTCGCGGAGGGTGTCCCAGTAGTAACTTATTAATTTACTTACTTCATTAGTAACAAAATAACAGTGTGTTATATTGTAAATTTCAATGTAAACACTGTCATTCATTAAATTGCTCTCTAAAATCAACTAGTTACGTCTTAAAACATTAATTATAAGTAATAATGCATCATTTGTTTGTCTTTTTTTAAATTTTCGGTCGTTTTTACTATTTTTAGGGCAATAATGCATTTTTTATTTTGCAATTTTATACTATATTATGGTCATTAAATGCCTTGCCTTATATATAATTTCTTAAATTATTATATTGAATTCACTAAATGCAATTCACTCTGGAGTCCCCATGGCAACACTGTTGTTTTCAGTGTATGCAGGTGGCTTTGAAAGCTGCATGATACTGGGATTTGACAAATAAGAGAGGTTATCGATAGAATCCATTTCTGTAAATCAATAATGGAGAATGAAATCCACATAAATAAATATGGGATGTGATGCATCACATAACTTTCATATATATATATATATATATATATATATATATATATATATATATATATATACACACACACACACACACACACACACATAGGTCTGTATAGTTTATTGCAGATGGCAATATTGTTGATGAGCTGAAACGTATTTTTGAAGGGAAACTTCTTTAGCCGCGGTAGGGGTAAATCGAGAGCTTGTGTAACGCTCAAAAATCGTCACGAAATTAGTGACGTGTGACGGAATGGACTGCACAGAAAAAAATCAACTCAATTATTAGGCTTATCCAAAGTTTAAAAAATCAAAAAATTCCAAAATTAAAAAATTCAAAGATCCAAAATTCAAAAGTTCAAAAATCCAAAATTTAAAAAATAAAATATACAAATATCCAAAATTTAAAAATCAAGAAATTCAAAAATTAAAAATCTAAAATTAAAACTCTAAAATCCTAAATTTAATAAAAAAATCCAAAATTTAAAAAATTCAAAATTAAAAAACCCAAAATGCAAAATTAAAAAAATCCAAAAACCCAATATTAAAAAAGTCTAACAATCCAAAATTCAAAAAATCCAATAATCCAAAATTGAAAAATCCAGTAATTAAAAGAAGTTTTAATTCTGTCGCGTGGCGTTCGACGCACACTTTTTTTTTTTTTTTTTTTTTTTTTTTACTTTACTTCTAACAACCCATTGAATTCACAAAACATTATGTAGCATTATTTATGCCAACTATCATTAGCCCTAGACTATCAAAACCTTGCGGTTTTTTTTTTCAGAAATCGGTGCCTAAATAAGTCCAAATTAACATATTGAAAGAAATCGCACAACTAACCATGAGCGTGCTATGGAAGTCAGACTGGAGACATGAACGCACGGGTAAGTCTCGAACCGATGCCCTTCGTCACCAGCGTGTTATAACGGAGGTGGAGGCACAAGGCCAGCCCGGAGTGAACAATGCGAGACCTTGCCACGCCCTCGTCTTCCGTCTTGACACCCTTTCCAATTCTTGCAAAACACCGCTAGCCATCACCTCTTATCTCATTATTCTTATCTTTCCTTTCGTAAGGTTCTTGTTATTAAAATGGAGGTACCGAGCAATTTAATATAAAAAACATAACATCTTGGACTCGCAGGGTTGTAGCGCCACGGAGTTAAGTTTTAGTTTATATATTTAACAGGATGCGAAGTGAGAAAAATGTATTGGCCATCCTTAAAGTAAAGAAAGTTACGAGAGTACATTAATAAGATTTTGTTTCGGTTATGTATCCTTCGGGGATGCGATGTGATGTGCTAACGAAATTTTCTTCATTTTTACAACCAGTTTACATGAAGAGAATGTCATACATCTCTTATATCTCTACACTAGCTTAAAAGACCCGGCGTCGCCCGGGTTTTGTATTTTGTAATTGGAAATTAACTTATGAAGGATTTTCAATTTTAAATTCTAGGTCCTTATATAGGCATTTATAATTTGAAATAGGAAGAACGACTTATTACACTCAAACTATTCCCTCATAAAACGCTTGATATAGTTTTTTATGGCTCATAGAGGATCTAGAATTTTGCATCCCATCGCTTGTACAGTGCACAGCAAGCCTGGTAGAGGTTTAAATAAGAAGAAACAGAAATTCCTGTAACATAAAATTGTAATATCGAGGCGGGAAATTTCCCACTCTTATGTTACCATAAAGCCGTTTTGGAGATGAAATTAAACAGAAAGCATTATCACTTTCATACTTTTCTCTCCAAAAACCTGCGATATAATATAATAATATACACATTACCATACCTCGATTTGTTTTCTCTATGTCCAGGGTAGAGAAAGTTATGTGATTCCATTATTTTAGTGGATTTCATTCTGTAATATTTATTTATAACATGAATTATTTTGATAACTTCTCTTATTTGTCAAAAGTGCATTTCATTTGTTTTTTCCAAGCCCATCTGATACCATTTGGCAACAAAATATTCTGTGATTTGGAATGGATAATTCTATGTAAAAAGGGATTAAGTATTTTCAAAAACATTTAATTTTTGGCATTTAGAATCAGAATTTTTCAAAATCCTTTCTTAGTGAGCACCTACATTATGAAACGAAGGTACTGTCAAAATTCCAAGTCTCTACCTGTTATAGTTTAGGCTGTACGTTGATTCCTGTCATTCAGTCAATCAGTCAGTCAGTCATTCATTCAGTCAGTCAGGACAAAGCCTTTTATATATATAGAGATATATAAAAGGCTTTGTCCTGAGTGACAGGAATCAACGTAGAGCCTAAACTATAACAGGTAGAGACTTGGAATTTTGACAGTACCTTCGTTTCATAATGTAGGTGCTCACTAAGAAAGGATTATGAAAAATTCTGATTTTAATTGCCAAAAATCAAATGTTTTTGAGAATACTTAATCCCTTCTTACACAGAATTATCGAATCCGAATCACATTTGACATTAAAACATATTGTTGCCAGTGGGTTTCAGATGGGTTTGGTATTAAATTAAATGGAAGTTTGACAATTACAGTTGGCTTTGTCTATTTTTATCATACCTTGGAAATTAAACTTTCGCGATCGCTTGAATGTTGTAAGCCCTAATATGGTCAAACATTGTTTTATTTGGACGAAACTCGCTATACAGGGGTTTTCTGGACCAAGAAACTCTAATCTGAGGACGCTTTTACCAGACGACGCTATCTGATCGTGGTATATAGTCCACGTGATTTAGGTGTTAATAAATATAATGATTTAACTATTATGCTCTTAATATTTAATTTTTGAAATAATTATCGCGGGCGAAGCCGCGGGCACATGCTAGTAATAATTATATTATACTAAGGGGATAACTTTTATTTGGGCAGAGGAAGTTATGTGAATTTCACATCAGTTTTTATTTTTTTATTTTGGCGTTTGCAGGAAACGTTTCGAAGATTTCTGCTTGTAAGTTATTCCACCATTGAATCCCCATTTTTAAAAAAGAAAACTTGCCAATGTTTGTTCTCTGAGACCTACAGTTAATTTTTTGTGTAAATAACAAATAGGGCAGATTAGTTCTTCATAATATTCCCAAAAGGCAACTAAAATTCTTGGTTTACCCACTGCCTTTAGTCTTGAAATTTCTTTCCCTACATCCTATACCCTTGATTACTATAGGATACAATATTGTTCAGCTTAAATCTGTAATTAACTAATGGAAAATACCTCTAAATAAAATTAAAAATCCGTCTAATATATATTACATAGCATGGGCAAAAGAAATAAATTATGAGGCTAATCATTGTGTTAAATGTTTTCTTTGCAGTCCGACACGGGTTTATAATCTGCGTGAGAAATTGTGTGTCGCGCATTAAGAACTAATGTATATTCAAGACACTCACTCTATTATCGATAATCTATATATCTTCTATAGGCTATTAATAAAAGGAAGTGTCTGTCTTCCTTCCTCCTGTCTGTCTGTCCGCGATGCCCAGCGAAATCTACTGAACGCAGAGATCTGAATTTTTAAACATAGATGGACTAAAGGGTCGGAATGTGCACCTCGAAGCCGGAATTTTAATTTTCGCTTTCGTTCATGAGTTATGAGAGAAAAACGGACAGAAAACATGTATTTTTTGCGTTTTCGAAGGATCAGTTTTCAGTGATACATTTCAATATCAAATCACTTACAGTTGGCTTTGGCTATTTTTTTCATCATACCTCATACCTTGGAAACAAAAGCAACGCGATCGCTTGATTTTGTTAGTCCATCCTAGACGATTCATTTGTTTAGAGTGTCAAGGCCCGCAGACGTATGAAATTTTCAACCTACACGGAAGATGGATAATCAATATAGGCCTAAATATGGTCAAACACTGTTCGATTTAAACGAAACTCACTATACAGGGGTTTTCTGGGCCAAGGAACTCGAATCTGAAGTCGCTTTTACCAGGCGACGCTATCTAATCGTGGTATGTTGTCCACGTGATTTAGGTGTTAATAAATATAATGATTTAACTATTATGCTCTTAATTTTTTATTTTTTATTCTTGAAATAATTATCGCGGGCGAAGCCGCTGGCACATGCTAGTGTCTATATATATATATAAAAGGCTTTGTCCTGACTGACTGACTGACCTACAGAGAATCAACGTAGAGCGTAAACTATAATAGGTAGAGACTTAGAATTTTGACAGTACCTTCGTTTCATAATGTAAGTGCTCACTAGAGAAAGGATTTTGAAAAAAATTGATTTCAAATGGCAAAAATCAAATGTTTTTTTTAGAATACTTAATCCCTTTTTACACAAAATTATCAAATCCGACTCACAGTTTTTCATGACAACGTAGGCTATTGTTGCCATTGGTCTCAGATGGGTTTGGAAATAAATGAAATTGCACTTGACAAATTAGAGAACTATGAATATAATCCATGTTATAAATAAATATTAAAAAGTGAAATCCACGAAAATAATGCAGTCACATAACTTTCTCTACCCTGGAAATAGAGAAAACAATACGAGGTATGGTAATATGTTCTGGGGAGAGAAGTATGAAAGTGATATTGCATTTCTGTTTAATTTCATCCCCAAAACGGTTTTATGGTAACACGAGAGTGAGGAATAAATATTCCTCAAAGACAATACAATTTTATGTTACCGGAATTTCTGTTTCTTCTTATTTGAACCCCTACCAGACTTGGTGTGTAGAAGCGATGGGATGCAAAATTCTACATCCTCTATGAGCCATAAAAAGCTATATCAACCGTTTTCTGAGGGAATAGTTTGAGTGTAATAAGTCGTTCTTCTTATTTCGAATTATAAATACCTATATAAGGACCTAGAATTTAAAAATCGAAAGTCCTTCATAAGTTAATTTCCAATTACAAAATAGAAAACCCGGGCGACGCCGGGCCTTTTAAGCTAGTATTATTATAAAGCTAATCTAATATTATCGTCTGTAGGCAAAAACAAGCAGATTAATGCATTGTTCAGTCAAAGTGAGTTCATGACTCACAGTGGGAGTGGGTAATGCTGCCTTATTTGGCGAGCGTGGGCCGAATTCAGGGAAGTGATCCAGCGATCCTCCTCTTGAGAGAGCATTGCCCACATCTGATGGATTGTGTACCGTACAGTGTAGGCATTGCCAAAACAAACTTGGTGCTGCAGTGTTGGGACACGGGAGGGGAAAGTGCATCATTGGAGGATTATGCACTTAAAGCATGTGTATTGCATACTATTTTTTCTACCATAGGAAAATTTACATGAAAATACTGGCGTGCCAAATAATTGTACACAAAAAAACTGCTCGGAAGATATTTAAATTTACACGCATACCAATATTAACGCTTTCAGAGCAGAGATATATTAATACAAACATCCATGACGTGATATCAGCGGGTTTATAAGTTTGAAATCAGTGTAGAGAATTTTAATGAAATAACTAGTTTTTATTATTGGTGATGCTAACGTGTGGATAAAATTCCTCATATTGTAAAATAAAACACTACTTTATTATTTATGTATCCGTGCATTTATGCAATTTTTTCCAGTGATTTGGGGCAGGGCAAAATACATAGATAGGGTGTTTGTTGCACAAAAGAAAGTCTTCATACTTATTTTTAACTTGGCACCAAGGGTGTCTCAAAAAATAACAAGATTTTTAACAGTAATTGGAATTTTAATACACAAGGCTGCTTTATTTTATTTTAACAACAAAGATATGTTCATCTTTAATCCAGAATTACATCAAGAGTTGAAGAGATTCGATGTAGTTCCAAGTCGCTCTGTTTGGAGCGGACAGAGGCGATGCACGCAGGCGCGAAGAATAATACAGATGATTAATATGTGCTTTGGAAACAAATGAAGGGAGATGACCGCACGCACTCAGTGGCACTGACCTTCCACCGCCTTCCTCAAGTCTCCAGTTCCTAGAACTGGGGTTCAAGCCTTCCTAGGTTATAGAAAATTTATATATTATATACGGCCCTCTGTGTATTACCTTTAAGCATTGTCCAAATTGATTAGATTGCGCCCTAAACCAAATTAACGGACATTCAGAGGCTAGAAGCGGAGAATCACAATTTTTTAGATGATCGGTATAAGCAAATGTGGAACTTCAGTCAATCGCAAGTGTCTTTCCTCATAATTTTATCGTATTATTAAATCCCAAGATGGTAGCGTTAAGATGTTCAACAGTTTCAATTAGCGATTTGTTTAAAACAAATTGTTACCAACCAAAAAAAGACAAATTCCGCTACAGTACGAAATTACCAAGAAGCTTTTAGATTGCTATTCTAAGCATAGGAGAACTGAAGTTATTAAGTCCCAGAATGGTACATTATGAGATTGTGTGGGGGACGGAAAAATGTCTGTCCGTGTGTCTGTACGCGCGATAACTGAAATACGCTTTATCGGATTTTCATGAAACTTGGGAAACATATTTATAACGTCCATGGGAAGAAGCATATTGATTTTGGACAAAATCTGTTGACCGGTACTGGAGTAACGACTAATTAAAGGTCACATGTCTTTTAAATGGGAAATCATGACTATACTACAAAGCCACGTTGCCAATCATTGATGTGCTTGAGTTCAATACAGTCAGATGTTTGTTTATTTCGTTAAAGTTGAATTGTGTACTAGGCCTACACGAATACTGTTATATACAGTAGTTCGTATTACTGTAAAACAATTAGGTCTACGTACATTAAGCGGAGTTCTCTGCCAGTGCATTTTGTGAATTGTTGACATATTTTAAGAATTTTAGGTACGTAGGCGTAATTTTTTCAGAGTAATATTTCTTCTGTATATAACAGTATTCAACTTGATGAACGAATTAAACATCTGACTAGTTTGATAATAATCAATGTGTCTTGGCTAACTATTGCAAATTCCAAAGCCGTAAAACGATATGTTGTCAGGATAACAGATTTGCATTTGTTAAATTCTTTAAAATATACTACCACAAAATAGACACTAAATTTGGTATTACTCCGATACCGGTGAACCGATTTTATCCAATATCAATAGACATCTTCCCATGGTCATTAAATATGCGTATACCAAGTTTCATGAAAATCCGATAAAGCGTATTTGAGTTATAGTGCCTTTCTAGTATAATACTATTAAAATAGGCACTAAATTGGGAATTACTCCGGTACCGGTGAACCGATTTGGTTCCATATCAATAGGGCTCTTCCCATGAATGTTATAAATGGGTATACCAGGTTTCATGAAAATCCGGTAAAGCTTATTTGATTTATATCGCGTACAGACACACGGACAGACAGACAGACAGACGTCCCTCCACCATACAATCTCATAAAGTACCATTCTAGCACTTAATAACGTTCTGCTATGTTGTTTGTCTATGTATGGTAGAGAAAGCATGCAAAATACACTACTTTGAAGCTATTTTTCCCCTCTGAGTTATAGGCCTATCTAACATGTCGAGAAGAAGGATTATAAACATGTATTTTCCCTACCATGACAAAGAATGACTTTTGACCCGGCTTCGGGCATTTTAGGTTCAAGTTCACTCATACGCCCACCGCCCTCCTTAAACGCGTAGTTTATATTTATTATCAGAGAGGCGCCACAATCGCAAATGCGTATGAATAGACCTTGCAACTCCATGCATTAAAATGCCCCAAACTAGCATGGAACAATGTACTTAAAATTGCTGAAATATGCTCAAATAATCTTTCTTAGAAATCTACCTTAAAATCATAATTTTTCCTAATATTTATAATCGAAATTCGGGGTTAGTTTCACATTCTACTGGATTCGTTAATTTTGTTTTTTACTCACGTAAAACGGCAAAATTTCATGTAATATTATTCTCCAGAAGTTTTAGAATCCATATAAGGGCACCTTTTGTTTCTAAGACTATTTTAAATATGGGTAAAATCGGTAAGAAGTTCACAAAAAACTAACCTAAAATGGCGCTCAGAATGGAATCACAATAATACAGAATCAGCTGCTAGAAACAGCGCAGGTGCATGCTGGGAAGAAGCCGATGGGTCACGTGGTGCTGGAATCAGCTGCCAACGTGATAATGGTCAGACAACCCTCCGGAAGATATTAATATGCCACATTTTCGAAACCGACAAACAGTGTATCGTACATTATTCGAAAATGCAAGGGCGCTTCGCTTCGGCTGCCGCCTCCGCTCGCGCACTTAACTAATGTAGTTAGTGTTTTGCATTATTTAGCTTTATGTAGAGGTTGCAGGACCGTATGGAACAGACCAATGACATGCAAGGTCGTTGGCAGCCAATGGGAGTGTTGGTCTGCAAGCCAGAGACCGCATACCAACGCCGAACATCGCGTGTTGAAATCCAGTAGAGTGGGAAACTAAACCCCGAAATTCTAATGGCGAAAGACGGCCTGGATGGCGTAGTTAGTATCGCGCTGGCTTTCTGTGCCCAAGGTTGCGGTTTCGATCCCTACCCAGGTTAGTGGCATTTGTGTGTGTATAAATGTGACAAGCCCATGTCAATAGATTTATTGACATGTAAGAAAACTCCTGCGGGACAAAATTCCGGCGACGGCCACAAGCCTAAGTTGCAGTACATCCCCGTCGTTAAATAAACATATACGAGGCGCGTCCATGGAAATATTTATTGCAACAGATAAAGCAAGTGTTCAGCTATTTTTCAACATATTCACCACAGGAATTGAGACATTTGTCATACCCTGGGACCAACTTTCGAACACTTGTTTCGTAGAAGTATACCGCCTGGGATTTGAACCACTGTGTAGCAACCATCTCCGCTTCTCTATCATTTATTGAGGTGTAGGAAAAGATGGAAATCACTGGGAGCGAGGTCCGGGCTGTAGGGTGGATGTTTAAACATCTCCTAGCCGAACTTTTGCAGGAGACTTGCAGGGAGGTGTTGAAGTCTCCACCCTTCAGCTCGGACCGCGCACCCAGAGATTTGCATCTTTCCTACGCCTCAATAAATGACGGAGAAGCTTAGGTGATTGTCACACAGTGGTTCAAATCCCAGGCGGCAGACTTCTATGACACAAGTATTCAAAAGTTGGTCCCACGGTACATAGGCGTAACCAGGCCGACCATATGGGGGGGGGTTATAACATCCGCGGGGTCTGGCGAGTATGGAAGAAGAGGGGGGGTCTGGGGGCCTTCCCCCGGAAAATTTTAAAAATTAAGATGCAAAATAACGAGTTTTAAGCTTCCGGGGGTTCTCCCACGGAAAATTTTAAAAATTAAGATGCAAAATAACAAGTTTTAAGCTTCCGGGGGTCCTTCCCCGGAAAATTTTAAAAATTAAGACTCAAAATAACGAGTTTTAAGCTTCCCACGCTTTATACTTGTATTAAGCAATTTATGGGCAGACTTAAAAAAATTATACAATTTTCCTTTTTTTAATCAATGGGGGGGGGGGGGTTCAAACCCCCAAACCCCCCCCTCGCTACGCCTATGCCACGGTATGACACATATCTCAATTCCGGTGGCGAATATGTTGAAAAATAGCTGAACACTTGCTGTATCTGTTGCAATAAATATTTCCATGAAATTGTGTTTCCGTAGACGATCCCAGTGAAACTTATTTTGTGAACGGGTCTCGTACCAGCCAACCAATGTCGAAAGCGTTAGTGCATAAGAAATATTCCTCTATGTTTTCTTCAGGTCTGCGAATATAAATGGAGCATAACAATTTCCATTACATTATCGAGGACAGGTCATTATGTGAGTGCCGCTTGTAGGTCACGGCAGAAGGAATACGCTTATGAAAGGTCAGCATGGGGATGGGAGAAAGTCTACCGCTTTCATTTGTCACGACTGGACAGCTTGCTGGACTGTGCCAAACATTAAAATCCCATCAACCATCAAAACACGAACGTGAAATTCGCTGAACCCACCCATACTGAATAAAGAGCGATTTGACAAGACTTAAGGGGACCTAATTGTGAAATTTAGAAATTCTACATTTGTCATACGATTTTCTTCACATTTTACCTGACGCATTTACTACAATAAACCCTAAAATTAAAAAATTATCATATCTTAAGGGGATAAAAACTTATTTTAAATAGGTTTCATTGGTAAAAGTCCTTGCGGTGCAGTTTTCAAATTCTGTGGACTTTGCGCGGGTAAAGAGAGTTAAGTCCACTTTCTTCTTACTGAGAATTAGAGTGACTTAACACACTATACCAGCCCAACACAGCTTTTGAGATGGATAAACCCATGAGGCACACATCCATAACTACCGTACAATTTTGATTATGACTTACTGGACTTAACACAAATGTAGAGAACATTTTTATCTATAACTCTATGGACATATCTCAATGTTTTAGGATGGTGGACTTAACTCTCTTTGCCCGTGCACCCCGGAATTGTTTTATTGTACTCAACAACTTCCCAAAGTTTCATAGCGATCGGATGAATGGTGTAGTAATGCATAAAGGACAGACACACATACATTCGTAAGCTCTAAATTATATGAAACGAAACAAAAATACCGTATTAATTAATTCCGGGGTGCGCGGGCAAAGAGAGTTAAGTCCACTTTCTTGTTACTGAGAATTAGAGTGACTTAACACACTTTACCAGCCCAACATAGCTTTAGAGATGGATGAACCCATGAGGCACACACCCATAACTACCGTACAATTCTGAATATGACTTACTGGACTCAACACAAATGCAGAGAACATTTTTATATCCATATATAGGCCTATATATATGTATTCATAAACCAGATTATTGTCTCTTTTGAACATTACATGAAAATATTATAGGAGAAAAATTCCCCTGACACTGGGATTTGAACCCAGGACCTCTGAATGCCAATGCTCTACCAACTGAGCTAAGCCAGAGTTCACTTCACAGCGCCAGATGTAACCTCTCTCCTATGATTAATTGCTCTCTGGCACTATGAAATGAACTCTTTCTTAGCTCAGTTGGTAGAGCAGTGGCAGGGATAGCCAAAGGTGCTGGGTTCAAGTCCTAGTATCAGAGGAATTTTTCCCCACAATATTCTGCAGTTTTGGTGTCCAAAACTAGACACGCCAAAAAACAAACAAATGCTGTAGCACACACACAAAAAATACTTCATTTTTAATGGAATTTACTATTTATTTTAGAAATAATTAGTTAAACATTATTTTAGTTAATTTTGTTCAGATTAATTCATAAATAATATGTTAAAAGGCCATAAATGCTTTCATAAGTAAAAATTCACATAGTTAGTTTTATTTGCTGATATGTCTAGGGGCTTTGTCGAAAAGTTCAAAGTAATTTATTAAAAATTTCTACGCAAGGAGCATTTTGAATATTGAAATATGCGCGGGAAAAATGTTGAGAAATGCCAACTTTCAAACTGAGACAATTTTTTGCCTTTAAAACTGTCCTGCTCTTTCTGTAGGCCTAAAGAACGATTTCCTTAAGGTAACAGCCTTCCAGCATTACTTTGTAAACTACTGGAACTATAATTTTCAATATCTACTGAGAAACTAGGGCTACGCCGTAGCGTAGTGGTTGAGGCACTGCGCTACAAACCGGAATGTCGCTGGTTCGATCCCCGGTGAGGTTGTTGTTTTTCAACTGGCCTAAACCTTCTGGTGGTACTATGGTCCAGGGGTCGGCTCAGCCTCTAACAGAAATGAGTACCAGGAGCAATCCTGGGGGTAAAGGCGGCTGGTGTGTAAGGCTGACAACCTTACCACCTTCATGTGCCGAATGTCTAAAATAATCATGGAGCCTCAACCTCCTGGAACATTCTGGGCCTCCAATAGGGATACTTTACTTTACTTTTATAATAATCAGCACGTGCTTAAAAAGTTACGTATATATAAATGCACATAAACTAAAATATGTTGCTATTAACCAAGAAATTATATGCAACAATAAAGTTATGTTTGTGCCATACTATGGCAAATTTCACAGATAGGTCCCTTTAACTGTAGTGATATGTTTGTGGACAGACCTCCATGGCTGGTGTATTTGTAGCAAAATCTGTGAAAAAATCCGTAAACAAAGAAATACTCTTATTTGCTCTAGTTTATCTTACATGTACACCAGTGCATAACATAGAGATACACTACAGACATGTTAAAACATATATAAAACAAATTCTGACAGTGAAAGACATTCACTATGTCATGCACGCTTTTTTCTCTGTGTTGTATTTCTAACAGGATATTCATGTTTTCCTTTCTGTTACTCCAGTCAAGGATTTCTATTACTGTCAAGGATGCTGGACATTCAGGTTTATTTTAGTCATAGAAAATCGGTTACCATGTGGAAACTCTCTTACAAATCTTATAAAAGTTTTTCAAAGCGAAGACACAGATTATAAACCCATGTCGGACTGCAAAGAAAACACTTAACACAATGATTAGCCCCATACTTTATTTCTTGTAGCTTAGTGTCTAGTTGATAAATATTACGGTTGATTTTCATATTACGATTCATATTTAAACTTTTCGTATCCACAAAAACATTTAATTTTTGGCACTTACAATCAAAATTTTCCAAAATTATTTCTTTGCATGCACTTATATTATGTCAAAATTCCAAGTCTATTCCCTTAGAAAACGCTTGATATAGCTTTCTTTTGGCTCTTAGAGGATGTATAATTTTGCTTTTCATCGCTTGTACACAGCAAGCCTGATAGGGGTTCAAATAAGAAGAAACAGAAATTCCGGTAACATAAAATTATATTGTCCTTGCGGAATATTTTATTTCTCACTCTTATGTTACCATAAAACCGTTTCGGGGATGAAATTAAAGAGAAATGCAATATCACTTTCATGCTTCTCTCCCCAAAAACCTGCGATATAATAATATACATATTACCATTCCTCGTATTGTTTTCTCTATGCCCAGGGTAGAGAAAGCAATGTGACTGCATTGTTTTCGTGGATTTCATTCTTTAATATTGATTTATTTATAACATGATTTATATGCATAGCTTCTCTAATTTGTCAACGTCTGTTTCATTTATTTCCAAAGCCTTAGGCCTATGTGAAGACTGCCAACAACTGTTGTCAAGTGAACTGTGAATTGGATTTGGTAATGCTGAGTAAAAAGGAATTAAGTGTTCTCAAAAGCATTTGATTTTTTGCATTTAAAATCAAAATTTTTAAAAATCCTTTCTTAGTGAGCACCTACATTATGAAACGAAGGTACTGTCAAAAATCCAAGTCTCTACCTGTTATAGTTTAGGCTCTACGTTGATTCCTGTCAGTCAGTCAGTCAATCAGGACAAAGCCTTTTATAACTTATATATACTAGCATGTGCCCGCGGCTTCGCCCGCGATAATTATTTCAAAAATTAAAAATTAAGAGCATAATAGTAAAATCATAATATTTATTAACTCCTAAATCACGTGGACTACATACCACGATTAGATAGCATCGTCTGGTAAAAGCGACCTCAGATTCGAGTTTCTTGGCCCAGAAAACCACTGTATAGTGAGATTCGTCCAAATAAAACAACGTTTGACCATATTTAGGGCTTACAACATTCAAGCGATCGCGAAAGTTTTATTTTCAAGGTGTGACAAAAATAGACAAAGCCAACTGTAATTGATTTGACATTGAAATGTATAACTGAAAACTTATGTTTTGAAAACGCAAAAAATGCACGTTTTTTGCCCGTTTTTCACTCATAACTCACGAACGAAAACTAAAATTAAAATTCCGGCTTCGCGGTGCATTAACCGACCCTTCAGCCCACCTATGTTTAAAATTTCAGATCTCTGCGTTCAGTAGATTTCCCTGGACATCGAGGACAGTTCCTTTTATTAATATAGATAATATGAATTATAATGATACCTTCTCTAGTTTGTCATCAATGATCAACTTATGAGTTACCCTTAAATGTAAGATTCGCAGGTTATAAACCCATGCCGGACTGCAAAGGAAACAGTTAACACAACGATTAGCCCCATAGTTTATATTTTCTTCTATTATGTAACCTAAAGGATAAGGGTTGATATAATATATTTTTGCACTCCTTAACTAATTAGTGGTACTTACGAACGTTGTTGCCGTGGATCGTAAGTTGACATTCCCACACAATCTTGTTGCTAAGGGCGTTGCGATGAGGTTAAATTACTTACGGTGCTTGCGCCACGTCATAATTCATTACGATACACTTCATAATACAAGCCTTTATGGACCAGGCCCCCCAGGACAAATATTCGGTTCCCATAACAACAAACACATGCGAATCCCTTTCTGAAATAATCATCTATCTTCAAGAATGTATATACATAATATTTTCAGGTAATATCACAATTAATATAATTAAATTGATATAAATAATCATCATGCAAAAAATAGCATGCAATACACGTGCCGTAAGCGCATTACGGATCTCGGAAAATTGAAAACACTCGGCGCAAGCGCCTCGTTTTTTCAAACTATTTCCTCGATCCGTAATCATGCCTTACGGCACTTGTATCGCAATATCTAATATATAAAGTCGAATGTATGTTTGTGGGTATGTATGTATGTTTGTTCCTTATACAAATCCACATTTCTTCACCAATTTGTACGAAATTTTGCACACATACCCAGTTAAGCCCGGGAAGTTACGCGGTCAACATTAAAATTGAAATAAATCAGTCCTTCCCTTGAAAATTATATAATTTCTGAGAATTTTATACTGAAAAAAAAAGAAATGCTGTTTAGTTCACATGGCAACAATGAATTGTTTACTATGATTACATAGGGCCTTGGCAAGTATATAGCCTAATGCTGGAATTTAATGTAATACGAGTATATTGGCGAAAATAATTACTGAAAATGAAATCCACGAAAATAAAGCACAGTGTGATGTAGTCACGTAACTTTCTCTACCCTCGACATAAGAAATATTTACTCACTTCACATTTTGATGTAGAATAAGAGGGACAACTTAAGTGTGTGAGTATGCTATATCAAAAGTCTGTAAATAATCCTTTCCGCTGATAAGTTATCCATACCTGTAGGCTTTGTATTAGTTGAGAAATAGGGATGTTTATCATAGGCCCTAAGCATGGGATGGAACATTTTGACTCGCAGTATATTATGTCTCGGGTTCTAGGGGAGGAAAGTATGAAAGTGATACTGCATTTCTCTTTTATTTCAGCTCCGAAACGATTGTATAGTAACATGAGAATGAGAAATATTATTTTCCGTCAAGTCAGTACAATCTTATGTAATTTGTGTTTCTTCTTATTTCAACCCCTCCCAAGCATGATGTGTAGAAGCAACGGAATGCAGCATTCCACATCCTCTATGAGCCATAAAAAGCTATATCCAGCGTTTTCTGATGGAATAGTTTGAGTGTGATAAATCTTTTTCTTCATTTCAAGTTCTACATACATAAAGTCCTTCATAAGTTAATTTCAAATTAAAAAATACAAAGCCCGGGCGACGCCGGGCCTTTTCAGCTAGTACTATATAAGTATAAAGGTTGATTTTCATATTATTACGTTCATATTTAACCTTTTCGTTGCTACTGAGGCAAAAATGCATAGCCTCAAAAATTGTAAGATCTGCATTTTAATTAATGGATTATTATTATTACTGCCAATTAATTAAGTAAACTAAAATAAATAAATTAATAAAATTAAGTAAACTGATATAACAAAGAGCCAGAATGCTTTTGTTTAATCAGTGATAATTGCAATTATGATATGCAGGAAATAAGTTATTTTTTTAATCTGTCTCCGAATTAAGCTCCTAATCGATTCATTACGCAGGCCTTACGGAAGAACAAAGATCTAGTTTGATAACCATATGTGAAGGAATATGTGGGTAGTGTTATTTGTCAAAGCTAAGCGTATTGCAACTTCCAAAGTCGTATATGAACAATAGGCTTCTTTCCATGGATGTTATAAATGCGTATACCAAGTTTCATGAAAATCCGTTGAAGCGTACTTGAGTTATCGCGCGTACAGACACACGTACAGACATTTTCCCTTCCCCCATACAATCTCATAAAGTACCATTGTGGCACTTAATAAAAAGAAATTCAGTGCCTTCATACAATGATCGTTTTTATCATCACTGCAGTCATTTGTTTCTGTTCCTTAAAGTAATATCTGAAACCAACCCAAGTGTGAAACGGCAATTGCATCGGTCAGTTTCTAATGAGAGCAATAATTGTGTTATTGTGGAAAATGTGTGCCACTCGGACTTGTTTTTTTTTTTATTGCAAATTGAAGCATTGTTGTTATGGCGACCATTTTAACTCCTGAAGCGTGAAGTGTGTGAGTTAGGTGCAGCAATTAACTCCGTTACGTCAGCTCCCGTTAGACAAGCTTCGTGTGAATCTCGCTCGCTATTTTTTTTTATATTAATATCACCTTCAATAACTCATTCCCGCATGGGATGGAAAAGAAAATGGTCTTGGTTTTCCTTAAAAATGCCAACCGGAAGACAAACACTTCAAATTTCGTATTACGTATGCATAACAGCTATGCCATGAATCACTTCGTAACCTATGATGTAATGTTAAATTCTTAGGAGGCCGTGACTACAGTAAAGTTAAGCTAATATACGAATCAGCTGTACGCAGACGACAACACACATGTTTCAGAAAAGAGTATTTTTTTTATATACAGAGTGTTAATGAAGAGCACCGAAATATTTTACCTTTGTATAGAGGGGACATAGACAAGCAACTTTTATTAGGAGATTTTTGTTCTTTGACGTAAAATGTGTATGCTACAGGGCATTAAAGTCATTATAACTCATTAATGAAGCAAAATAGGATTAACGTTTTCATTATATTGACTTCATGCCTTCTTAGTGATCGATAAAAACCTGATTCTTAATCATTCATCCACAGCTATGTCATGATTTAGAGATTTTATAATCTGCAAAATTTACAGACTAATCACTAGGGACCGGATTTTTAGGTTTTTAAAAACACTGTTTTAGGTTTTCCATTAGGTGAAATAGTTTTTTTTTTTAGGTTTTTTCTGCAAAATATCGTTTTCGAGTAGAATAATTGGTTTAATGAATTTGAATGTGCTATATAGGATTCAATACATAATACTTTTAAAGTTTAACTTAAAAAAAATTGACTTAAATTTGTGTAAACTTGCTTTAGGACAATCTACTATTATACAATTCAACGGCCCTAAATAGCGTGCTTGCTCGCCCGCTTCGTGAGACATCGGGTATACTCGGCGATGTTCGTCTCTCGCAGTCTAAACTTTCATGACGACTACAAAATTAGGAAGGAAAACCGTTTCTTTATTATACAGGGCGATCCATATAAAACTGAATAGTTTTAAAGACTTATAATTTCCCTCTGGAAAGTAATAAAAGATTGAAATTTGGTTTTATGATCTCAGTGGCTTTGGGAGAATCGATATTGGTAATAATGTTTGTACTCCTACCATCCATGCATTGTTGCCTTACGACTATTGTTGTTTATTAGTAATTAGTTTTCAGTCTCTAGTTTTGCAGTCAGAAACGAAAATGCAGTTCTCAATTCAGCAGCGTGTTTTTCTTGTGAAAACATATTGGTGTACGAAGTCATTGATTGAAACTCAACGGGCATTTAGAAGGCAATTCAATGTGCGCAATATTCCAACAAGGGCAACAATTTTATCCATGGTGAGGAAGCTGGAGACAACTGGCTCTCTCCTCAGCGAAACTGGGAAAAAAAGATCTGTGATGAGTCAAGAGTGTGTTAATGATGTTCGAGAACGTTTTGTGAACTCACCAAAGAAATCATTGCGCCGGTTGAGCCAGGAGACAGGCTACTCATATGGCACATGTCAGAGAGCTGCAAAGAAAGCAGGCCTACGAGCATACAGAGTGCATGTAGTGCATCAGTTAAAAGAACCAGACGCGGAAAAGCGAATGCGTTATTGCCAATGGTTTCAGGCTCTTCTTATTGCAACCCCAGACATTCTCTCCATAACCTGGTTTACAGATGAAGCATGGTTTCACCTCTCAGGCTACATCAACACTCAAAACAGCAGGTATTGGGCTGCTGAGAACCCGAATATTATCCACGAAGCTCCATTGCATCCGGAAAAGGTTGGGGTCTGGTGTGCGGTGTCAGCTACCAGAATTGTTGGTCCCATTTTCTACGACACCAAGGTAAACACTGCGGTTTATGGTCGCATCTTCAATACATTCGTGGAACAACTGGACGACATCGAATTAACAGAAGGTTATTTCCAGCAAGATGGCGCAACATGCCATACGTCTGGTGATTCCATGAAACTTATAGCCAGCTTCTTCGGTGATCGTCTTGTCTCAAACAATCTGTGGCCTCCCAGATCGCCAGACCTGACATCTCCAGATTTCTTCTTGTGGGGCTACCTTAAGGACAGGGTGTACAAGAATAGACCGCGGTCACTTGCTGAACTCCGTGAAGCAATAAGGAATGAAATCAGTAACATTAACGAGGATACGCTTCGGAAAACGTCTCAGAATATGGTGCGACGAGTACAGTTGTGTATGGATGCAGGTGGAGGACATTTTCAACATTTACTCTGAGGAATCTCCCAAAGGTACTCTGTAATTCAGCACAGTTGCATATGTATGCTATTATTAGTTTAAAAGTTATAAGCCTTTAAAAGTGTTCAGTTTTATATGGATCGCCCTGTATAAGGCCTAAGTGAAATGAACACAATGAACAAATATTCTAATTTTATTTTTACTTACAATTTTCATAGCTCTGAAACACAAACATTTTTAATAATCTACCAGTGTAATTTTCTTAAAAATCCTGGAGTCAATGAATAATGGCGGGCGAAGCCGGGGGCAACAGCTGTAAAATATTGATGGTTTTATCTCTTGAAATATCGCTGATAATTATAATCCAAACAAACCATTCCTTCCCTTGAAACATTATATAATTTCTGAAAATTACACAGAATTGATAAAATAAAATTCACATCATATTCATGTCAATAAACAGCTGAGAAACAATACGTATTATGTGTTCACAGGTTCTTTGGAATTGCATAATCGATTCTGATATAGTTTTCCCAGGGGGCGCTTTCATGTCGTGGAATTTACTCTAAAGGAGGAATTTTAGCTGTTTAATTATTAATGGCTTAGTTTATGAATGATTCGCGTGCAAGTGTTATGAGTAAGAGTATAATATAATAGTAAGAGTATAATAAGTAATAATTATTATACTCTTAATTTTTAATTTTTAAAAGAATTATCGTGGCGAAGCCACGGGCACCTCCTAGTATTATACAATTGAAGAAAGAAAGCATAAACAATCAAAAGAAGCAGTGGAAATAAGATTGCCTCATATTTCCTGGTTACAGTAAGGAATACGCCGATACTCTTACACTTCCTCTCTTGATACTGTCCATCCTAGACGACAATGGGTTGAACTAAACGCTGGTGGTATTAATTTCAACCAGACAAAAATTGTTGTCTCTCCGCAAAATATCGATTTCTCAACCGACAAACAAAAAAGACAAAAATGTAGCCTAAAATAGATATTTTAGGTTTTATATCCCGTTTAGGTATATTTAGGTTTTTATACCCCATTTAGGTATTTTTAGGTGCCACAGAATTAATGTGGGTGAATCCTATGGACATGATTCGAAAAAGTGTATGAGCGCTTTTTGTTTTGGAAGCAAGGAAAAAAATAGGTAAAAACCTAAGAATCCGGTCCCTACTAATCACATGACTGGCTGCCACTGCATTAGTTTTTAATTCATAACTCCAGTGTTAACAACGAAGTTCCTTTTTTATTATTATTATTATTATTATTATTTTTTTTAATTTTTGTCAAATGTTAGAAGTTAGTGGCGGCCATAAAGCAAAAGTTGTCTAACAAAAGTTGCTTAACTATGTCCCCTCTATACACAAGTAAAATATTACATGCTCTCTAAAACAGCTGCTTGTCGGACTTTTAAAAAGCCGAAAAATAGTTCTTTAGTGGCCTAGGCCGCTAGAATACTACTTGACCGGCCTAGGCTCAAGTATTGTCTAATATAGTTATTAGACAAAATATTTGATCACATCTTCGGTCTCAAGGGAAACACCGCTTACCATGGACAAGTCTTTAATTGCAATGCATTCCTTTTCTTTCTTTCTTTTTTTCGTGATTTTGCTGGCTGCAGCTCCAATTCAATGTTTCTATCTTGGATTGAAATTTCCTCGGGATTATCTCTCATATTTTTACAAGCTTTTTATAAATAAACTAGTTCGGGTGCATTGTTCAGAAACGAGCGCTTACAATTTCCACCGCCATCTATATCTCGTATTGGTACAGTTCTTATCGTAAGATTCAGGCGGCTTTGGAAATCGTATACAAATGACTTACTACGCTTCTAATGGGCTATACTATTTCATACTGTATATTTATAAAATATTTACTTATTTTATTGTATCTAATATATAAAGTCGAATGTGTGTTTGTGGGTATGTTTGTTCCTTATACAAATCTACATTTCTTTAGCAATTTACACGGAATTTTGCACACATACCCAGTTAAGTCCGGAAAGTATAGCGGTCAACATTAAAAGTGAAACAAATCAGTCCTTCCCTTGAAAATTATATAATTTCTGTGAATATTCTACTGAAAAAAAGAATGTTGTTCAGTTCACATGGCAACAGTGAATTGTTTACTGTGATTACATAGGGCCTTGGCAACTATATAGCCTAATGCTGGACTTGAACGAATTATGATTCCATCGATGTAATATATTGGCGAAAATAATTACTGAAAATGAAATCCACGAAAATAAAGCACAGTGTGATGTAGTCACGTAACTTTCTCTACCCTCGACATAAGAAATATTTACTCACTTTACATTTTGATGTAGAATAAGAGGTCGTATTACAGGGACAACTTAAGTGTGTGAATATGCTATATCAGAAGTCTGTAAATAATCCTTTCCGCTTATACGTTATCCATAGGCTTTGTATTAGTTGAGATTTATCGTAGGCCCTAAGCATGGGATGGAACATTTTGAGTCCTATGCTCGCAGTTTATTATGACCCGGGTTTTAGGGGAGGAAAGTATGAAAGTGATACTGCATTTCTCTTTTATTTCAGCCCCTAAACGGTTGTAAGATGAGAATGAGAAATAAAATTTTCCGTCAAGCCAAATACAATCTTATGAAATTTATGTTTCTTCTTATTTCAACCCCTCCCAGGCATGATGTGTAGAAGCAACGGAATGCAGCATTCGACATCCTCTATGAGCCATAAAAAGCTATATCTAGCGTTTTCTGATGGAATAGTTTGAGTGTGATAAATCGTTTTCTTCATTTCAAGTTCTACATACATAAAGGCCTCCATAAGTTAATTTCAAATTAAAAAATACAAAGCCCGGGCGACGCCGGGCCTTTTCAGCTAGTTTCATATAATTTGCAGGCTTTTACTAAAAGGCTTTTTACGACCTAGGCCTCTAAAATTGCATAAAACTGCATTCAAAATTACATTTTATCGGCCAGGACGCCAAGTCGTCATGGCAATGTAGGCTATAAACAAAATCCAGATGGCATTGACCACTCACACCTACTTTAACATGGAATTAAACATGTATTCAAATTTTTTCAATTCCGCAATTTGAATTTTAACACAATTACTTCCCCTATCTTAGTAGGCCTACTTGTGGTACAGGTAGAGGAAATAAAAAAAATTAAAAAACGTTCGAGTGACGACGTAAGACTTCAGTAACCAAGGAAATATGTACGTTGGTGAATGACCTGTGCGTGAATTACTGGAGAAGTAACAGAAGGCTCTGGGAAGACCCGGACAAGGCCTGCTGTTCCGCTTGAGGTTTCCGTAGTGTTCCACTTCTCAGTGGGTCACCTACACGCACTTCATGTTCTCAGCATTCAAATTAAATGTGAACATAGTGACAATCTAGCAACAAACATATGACCAATTGATTAATACACTAAATTACACTAAATTACACTAAATGGTAATAAATATTCTAATATATAGGCCTACTCTATAAACTACTTTTAAATACATGCTCTCTAAAACAGCTCCTTGTCCGACTGGTAACACGCCGAAAAATTGCATTTTAGCGACCTAGGCCGCAAAAATGCATAAAACTGCACTTAAATGCAATTTTATTGGCCTAGTACGCTAAAGTCGTCAATGGCAATCTATAAACAAAATCCAGATGGCATTGACCAGTCACACCAACTTTAACATGAATTTAAGCATATAATTATTTTGTCAAAAAACGACAATTTTAAGCCAACACATTTCTTTATGATAATCAGAAACTTTACCAGGGTTTTTCGAAAAACACGATAGCCTATATCATCATATAACAACAAATATAAGCCAACAACTTCTCACATCTTGGTTCACAAGAGAAACATTGCTTACCATGGATGCACCAGCATTTAAATGCAATATATTCCTTCACATAGTCTACTGCTGCCGAGATTTTACTGGCTTCTTTCTCTGACTAAAATACTTCAAAATATTAGCCTAATAGGCATACCAAAAATGTACCGTTGTGTATTAGTAATTTATTGAACGTAAATGGAGTAGATTATATAATTACCCGAATGAGCAAGATCCTCGTGTTTGGGTACAGTTTGGTTTATATATATGTATATATATATATAATATAAGAGGCTTTGTCCTGACTGACTGAGAATCAACGTAGAGCCTAAACTATAATAGCTAGACTTGGAATTTTGACATTACGTTCGTTTCGTAACGTAAGTGCTCACTAAAAAAGGATTTTGAAAAAAAATCCGAAAAATCAAATGTTTTCAAGGATATTTAATGTTTTTTTACACAGAATTATCAAATTCAAATCACATTTCATGTACAGTTCTCATGACAACAGTGTAGCAGTGGTCACAGGTAGCTTTGGAAATAATTGACACAGAACTTCGAAAAATTAGAGAAGCTATCGAAAGAATTCATTATGAGCCATAAAAAGTTATATCAAGCGTTTTCTGAGGGAATAGTTTGAGTGTGATAAGTCGTTCTTCCTCATTTCAAATTCTACATATGTTTTTTAAGGACCTAGAGTTCGAAAATCTAAAGTCTTTAATAAGTTAATTTCCAATTACAAATTAAAAAACCCGGGCGACGGCGGGCCTCTTAAGCTGGTACACAAAGAAATAGCCTAACAAAAATATTTCTAAAAATCTACAACCTGGATTGTTCTTTGTGTTTTTGTCTTTTTGTCAATACTATTTGAAAGCAGCACGACCTACATATATCTTCATAATTACTAGCTCTAAGAAATGAATAAATCTGCCAGGCACTTATTCAAGATAGCAGTAGGCTATAATCTAACCTCAAATACTAAGAACTTATGACAAAAATTCCTTTGATAGCGTATGTAAGCTTTTTCTAAATTGATAATTAAATCAGAGTGATTCATTTTCCACGAATTTAATATCACGAAATCTGAATTACATGGGTTTGAGAATAAGTTATTAGCCCAAATACACTTACAGAAAAATGCCTTATATTACCAGTAAATTGTAGGCCTATTAGTTCTGCAGTCTATGAAATGGTTTACTAATAATGTTAGCAATATTTACTAATAATTTAGAGCCATAACTAATATTATTAGAAATTATCCTTATGAAACAGAAGACTAATAATAATAACTAACATTATTATGTATTTGCTAATAATGTGAGTGTAAAAGTTCTATGCAAGAGGGCCCTGAACAAAAAATATTTTGTGGCTCTGAAATATGCAACAAATATATAGCTTTAAAATTTTTGAATATAGAAGCTTCACTCTCTACCCCTCCTCCCCTTAGTTTCCCTTTTTGTGAGACGCTGGCATCGTCTCTTAACCTCGGTTTTTGCCCCGTCCAAATTTTATAAGCCTGGATTAATGTTGGTCATAGATTGAAATAAGTTTCACAATCAGAATAGCCTAATTACTTTTGCAATGCTCTTGAAAGATATTGGAAAAGCTTGGAGAGAATCGGTGCGTCACTGGAAGGGAAATACGTGGGTGGACAGTTGGTAACGGATTTGATCTGCAAGGCCACACTCAAGGCATCGGTATAATTAGAATGTACTCTACTGTCTAAGGAGTTCATAGTCACTACATCCGTGTCTTTACCAGCCTAAATCAGTGGCGGCCCCGGTCGATGTCATTTTACCTGTCCGTTGACAATTGATGCTGCTAAAGACTTTACTGATATTAACTAATAAAGGGTGTCCCAAAATTAACGCAAGATTTGAATTAAATAGAAAACACAGTTTTAGTCTTTGGATTGTGCGTATGTGCCAGCAAAGCCGTGGGGGCCATTTGCCCGATGTGTTATTCCATAAATAAATATATCCTATGTAGGCCTACTTTATGATTCAATAATAATAATAATAATAATAATAATAATAATAATAATAATAATAATAATAATAATAATAAAAATCTAACATTCTTTATCTGATAGACCTACAACCGTCTAATTTCAAATTCTGATATAGGCTATGTAGAATTTATACATTCTGCTTCCCTCAGTAAAATTATGGGTCGCACAAAGACAAAGCTTACTAAGAAAAAACTAATTATAATCACAATTAATCGAATATTTACAATATTATCATTAGTTCATTTACAAATTAACAATATTAGTGGAAGAAATATAGGCTATCATAACATATTATATGGTAGTTCAGGAGTATAAGCTTACAGTTTCACGTAAGAGTTGGCCAATCGTGCGGGTTTCTGCGTCATGGCGGCCACAGTTCTAGTTCTCGAGCGATCGGGTGAACAATTTAGGCAAATAAAGCAGTTAACTGTGTAATGATTCAGGTTGTCATAATTAGCCTACAATCACATCACAAGATATGTTGGAAATGTCCTCGTCTGGCATCCACACAACACTGGCAAGTTTTTAAGAAATTTTCTTTCACGCGCATAAGTTCAGCTTCCAAGATAGAGTTAATTTATCTAGTGATATTGTCTTTAAGTTCTTGTAACAGTAAGTGACTATTATTTATGAGGAAACTTGAAAATAAACCATATAGGTCAATTCCCCATACATTAATTGACAGCCAATAGTTCCATGGCCTACCCTACTGTATAGACACACATGCCGAACTGCTGATAAGGACCCGCAGTTAGAAGGATTATCTAAATACAGCTGAATTAAAATATATATATATATATATATATATATAACCGTGATTCGGTTACAGAAGTGAGTCGAAACCTCTGTGACTCAAAAGCCTACTCAATCCTCGAAAGTGCTTATTGATTGATTCTCAGTATTCTGATTCAGGATTCACTCCTTTCTACTATTTACAAATCAATGCTGTTGTATATCAATTCTAAACACAATTACAAAAAAATGACACAAAACAATGTCTAATTTACTTTAATAGGAACATTTACGAGTCGTCTTAGTGACTTACTTCATCATTTTTTTTTTTTTAGAAATGTTCCTATTAAAGTAAATTATACATTGTTTCGTGTCATTTTTATTGTAATTATGTATTGATCTATAACAAACCTTTTAAGATAAAATGACATAGGCCTATTAAAAAAATATAAGATTGATTGAAGTAGACTAGGTGACCCATGGGGCGGAATTACGGTTGGTCCTAATCCCCTGCGCTTGTAAATGTGAGGGTGCTTGCGGGTGAAGGAATCTACCTGGTCCCACACGCCATCCCTCTTTGTTAAGGGTATATATTAAAAGCTAAAACTTTTATTTGAAACATTTTTTCGAAAAAAAATATCTGAAGGGTAATTATATGCCACCCACTCTGAATACGTACTCTTTGCAATGTGGCCTAATGCTTTTGATTAGTTTTCCTACACGAATAGCTATGAATAATATATTAAATTATATGTTATATTATGTATTATACGAAGAGGCAGTTGTTTTATTTGGGCAGAGGAAGTTATGTGTAGTCATGCCTTGAAAAAAGATCGGAATCCGTAACAGACAGCTCCAAACAAGCAAAGTAGAGTGTAGTGTCATTATTAGAAAGTGTTAGTTTTCTTAATTAGGAACCCGTCTTTTCAATCTGAATGTAATGGATTCTCATTAGAACACAGGCAAACATTTAAACAAGCTCTCGGTGTAAAAGTGTGGGAGTCGACTCTCATCAGATCCTAACAGGCTTTCTCCAGCAAGTAGGGGAAGAGAGATCTTCTTTAAAGGACTGTGTACAGTAAATGAGGGTAAAAATAGCTATTTATGTATAAGTGCGCAAAATAACGCTTTAGCGGCCGAGGCTGAAGTACTAGGATGAGTCCAATAATTTTTTTGAGTACGTGGTGCATACAATATTTTTAGTAAAAACTCTCTAAATTAAATTAAATTAAATAAAAATATCGTATAATTAATTATAATGAAAGGTATAGTCAGTCATTTGTTAAAATCATATTCTCACAGCCACCTGAATCGCGGAACAACAATGAACCGTACGAAATGCCGTATAGCTAAATAATATATGAGTCGCTTTTTATAAACAATAGTGAATATGAACTAGTATTTTATGAAAATATGAGTGACAATCCCGAGGAAATTTCAATCCAAGCTAGAAACATTGAATTGGAGATGGTGCCAGTAAAATCTCGGCATCAGTAGACTATGAGAAGGAATATATTATGCTGGTGCATCCGTGGTTAGCAATTATTCTCTTGTGAAACAAGATGTGAAAAGTTTTTGGTTTATATTTGTTGTTACATAGCTATTTATGTATTTATGTACTAGGATGAGTTCGATAAATTTTTTGAGTGGTCCGCGGGCCACTGTTTGATCCATATCTGTCATAATTCTGATGAAGGAAGCTGAGTGAGTGTAAGCTGTTACACCTTGCGGGGTGAAAGTGGGTCATCAGCTGGTTACAGCGTTGCCAAATCTAAACGCTGTCTTCTTCAGGGACACAGCTTCCGTATACTATGGACCAATTTGCCATTCACAGCTAAACGCACCCCTAGAAATAAAGCAATATTGTTGGTGACATTTTAAGAAGACATTGTCCCAAAGCATCGTTTATCTACAAAAGAATGTAATAGCATTCTTCCCTTATCCGAAATCTGCACCAACACCGATAACGACAAAAAAGTGGTCCTGTAGTCGCGTGGATTTCCCCAGTGTTGCCGCTTTCATTCACAAATTTTAAAGTGAAGTATTGCTGTGGTACATATTTGGCAACATTGTACTGGACTAGAGACAAATGTAAATAACCCTAATTAATAGACCTGGGATTTTAGGCCCTTAAAAAATTAGTTTTAGGCACCTAAAATAGGTTTTTAAAACAAGTAAATAGGCTTTTAAAAGAGAAAATAGGCACTTAAAATATCCTTTAAAAATGTGTAGATAGACAGAAAATAGACTTTAAAATACTACAATATCCTCTTAAACTGAAAAGTGATCTTTCTTTACTGTAAGAAACGTGGTATGCCTATACTTAACAGAAATAATTGTAAAATTAAGACAGAATTCAAAATACATTGATCAAAAACAGTTTTGGATTATATGAAAAATTGACACAGTATGTCCCTTCTTACTATATGTACCTGCTACTTGTTGTTTTGAGCGAATCCGCCCCCGTCAGTTAGCATTCCTTTGTCTACAATTGTTTGGGAAAATCAACTTTCTGTGAAAAACCCACCCTTTGTTGTTCTGCTCTTCATTCAGGGATGTCCATTAAACGATTGTAAAAGTTACAGTAGTTGAATTTTATTTTAAATGTGCACTAAAATAGTAAAAATAGGCTCCAAAGATCCAAATAGGCATTTTAGGGCACTATAAAACTCTGTAAATGTAAGTGATTTATCATGAAACGTCCACATATTTAAAAATTTTAATGTTATTTCATAAGGAACAAAATAGGCATTTGCCTTAAAACCCAAGGTCTAGTAATTACCTTTCTATTCGCTGACTGACAGGTCGAAGAGGATTAGGGTGGTAGCAGGTAGAGGCAGTTCTTGGAAAAAAAAAAAAAGTATTTAAAAAGTGGCACCCAGAATACAATATTGTACGCCTTAATGAAATCTGATGTGCTGACTCAAGAGATTTCCTCTACCCCAAACACAAATAATGCGATTATCTTAATAAATGGCTGCATTTCGGGGTGTATGCATTCAATGGTCAAAACTATGGTTTGTAATTGTATAACACGTTTATTGCTGAGCACCCCGAATATATAAATTACAATCTCAGACATTTTAAGAGGAAAATAAAATAAAAAAAATATTATATAATATCAATAGCACAACTTTAATTTTGTTTTGTTTTAAAATGTTTAAACCCAATTTTTTTTTTTTTTTTTTTTGTAATTTCTATATAAACCATGATTAATGATGCAAAATTATTTTTGTATACATTGTACTCCTACATAGGCGTAACCAGGCCGACCATATGGGGGGGGGGGTTATAACATCCGCGGGGTCTGGCGAGTATGGAAGGAGAGGGGGGTCCGGGGGCCCTCCCCCGGGGATATTTTAAAAATTAAGATGCAAAATAACGAGTTTTAAGCTTCCAGGGGTTCTCCCACGGAAAATTTTAAAAATTAAGATGCAAAATAACAAGTTTTAAGCTTCCGGGGGTCCTTCCCCGGAAAATTTTAAAAATTAAGACGCAAAATAACGAGTTTTAAGCTTCCGGGGGTCCTCCCCCGGAAAATTTAAAAAATTAAGACGCAAAATAACGAGTTTTAAGCTTCCCACGCTTTATACTTGTATTAAGTAATTTATGGGCAGACTTAGAAAAATTATACAATTTACCTTTTTTTAATCAATGGGGGGGGGGGTTCAAACCCCCAAACCCCCCCCCCCCCCTCGCTACGCCTATGTACTCCTACATTTATAATTTTCGTTTGTAGTATACTGTGCATTGATATATAATTAGATTTATATTTATTCTACTTTACCCCCTAAACACGAGCTTTGCTCATCTACAATTTTTAATGCTAAATTAGAAATAGCATTTTCTGTTGGTTTTTGTTTTTACCTGTACTAAATGTGAAATAATGTAAATAATGAAATGTAATAGTAAGTGTAACAATAAACTTCAAACTTCAAATTCTCAGCCTCATGCAAAGCTTTAGGTGACTAGCTTATAACTACCCTTCAGAAAATTTATACGAAAAAGATGTTTTGGGCTTTTAACCATACAAAATTTCAAAAGAATCGCAAAATACAATAACAGTAAGAGAAAGCTGTCGACTTTCTTCATGTTAGATCCCCACTCTCTCTTTTTTTTATTAGTTTAACTTCACCCGTTGTAGTAGTAATAATAATAATAATAATAATAATAATAATGCTTCATTTTGCCTGGCAGAGTTAAGGCCATATATATATAATATATATAGCCTATATGTAATATATATAGCCTATATATAATATAGGCTTTTTATATATATATATAACAGGTAAAATATTTCGGTGTTATTCATTAACACCCTGTATATAAACGCAAAATGTTGCCTACAGTATCTAAATGAATTTCGCAAGATTTGGATAGCTTCCCTCAAAACAAGAAGACTTATTTCGTAATATATAGAATGATTTGCAGGAAGTCTATTACAGAGCCATGGCTAGCAATATTTAGTCCGATTATTGAGACCACGTTCTTAAACTATTCAACCGTGGGTTCGTGTATATATATTTTTTTTCGCAGTCTTCCTACAAAATAAAGTAGCAAAAAAATTACCTATGAACCTAATCGTTGTGTTAACTGTTTTCTTCGCAGTCCGCCATTGTGTGACAAATTAATCATCGCCAAATATAGGATTACTTTTTTTCGAAATTCGCGTAGTGGCCGTTGTCAACTTAGTGCGTAATATTGTAAAACACAATTACATAACTAAAAACCACCTTAAGGTAATTAATCCACGGCTCTCTATGACTAAACTATCAACTACAAACAATTTTACGTAGCTTTCCTTCGTGCCAGGCAACCACGTGGTATTTAATTCATTATTACGTCATTACGGGTGCGTGTGCTTGAATTTGTTTGCTGGCGTGACGTAACAATGCCTCATGTTTAATAAAACCGTACGAGAAATAACCGTAACAATGGGCCATGCGTATCTTTTCCTCTTATTGTCGTCAGGTTGTGGAATTTTTATTGGAGCCATTTCCAGAAAGAAACTTTTTCAATCCGTTTATATTCTCTAACATAATATTAGAGCTTGTGCTTCCGTGTAGATCCAGGGCCACCTATTAACAAGACCGTAGTCAATTCTGACATTAATATTGAAGGTGGCCTTGCTCGGTTGCCATAACAACCAGAAAAAAAAGAGCATCGCTGAAATCGTCATTTTGCAATATAACACATACATTTTGTAATATAACAATCAATTTGACGATCGCTCGATTTGTTATTCATCTGTTTACGACTTTAAGAGAATTGACTTTCTTTACATAGGTGGACAGAAGGGGATCATAAATGCAGGCCTAAATGGGAAAACACTGAATGATTTGGACGAAACTCACTATGCGGGTTTTTTGGGCTAGGGAACTCGAATCTGAAGTCGTTTTTTCCCCCAGGCGGCGCAATTTTAATCGCAAAATGTACTTCGAAGTCGGTTTGTTTAGTTTTTTAATTATCAATCGTTTTAACTGTTTATGAATGACTAGCATGTGCCCGCGGCTTCGCCCGCGATAACTATTTTAAAAATTAAAAATTAAGAGCATAATAGTTAAATCATTATATTTATTAACACCTAAATCACGTGGACTACATACTACGATTAGATAGCGTCGCCTGGTAAAAGCGACCTCAGATTCGAGTTCCTAGGTCCAGAAAACCCCTGTATAGTGAGTTTCGTCCAAATAAAACAATGTTTGACCGTATTAGGGCTTACAACATTCAAGCGATCGCGAAAGTTTTATCTCCAAGGTATGACAAAAATAGAGAAAGCCAACTGTAATTGTCAAACTTCCATTTAATTTAATTCCAAACCCATCTGAAACCCACAGGCAACAATATGTTTTAATGTCAAATGTGATTCGGATTCGATAATTCTGTGTAAAAAGGGATAAGTATTCTCAAAAACATTTGATTTTTGGCATTTAAAATCAGAATTTTTCAAAATCCTTTCTTAGTGAGCACTTACATTATGAAACGAAGGTACTGTCAAAATTCCAAGTCTCTACCTGTTATAGTTTAGGCTCTACGTTGATTCCTGTCAGTCAGTCAGGACAAAGCCTTTTATATAGGCCTATATAGAGATTTGAGTAAGGTTCATGGATGTGTGGTTCATTATAAGCTTTTCATTTGGAATCTGCACAAGATTTGTTTTATTTGTTTAATTATTTATATTTATTACAGAAAAACAATATAATTAAGAATAAAATTATTTCATTCATGCAAATAATGTAAAAATGATGTCAGTGTTAATAATCATAACAATCTAATTATTTTCGTGCTAATAAATTATTTAAATAAAAAATCTTGCAGTTGTTCCCCATTGCACAACTTAACAATAATTGTTAATACCTAAATTAACATTATTAAATGTGGCCCGCGGGCCACCAGTTGAACTACATAATGACGTCATGACTGTTTCCTTTAAACGTGTGAGAATCGGGGTCGTCAGTGGTCAGCGATGTCCTTGTGGAAGTCACCGAAATTTCTGTTTGGGGAAGAAAGTGAAGAAACAATGTCCTAACCTTTTGAGGAATTGAGAAACTCTACAGCCATGATTGTAATAATTACTGTAATTAATTATACATAATGGGTACTTAGAGTGTTATTTTCGTAAATTAGTACACGTGAGACATGACTGACCGCTTTGAAACTCCACCAACAACTGCCAGAATAATAATAATAATAATAATAATAATAATAATAATAATAATAATAATAATCGGTCGGCTTGGGTCGCTTAGATCCTAAAAGGGAGAGGTAAAAGTAAAATAAAGAAATAAAGATAATAATAATAATAATAATAATAATAATCAGACTTCGGATTTTAGGTAAAAACCTATTTTAATCCTTAAGTGATATATAGACGGAAACTTGTAGGCCTACTATATATGCATGTTTCATAAGTGACTATGTCTAAAACTGATACTTTTATAGGACCTAAAACAGCCTATTTTTACGTTAGAGCCTAATATTGCCTTTTTTGCTTGTTTTTCCTCTAAAATTCAAAATAAGTAATAAAAAAAACGTAGTTCTCTGAATCAGTGAGGGATACAAGGGGTTGAATATGCTAGCGTGCGTAGCTTCTGGGCGCAGGGATTAGGTTGTCACTGTTATGGTAGTAATACAGGCCCTAGTAATAGGTCTATATAATTCTGTGTATCATAGGCCTATATCTGTGTTTTATCATGATTATTGATTAATGGTGACTTCAATAAATATAATTTTCTGCATTTCAATTGAGATATTGCAGAAAATTGGCAACTTAACGATTTTATAAGAGACTATTTTACGATTTTTAGAACCTATTTTCGAATTTTTAGAGCCTATTTTAGGTACCTAAAACAGCATTTTTAGCGACCTAGAAGTCCGAAGTCTAATAATAATAATAATAATAATAATAATAATAATAATAGATGCAAATCCAACTGGGAGAATTATCTACAATCCTATATTCCCTAAATCTTGCCAAAGAGGTAGACAAAAGATCGTTGACACCAACTGACAGGCACCGAATCAATGGAATTGCCGTATTGTTTAATGTTTTTCCATGCATAAAATTATAAATTATTTTCATATAACCTTTCGCTCATTTTATGCAGCTTATATAGGCCTAATACAGTATATCCAGTCGCTGTCTTCAATGATTATTTTTTGTATCACAGAAGCTAGAGGTATGAAGATGTTTCAGTGTTCAGTCCTTGTAAATTTACATAAAAACAAGTGCACGTAGGTGTGATAAAATGAAAGTTATAGACTATAAGGATAAAATAGTAACGATAGTCACTTGCGATAGATTGAAATTCCACATGTTCTTTTATTATTGGTTTTCTATTAATTCCCTAAGAGTGTAATGCTTTGTTACGAAACCAAAAACAATTTCAGTGATTTTCTCTATTGCCGTAGCACCCCCCTCCAACCTTGAGAACTAGCACAACTAGTCGAAGTTAATTGTAAACTGAAATCAGGAAATGCCTGATTTTAATCAGTTCAGAAACTTTTATCTTCTCGTCTTTTGTCTAAAAATCTAAAAATAAAAATTTATAAGACTATTATCCTTCCGGTTGTATTATATGGATGTGAGACATGGCCCCTTACACAATCTGAGAGTGTTCGAAAACAGGGGGCTTAGGAAAATATCCAGACCTAAGAGAGATGAAAACTGCATAACGACGAGCTTCATAACCTGTACTCTTCACCGAATATAGTAAGGGTAATTAAATCACGGAGGATGAAGTGGGGAGGAAAGACATATCTCAAAAATATTGACTGGAAGACCCGAAGGGAAAAGACAACTTGGAAGACCTAGACGTAAGTGGGAGGACAATATTAGAATACATTTAAAGGAAGTAGGATTTGCGAGGGATGGTTGGATGGAGTTAGCACAGAATAAGGTTGAATGGCGGGCTTAGATAAGCGCGGCAATGAACCTCCGGGTTCCATATAATAGGTAATATTCCTTTAGCTTGTTTAGGAATTCTCTATTCCCATTGAGTAAGTATTTAAGTATAGCGTTAACCAGATTTCTTAATAAGATGGACTAAGAAATGCCAGAAGTGTTTGCGTTGGATTTAGACCTCATCTAATGGTTAATAACTGAAGTTAAGTGAAACTGATGACGTAACAGAGGATGCTGCATTGTTTCATCAGCTCCGGATCTGATAAGTGGGTCGCTGACCACTAATTGAGAACACTAAAACAATAATAACAGTTTTTGCATGAATTAGCGAGTTGGATGTGGATCCAGTGACCCAGATGCAGGGATGTTAAATGCATATTCATTCAGAGTGATATGCATATAAGATGTTAAGATGTAAGGAATGAGGAATACACATATGATTTCCGGTACAACATACATCGCGATTCACTCACTTCACAATCTTAGGCCTACTAGAATTACCAGATACCTCCATTAATTGTAAATTTTACATTTATTCATCAAGTATGAGAACTCAAAATATTGACAAACTAGGTTATTCAGATCGTCCTATCTTATTTCCTTGTATTATTATTATTATTATTATTATTATTATTATTATTATTATTATTATTAATATTATTATATTATTATATTATTATTATTAGTCATCTCTACACAGGCCATGGAGGCCCAGAGGGCCCCAGTAGGTTGAGGCTCCCACATTTTAGACATTCGGAAAGTGAAGGTGGTAAGGTTGTCAGCCTTACTTACCGGCCGCCTTTACCCCCAGGATTGCTCCTGGTACTCATTTCGTTAGAGGCTGAGTTGAGCCCAGGGTCATGGCCATGGTGCCACCAGAAGGATAAGACCAATTGAAAAACTCGAACGACCTCATTGGGGATCGAACCCGCGACCTTCCGGTTTGTAGTGCAGTGCTCAACCACTACGCTATGGCGTACCCCTATTATTATTATTATTATTATTATTATTATTATTATTAAGTTGTTATTATTATTATTATTATTATTATTATTATTATTATTATTATTATTATTATTATTATTATTATTATTATTATTACTATTTTCATTAAAATGCCACCCGAATGCCCTCGTGGTAGAAGACAATTCAGAAATGCATATAGGGCTACTTACTTACTTGCTTACTTCCTTACTTACTTACTTACTTACATACTTACTCAATGGGAATAGACAATTCCTAAGCAAGCTACAGGAATATTATCTATTTTATGGAACCCGAAGGTTCATTGCCGCGCTTGCCTGAGCCCGCCATTCAACCCTATTCTGTGCTAACTTCAATCATCCCTTTCAATCTATCCTAATATTGTCCTTCCACCTACGTCTAGATCTTCCAAGTGATCTATTCCCTTCGGGTCTCCAGGTCAATATTTTTTAGATATGTCTTTCCTTCCCCATGTCCAGCCCATTTCATCCTCGTTATTTAATTACCCTTAATAGCCTATATTCGGTGACGAGTACAGGTTATAAAATGCATATATAAATAAGAAAAATACAATCAATAACTTATTTACAGTAGTCTAATAATAGGAAGGAAATTTAGAAAAAGAAAAAAACATAAAAATAAGTATTTATAAAGGCTGATAAACTTAATTATTTTCTTAAATTTTTAATTGTTCAGGTTAATTAATTCAGGTTTATTTTTAACAATTCAATTAAATAATTTGGTACAAAACTAGAGCTGTGTTTTAGATCTGCAAATGTGAAATGTTTAGGTTCAATTAAAGGATTTGTTCGGTTTCGTCTTGTATCATAATTATGTATGTGGATGTGATCTAAAGTTTGAATTTCTATTAATGTAACTTAATGAAATATATTCATAAATTTGATATTTACGTTAAACTAGTTAAATATTAATTTAGAGAGAGAGAGTCAAGAGGTTTAGACAAATTTCAATAATGCGTTTTTCAAGAATTATTATTAGGGCAAGGCATTTGAAGATTCTACATCTTTTTTATATAAAGATAAAAGACAGCTAGAATTTATATAAATGTTTATCATGAAATAATCGATTAAATAACGGTTATTTGTTTTGCATTTTTTATTTTACTTTGCAGTTTTCGTCATTTCAAGAGTTGGGTCATTTTTTTTGGCAATTTTTAGGTCATTTTCGGCATTTTTAGGTCATGTTTCTGTGGAGGTAGACAGGAGCTTTTCCATGTACAAATCGTTACTTTCAGACAACAGACAATCGTTTTTATTTGAGAATTTCCGCCAAGTGTTCATAGTAAATTTTAATTCAGGTTTATTGTGAAAACCACAGCAGTTTGTCTTGTAGCAATAAAGATATTTTCCCTTCCGTTTTAAATGGCACATATTTGCTAGGGGCAATTCGATGGGCATGACAGTTCAGAAAGAATTTATTTTTCGCTAAGGGTGTCCAAGTAGGCCTAGAATAAATTTACTTAATTCTTTAGTAACAAAATAACTATTTTTTTATATTGTAGATTTAAATGTATAACGCACTGTCATCCATTAAATTTCTTTTAGCATTTCATTACGTTAAACAAGACTAATATTAATTAATAATTGTAAATTTATTGTTAATTTTTTTGTAATTTCATGTCATTTTTTCACAATTTTAATGTCATAAATGTACTTTTTAATTTATTTTTAACCATTTTATGCTCATTAAATGACTTGCCCTAATTATTATTAATATTATTATTATTATTATTATTATTATCATTATTCCCCTTTCCAATAGCCTAATCAAAGTCTTGGTTTTTGTTCCATATGTCACCATATAACTAGAATATCTGATTGACAGCGAGGTCAAAATTCATTTTAAAATAGCCAAACATGCCTCCTTTTTGCGTATAGAAAACTTTGCGGTCACCATAGCAACCCTCATTTCCCTAACATAATCCCTGTCAAAGAACTGTCAACTCTGTAAGTGAGGTTATGTCTGCCTTACCTTTCTTTCCCAGGAAGATTTTCGTAACTGAAGACACAGGTGTTGAATTAATCCCCTTCTAGCAGTTGTGGTAGAGGTCATCCATGGTGTCTTAATCCTTGCATTGCACCCCCGACAAGCAAACAAAACACACCACACTTGCAAAACACTGTATTCCTCGACACTGGAGGCTGCGGCAGCCAACTGACTGGCTTTGCAGCTCAAGACAAATATCTTGAGAGCGAGAAAGTGGAGGAACAAACCTGTCCATGACGTCACAATAGAGTGGCACCTCGCGCCGAGGCTCGCAGGTTCGAGATCGGCGCACCGTTACTTTTACTTCTATCCATTCACAATTAACAATTACTTTTTCATTCATTATCAAATAATAGCATAACACTTACTTACTTACTCAATGGAAATAGACAATTCCTAAGCAAGCTAATGGAATATTATCTATTTTATGGAACCCAGAGGTTCATTGCCTTTTTTCCTGAGCCCGCCATTCAACCCTATTCTGTGCTAAGTCTATCCAATCAACCCTTGAAAATCCTACTTCCCTTAAATCTATCCTAATATTGTTCTCCCACCTACGTCTAGGTCTTCCAGGTGGTCTTTTCCCTTCGGGTCTCCCAGTCAATATTTCTTAGATGTGTCTTTCCTCCCCCATTTCATCCTCCGTGATTTAATTACCCTTACTATATCCGTTGAAGAGTACAGGTTATGAAGCTCGTCGTTATGCAGTTTTGTCCAGTCCCTATTTTCATCTCTCTTAGACCCAAATATTTTCCTAAGCACCCTGTAATAGCATAATGTAATTTATAATTGAAGGACTCAGAAAAATGGTGGCACAAGGGACATCAGCCTAAAATTTTATTTGAATTAACTATTCTCAAATGTATGAATAGTTCTGGTAATTTTTTAATTATTAAATTGAATATTCAATTTTTTAACAGGAAAAATAAAAACTGCATTTTCCTTAGTTCTTCACTTGTCTAAGAGTACTTTTACCACGTGAAATAAATTTTTCTGCTCCACCTTCTTTTCTGAGCCCTTCATTAATACATAATCAAATATACTATTTTCATTAATATTCAAACTAAGAATACAATAAACACATATTTACTATGTCCCAGGTTTTGGCGGGAGGAAACTATGAAAATGGTATTGAATTTCTTTCGTATTTCATTCCCGAAACGGTTGTATGGTAACATGAGAGTGAAAAATAAAAAATTCCTCAAAGATAATGCAATTTCATGTTCCGGAATTTCTGTTTCTTCTTATTTGAATCCCTGCCAGGTGTGTAGAAGCAATGGGGTACAAAATTCTACATCCTTTAGGGGCACAAAAAAACTAATTTATGTCAAGCGTTTGTAATGTAATGGGCCTGTTCAGCCTTTCGTCAAGATAGTTGTATATTGTTAAAACTTAAGCCTACGTAAAGTTTATTTGTCTATAGTAATTCAAAGTAAAGCTAGACCAATGGACTACCGTAGTTAAGAAATATTTTTCAAGGTAAAATTATTTATTAACAATATTTAGAAGGAAATTATACAAAAATGTAATAAATGTCGTCGTTTTCGACACAGTACTTTGATACAATTAAAATTAATAATAATAATATTAATAATAATTAGGGTTCGGATGTTTATGACATGTCATATTTTTATCCTAAACTCCATTCTCACCGCAAACACAAATTAGACATGAATTGCAAATTTGTTGTTTTTATTTTGCATATAAAGCCATATTTCGGTCATATTTCGGTCATATTTGTAATTTAACGTCATATTTCAGTTATAAATTCAGTAAAAGATAAAATTATACAGTATGTGCACTAAATTGTCGATTTTTTTTCTCGAAAAAGTGTCACAAATATTTTGGTTTTACTGTAACTGAAATGTGAAGGGACAATAACAAGTAATAGCACAATTACCTCTTCCTCCTTGTTTTTAACAACTTCCAATAGAAATGTTTTAACATATTTGCTGTGGTATCTGGAAACATTAACAAATTAGAAGTTCCTTACAAGTAAAACTATTAAAAAGTGATACCTGATTGAATTAATGTGATGTAATAATTTAGTGTCATTAAACGTTTTAAATTGGAACATTTATTTTTAGAAAATACGTTCTTTTATGAGGTCAAATTTAGGATTGTTGGGTCATATTTAGTAATTTTTAAGGTAATGTTTGCAGTCATATTTTCAGCTTTTTAGGTCATAAACATCCGAACCCTAATAATAATAATATTAATAATAATAAATTCCACCACAAGGACTTTTTCTTACGTAGCAATTTTTAATCAATTGCTTTGAAAAACTTCAACAAAGCCCCAAAACATATCAAGGAATAAAACTTACTAAGTTATATGAATTTTTAATTAACAACATTTTTTTTAACTTAACAAACTTTTGTAAAATAATATAAACTATTAGATCCTAAAAAGAAATGGTAAATTCTATTACAAATGAAGTAGTAACTTTTTTGGTTAGTTTCTAGACATCAAAACTGCAATTTGTTTCGGAAAATTTGAAAACTACAACGCGAGGACATTTTGCCTTAAAATCCATTAAAAACTTACCTTTCTCTCTCTCTCTCTCTCTCTCTCACTCTCACTCTCACTCTCTCTCACTCTCACTCTCACTCTCACTCTCACTCTCTCTCACTCTCACTCTCTCTCACTCTCACTCTCACTCTCACTCTCACTCTCTCTCACTCTCACTCTCTCTCTCGACCAAAAACATTTACAGCTCTAACGTAAGTCAGGTAAAAAAATGAACAAAATAATGTGACAAATGTATAATTTCTAAATTTCACACATAGCTCCCCTTAATTAGTATTAACTTATTATTTTCTTAAGGAATACTTTTGCCTCATTGCATTCGTCATTTGAACCAGGAGCCATTGAAAACAGATGTCGCTAACTGCTGAGCTTTAAAAGCTGTAGTACAAGATAGTAAGAACAGAGGGAAGCACAGTACGTTATTGGAAGGTCGAGTAGTTCCACGCTTCCCTACTAGATGGCGGGAGGGTGCTGTGACAGCATAGAGCGCGAGATGGCGGACTGTTTGAACTACTTTAAAGATGTAACTTTTACGTTAATTACTACGGCAAGGCATTTAATGACCATAAAATAGTGAAAGAAATGCAAAATAAAAAATGCATTTACCACCTAAAAATAGTTAAAAATTACACTAAATTAAAAAAATTATCAATACATTTACCACCTAAAAATAGTTAAAATTTACAATAAATTTAAAAAAATTATCAATACATTTACCACCTAAAAATAGTTAAAAATTACACTAAATTAAAAAAATTATCAATACATTTACCGTTATTACCAGGGCCCGGTTTCTGATGTCCTAAAATTGTTTGAAAAATGACCTATAAAATGACCCTAAATTTTAAAGAAAATGACTTAATAATGATAAAAAATGACCTAAAAACTGATATTTTATTTATAAAAAATTATTATTGTACACACGAAGTTATAGGCTACTTTGTACATACTTGTAAAATCTATAAATAACTGTAATGTTGCGAATGTTCTTTTCTCACGGAAATTTATACTAGCACTGAGTCAAAATTCGGCATTTTCTTTTTTTTGGTCTGCCGGATTATATTGTTGTTTATTGTGGGTAAACAGTAGTTTGCACTCTCAAATCCAAGCAGGTGGCAGACTCTGGTGCCAAGTCAATCTAATAACAATAGTAATATAATACAACATTTTGGTGTTTCTTTGAAACTCATTTCCGAATGAAACATGACCACATTTTAACGCTGAATTTTTCCTTCCTGCATTAAATAAACAACACTTCAAAGACAGCACCGCTAGCGACGAAAAAAAGTTAATACACTCAATGTAAATACATGAAAATGACTAAATAAGGAAGCAAATGACATGAAAATGACAAAATAATGACCTAAAATTGAAATAAATGCCCTAAAAATATAAAATTGCATAAAATGACCTAATAAAAATGCATTTCTATAATCTAGAGGCCATGATTAGGATTTATCCACAATTTGGCATTGTCTATGCAGCATCAATAAAAAGATGACACGCCATTAGAATCCGGGCCCTGGTTATTACTTATATATTTAGTTTTTTTTTTAAAGTAATGAATTGCTAAATAGTATATTGCGATACAAGTGCCGTAAGGCACGTTTACGGGTCGAGGAAACAGATTGAAAACCCGAGGCGCAGCCGAGGGTTTTTAAGTTTTCGAGACCCGTAAATGCCTTTACGGACCGTGTGTTGCATGCTATTTTTTGCACGACGGTTACGTATATCAATTTAATTATATTAATTATGATATTACCTGAAAATATTATGTGTATACATTCTTGAAAATAGATGTTTATTTCAGAAAGTGATTCGCATGTGTTTGTTGTTATGGGAACCGAATATTTGTCCTGGGGGCCATGTCCATAAAAGCTTGTATTATGAAGTGTATCGTAATGAATTATGACGTAGCGCTTGGACCGTAAGTAATTTAACCTCATCGCAACGGCCATAGCAACAAGACTGTGTGGGAATGTCAACTTACGATCCATGTAAACAACTTTCGTAAGTAACACTTACTAGCTAAGGAGTGCAAAAATCAATTAACGATTGACAGTGCGTTATATGTGAATTTACAATATAAAATACACTTATTTTATTACTAAAAATAATTAAATCTATACTACTTGGCGAAAAAAAATTCTTTCCGAACTGGCATGGCCATCAAATTGCCCCTAGGAAATAGATGCTATTTAAAAATAATTAAAAAAGAACTCTTTATTGCTTCAAGACAAACTAGTTCAGAGATGCTGAATTTGTAAAACTTAATTTTCCCAATTCGCTACAAAATGCTAAATTTTAAATGTTAAATCTTGAATTTTTAGTTGCTAAAATCTACCATCCCTGCTTACAATTTAACATAGACCCAGTTAAATTTGTAAAGCAAGGGCTCTTACAAAGAATCTGATTGCATTGTTTTCAACAAGAACTATGGGTGTAATCATTGTGCTAGGTGTTTTCTTTGCAGTCCGGCACGGGTTTGTATATTGAGTGAGGAATTGATTTTCTCGCATTTAAGGGTTAGCGTAAGTCCTTTTAATTCTGCTGTCTGTGATTGTTGTATTTCAGCGGTGCTTTCTTCTTTCCCAGTTGCTATGGCAATTATTAATTTCACAGTCTAAAAATATTAACAAAAACTGCGTCGATAACAGTAACACTCTAGTTTTTATGAGACTTGAACGAAAGCTATAAGAATGAAAATCCGGCTTTAGGTGCATTCGAACTCCTATCTATGTTGTTGTTGTTGTTTATTTTTTGTAAATCTCTTCGTGTCGTAGACTTGGTTGGGCATCGCTCCCAACAAACCTATCACTTCCTCTTAGGTTATAAGCGTATTATATAAGCGTAGGCTATATTCTGCTATGTTAAAAAAAAACTCAGGTATCCCTCCGTGGCGCTGCGTCCGTTGTTAAACGAGGCCTACCAGCCGATGTAAGCAGATGGCAGGAATTGAGGAAACTTAGTGTATACATAGACGTATTGGACTCTCATTCGGGAGGTCCCAGGTTCAAATCCCGTGGCCAGCCAATTTTGACATGGGTTTTTTTCCATGGTTTCCCCAGTCGTAAAGGCAAATGCCGAATTGGATATTTACGAATCATCCTCACCATTTCATCCTGTATCATATCCATTTAAATTAATATAGGCTAAGTTGAAATTTACTCCAATAAATACACCAACAATAGAAATAATTGAGAGTCAATAATTTCATGGCCTACCCTACTGTATGGACACAGATCCCGAACTCAAAGGAGTATAAACACAGCTGAAATACATAAATAAAAAATAAAAACACTCGTCTGATTTGACACCACGGTTTTTTTTCCGGGGTTATCCTTGCCTGTAATACGAATGAAAGGTAACTTTAGACCCTTGTGGTTCCCGGATATCATCTGGCCATTCGCGCTTTGTCAAGAATGAATGAGTGTGTGTTTGTGTTGTCTCGAAGGTGGCCCCGACATTGGGCTGACCCCTCTTCCGGGGAGGTTCTCCATGTCTTTGTCAGGTCAAAAAGGTATGTAGGAGATCCAAAGATAATTCCTCTCCAGACAGGTCGCGGTCCTGTAAGGGCCGGGCGGCGTGCGCCGCGTAAATGTCCATGCAACGGGAGAACATAAAGCCAGGTAAAGAAAGAAATAAAAAAAGAAACACTTTCCAGCTTCGGTGGGGCCTTTGGTGGGTCATGAAAATCAATTCAACAAATAGAGTGATTTTGATAAAACTTTGTGCACATATTTGTTAGCTAGCAGGTGCCCGCGGCTTCTTCCACGATAATTAATTCGAAGATTAAAAATCATTAAATAATTAAAACATATTTATTAACACTTGTACGCGAAACATTCATAGGCCTAAACTAAACGATTAATAATTAATGAAACAGCTAAAAATCCGGCTTTGGAGTGAATTCCACGATTAGAAAGCGCAACATGGAAAAAACGACCTCAGATTCGAGTTCCCTGGCCCAGAAAACACCTGCATAGCGAGTTTCGTCCAAATCGATCAATGTTTGACAAAAGAAGGCAAAGCCATCCGCTTCTATAGCGGGGGAAAAAAAATCCGGCTTCGAGGTGCATTCGCCCACTCTTCAGTACATCTACGTTTAAAATTTCAGATCTCTTTGTTCAGTAGATTTCGCTGCGCATCGCGTACAGACAGAAAGACGAATACTTTCTTTTAATTAGATAGCATACCAGGTAAACTTTTGTCGGCTTCTTGGTAGGTCTAAATTAGTGAATCTCAATTTATTTTCAAGATAGGATACCGTAATTTATCTATATTGAGTACAGGACAAAATAATATATGTGATTTACTTTCGGTATTGCTTTGGCAATAGTGTTAGGTCAGTGTAATTTCTATATTATGTCAGGGATTTCCTGCAGCGAGTTCTTTATGTTTTTGTTCTCCAGTTAATTTGTAGTTTCAATTTTTTAAAAAATGGTACTATTGACCAAGTACAGTGTAATAATGGACACCATATAAAACTAAGTAATATTAAAATATATAAACTGTGGGGTAACTATATCGTTTTAACAAAATTACAATTAACGAAAAAGTTGTAAGTTCAGTTTATGATAGCTGGATCAATCACCCATAGGGTAGATAGCGTTATAGTTGAATGGCTACCACATACAGAAAACTATGCTATGCTATAGAGTCGCTATAATGAGATAATATAGAACTAGCTTAAAAGGCCCGGCGTCGCCCGGGTTTTGTATTTTGTAATTCGAAATTAACTTATGAAGGACTTTGGATTTTCAAATTAGAATTTGAAATAAAGAACGACTTATTACACTCAAACTATTCGCTCATAAAACGCTTGATATAGCTTTTTATGGCTCTAGAGCATGTAGAATTTTGCATCCCATCGCTTCTACACACCAAGCCTGGTAGGAGTTGAATAACAGTGTTTTCGCCCACCCTTCACTCCATCTACGTTTAAATTTTCAGATCTCTGTGTGCAGTAGATTTCGCTGGGCATCGTGCACAGACAGACAAACACTTCCTTTTATTATTAGAGATGGTTCATAAAACTTGATAAGTTATCTAAAAAAAAAACTAAAAATTTTCAGGAGAGATTTTTTTTTAATAATTCACAAACTACACGCATTATTTTCGTAATCAAAATCAGTTTAGAGAAATAATAATAAGAGAGTAATAAAATATACTGTGGGTAATTTACATTTTTGTATAACTAAATACTGTCCCTGAATTAACCCTGAAAAAAAAGTAACGTCTCTGACTCGCATTCGGTAAGTCCCAGATTCAAATCCCGCGGCTGGCCAATTTGTCATGGGATTTTTCATGGTTTCTCCAGTCATAAAGGCAAATGCCGAATTGGATATTTACATACCATGATTCATCCTAACTATTTCATCCTGTATCATGTCCATTTAAATTAATATCAGTTGAAATTTACTCCATTAAGTACACCGACAATAAGTTAATAGAAATAATTGACAAGCAATAGTTCCATGGCCTACTCTACTGTTCTGACACAGATCCCGAACTCCTGATATGGTCTCGTAGCTAAAAGGAGTATAAACACAGCTGAATTATAAAAAAAAAAAAATCTTACATATTGTGAAACCTGCCCTCATATACTGTAGGGTACCGTACATAAAACTCAAAACTGCCCCTTATGGGTAGGATATGAGGTAATTTATATAGTTGTCATTTTTAGCCTTTAAATTGAAACAGGATAATGACATAGGTAGCAACAAACCCCATCACCGTACACAAAAGACTCAGGTTTATAGGAAAGAGATTCCATGCGGTGAACAGATCTCCTCTGCTTCCAAGCAGAGTGAAGTAGAACATTTCCAAATCCGGTGTTGGCTGATGTACATGAAGGAATAAACGCTGCACTGCCTTCAGGGTGTCCTCGAATTTGCCGCTGGCGTTAGAAGCACTTGCAGTGATCAAGATGATCCATATCAAGTCGGTAACAAAGGAAAACACATATGCAGAAAGACCTGCGGTTTCAGATGCCAATATTTTCTCTATCACTGAGTACAAGAGCGAAATTAGAAGCAATATGTTTTGTGACAGAATGGTTAGCATTTGCAGACTGTATGTTGAATTAATGGCGTCTGCCAGATCTATCAGTTCGCTGTGCAACACACGACATATCCTGATTTTCTCGCGATACCAGCCGGCTGAAAAGGTGGAAGGTCTCCTAGCTTTTGGCTGTTGTCGTTTTCTGGAAAGAAGTGAGTTAGATCAGAATTTTGCTTTAAAAACGTATTTTTACAATTCTTTAGTCTAAACTTCTTGAATATCCGTGTAAATTAATATTTTCCTAATTTAAAGTGCATAGTGTCTATGAAACTTATGGTTTAATAGCAATTTATGTATCAAGTACCCAAAATAACGCTTTAGCGGACGAATCTAGTATAGCTGGATATAAATAAAAATCAATTGCCAGATGTATGTTGCCGCATCACTTGAGAACGGCCCGACCGATTTGGCTGATTTTATTGTAGTTGTGTTCGTAATTGTCAGGACATGGTTTGTATGAAAGAAATTTTTTTGGAAAATCCGCGGAAAAAGTCGGAAATGTGAAATGAGGCACAGCTTGAGAGTTCTGCTGTCACATGTTTTCATAACAAAAAAGAAAAAAAGAAGTGTGAGTCTTGCAATCAAGCCAAATCGAAAGTGTAATTAAAAATAAAGCGTAGAAAAGTATTTGAATGTATCTTTTAAAATGGCTTGGATGTATCTATTTTAGCAAAAGCCTTTTTTGGGCCTATGTGTTAAAAGTCGCCCTCCCCAGTGTATAAAATTATTTATTTTAATTAAATTGCTAAAGCCATGAGCTCTGAATATAGAGCAAATTAATGTTTCGCACCAAAAAGAAAGCTTTCAAAAATATCATCCTCCCCAAAAATCCTTAACACTGTAATCGAAACGGATATGGCCAGGGCCCGGATTCTAATGACATGTCTTCTTTTTATTGATGCTGCATAGACATTGCTGACTTGTGGATAAATCCTGCCATGGCCTCTAGATTATAGAAATGCATTTTTATTAGGTCATTTTTTGTAATTTTATGCAGTTTTATATTTTTCATTATTATGTCAGTTTCATGTCATTTGCTCCCTTATTTAGTCATTTTCATGTATTTACATTGAGTGTATTAACTTATTTCGTCGCTATGTAGTTTTTTAATACAATGAGGAAAAACTCGGTGTTGAAGTGTTGTCATGTCTCAGTCGGAAATAAGAATCAAAGAAACTAAAATAATTTGTATTATATTGCTGTTGTTATTAGTTTGACTTGGCACCTGCTTGGATCTGAGAGTGCAAACTACTGTTTACCCTCAATTAAACAATAATATAATCCGTCAGACCACAAAAGGAAATGCCGAATTTTGACTCGCCAGTGCCTCAGTGCCAGTAGGCCTATAAATTTCCATGAGAAAAGAACATACACAACATTACAGTTATTTACAGTTTTTACAATTATGTACAAACTAGTCTATAACTTTGCGTGTACAATAATATTTTTTTAAAAATGAAATATCAGTTTTTAGGTCATTTTTTATAATTATTAAATCATTTTCTTTAAAATTTAGGGTCATTTTATAGGTCATTTTCCAAACAATTTTAGATCATCAGAATCCGGGCCCTGGATATGACCTACCTCTTGTGCTCTGTGATCTTTGACTCGGAGGGCCTATTAAGCTGTGACAATGTTGATGGAAGGCAGTCCATGTGGTATAACACCGGCGTTCTATTGGTTGAAACTGAAGACAGACTTGTACTTCCAAGTTCTCCTAAAAATCCATGATAGCTTTCTGTCTCTGTCTGTTTTGTTTCAGTGAAAGGGTTAATTCCAAGAGAACTTCTGTTAGTTCCCCAGCTATTAAATCCATTATCATTGTTAGAGCAGAAAATGTTAGAAACCTTGGCATTGAATACGTTCATTTGTCTCCCAAAAAGCAGGAGTAGGTCGATGTACTGTAGGCTGGTCACATTGCTGATAAAATAGGGCAATATCATAGTTAGCGAAAACAGATTTTCTGCCTCATAGATCCATAATGCATAATACACTGCAAGGTACGCAATGAATGCAGAGATCTGTATGCGCAGAAACCTGCGCACTTTCTTATATTCTGAAGTTATTCGAGTCCCAAGCAAGCTTTTGTCTAGAAACGAAATCCTGTTCAAAATCTCTATTATCTTCTTGGTTTTGGCTAGTCCCCCTACTATAAGAGATGAAAAGCAAGTAGAAAATATAAGAACATCGGAAAGGATGTCTATTAAGACACGATAACCTGAAAAATGTCCATTCATCCCTTGCATAACATACCATGTTGACATGTAGGAAATTTCACACAAGTTGATCAAGATAAGGAGAATTGTCCATACAGGTCTTGTAGTTCTGAAGCGAAGTGATGTGTCGTCGAATGATAATGAAGCTAGTCCTGCCAGTTTAGAGATGTAGAAGAGAGGTTTTACCGATTTGATTAATTCCATTATTGGAAGTGGTTACCAAAGAGAGCTTCTCTGAATCAACCCTTAAATGCATGAAACCGAGTTTTAACAGACAAATTATTAAAAATCGTGCCGGACCGCAAAGAAAACACTTAACACAATATTAATCTCTTAGTTAATTTCTTGTACCCTGTTCTGTAAATTTTACATGGATGTTTAATTTTTTACCGAATTATTTTCCGTTATTAAGTGCCAGAATTGTAACTTACTTTATGAGATTGTATGGTGGACGGGAAAATGTCTGTCCGTCTGTCTGTAAGTACTCGCGAGAACTCAAACACGCTTTATCCGATTTTCATGAAACTTAGTATACGTGTTTATAACGTCCATCGCAAGAAGCCTATTGCTATTGGACGAAATCGGTTGACCGGTACCGGAGTAATGCCCAATTTAGCGCCTATTTTATGGTAATATATTAGAGAAAATTTAATCAAATGCAAATCAGTTCTCATTACAACATATGGTTTTACAGTGTTCATAGAGGGCATAAGTAGCTATGACAAATAACACTACCCACATATTCCTTCACATATGCTTATCAAACTAGACCTTTGTTCTTCCGTAAGCCCTGCTTAATGAATCGATCTGGAGCTTAACTCGGAATTCGATTACAAAAATAACTTATTTTCTGCACATCATAATTGCAGTTATCACTGATTAAACAAAAGCATTCTGACAATTTGTTACATCAGTTTACCTGATTTTATTTTATTACAAATTTAAGGCCAGCTATTGTATCGTATGTGAGACATGATGCATTTAAGGGTTAATTCACAGGGAGTATGTATTGAGATGTTTCAATAGAGTTTTTCTCCAGTTACTTCAAAACTTGACAAGTAAGGATTTCAGAAACTTGACAGACTGGCCAATAGTCGCTCACTTGGGTATTTTAAAAAATTTCCTCTGGATTATATCCGGTTGTCCTTATATACTCTCATATTTTGCCATGATATTATTTTCTTGCTCGTCTGAATTTCAGTTTTAAAGACAGTGGTGCTCCTAGCGTAGATTGTAAGAATCACTGTTATGCGTTTATATCACTCCAGATATTATTAAAATCTGAGCATATAATTTATCTTATAACATAATGCTTTCTTATGCGCAAGAAATGAGTAACTCGATTCCAAAGCCTGTTAATTTTTTAACTACTGTAGTTACTCTTTTGTTTTAAATATTATTTCTTTTACTTCCATCTTCTGAATGCAATGCTGAGATGATGTTCACTGTCCAAAGCCTGCTGTTTCAGGTTAAATTAAATTCGAGCTTCTTTTTTTTTTTTACAAAACTTGTAAACTAAGTAGGCCTTTATCCATGCTACTCATTAATTTCCAAAGCCTACTGTATTACATTATAAAGGAATTAAGGCTGAATCATTAAAAATAATTTCCCTCTTCGGCTGAAGAAATTTCCTGTTGAGAATGTGAGAGGACCGGGAAAATGTAAGCTGAGTCAAGTGTGTGTAAGCACTATGAGTGATTATAGACTGCACTAAGTGTTGAGAATAATTCTGTATAGTGAATGGAAATCATGTTAAGACAGACTGTCGATATATTTTAATTATCATATGTAGTTCTAATTGTTTCAGTATTGGTGCTAGCGCGCTATATTAATGTAATGTAGGTCTATGTTCAATGGACAAGCATACATAATCCATTAAGTATGATATGAAAATGTGTCATAGGTAATCCCACGAGAGTAGACGAGTTTTTCAATTTATCTGATGAAACTCGTCAACTCGAGTTGGATTTATAAAGACTATTCCATGAATAAAAATGTAACGGATTATACAAATAATAATTACTTTCGTGCTTTGTTGTATAAAAACAAAACTAACAGCTGCTATTCGAGTTACCATGTTGTGACCAATGCTACCAGTGGTGCATAGTAGACACAGTTAACTTCATTTAGGTAAGCTAACAGCAGAACAGAATAAAAGCACACCAACTGGCTTGCACCGAATCCAAATTGTGTTTTTAATCAATGTAGGATTACATTTCTATTATTGCAATTTCCGAACAAGTTATGTTGTATAAAACTAGGAGGTGCCCGTGGCTTCGCCCACGATAATTAATTTAAAAATTAAAAATTAAGAGGAAAAATTATTAAAGCATTATATTTATTAACACTTGCACGCGAATCATTCATAAACTAAGCCATTAATAATATTAATGAAACAGCTAAAATTCCTGCTTTAGAGTACATTCCACGATATGAAAGCGCCCCCTGGGAAAACTATATCAGAATCGATTATGCAGTTCCAAAGAAACCTGTGAACACATAATACGTATTGTTTCTCGACTGTTTATTGACATGAATATGATGTAAATTTTATTTTATCAATTCAGTGTAATTTTCAGAAATTATATAATGTTTCAAGGGAAGGAATGGTTTGTTTGGATTATTATTATCAGCGATATTTCAAGAGATAATACCATCAATATTTTACTGCTGGTGCCCCCGGTGCTTCGCCCGCCATGATTCATTGACTCCAGGATTTTTAAGAAATTTACACTGGTGGATTTTTAAAAATGTTTGTGGTTCAGAGCTATGAAAATTGTAAGTAAAAATAAAATTAGAATATTTGTTCATTGTGTTCATTTCACTTAGGCCTTATATAATAGCGGTTTACCTAATTTTGTAGTCGTCATGAAAGTTTACATTGCGAGAGACGAACATCGCCGAGTATACCCGATGTCTGACGAAGCGGGCGAGCGAGCAAGCACGCTATTTAGGGCCGTTGAATTGTATAAGAGTAGATAATTTGTTTTCGTGCTGCTTAATGGCAACATGTGACTTTTAATCGCTGCACACTGATGCTTTCGTGTCCAGTAACGAGCAGACCATTTTACCCGATAAAATGGCATCCTGCAGATTCCTACAAGAATATTATAAGATATATGTAGGCTATAATCTCCATTTATACAGTATTTATATTTATTTATGTCTATTGATCTTACAAAATTATATTATACAAGTAAATATACTGTCACAATTAGAAATAAATAAAATAGAAGATAGCATAAAATTCTACAAAATTATTACAGAAAATTACATAATATTTACAAATAACTTTAACATAAATGCAGAGAAAAAATGTATGACACTCAGCTTAATAAATAAAATCAGGTAAACTGATGTAACAAAATTCCAGAATGCTTTTCTTTAGTGATAATTGGAATTATGATGTGCAGAAAATCAGTTATTTTTCTTATCGATTTCAGAGTTAAGCTTCAGATCGATTCATTAAGGAGGGCTTACGGAAGAACAAAGGTCTAGTTTCATAAGCATAAATGTGGAGGAATATGTGGGTAGTGTTATTTGTCAAAGCTAACTGTATTGCAATTTCCAAAACCGTATTTGAACATTGTAAAACAATATAGGCTATTGGCATGAGAACTGATTTGCATTTGTTAAATTCTTTCTAATATATTACCGTAAAATGAGCACTAAATTGGGCATTACTCCGGTACGGGTCAACCGATTAGGTCCAAAATCAATAGCATTCTTCCCATGGACGTTATAAATGCGTATACTAAGTTTCATTAAAATCCTATTAAGCGTATATGAGTTATCGCGCGTACAGACACACGGACAGACATTTTCCCGTCCCCCACATAATCTCTTTAAGTAGCATTCTGGCACTTAATAAACATCCTATATCATTAGGTTTGTGCAGCTATTTCCTGATATTATCCTTTGAATTGGAACAGTATAATGACATAGCTAGCAACAAATTCCAGAAGTGTACACAATACATTCAAATTCACAGCGAAAACATTCCAAGCAGTAAAAACATTGCCTTTGTTGCCAAGCAACGTAATATAAAACTTCCGCAATTCTTCTGTTAGGTTAGAGGACAGTTCGTCGCTAAGCAACAACAGTTGAACAACGCGGAGCGTGGCTTTAGCTTGATCACTGCTTCTAGAAGCAAACATTGTTATTATTTTGCTCAAGTTGATAACCGAGAAAATCAGGTACGGCAGAAATTGTGTTATTTGTAAATAAATTTCACTCCCTGATTTAAATGTAGTGATCTTTTCTATCGCAAAATACAGGCAAGTAATTAAAACGAACGCATGGTACGTCATGATGGCCAGTATTTGAAATCCGTACGTGGAGTTTATAAGTTCAGACAAGTTCAGAAGTTCAGTGTGGAAAGTTCGATGCATTCTGAACTTCTGAACAGTATTTCTGTACGGTACTGAAGTCTCTTGAGGTATATTCCACAGTGGATTGTTCAGTTTCTGAAACCTACCAGTGAATGTTCTATTTCTATGAATGTTTGAATATAAACAAATGAATGTAATATTATATTTACCCCGTAATAGTTTCGATAGTTTTCTGTTTAGAACCCGCATTCGATTTCCGAAATATGAAAGTAAAAAAATGTACTGTATTAATGTCAGATTACTAACAAAATCGCATACTTCCCTTACAAAATTACACGTAATTGTTAAAGCACCAGGGTCTTTATTTTTGAAAACAAAGGCCCAATAACTGCAAATCAGCAATAGATATAGAAAGTATACAGAAACTCCTATCTTCATCCAAAAATTCATTTTCTTATACTCTTTACGTATTTCGTCGCCTAGCAACTCCTTGTCTAACACCGTCATTTGTTTCACAATCTGTTCGAGGGTTTTCTTCTTGCATAAGCTTATCATGAGCGATGAAAAGCAGACGGTGTAGACGAAGAGGTCGGCTATCAGCGCCGCCATTGTGCTAGCCGGTGAAACTGCCTCGCTGCCGTGGATTGTATACCACGATAATATACAGGACAGCCCACATACGTTGATAAAGATGATGATAATGGTCCAGAGAGGTGTGGAACTTTTAATATGAGATGCATCTGCAGAACTACACTTATTTATTGAAATCGGAGCCAAGCCTGCAATCTTGGATAGATAATAAAGAGGTTTTGCTGCTTTCAGAAGTTCCATTTTAGTACTTTCATTCCCTGGGCCATGTGTTCTAAAGGATAGAATAGTTTGCCTCCAATTTGTAATAAATCAACGAAAAATAACTCGAAACAAAATGTAAAATGCACGTAAAATGATAATCATTGTGTTAACTGTTTTCTGTGCGGTCCGACATGGGTTTATATATTGTGTGAGAAATTATCTCGCGCTCATTTAAGGGTTAAGTGTATGTGTCCCAGTATTCGTAGTCATTTACTTATCCACAATAGTTCATTAAAGATTTCCATTGCACAGTTCTGAACTATTCTGGGCTGGAAGATAGTGTTCCAACGTGAACAGTTCTTGTCTGACGAACCAGTGATTTGTTACAGCTGTGCACTGAAACGAAATAAATAATATGAAACACACACATATTAAATTTCTCTGCTCTTAATGTATTTTCAGCATATGGCTGCATTGCAGTAGTGCGCATTCAATGGTATCAGCCTCATTCCAAGACGCATTATTAGCGAGGCAAGATTGTATATGAACTAGGAGGTGCCCGTGGCTTCGCCTACGATAATTCATTAAAAAATTAAAAATGAAGAGTATAATAATAAAGCATTATATTTATTAACACTTCCACGCTAATCATTCATAAACTAAGCCATTAAAAATATTAATGAAACAGCTAAAATTCCGGCTTCAGAGTAGGCTACGATTAGAAAGCGCCCCCTGGGAAAACTATATAAATGACAGAGAGGCGGAGATGTTTATCACACAGTGGTTCAAATCACTGGTGGCAGACTTCTACGACACAAGTGTTCAAAAGTTGGTTGCACGGTATGACAAATGTTTCAATTCCCGTGGCGAATATGTTGAAAAATAGTCTGTGCACGGATCCCCATGACATGACCACCTAAGGAATCTTGTGATTAAGAAGCATAAGTTAAATGCCATTTCAGATTATATAAGAGCCCAAGTCTTCATTATTTTTCTATGTCTGTTTCAATAAATATTTCCTTGTAATAGTGTTTTGTTTCTGTACATGGTCCTAGGGAAACTTACTTATGGACGTGTCTGATATATTTATAGGGAGCAAGATCCTCAATAAATATTTTTGTGACTTGAATGCGTAATTTCATTATTTCTGTAACATTTTGTGAGTGAAATTTTTATGCGCTTTTTAAAATATAAAAAATCGCATTAAAAAAATCCATAACGATCCAAAACATTCACAGAGGCTTTAAACCTTAAAATAGGCAGCAGAGGCCAAAACAGACAAAAAAGGCTAAATAAAAATTGGTCCTACTGTCCCTAAATGTACGGAACATATTTATCTGTATTTAACTCTTATATCCACCCAAATACAAAAGGCATTTTGCCTAACTTCCGGGGTTTAATTATGACTATCCTTCTGTGAGTTTATTTTTAAAATAGCCTATTCGAAACAAAAGTGTTATTTCTAGTTTAATACACCTAATGTACCGTATATTATAACTTACACAAAATAGTTTGCCTAAAATCTCTATATATATAAAAGGCTTTGTCCTGACTGACTGAATGACTGAATGACAGGAATCAACGTACAGCCTAAACTATAACAGGTAGAGACTTGGAATTTTGACAGTACCTTCGTTTCCTAATGTAGATGCTCACTAAGAAAGGATTTTGAAAAATTCTGATTCTAAATGCCAAAAATGAGTGAAAAACGGGCAGAAAACGTGCATTTTTTGCGTTTCCGAAGCGTAATATATTTCAATGTCAAATCAATTACAGCTGGCTTTGGCTATTTTTGTCAAACCTTGGAAATGAATCTTTCGCGATCGCTTGAATGTTGTAGCTCACGCTGGTCGATTCATTTGTTTTTAATGTCAAGGCACGCATACATATGAAATTTTCAACCTAATCCCGAAGAGGATTCTTCTTCTTCTTCTTCTTCTTCTTCTTATTATTATTATTATTATTATAAGTGGGATAGTCAACATAGGCCTAAATATGGTCAAACGTTGTTCGATTTGGACGAAACTCACTGTACAGGGGTTTTCTGGGCCAAGGACCTCGAATCTGAGGACGCTTTTACCAGACGATAATATCTAATCGTGGTATGTAGTCCACGTGATTAAGGAGTTAATAAATATAATGATATAACTATTATGCTCTTGATTTTTAATTTTTGAAATAATTATCGTGGGCGAAGCCGCGGGCACATGCTAGTGTGTAATAAATTAACGGAAAATAACTCGACATAAAATTTAAAATGCACATAAAATAAATAATCGTTGTGTTAACTGTTTTCTGTGCAGTCCGACATGGGTTTGTATATTGTGTGAAAAATTGAGTCTCGCGCATTTGAGAGTTAAATAATTTAAACAAAAAATTCTCTTTTCTTTATTTATTTCTCCATAATAGTTCATTGAATATTCTGATTGCATGGTTCTTGAACTAATCTGCGGCAGGAAGTCAGTGTTTCAACGTGAACAGTTCTTGTCTGACGAATCAGTGATTTGTTACTGAAACGAAATAAAACATATGTGTGAAACAATCACTTATTATATTTCTCTGCTCTTAACGTATTTTCAGCATATGGCTGCATTGCAGTAGTGCGTATTCAATTGTTTCAGCCTCATTCCAAGTCGCATTATTAGCGTGACAAGATTGTGTATGAAATGGATAGCTTATAACTACCCTCCAGAGAGTTGAATGGTAAAAATATCTCTATAGGCCCATATATAAAAGGCTTTGTCCTGACTGTCTGACAGGAATCAACGTACAGCCTAAACTATAACAGGTAGAGCCTTGGAATTTTGACAGTACCTTCATTTCATAATGTTGGTGCTCACTAAGAAAGGATTTTGAACAATTTTGATTTTAAATGCCAAAAATCAAATGTTTTTCAGTATACTTAATCCCTTTTTACACAGAATTAAGTCATATTCACAGAACATATTGTTGCTAATGGTATTAGATGGGTTTGGAAATAAATGCAAGTTTGACAAATAAGAGAAGGTATCAATATAGGCCTAGCCTAACTCATATTTATCTATATTAATAAAGGAATTGTCTGTCTGTCCGCGATGTCCAGCGAAATCTACAGAACGCAGAGATCTGAAATTTTAAACATTGGTCGACTGAAGGGTCGGGAAATGCAACTGGGAGCCGGAATTCTAATTTTCGCTTTCGTTCGTGAGTTATGAGCGAAAAACGGGCAAAAACGTGCATTTTTTTTCTGTTTTCGAAGCATCAGTTTTCAGTTATACATTTCAACGTCAAATCAATTACAGTTGGCTTTGACTATGAAATAAAACTTTCGCGATCGTTTGAATGTTCTAAGCCCTAAATATGGTCAAACATTGTTCGATTTGGACGAAACTCACTATACAGGGATTTTCTGGGCCAAGGAACTCGAATCTGAGGTTGCTATTACCAGTCGACGCTATCTAATCGTGGTATGTAGTCCACGTGATTTAGGTGTTAATAAATATAATGATTTAACTATTATGCTCTTAATTTTTAATTTTTGAAATAATTATCGCGGGCGAAGCCGCGGGGACATGCTAGTTTTGAAATAAAAGTTTTATGTCTAGTTTAATACATCATAATAGCCTACATAATTATTACACAGTTCCTGTAGGAAATTTAAGCAATCGTTAAAGCCGTTTCTGATAAAATAAAAATATGAAATTCTCTTCACACGAATTAGTTAAAGAAATGAAAATGTCGTTATGACGTCGTATCGCATCTACGTAGGATACACAATCCAAATTAAAAACTGATGTATTGTACTCACCTTTCTCACTTCACATTCTGATATAGAATAAGAGGCCGTGCAAGAGCGCGTATTCAGTTGTTTCAACCTGTTTTATTGTTCACCAGCCAAGACTGAGTTTCTAGAAACAGTAAGTAGCTTATAACTACCCTTCGGATAATTTTTGCGAAAAATGTTTCAAATAAAAGTTTCAGCTCTTAGTATAAGCTCCCCATGCACAAAATTTAAAGAAAATCGTAATAGCTGTTTTCGAGAAAATAGTATATCTATAGTATAGTACAGTAGCCTATATAGGCCTACATAACTTATGGGGGGGTTATAACATTCGCGGGGTCTGAGGGGTATGGAATACCCCCCATGGAGAGGGGGGTGCGGGGGTCCTGCCCCGGAAAATTTTAAAAATTAAGACGCAGAATAACGAGTTTTAAGCTTCCCACACTTTATACTTGTATTAAGTGATTTATGGGCAGACTTAAAAAAAATTATACAATTTTCCTTTTTTTAATCAATGGGGGGGGGGTTCAAACCCCCAAAACCCCCCCTCGGTACGCCTATGCTTATATATAGTATAGTACATCTTTCTCACTTCACATTCTGATATAAACTTAGAATAAGAGGCCGCGAAAGCTTTATTGTTCACCGGGCAAAACTGAGTTTCTACAAACAGTGGGTCGCTTATAACTACCCTTCAGATAAATTTTTACTTAAGAATGTTTCAAATAAAAGTTTTAGAACTCAGTATAAGAACTTCTTGTGCAATATTTTAACGAAATTGGTCAAGCCATTTTCGAGAAAATAGCTAAAAATGAAATTTTGATAATGTAAAACCGCATTAAAATTGTGATAAAGTGTAGCCGCCAATCTTCTTGTCTCATCCCCAGAAGAAAGCTTTCCTATCATTATCAAATAAATCTGCAAATTTTATTTAACGTTTATAACTCGTAGATGAAATCTCACGTGGTTTTCTTATTATGGCATGGATCCGTTCAATCAGTATGGTAGTATATATTGTTGTGTTCGATATTGTATATTTTTGTAATCGATCTCCGAGTTAAACTCCAGATCGTTTCTTCAGCAGCCTATAACAGGCCTATCTAACTGGCGGCCCGCGGAATACAAAATAATTTGGCCTATAGAAGGCATGTGTTTTGACGGGAAACATCGATGTAAGTTATGTATTTTTTAAAAGTCGTAAAGTGTTCCCTATTATAGGCCATGGAGGCCCAGAGGGTTCCAGGAGGTTGAGGCTCCCAGATTTTTAGACTATAGGCACATGACGGTGGTAAGGTTGTCAGTCTTGCGCACCGGCCGCCTTTACCCCCAGGATTGCTCTTACCTGAGCCCGCCATTCAACCATATTCTGTGCTAACTCCATCCAATCATCCCTTGCTAATCCTACTTCCCTTAAATCTATCCTAACATTGTCCTCCCACACATCTAGGCCTAGATCTTCGTAGTGGTATTTTCCCTTCGGGTCTCCCAATCAATACTTTTGAGATACGTCTTTCCTCCCCCATGCGCACAACATGTCCAGCCCATTTCATCCGTGATTTAATCTCCCTTACTATATCCGGTGAAGAGTACAGGTTATGAAGCTCGTCGTTATGCAGCTTTCATCTCTCTTAGGGCCAAATATTTTCCTAAGCACCCAGTGCTTATAATAATAATAATAATAATAATAATAATAATAATAATAATAATAATAATAATAATAATAATAATATAGCCCAGTATAATTTAATACCTGTTGTACTTACCTACGCTTTTAAATCGTCAGTGGTGTGGAGTTGTGCACCATTCTCTGGTTGTCTCCCCGCAAACAATTTAATCCGAAGATACATCAATATAGCCTGAATATTTAATGTAGGCCTATGCGGAGCAATTACTTTGTACCGGGTTAATGATAACTAGACCTGGGATTTTAAGGCAAATACCTATTTTGTTCCTTATGAAATAACATGAAAACTTTTAAACATGATAAACCGCTTATATTTCTAGAGTTATATTTCTAGAGTTTTATAGTGCCCTAAATCGCCTATTTGGTCCTTTGGAGCCTATTTTTACTATTTGATTGCCTAAAATGCCTATTTTGTACATTTAAAATAAAATTCAACTTCTCTAACTTTTAGAATCATTTAGGCTAATGGACAACCCTGAATGAAGAGCAGAACAGCAGAGGGTGGGTTCTTGACAGAAACTTGATTTTCCCAAATAATTGTCGTCAAAGGAATGCTAATTGACGGGGGAGGATTAGCTCAAAACAAGTAGCAGGTATATGGTAAGAAGGGACATATTGTGTCAATTTTTCATATAAACCAAATTGTTTTTGACATTATTTTTGTCTTAATTTTGCAGTTATTTCTGTTAGCAATAGGTATACCACGTATTTTAAGTGCCTATTTTCTCTTTTAAAAGCCTATTTACTTGTTTTAAAAGCCTATTTTAGGTGCCTAAAACTATTTTTTTAGAGCATAAAATCCCAGGTCTAATGATAACAGAGCAATATTTTCCCTTTATATAGAGGGGGCTTAGACAAGAAATTTTATTAGGATATTCATGCTCTATGGTTTCAAATTTTCATGTTATATCATGTAATCCCAAAGGGTATGCACGCCACTGACTTCTAAGGCTTGAAATGATGTGAAACAAAAATGGAACTTTAACACAGTGGATATGGTATTGTGAAAGAGAGGTTCGAATCTAGTTAGTGATTTCTTCTATAAAAAAATCCCTTTAGGCAGGCCTACAGGCTGAGGTAGATTTCGAAGTGGTTTTGGTTTAATTTTTCAAACATTCAAATCTCTCCTTATATGAGAACTATCGAGAAACTAGTTATTGATTTGTAGAGTACCCAATATTAAAAAGTCCATTAATCCAAAATTGAAATTCAATAATCAAAAATTGAAATACGATAATAAAAAATTGAAAAAGTAAAAAAATTATTAGCCTAATTGATGCTTGATTTAACTCTCAAATATGCGAGACTTCATTTCCACTCACTTCAGTATACAAAGCCATGTCGGACTGCATAGAAAACGCTTAACACAATGATATTATTTGACGTGCATTTTAACTTTTTTTCCGAGTTATTTTCCGTTAATTTATATATTATCTACTAGCTTAAAAGGCCCGGCGTCACCCGGGTTTTTTATTTTTTTTATTTTGTAATTGGAAATTAACTTATGAAGGACTTTAGATTTTTAAATTCTAGATCCTTATATAGATAGGTACTTATAAATTCAAATAGGAAGAACGACTTATTACCGGTACTCAAACTATTCCCTCAGAAATCGCTTGATATAGCTTTTTATGGCTCATAGAGGATCTAGAATTTTGCATCCCATCGCTTGTACAGTGCACAGCAAGCCTGGTAGAGGTTTAAATAAGAAGAAACAGAAATTCCTGTAACATAAAATTGTAATATCGAGGCGGGAAATTTCCCACTCTTATGTTACCATAAAGCATTATCACTTTCATACTTTTCTCTCCAAAAACCTGCGATATAATATAATAATATACACATTACCATACCTCGTTTTGTTTTCTCTATGTCCAGGGTAGAGAAAGTTATGTGATTCCATTATTTTCGTGGATTTCATTCTGTAATATTTATTTATAACATGAATTATTTTGAGAACTTCTCTTATTTGTCAAAAGTGCATTTCATTTTTTTCCAAACCCATCTGATACTCACTGGCAACAATATGTTCTGTGATTGGAATTGATTATTCTGTGTGAGAAGGGATGAAGTATTTTCAAAAACATTTAATTTTTGGCATTTAAAATCAACATTTTTCAAAATCCTTTCTTAGTGAGCATCTACATTATGAAACGAAGGTACAGTCAAAATTCCAAGTCTCTACCTGTTATAGTTTAGGCTGTACGTTGATTCCTGTCAGTTAGTCAGTCAGTCAGTCAGGACAAAGCCTTTTATATATATAGAGATCTACTAGCTTAAAAGGCCCGGCGTCGCCAGGTTTTTTTTTAAATTTTGTAATTGGAAATTAACTTATGAAGGACTTTCGATTTTTAAAGGTCATATCTCATCTATTTGACACCCTTACGAAGAAGGAATTTCTAATAATTACTGAAATTTTTTACACAAAGAAAGTAGCCTATGAGCGTCGTTTGAACCCTTATGCCACTGGAACATAATAGAGAAATGTTTAACAGGGGAAAGGGGGGGGGGTTGTAATTGTTCGGGCTTATGTGCAATTTCACGCTCTATAATTTGTGCCCTATTTTTTGTTGTTTTCACCCCCGCCCCGCCCCGCCCTCTGTGTGAGGGGTGGCAGGGGTTAATGAGTCCAGCCCTGCGGCCATCAACTTGACGCTGCGTCAAATCACTCCGGAAGTGCGTCATCTCTTCATGTAATTGCTTCCAAAACTGCCCCTGTCTTTTTATTGAAGTCCTGTTAGTCACTTATGCCACTTTTATGTGAAACTATCGGTCATGTGTGTGTCTTTCTGAGCCTGTCTCTTTGATCACTATTACTAGAAAAGAAAAAAATCATAACATAATAGAAAACTCAAATTTTACTACTAAATCAGCAGTTAGTAGCCTAATAATAATAATAATAATAATAATAATAATAATAATAATAATATGAGGGGCGTTCATAAAGTAACTTTCCCACAGGCCATTAACGGAAACAAAACACAATTTAATGGAAACATTTATTGCAACATTTAACTTATTGCAGGATGTGTGGGTATACAAAGTTTCAGGAAAATCCAATAAAGCATATCTGAGTTATCGCGACTTCTCGTATATTAACATAAAAGGCAATAAATTGGGCATTATTCCGGTACTGGCCAACCGATTTAGTTGAACATCAACAGACGTCTTCCCATGGACATTATAAATGCGTATACGAAGTTTCATAAATATCCGATAAAGCGTATTTGAGTTATTGCGCCTTTAAAATATACACTAAATTGGGTTTTACTCCGGTACCGGTCAACAGATTAGGTTCAAATTTAATAGAGTACTTTTCATGGACGTCATAATTGCGTATACCAAGTTTCATGGAAATCTGATACAGCGTAGGGCAAGATAGGGTGACGCGCCGCACTTTTCTTGAAATTCGTCTACCTCAAAACAGGATTGAATATTTTGAAAACTCTTTTTGAGATTCCAAGCTATGATCTTCCCTCCCTTGATTTCAGCAACGAAAATATTTATAAAATAATAATTAAACGTGTAAATACAATTACTAAATTGAAAGGCAAAGTGGGAGAGATGCCGCGTTACAGGGTGCTATGCCGCACGTATGGGAGACATGCCGCATTCACAATATTAGTTTAAATTTACTTCAAAGGCACGTACAGAACAAAAGAGAACCTATCTACATAATCTCTGAATATTGGCGAATAGCCTTGTTTCATTTTCAGTAGCAAATATTCCTTCAGGCCCAAGTGAGGGTTTTCCCAATTTCCTGTGTCCGTGCGCCTACGAATAGTCCTCTCTGGCATATTATAGCAACGTTCGGCTTCCCGAATGGAAATTTCCCATACCTTAATTCGCCGAACAGCTTCTTGTAGGTCACTGTCACTCCATAGGCCACGATGTTTAGCTCCTTCCCTTCCCCTATACCGAGTTGATATGTTTATTGTTGAAAAGAGCAGAAAAAATAATTTTGTGGGGTAATTATACTGCAAGACATTGTGCGGCGTTTCACCCTTGAAAGCTGTGCGGCATGTGACCCAAAACTCAGGGACACGCGCCGCACTCATCTGTAGAGCTCATTGTCATTGTTGTTACGGCGAACATCACTCGCAATATCTTTACAACCTCTAAATAGTCTATTAAAAGTAGTACACGCAGAAAAAATGGAACAAATACAGATCAGGAAAGAATAAAGTAATGAGTCCAAAAAAGTTTCGCAGTGAAACTAGTGCACTTACCTGATAAATACCGCTATAACAATGACATAAACACCGCAAACAATGAAGACACGTGATCCAGTTACTCTAGGGAGGGAACTGGAGATGGTATCACGACAATTAGCGGTACCTAGCGTCAAATGTTCTAGTTAGAGGGGGTGCGGCATCTATCCCGGTGCGGCGCGTCACCCGGTTTTGCCCTATTTGAATTATGGCGCCTTTCTAATAGAAAGAATTCTAATAGAATCTATTAAAGTAGGCACTAAATTGGGCATTACTCCGGTACCGGTGAACAGATTTGGTTCAATATCAATAGGGTTCTTCCCATTGACATTATAAATGCGTATACCAAGTTTCATGAAAATCCGAAAAAGCGTATTTGAGTTACGGCGCGTACAGACAGACGGACAGACATTTTTCGTCTCCCACACAATCTCATAAAGTAGGCCTACCATACTGGCACTTAAAATCATGGACTGGCATACAAAAAGTAGGTGAAATTGACCTTATAGTAGAATTAATTACAGAGAAAGGTATGTTGTAGTTGAAAGGATTTGACCTTGAAGTTCAAATTTGCTAATCAATTTCTGTTCTCTAATTTTGTTTGATGACCGCCGGAAAGTCTTGTGGGTCCGTCGGGTTCAATCCCCAGTACCTGCTCGGATTTTTCTGAGGTAGAGAGGTCTGGAACGGAGTGCACTCAGCCTCGTGATTCAAATTGAGGAGCTACTTGACAGAGAAGTACCGGCTTCGTTCATGAAAACCACCATTAACGGCCTGGGTGTCGGCATGCTGACCACATGCCCCCCCAATCCTCCGATCTGCCTGTGGTGGATGACGCAGCGCTCGGGTGATAGGCCAAATCTCTCCAGGGATGTAGTGCCACGGAGAAAAGGAAAAAAAATGGTATAGCAGTTAGTTATAAATTTTGTTTTAAATATATTATTCAGTGGACCTAAAAACGTATATTTATGGTGAAATCTCGGCATTGAATTTCAGTGTGGATCGCAATGCTTCCTCTACTTACTGTACGGACAGAGGAAGTAATATACTTTTATTGTTAAGGTGATGAAGTGGCTTGCAGTAACCGACCGAGCGTCTGACGTTTTCATAGAAGTGCCGATTCTCGCCAATAGATGGAGGACAAGTGGTTAAACGGAAACTTTCACTAGATTATGATGAGTAGAGCCCGGATTTCCATGCAAATGCATGTTTTTATATACTTCGGTTACACTTCTCAAACTTTGTAGTTACACATTACATGACTTATGGATTCCAAATGACCATATTTTTTCCGTGCATGTTTGCATATTTCGGCCTTTTTATGGCAAAATTCATGCATAATGCATGTTTTGGATTTTTGTTTTGTTTAATATAGCATATTCATACGTTTTTAATGCATATAAACCCTCATTATCTGGTTTTAGTGCATAATATTAAGTTACCATGCATAACTGTGCATATTATGGATGTGCCTCCCTAAAATCTCGGATTTTCAAAGAAATGTAAAAATGTTGTACTGTAGGCCTATTACTATTGTTATTTGATTGACTTGGTTCCAGAGTCTGCCACCTGCATCAATTTGAGAGTGCAAACTACTGTTTACCCTAAATAAACAGTAATATAATACACCAGGCTACAAAAGAAAATCCCGACTCACCGACCCCCACCACCTTCCATTGAAAGAAAACAACTAAACAGAATGTTCACTGCTTGAATTTGTCAGTCACTAGCCATTCTTGAAGTCCGTTGAATTATCTTTAGAATCGTGTTGTGGAGAAATGGGTGTGACAGGGAAAAACTTAAGAAGGTACTTAGTTCAAACACTGATCTTAAAGTTTTAAAAACAGTGAAATACGTATTGTGTGGAAAAAATGTAAAAGATCTCACCCTCAGTCAAATTTCTTCCCTTAGGCCTTAAGTATGCACCTGTTACTTCTTGTGAAGTTGAAAGATTCTTTTCTGCGTGCAAGAATGTCCTAACTGATAAACGCTCGAGTTTAAGTGAGGAGAATTTGGAAAAACTCGTTGTATATTGTTTTAAGAGAAATTGAAATATATTGCAGTACAGTGCGGATTTTTGATAGTGCATGTTTCGCCCCTCATAGTGCATATTTGGAGATACGATAGTGCATGAATGCATGCATGTTTTTAAGTTTGATAGTGCATGAAAATCCGGGCTTTATCGATGAGTCAACACATTGAACTTAAAATCTCGATGCTAATGACTAGGGTTCGGATGTTTATGAGCTGAAAAAGAGGAAAATATGACTGCAAATATGACCTTCAAAATGACTAAATATGACCTAAAATTCCTAAATGTGACCTCATAAAAGAACACATTTTCTAAAAACAAATGCTCAAATTTAAAAAAATTTAATGACACTAAATTAGTACATTAATTAAATCCATAGGCGTAACCAGGCCGACCATATGGGGGGGGATTATAAAGGAATACCCCCCAGAGAGGGGGGGGGTCCGGGGGTCCTCCCCCGGAAAATTTTAAAAATTAAGACGCAAAACAACGGGGTTTAAGCTTCCGGGGGTGGACCCCCGGAAAATTTTAAAAATTAAGACGCAAAATAACGAGTTTTAAGCTTCCCACGCTTTATACTTGTATTAAGTAATTTATGGGCAGACTTAAAAAAATTATACAATTTTCCTTTTTTTAATCAATGGGGGGGGGGGTTCAAACCCCCAAACCCCCCCCCCCCCTCGGTACGCCTATGATTAAATCAGATAATCACTTTTTAACAATTTTACAGGTGATTTACAGTTTTACTTCCAATCTGTTAATGTTTCCAGATACCATTGCAAATGTGAACTGAAAATATGTTTAAACATGTCTATTGGGAGTTGTTAACAACAAGGAGGAGGAAGAGGTAATTGTGCTATTAATTGTTATTGTCCCTTCACATTTCAGTTACAGTAAAACCAAAATATTCGTGACTCTTTTTTTTCTTAAAGAAATTTAAGTCGACAATTATTTAGTGCACAAACTGCACCGAATATATAACTGAAATATGATGTTAAATTACAAATATGACCAAAATATGACTAGGACCACAAAATGACCAAAATGGGCCTTTGACTTTATATGCAAAATAAAAACGGTCCGATTAGAATAACAAGCTTGCTTTTCGTGTTTAATTTGTGTTTGCGGCGAAAATGGAGATCAGGATATAGTATATTGCGATACAAGTGCCGTAAGCGGTGCATACGGATCGAGGAAAGAAATCCGTTACACGCTTACGGCACGAGTATTGCATGCTATTTTTTGCACGATGATAATTTATATCAATTTAATTATATTAATTCAGATATTAGCTGAAAAGGTTATGTATATAAGTTACATTATTGAAGATAGATGTTTATTTCAGAAAGTGATTCGCATGTGTTGTTATGGGGACTGATTATTTGTCCTGTTAAAGTCGCCACAAACTAGGGGGTCTTGGTTCCGATCTTCCATAAAGGCTTGTATTATGATGATTTTACGGCTAAAACCAAATATAAGGTGCCAAATAGGCTCCGCCCACTCGATATTCACATTTTGTTTCTCAGCGAAGCATGGTGACAAACTATCCTTGTATATTGTCGCCGACACTCCCGACCATACCAAATATTAAAAATGCGAATGTGCCCCTTGTACCAAATATTAAAAATTCGAGAGTACCCACAGGTTTGCCTTGTATCCAACGGTTTGTCAGCCTGTTTATCCTCGAAGAATTCGCTAGATCGTGGTATAAACAAAAGTGTTTCGCTGGGGCAGGGTTTGGGCGGGATATGCCTCATGCGACGATGCACCTTATATTTGGTTTTTCCCGATTTTACTTACGGCACTTGTGCTTTTTGTAATTTTTACCGCACGGAGATTTCTTTTGTTTTCATAGCGTGCGGGAATGTCAAGTTACGATCCACGGCAACAATGTTGGTAAGTGCCACTAATTAGTTACGTCGTGCAAAAAAGTATGACATGTCACAAACATCCGAACCCTATAAATGACACTTTAAATTTTTCACTGTTCCTGGAGTATAAATTCGTTACTTCAAAAACTGTAGGCCTATAAAAGCAGAAATGCAATATTTATTGAGTAAAGATATATGTAAAATAATGAGAATTTTTATTTTTGTGTTTTGACTGTATCTATAGAAATTAATTATTCTTTTGTAATTCTCTCCCTTGATTTCAAATTTAGATCCCACTGATGATTTCAGTTCATGACTGCTTATATTATTGTATAAATTCAGAATTGTGAAAGTTAAAAGACGCTTGACACCTCATGCTTATTCATATACCATGCGTTCACATTATTATTATTATTATTATTATTATTATTATTATTATTCCCATGGCTGAGAAGTTAGACAGCTCGTCTTCCACCACTGGGTCTGGGGATCGAGTCTCGGTGGAAGGATGGGGAATTTATGCTGGTCAAAATGAGTTTACTGAAGGTTTTTGTGGACGCTCCCGTTTACCTGGCACGTATCATTCATCCGTTGCTCTTTTCATCACAATAATATGACCATCCGTTGCGATAAAATAATTAGTACCGACCGAGGTGGCCGAGATGGTTGTCTTGGACTCGCATTCGGGAGGTCCCAGGTTCTAATCCCGTGGCCGGCCAATTTGACATTGGTTTTCTCGTGGTTTCTCCAGTAGGAAAGGCAAATGGCGAATTGGATATTTACATTCCATGAGTCATCCCCACCATTTCATCTTGTATCATATCCATTTAAATTAATATCAGTTGGAATGTACTCCATAAAAATACACCAATAATAGAAATAATTGACAATCTATAGTTCCATGACCTACCCTACTACTTAGACACACATCCCGAACTCCTGATTTGACCTCGAAGTTAAAAGGAGTATAAAGACAGCTGAAATAAATAATAATAATAATAATAATAATAATAATAATAATAATAATAATAATAATAATAATAATAATAATAATTAGTACTGTTTTTAAAATTATTTATGAAAAACACACTGACTTTCTGTACATTAATGTTTTTCCCTCAGAGTTTTTCCCGCAATAATGTGGTTTCCCTCAAGTAAACTAAACTCCTTGGCGCTACATCCCTGGAGGGACTTGGCCTACCACCCGACCGCTGCATCATCTCCCGTAGGCAGATGGCAGGATTGGGGGGCATGTGGTCAGCATGCCGACACCCACTGCCGTTAATGGTGGTTTTCTGGAACGGAGCCGCTACTTCTCTATCAAGTAGCTCCTTAATTGGAATCACGAGGCTGAGTGAACCCCGTTCCAGACCTCCCTACCTCAGAAAAATCCGAGGAGGTACCGGGAATCGAACCCGGGCCTCCGGATCTGTAGTCAGCGACGCTAACTACAAGACCACGCCTCAAGTAAACATTCTGATTTTATCTAATTTTGCTCCTTCCCTTACATCCAAATATCATTTCTCTTCGCTTTTCTTCGTCTTCCATCAGGTTCCCAGTTCATTCCTTGGGCAGTTTTCCGTCGTTCATCCCTATAATTTTACACATGGCTGACTCACTGACATTAATATTTGTCCACTTCCTGATGAGCTAGAAACTTGAACTTTGGTACACATATAGCCTAGCTTTTAGGCTGTAAACAGCAGGAAAATTCCAAAAAAAGTTTAATTTTTTAATTTTTACCCCTAAAAACCACCCGAAAAATGGCTCGGTTTCCATTGCAACGGTATTATCAAACAGTGTTCACATGGGGCCCTGCCAATACAGAAGACTATTTACACGCACTTTATCTCCCATGGATCTTATAAAAAACCTTTTCCGAGAACCTCGGCGGGGGTTTGGGGGAGGAGCCCCCAATGAGCGAAGCGAATTAAAACATAATGTGCAATGCCATTTTCTCGCTTCACGTTTCCACATAGAGTAAGTTAATGCGAGAGTGGGCATTCATTTGTCTTAGCATTTCGCAAGCCCATGACTTCGTGAAGCAGGATGAAAAATCTATTTTCTTACTTGTTTATGTCTAGGAGGTATTTTAATACATAATATTCGAATAGGACACAAATCAGGATTAATACATTAATATCACTCCACAGACCACCCGATCGTTATTTTGAGTACTTGATACATAAATAGGCGTCCACCGCTGTGGCGTAGGGGATGCATTCGCCCGACTTCGAATCCTGGTCGGGACAAGTTACCTAGGTGGGGTTTATTCTGGGGTTTTTCATCACCTGTGAGACATGTCGGGTAACTTTAGGCCCTTGTGGTCTCCAGATATCATCTGGCTGTCATTATCATCTTCATCCCATCCTCGCCTTGTTCTGAGTGAGTGAATGGTGTGTTTCGTCCTATGTGTTTATATTTTCCTTGGAGGTGGCCCCGGTATTGGGCTGATCACTCATCCGGGGAGGCCCTTGGCTGGTCAAAGAAGTATGTTTGTGATCCATAGATAATCCCTCTCCCGACAGGTCGCGGCCCTGGAAGGCCCGGGCGGCATAGGTCGCTTAAATGTCCCTCAAATGAGAGGTAAAACTAGGACAAAGAGATATATAGGCCTATACATAAATCGCTATTTCGCTACCAGTATGATAAATTAAAATTCAGTTTTCTTCCAATTAGACATACGCCACTATGTGCTGTTGTATGACTCACTGTACGTATTTTAAACTCGTAGAAAAGTCGTAAACTCCCGCTCGAATTCTTTTAGACCGAATGTTTTGCTGAACTCCGTAAAATTCACACGATTTGACCAGAGCTCTCTCGTTACATCCAGATACAAACAGGAATGTAAAGAGATAAAATGAAATTGCTTTTATTATTATTACTAATGAAATAAGAGTTATAGGACTATTTATCTCATGAATCATTGACCAATCCAGTGTGAGAATATGTTGAAATTCAACCAATTGCAAGTGTCTAACGTCATAACTTTGTTCTAATTTCTCCTTGAGAAAATTTCAACTAGCAGGTAGGCCTAGTTCAGAACAAAGTTGGATTTTTTTGCGACTTGTATTCGTTTCTTTTTATTTAAATAACCGTGTCGTTTCTATTATTATTATTATTATTATTACTATTATTATTATTATTAGGCTATCATCATCATTATCGTCTACATTAAATCTATTAAAAATTGTGCTGGAAAATGCATTTATTCATGAAATTAGAGCTCATGAATGGAGAATGGCCGTGCAATATCGGTCTCCTATTACTCTGAAAAATATAACTGTAATGTAGTTTTATGTAATGTTTTTGATGTTTTTTCAACTTTAAAAAATTAGTCATTCTTTCTATTAACTACATATATGTAGTTTATGCATAAAAAGAAATAAATCAATCAAAGAGTTTTCAAGATTAGTTCATATTTGACAATTCTATCATATTTTGAATGTTAGCATATTTTTTTTACGACGTTGTTGCTTACTCTTCTGGAAGAACCTAATCTCAGAGTGTTCGAAAACAGGAGTCTTAGAAAAATATTTGGGCCTAAGAGAGATGAAAATGGGGACTGGAGAAAACTGCATAACGACGAGCTTCATAACCTGTACTCTTCACCAGATATAGTAAGGGTAATTAAATCACGGAGGATGAAATGGGCTGGACATGGGGGAGGAAAGACAAAAGTTTACCTAAAAAGTATTGACTGGGAGACCCGATAGGAAAAGACCACTTGGAAGACCTAGACGCAGGTGGGAGGACAATATTAGGGTAGGTTACATTTAAGAGAAATAGGATTTGCGAGGGATGGTTGGATAGCACAGAATACGGTTGAAAGGCGCGGCAATGAACTCCGGGTTCCATAAAATAGATAATATTCTATTAGCTTGCTTAGGAATTGTCTGTTGCCATTGAGTAAGTAAGCACATGTTTTACATAATATTTGTTTGGGGAACAAAAACTGAAAATTATGTTTCAGACTTAGCATTATGTTAATCTTACACCATAGGTTGTCTGGTTAAAAAAAAAAAAAAGTTATAGAATGTGGGTTTTTTCCTCCAACGTTAATACATAGGCAACATTAATACACTGGAACTATGCAAAGAACATAAACCAAATAATTAACGAATTCTAGGTGTTTTCTAGTGTGAGAATACAAATAGCCTATAACCAGTGCTGACAAGATCAGAAATACACCAGCTGCCATGCTGTAAGATACAGACAATGGGCTTACAACCCGGGATCATTAACAGGGGGAAGCAAACACTTTTTTCCGCACAATTTACCCCCCTCCCCATTGCATCGGATTAATTTCTGCGCTTTTGTCTTTAGTGTCCAAGTCGCATTATTTACCTGACAAGATTGTAGGCCTATGTGAATTGAGTAGCCCGGAGTTTCAGGCATTTATTTTGGTTAAAGTAAGCGGGCAAAGAGGCACTTAAAATACCAAAAATAGGCAGTAGCCCTATTATAAACTAGGCGAGTCCATAAAGTAAGTTTCCCTGAGGCCGTTTGCAGAAACAAAACACAATTCCATGGACATATTTATTCCAACAGACACAGCAAGTGTTCAGCTCTTTTTCAACATATCGCCACCGGAACTGAAATATTTGTCATACTGTGGAACCAACTTTTGAATACCTAAGTCGTAGAAGTCTGCCACCTGGGATTTGAACCACTGTGTGATAACCATCTTCGCCTCTCTGTCATTCCCTGTCATTTCGTGAGGTGTAAGAAAAGCTGAAAATCACCGGGAGCGAAGTCCGGGCTGTAGGGTGGATGTTTAAACACCTCCCAGCTGAATTTCTGCAGGAGACTTGCTAGGAGGTGTGTAAACATCCACCCTGCGAAACATTTTTATCTGTATTTAACTCTTATATCCACCCAAATACAAAAGGCATTTTGCCTAACTTCCGGGGTTTAATTATGACTATCCTTCTGTGAGTTTATTTTTAAAATAGCCTATTCGAATTAAAAGTTTTATTTCTAGTTTAATACACCTAATGTACCGTATATTATAACTTACACAAAATAGTTTGCCTAAAATGTGTAATAAATTAACGGAAAATAACTCGGAATAAAATTTAAAATGCACATAAAATAAATAATCGTTGTGTTAACTGTTTTCTGTGCAGTCCGACATGGGTTTGTATATTGTGTGAAAAATTGAGTCTCGCGCATTTGAGAGTTAAATCATTAAAAAGAAAAATCCCTTTTCTTTATTTATTTCTCCATAATAGTTCATTGAATATTCTGATTGCATGGTTCTTGAACTAATCTGCGGCAGGAAGTCAGTGTTTCAACGTGAACAGTTCTTGTCTACTGAAACGAAATAAAAAATATGTTGTGAAACAATCACTTATTATATTTCTCTGTTCTTAATGTATTGCAGCATATGGCTGCATTGCAGTAGTACGTATTCAATTGTTTCAGCTTCATTCCAAGTAGCATTATTAGCGTGACAAGATTGTGTATGAAATGGGTGGCTTATAACTACCCTCCAGAGAGTTGAATGGTAAAAATATTTGAAATAAAGGTTTTATTTCTAGTTTAATACCTCATAATAGCCTACATAATATATAAAGCATAACTATTACACAGTTCCTGTAGAAAATTTAAGCAATCGTTAAAGCCGTTTCCGATAAAATAAAAATATGAAATTCTCTTCACACGAATTAGTTAAAGAAATGAAAATCGCATCGTATCGCATCTCCGTAGGATACACAATCCAAATTAAAAACTGATGTATTGTACTCAACCTTTCTCACTTCACATTCTGATATAGGATAACAGGCCGTATTGCAAAGAGGCCGTATTCAGTTGTTTCAACCTGATGCTAAGCTTTATTGTTCACCAGGCAAGACTGAGTTTCTACAAACAGTGGGTGGCTTATAACTACCCTTCAGAGAATTTTTACTAAAGAATGTTTCAAATAAAAGTTTTAGAATTCGGTATAAGCACTTCTTGTGCAATATTTACACGAAATTGGTCAAGCCATTTTCGAGAAAATGGCGAAAAATGAAATTTTGATAATGTAAAACCGCATTAAAATTATGAGAAAGTGTAGCCGCCAATCTTCTTGTCTCATCCCCAGAAGAAAGTTTTCATACATTATCCAATAAATATGCAAATTTTTATTTAACGTTTATAACTCGTAGATGAAATCTCACGTGGTTTTCTTATTACGGCATGGATCCGTTCAATCAGCAGGTCGCTCTGGTCCTGGCCTTTTCAGATTATATATTTTTGTAATCGATCTCAGAGTTGAACTCCAGATCGTTTCTTCAGCAGCCTTTAACAGGCCTATCTAACTGGCGGCCCGCGGAAGATAAAATAATTGAGCCTATAGAAGGCATGTGTTTTGACGGGAAACATCGATGTAAGTTATATATTTTTTAAAAGTCGTAAAGTGTTCCCTACTCTAGGCCTTGGTCATGGAGGCCCAGAGCTTTCCAGGAGGTTGAGGCTCCCAGATTTTTAGACTATAGGCACATGACGGTGGTAAGGTTGTCAGTCTTACGCATCGGCCGCCTTTACCCCCAGGATTGCTCTTACCTGAGCCCGCCATTCAACCCTATTCTGTGCTAACTCTATCCAGTCACCCCTCGCAAATCCTACTTCCCTTAAATCTATCCTAATACTGTCTTCCTTCCCACCTACTCTAGGTCTTCCAAGTAGTCTTTTCCCTTCTGGTCTCCCAGTCAATACTTTTGAGATATGTCTTTCCTCCCCATTTCATCCTCCGTGATTTAATTACCCTTACTATATCCGGTGAAGAGTACAGGTCATGAAGCTCGTCGTTATGCAGTTTTCATCTCTCTTAGGGACAAATATTTTCCTAAGCATCCCGTGCTTAAACAATAGCCCAGTATAATTTAATACCTGTTGTACTTACCTACGCTTTTAAATCGTCAGTGGTGTGGAGTTGTGCACCATTCTCTGGTTGTCTCCCTTCAAACAATTTAATCCAAAGACACATCAATATAGCCTGAATATTTAATGAATGTAGAGCAATTACTTTGTACAGGGTTAATGATAACTAGGGCTCGGACTTTTAGGTGCTTATAAAAACGAAAATATTTATTTTTTATGTGTTTAAAAAGTTGAAAATATGTTTAAAAAATATAAAAATATCTTATTTAATTAACCAATATTTACAGAAGTACTCATCTATTCATTCTAGTCAGCAAGTGTAGAACTGTTGCAGTGAACGACAAAAGTAGATCTTAAGTTGTGCATCTTAAAGCTGTGACGATTTTCACGGAACAGAGACTTGTGTCTTGAAAATGTACGTTCAACATCTTGCATATTTGTAACACTGACACTCAGATGTTCCATCTGCTCCAAGTTCTCTACGCTGTTACCCATTAAAATTTCTGAAATCTTGCGCAACACTTGTAACCCTTCATTCTTATTTAGGCATGACAGGAATTTTTCTTTAATTTTGTTTGCTTTTGAACCACTGATTTTGTTAAGTTTGTTTTCAATGTGTTTGATTTCTTTTTATTGATTCTGTCAACAATTGTTTTGTAGTTTCCAACTTAGTAATGCAGTGTGAGAGGAAACAGAAATTTGCACTGATGACGGCCAAATTCGCCCTGATTTATTCTCTGACTGAACATAACAACGCAACACATTGAAAATATGGCGCAATTTTACAAAAACTGTCAAAATATTCATTTCTAAACATGACATGTGGTAAAATATGTAAAAAAAATCTGATGTGAATATCACATAACTTCCTCTGCCCAAATAAAAGTTAGCAGTATTCACATATCCTTGTACAGAATCGCAAGACACAATTTTACGCTAATTATCCTATAAATACCTCTTATTTCAATGATGCGACTAAAAGCGCAGTCTATATAACAAACTTTAAAAAAAAAAAAAAACAAATGTCTGCAGACGTTTATTGAACTTTCTGCCGTAAAATATAATTTCCGAAATTTATCGAATATCTCCCTCAGATACATCTTTACTCTATGCATGGCCAACAATACATCTTTCTCACTTCACATTCTTATATAAAATAAGAGGCCGTGAAAGAGCGCGAATTCAGTTGTCCATCACGTAAGACAAACTTTCTACAAACAGTGGGTGAACAGTGGGTGGCTTGTAACTACCCTCAGAGAATTTTCTCGAAAAAATGTTTCAAATAAAAGTTTTAGCTCTTAATATAAGCAACCTATGTGCAAAATTTAAAGAAAATCGTTAGAGCCGTTTTCGAGAAAATCGCGAAAAACGAAAATTTCTTCATGTAAAGTCCCCTTAAAAATAAGATAAAATAGTCGCCAATCTTATCCTCACATCTTCAGAAGGTACCTGACCCAAATACGAAATTTTGTTTTCATACGATTTTCCGTTTTGGAGCTAGCTTGTTCACAGATATTTTCCACACAGACACACAGACATGTTTCCAAAAATAGTAATTTTGGATTCAGGGGGCCTTGAAACGTGTATATATGCTAAAAACTCAACTTCGAATTTTGGGGTCGAAAACAATACTTCCTCTACCTATAGTACCTATGGTACGGGCAGAGGAAGTAATAATTAAGTTACCAAAAATATTTATTCAAATAAGAAATATCGAAAATATTTTTTTACTTCCTCTGCCCGTACCATAGGTACTATAGGTAGAGGAAGTATTGTTTTCGACCCCAAAATTCGAAGTTGAGTTTTTAGCATATATACACGTTTCAAGGCCCCCTGAATCCAAAAATACTATTTTTGGAAACATGTCTGTGTGTCTGTGTGTCTGTGTGGAAAATATCTGTGAACAAGCTAGCTCCAAAACGGAAAATCGTATGAAAACAAAATTTCGTATTTGGGTCAGGTACCTTCTGAAGATGTGAGGATAAGATTGGCGACTATTTTCTCTTATTTTTAAGGGGACTTTACATGAAGAAATTTTCGTTTTTCGCGATTTTCTCGAAAACGGCTCTAACGATTTTCTTTAAATTTTGCACATAGGTTGCTTATACTAAGAGCTAAAACTTTTATTTGAAACATTTTTTCGATAAAATTCTCTGAAGGTAGTTACAAGCCACCCACTGTTCACCCACTGTTTGTAGAAAGTTTGTCTTACGTGATGAACAACTGAATTCGCGCTCTTTCACGGCCTCTTATTCTATATAAGAATGTGAAGTGAGAAAGATGTATTGTTGGCCATGCATAGAGTAAAGAAGTATCTGAGGGAAATATTCGATAAATTTCGGAAATTATTCTTTACGGCGGAAAGTTCAATAAACGTCTGCAGTCACTTGTTTTTTTTAGTTTGTTATATAGCCTGCGCTTTTAGTCGCATCATTGAAAGAAGCGGTATTTTAGCGTAAAATTGTGTCTTGCGATTCTGTACAAGGATATGGGAATACAGCTAACTTTTATTTGGGCAGAGGAAGTTATGTGACTTTCACATCAGATTTTTTTTATGTGATATGCAACTCAGTATTTTGAATCCAAAGGTCCCAACCGAAACTTTGACAAAGTCCAGAAATCATAAGTAATAGCAAAAAAAAATATGTATTTACCTAAAAGTCCTAGCCCTAATGATAACACAATATTTTCCTTTTATATGGAGGGGGCTTAGACAAGCAAATTTTATCAGGATATTCATGCTCTATGGATTCAGATTTTCGTGTTATATTTTATAATCTCCGTGCTCGCCACTGACTTCTAGGGCTTGAAATGATGTGAAACAAAAATGGAACTTTAACACAGTGGATATGGTATTGTGAAAGAGAGGTTCGAATCTTGTTAGTGATTTCTTCTATTAAAAAATCCCTTTAGGCAGGCCTACAGGATGAGGTAGATTTCAAAGTGCTTTCGGTTTAATTTACTGTCGCTGCGTAGCACTCTTCTTCTTTAGCCTTGGCATGATAAACCCGCAATAATAATTGCAAAAAAGAGGAAAGAGCACTTTTTCAAACATTCAAATCTCGCCTTAAATGAGAACTATCGAGAAACTAGTTATTGATTTGTAGAGTACTCATCAAGAGCTTTTCAACGATACTCCACAAGACGTGGTTTCAAAAATTTCGAATTTCCATCCCTCCCACCCCCACTCGTCCCCCGAATCGTTGGTGTCACTGTGAATAACGAACTTGTCCGAACTATTGGGCATAGAAATAACATAATACAATTTGGTTTAAATATCTTCAAAATTACGGCCGCTAGCGTGTAAATATATATATATATATAAATATCACAAAAATTATTTTTGAGCAGGCGGTGGTTTTGTACTTAGAGAGGCATGAAATGTAAAGAATTTTTCGAAAATCATGACGTGGTATCCATTGCAATAGGTAGATTTTTCTTCGAAAACTACCTAAAAATTGTGCGTGGTAAACAAAAATAATTACAGATTCGTTATTTTCAGCCAAAAATTTACAAGAAACACATATTTTCATCTAAAGGACATGTTTCATGTTGTAGAGTGTTATTTGACACCCATACGAAGAAGGAACTTCTAATAATTACTGAAATTTTGGACACAAAGAAAGGTATGAGCGTCCTTTGAACCCTTATGCCACTGAAACATAATAGAGAAATGTTTAACAGGGGAAAGGGCGGGGGTTGTAATTGTTCGGGCTTATTTGCAATTTCACGCTCTATAATTTGTGCCCTATTTTTTGTTTTCACCCCCGCCCCGCCCTCTGTGTGAGGGGTGGCAGGGGTTAATGAGTCCAGCCCTGCGGCCATCAACTTGACGCTGCGTCAAATCACTCCGGAAGTGCGTCATCTCTTCATGTAATTGCTTCCAAAACAGCCCCTGTCTTTTTATTGAAGTCCTGTTAGTTACTTATGCCCTTTTATGTGAAACTTTCGTTCATGTGTGTGTCTTTTTGAGCCAGTCTCTTTGAACACTATTACTAGATAAGAATTAATCATAATATAATACAAAACTCAACATTTGCTACTAAATCAGTAGTTGATAGTTTAACCATAATAATAATAATAATAATAATAATAATAATAATAATAATAATAATAATATTAATATTAATAATAATACGAGGCGCGTTCATAAAGTAAGTTTCCCACAGGCCGTTGTCGGAAACAAAACACAATTTAATGGAAGCATTTATTGTAACAGATACAGCATGTGTTGATAATGTATTTTTTAACATATTCACCACCGGAAAGCTTTTAACATTGTTAGCTAGTCTATAAAATAAATAAATAAATAAATGAAATCAGGTAAACTGATTCTGACAAAGTACCAGAATGCTTTTGTTGAATCATGTTATAATTGCAATTATTATATGCAGAAAATAATTTTTTTATTGATTTCCGAGGTAAGCTCCAAATTCATTCATTAAGTAGAGCTTCAGGGAGAACAAAGGTCTAGTTTTTTAATCAGCTTTAAATCGTCCAGCATCAGCAGAACTATAGGCCTACAGATTTTGATATCTTGACAATCGCACACTCACATAAATAACTTATACAAAAAAAAAGATATTTGAAATTGGCCGGCTATGGGAATTGAACCAGGAACAACCAAAATGTGAGTCCAAGACGTTACCATCTCAGCTACCTCGCTCAATTTAACTATCTACTTTCATAAGCGTAGGCTGTGTGAAGGAATAATGTTATTTGTCATAGCTAACTGTATTGCAATTTCCAAAGCCTTATAAGATCACAGTAAAACAATAGGCTATGTTGTCGTGATGACTGATTTGCATTTGATAAATTCTTTCTAATATATATTAAGATAAAATAGGCACTAAATTGGGCATTACTCCGGTACCGGTCAACCGATTTGGTCCTATATCAATAGGATTCTTCCCATGGACGTTATAAATGAAAATCCGATAAAGCGTATTTGAGTTATCGCTCGTACAGACACACGGACAGACGGACAGACATTTCCCGTCCTTCACACAATCTTATAAAGTACCATACTGGCACTTAATAAATAATCATGGACTGCATACAAATAGTAGGTGATGTTGACCTTATAGCAGAATTAATTACAGAGCAAGGAGGGGGATCAGAGACAATGTTTCTATTGATGAACGTAGGCCATATATTCATCTAGGGCCTATAATTTGGTATGGTGACCGCCGGCGTGGTCTTGTGGATCCGTCGGCCCGGGTTCGATCCCCAGTACCTCCTCGGATTTTTCTGAGGTAGGGGTTTCTGGAACGGGGTGCACTCAGCCTCGTGATTCAAATTGAGGAGCTACTTGTTAGAGAAGTAGCGGCTCCGGTCATGAAAGCCACCATTAACGCCCGTGGGTGTCGGCATGCTGGCCACATGCCCCCAATCCTGCCTGTGGTAGATGACGCAGCGATCGGGTGGTAGACGAAATCTCTCCAGGGATGTAGTGCCACGGAGAAAAAGAAAAATATTGGTATGGCAGTTAGTTAAAAAAATTTGTTTAAATATATTATTCAGTGGACCTCAAAACGTGTATTTATGGTGAAATCTCGGCATTGTACGGGCAGAGGGAGTAATAAACTTCATTGTTAAAGTGATGAAGGGGCTTGCAGTAACCGACCGAGCGTCTGATGAATTCATGGAAGTAATGCCGATTCTCACCGATAGATGGAGCACAAGTGGTTAAACGGAAACTTTCACTAGATTATGAATCAATTGATTCAACACATTGAACTTAAAATCTCGATACAAATGACTAGGGTTCTCGTGTTTATGACCTAAAAAAGTGGAAAATATGACTGCAAATATGACCTTAAAAATGACTAAATATGACCTAAAATTTCTAAATATGACCTCATAAAAGAACGTATTTTCTAAAAACAAATGTTCAGATTTAAAAATTTTAATGACACTAAATTGTTACATCACATTAGTTCAATCAGATAATCACTTTTTAACAATTTTACAGGTGATTTACAGTTTTACTTGTAAAGAATTTCTAATCTGTTAATGTTTCCAGTTACCGGTACCACTGTAATTCTGAATTGAAAATATTTTAGAAACATGTCTCTTGGAAGTTGTTAACAACAAGGAGGAAGAGGTAGCCTAATTTTGCTATTACTTGTTACTGTCCCTTCATATTTCATTTACAGTAAAACTAAAATATTCGTAAATCATTTTCGGGAAAAAATTTTATGTCGACAATTTTGTGCATAATTGTGCTTTTTTACCGAATTTATAACTGAAATATGACGTTAAATTACAAATATGGCCAAAATATGACCAAGACCACAAAAAGCCCAAAATATGACTTTATATGCAAAATAAAAACTGTCTGATTAGGATAACAAATGTGAAAATCGTGTTTAATTTGTGTTTGCGGCGAGAACAGAGTTCAGGATGAAAATACGACATTTCATAAACATCCGAACCCTACAAATGACACTTTAAACTTTTTCACTGTTCCTGGCGTATAAATTCGTTTCTTAAAAAACTGCATAAAAGCTTAAATTTAATATTTATTGAGTAAAGAAATATGTAAAATTATGAGAATTTTTATCCTTCTGTTACAAGTGTAATTTATAGAAATTAGTTATTCTTTTTTAATTCTCTCCATTGATTTCAAGCTTAGATCCCACAGATGATTTCAGTTCATGACTGCTTATATTATTGTATAATGTCAGCATTGTAAAGGTTAAGAGACGCTTGATGGTATTTTCGAACTTGCTTCGCTCATTCGGAAAAGGTTTTTTAAAGGATCTATGTATTTGTGTGTATTTAGCCTGCTGTATTGGCTATTACCTTTTTTTGCCACATTAAACCTGAAAAAATAAATGTGGGAAGACTGTGGGATTTTTTCGGAATTTTCCCGTCGGTTGCAAGCTAATAGGCATCAGATTGCCAAGTCTAAGTTTTCTAGATCAACTGGAACTGTACGTACATTTATGCATAGGCGTAGCGAGGGGGGGTTTTGGGGGTTTGACCCCCCCCCCCCATTGATTAAAAAAAGGGAAATTGTATAATTTTTTTAAGTCTGCCCATAAATTGCTTAATACAAGTATAAAGCGTGGGAAGCTTAAAACTCGTTATTTTGCGTCTTAATTTTTAAAATTTTCCGGGGAAAGACCCCCGGAAGCTTAAAACTTGTTATTTTGCATCTTAATTTTTAAAATTTTCCGTGGGAGAACCCCCGGAAGCTTAAAACTCGTTATTTTGCATCTTGATTTTTAAAATTTTCCGGGGGAGGGCCCCAGGACCCCCTCTCCTTCCATACTCGCCAGACCCCGCGGATGTTATAACCCCCCCCCATATGGTCGGCCTGGTTACGCCTATGCATTTATGGTGTATTTTATGGAGTAAATTTCAACTGAAATGGACATGATTCAAGATGAAATAGCGACTAAGATTCATGGTATGTAAATATTGATTTTGGCAATTGCCTTTACGAACACGGAAATCATAGAAAAATATAAATAAAATTGATTGTAATATGTTGTAAAGAATGCGGGACTTCATCTCCGAGTTATAATTCAATAATGTAAATTATGAAATTTCTTTAACAGACAGAAGAAAATTTTGTTAGTTCTGGACAAAAATATGTAAATCGGATTTAATTATTATGAACCTGAGACTTCAGAACGCAAGTCCAAGACGTTACTATCTCGACCACCCCGTTAGGTTTATGGAAATGATTATTTCTAAACTTTCAGAGCCATACGTGAACACAGTTTGATAATACCGTTGCCATGGAAACCGAGCCGTTTTTCGGGGGTTTTTAGGGCTAAAATTTTTTTAAAAATTTTCTTTTTGGAATTTTCCTGTGGTTTACAGCCTAAAAGCTAAATGTGTGCCAAATTTCAAGTTTCTAGCTCATCTGGAAGTGGGCAAACATTAATGTCAGTGAGCCGTGCCGAGCCCTTTTTCGGTGTTTTTAGGGCTAAAAATTTAAAAAATAAACTTTTTGGAATTTTCCTGTGATTTATAGCCTAAAAGATATATGTATACCAAATTTCAAGTTTCTAGCTCATCTGGAAGTGGGCAAACATTAATGTCGGTGAGCAGAGCCGAGGCCTTTTTCGGGGGTTTTTAGGGCTACAGATTAAAAAAAAATAATTTTTGGGAATTTTCCTGTGGTTTACAGCCTAAAAGCTATACGTGTACCAAACTTCAAGTTTCTAGCTCATCTGGAATTAAGCAAACAATAATGTCGGTGAGCCGAGCCGAGCCCTATTTCGCGAGGTTTTTAGGGCTAAAAATTAAAAAAATTCACTTTTTGGTATTTCCCTGTGGTTTGCAGCCTAAAAGCTATATGTGTACCAAATTTCAAGTTTCTAGCTCATCTGGAAGTGGGCAAACATTAATGTCAGTGAGTGAGTGAGTCAGTCAGTCAGCCTTGTGGCTTTATATTATAGGGATGACTTTTTCCAATACCACGCGTTCACATTATTATTATTATTATTATTATTATTATTATTATTATTATCATTATTATTATTATTATTATTATTATTATTAATATTATTATTATTACTATTATTATTATTCCCATGGCTGAGAAGTTAGACAGCTTGTCTTTCACCACTGGCTCTCGGGACCGAGTCTCGGTGGAAGTTGGTGAATTTGTGTTAGAGAAAATGGGTTGAGGGAAGGTTTTTGTGGACGCTCCCGTTTCCCCTGGCACGTATTATTCCACAGTTGCTCCATTCGTCACAATAATATGACCATCGGCTGCGATAAAATAATTAGTACGGAGCGAGGTGGCCGAGATGGTAACGTCTTGGACTCGCATTCGGGAGGTCCCAGGTTCTAATCCCGTGGCCGGCCAATTTGACATTGGTTTTTTCGTGGTTTCTCCAGTAGGAAAGGCAAATGCCGAATTGGATAGTCACATACCATGAATCTTCCTCAACATTTCATCCTGTGTCATATCCATTTAAATTAATATCAGTTGGAATTTACTCCATAAAAATACACCAATAATGGAAATAATTGACAATCAATAGTTCCATGACCTACCCTACTGTAGGTCTCCTGATCTGGCCTCGTAGCTAAAAGGAGTATAAATACAGCTGAAAAATAATAATAATAATAATAATAATAATAATAATAATAATAATAATAATAATAATAATAATAATAATAATAATAATTGATACTGTTTTTAAAATTATTTGTCAAGGAACACTCTTGACTTTCTCTACACCAATTTTTTTTCCCCTCTGAGTTTTTCCCGCAATAATGTGGTTTTCCTCAAGTAAACAATATGTAATTATTACGCATTCTAATTTTATCTAATTTTGCTCCTCCCCTTACATCCAAATATATTTCGGCTTCACTTTCCTTCATCTTCCATCAGGTTCCCAGTTCATTCCTTGGGCAGTTTTTCATCGTTAATCCCTATAATACAGCGTTTCTCAACCTTTTTCAACCCGAGGACCTCTAAAATGTATAAAAAAATTTACGGACCACTAATTTTACATCCCATTTTTAAAAGAAGACCTATATTCTTAATATTTTTGGTATTAATTATAGGTCATTATAACGAAATGTGTTAAAACATTTTCCTTCTTTACTTTCCACTTGCTTTATGACATTTTTAAATTATGTCTGCGGACCATCTGCAACATCTTCGCGGACCACCAGTGGTCCGCGGACCACATATGAATTGTGATATTACCTGAAAATATTATGTAAATACAGACTTGAAGAATGGTGCTTATTTCAGAAAGGGATTCGCATTTGTTATTGTTTATGGCAACCGAATATTTATAAAGCGGGGAGGCCTTGGTCATTTCTGCTCGCAAATAAGCATTTGCGGGCGGTAAAGTAACTTTCCGCCCGTCGCCCCTAGCAACAATTCACTTTCCGCCCGTCGCAACAAGATTGCGTGTGGTAATGTCAAGTTACGAGCCATGTAAACAACTTTCGTAAGAAACACTTACTAGCTAAGGAGTGCAAAAAATCTATTTTCTTACTTGTTTATGCCAAGGAGGTATTTTAATACATGATAATATTCAAATAGGACACAAATCAGGATTAATACATTAATTTCAGTTTCAGGACCACCCGATCGTTATTTTGAGTACTTGATACATAAATTGGCGTCCACCGCCGTGGCATAGGCCTAAGGGATGCATTCGCCCGGGTTCGAATCCTGGTCGGGACATTTACCTAGGTGGGGTTTTTCCTCACCTGTGAGACATGGCGGGTAACTTTTAGGCCCTTGTGGTCCCCACATATCATCTGGCTGTCATTATCATCTTCATCTCCATCCTCGCCTTGTTCTGAGTGAGTAAATCGTGTGTCTCGTCCTATGTGTTTGTGTTGTCTCGGAGGTGGGCCCGGCATTGGGCTGATCACTCATCCGGGGAGGCCCTTGTCTGGTCAAAGAAGTATGTTTGTGATCCATACATAATCCCTCTTCCGACAGGTCGCGGCCCTGTAAGGTCCGGGCGGCTTGAGTCGCTTAAATGTCCCTAAAATGAGAGGTAAAACTACGACAAAGATATAAAGGCCTACATAAATCGCTATTTCGCTAGGCCTACCAGTATGATAAATTAAAATTAAGTTTTCTTCCAAATGGACATACGCCACTTGTCGCTGTCATGAGCCACGCCACTTTGTGCTGTAGTATGACTCACTGTACGTATTTTAAACTCGTAGAAAAGTCGTAAACTCCCGCTCGAATTCTTCCGACCGAATGTTTTGCTGAACTCCGTAAAATTCACACGATTTGACCAGAGCTCTCTCGTTACATCCAGATACAAACAGGAATGTAAAGAAATAAAATAAAATTGATTTTATTATTGTTACTAATTAAAGCACAGTTCACAAGAGTTCGTTTTTTTTAGACTGTTTAGTCGATTACATACAATTAGTCAATTGAACCTTCTTTTTTTTATTACCGTATTAAGTTCCAAGGGTCCCGAGTTCGATTCCCATTTATGCCAAGTTTTTTTTTTCTTTCTTTGATTTTTGTTTAATTTTGGCCTCCTGCAGATCTATATTCTTCTAGGACTTTGAAAACCGCACTTGAAACTATTCCAACGGATGACGCCACTTTCACTCCTACATCTTGCACAGATACTTCAGGGTTTTCTTTTAACGTTTTGTATATATTTACAAACTGTATCTTCTCGCCGCTGGACAAACTTTTTCCTCACACGTTTCTTTATTGGTGACGTAAATTATGTTATGTTTTGTTATGTCCTAAGTTATGTTCAATCAAATTTTTGAGGAAGAGTGCATGCCAAAGGAATGGTGTTTGTCATATAGGCCTACTAGCTTAAAAGACCCGGCGTCGCCCGGGTTTTGTATTTTGTAATTGGAAATTAGCTTATGATGGATTTTCAATTTTAAATTCTAGGTCCTTATATAGGCATTTATAATTTGAAATAGGAAGAACGACTTATTACACTCAAACTATTCCCTCAGAAAACGCTTGATATAGTTTTTTATGGCTCATAGAGGATCTAGAATTTTGCATCCCATCGCTTGTACAGTGCACAGCAAGCCTGGTAGAGGTTTAAATAAGAAGAAACAGAAATTCCTTTAACATAAAATTGTAATATCGAGGCGGGAAATTTCCCACTCTTATGTTACCATAAAGCCGTTTTGGGGATGAAATTAAACAGAAAGCATTATCACTTTCATACTTTTCTCTCCAAAAACCTGCGATATAATATAATAATATACACATTACCATACCTCGTTAAGTTATGTGATTCCATTATTTTAGTGGATTTCATTCTGTAATATTTATTTATAACATGAATTATTTTGATAACTTCTCTTATTTGTCAAAAGTGCATTTCAATTGTTTTTTCGAAGCCCCCTGATACCATTTGGCAACAATATATTCTGTGATTTGGAATTGATAATTCTATGTAAAAAGGGATTAAGTATTTTCAAAAACATTTAATTTTTGGCATTTAGAATCAGAATTTTTCAAAATCCTTTCTTAGTGAGCACCTACATTATGAAACGAAGGTACTGTCAAAATTCCAAGTCTCTACCTGTTATAGTTTAGGCTGTACGTTGATTCCTGTCATTCAGTCATTCAGTCAATCAGTCAGTCAGTCATTCATTCAGTCAGTCAGGACAAAGCCTTTTATATATATAGAGATAACAGCAATATATAAGAAGGGTAATAAAAGAAAGATGTGAAAAATTACATCAGCGTACAACAGACCCTGATGCTGGAGGGAAGAAGATTCCAGGAACGTGCAGAAGTTACAGTAAAAGGCCGGGAATATATGGATGTTCTATGGATAGGTATTGAAAATAGAGAGTCATGTTGTGATCTGGTATTTAGTGAGTGATTTGAAGATAAATACTGAATACGATTAGCCAGGTAATGGGGAGTTGAGGATTTGGAAAATAAGTTAGTCTTACACCATAGGTAAATCTTAAAAAAAATACAGAATAGGGAATTTGCCCTCCATCGTTAATACATAGACTGCTTTAATACTGTACACGGTAAAGAAAATAAATAAACCAAATAAATAATTATAGGTTTTCTAGTGTGAGAATAAAAATAGGCCTATAACCAGTGCTGACAAGATCAGAAATACACCAGCTGCCATGCTGTAAGATACAGACAATGGGCTTACAACCCGGGATCATTAACAGGGGGAAGCAAACACTTTTTTCCGCACAATTTACCCCCCTCCCCCATGCATCGGATTAATTTCTGCGCTTTTGTCTTTACTGCCTCCCCTTCAAGGGGTTTGAATCGAGCCCTTCCAGTTGGAGAGCGCCGCCATCTTGATTGCATATTTCACGTTGCCTTGGATACGTGCATGATTCCAAACAACGTAGCCATAAATATGTCCAAGCTAAATGTTCGACGAGCAATCTACTGTCAAAATTCCAAGTCCCTACCTATTAGGCCTATAGTTTAGCCTCTGCGTTGATTCTCTGTCATTAATGGCCGGTTTTTATAAACTCGCGAATTACCTATGGGTAAATTATCCAATGGACAGAATTTACACAAAAATAAAACCACACAAACAAACACACACATATATATATCATGTAGTGGGAATGAAATGTTATAATATGCTATCAATAAGTGTGCTTAATTACCCAGTTGACAAGTTTAAACATAAGCTATATGACTGGTTAGTTGGTCATCCATTTTATTCCCTAGACGAGTTCTTTGAATTTAGTACTAAATCAATTATCTTTTGATATTTTAATTCTTGGTTGTTTGTAAATTATTTTGTTTATAGTACTATTATGTATATATATATGTAGGCATGTATTTTAAATGTAAAACTGACTTTGTCTATTGCTTCTTTGTAAGCTTAATGACAATAGAATATTATTATTATTATTATTATTATTATTATTATTATTATTATTATTATATAGGCTATATAGGCGAGTTTATCTACACCATGCGGCGTCTCTCGCATCCACGTTTTCCATCTTTTTCTGTCACTCCAGTCCTCATCTGTCATCTGCCAATTATATATTTTCAATGGCCATCTTTCAGGTGACATTCTTCTCAAATGACCATACCAGCTTAGACGTCGTCCCTCAATTGTGTCGATGATATTTATTGCTGTCACTTGCATTTGTTCTCGTATCGTTTCATTTTTTATTTTCTGAAGTTTAGAGACACAGCAGCTTCTTCTCCAATAATCCATTTCAATTGCTTTTAATTTGTTTTCATTTCTCTTTTAAACCTCCCATAGCTCAGCCCCATACAACATAATACTTTCAACAAACACAAATAATTTAAATAGGCCTTTAGCAATTACTTACACTTGTGGCGAGTTTCTAGAAAAATGTCCTCTGGGTAAATATGAAAATGACAGAAAAAATGTTCCTACAAACTCGGGCTAGATCTTTCCAAGGGTAAATCATTGGGTTAATTTATCCTTTCATGGATGGCTGGATAAAATTTAACCTCTTTGTAGGATCAATAATAATTTAAACAATGAGAATCAAAGCCTTCTGAATTAAATTAACTGTACAACTCCAAGGCCTTGCTCATTATATCATTGTAGGTTAAATGGAACTAATTTGTCCATGGATAATTTACCCATAGGTAATTCACAAGTCTGTAGAAACCGGGCATAAGTCAGTCAGTCAGTCAATAAGTCAGTCAGGACAAAGCCTTTTATGTATATATACAGATATTTTTTATTTGCTTAGGCCCTATTTCATTATATCATTAGTGCTCTGGAACTAACTTATCCGTTAAATAATTTACCCATAGGTATTTCGCGAGTTTATAGAAACCGGGGAATAGTCTTGCTGATGAAATTTCGACTCCGCAAGATCGAAACCTTCTTTATCCTTTTCTTTTATTTCTACCCTGATAACGCAGCAACTGGTGTAATGTCGCACCCCCTCGCTGAGCTCTGATTAATAGCTCGTGTAAGGAACTCAGCCTCAATCCGTGACGTTGTTCCTCGTCACGGTCATCACCCGTGGGGCTGCTGACGTCATGAACCACCAAACCCGACATTAATATCTCCTGTTCTTACCAGACCACTAATCCATAACCAGGACCCTCTGAGGAGCATTACAGTAATATGGGGGGGGGGCTTTGATAGCCTATCTCTCTAACCTTCTCGGTGCTACCGACGTATAAATTCATCACCTCAAAAAATTGCATGAAATCGAATATACAGGGTGTTAAAAGAACGAAATATTTTTCCGGTATATAGAGGGGACTTAGACAAGCAACTTTTATTAGGAAATTTTTGCTCAATTACGTAAAATGCATGTGCTACAGGGCTTTAAAGTCATTATAATTTGGTGATCATAAATCAATAATTACGCGAAATAGGGTTAAAATGTTTATTAAATTGACTTCATGCCTTCCTAGTGATCGATTCAAACCTGATTCCTAATCATTCATCAACAGCTGTATCATAATTTAGAGTTTTCATAAACTGCAACATTTACAGACTAATCACATGACTGGTCGCCACTGCATTAGTCTTTTTTTTTTTTTTTTTATATTCATAACTACTGACTACAGTAATAACAACGAAGTTCCTTTGTTTTGCATTTTTTTGAAATGTTAGAAGTCAGAGGCGGTCATGCCCTGGGAGATTTTATGCTGTAACAGGAAAAATTGAATCCATAGAGCAAAAATATCCTAATAAATGTTGCTTGTCTATGTCCCCTCTATACACAGGTAAAATATTTCGGTGTTATTCATTAACATTCTGTATATAATATAGTAAAGGTAATCCTGCAAATTTTAACAGAAAAATTCTTTCGATAGAAACAAACAAAAAGAATTCCAGTGCCATTTTCGTCGTATAACAATACTTTTCTGAGAAAAAATTTGCCTCTAAATTGTTTTTTGCACTCCTTAGCTAGTAAGTGTTACTTACGAAAGTTGTTTACATGAATCGTAAGTTGACATTCCCACACAGTCTTGTTGCTAAGGCCGTTGCGATGAGGTTAAATTACTTACGGTCCAAGCGATACGTCATAATTCATTACGATACACTTCATAATACAAGCCTTTATGGCCAAAGCCCCCAGGACAAATATTCGGTTCCCATAACAACAAACACATGAGAATCACTTTCTGAAATAAACATCTATTTTCAAGAATGTATTTACATAATATTTTCAGGTAATATCACAATTAATATAATTAAATTGATATAAGTAACCGTCGTGCAAAAAATAGCATGCAACACACGAGCCGTAAAGGTATTTACGGGTCTCGAAAACTTAAAAACCCTCGGCTGCGCCTCGGGTTTTCAATCTGTTTCCTCGACCCGTAAACGTGCCTTGCGGCACTTGTATCGCAATACACTATTAAAGTAGGCTATTGATTTACCATTGAATATATTAATATATTGGAATGAGGTTAACTAATTAGTGTATCCAAATTTTCTGGATTTTATGACGAATATAGGCCTAATATGGCAAGGAAATATATAAGCATCCACATCCCATGTCTAATACAATTGTATATTGCGATACAAGTGCCGTAAGTGGTGCTTACGGATCGAGGAAAGAGTTTGAAAAAACGAGGCGCTTGCACCGAGTTTCTTCAATATCCGAGATCCGTTATGCGCTTACGGAACGAGTATTGCATGCTATTTTTTGCACGATGATTGTTTATATCGATTTAATTATATTAATTGAGATATTAGCTGAAAATATTATGTATGTACACTATTGAAGATGGATGTTATATTTCAGAAAGTGATTCGCATGTGTTTGTTGTTATGGGAACCGAATATTTGTAAATAAGTATGGAGGAATTTCTTCAAATAATTGTACAAATTGTAGTATTACGATAGATATTTCAAAATAAAGGCACGATGATTATTTACATCAATTTAACTATATTAATTGTGATATTACCTGAAAATACTATGTATATACATTCTTGAAGATAGATGTTTATTTCAGAAAGTGATTCGCATGTGTTTGTTGTTATGCGAACCGAATATTTGTCCTGGGGGGCCTTGTCCATAAAGGCTTGTATTATGAGGTGTGGCGCATAGGCGTAACGACGGGGGGAGGGGTTGGGGGTTTGAATCCCCCCATTGATTAAAAAAGGGAAAATTTTACTATTTATTTCATTATTGTGATATATAGGCCTAACCTTTTTAAAAATCTGTTTATAAATTACTTAATATGAGTTTAAAAAGTGGGAAGCTTAAAACTCGTTATTGTGCATCTTAATTTTTAAAAACTTCCGGGGGGACGACCCCGGAACCCCCCTCTCCACATGTTATAACCCCCCCATATGGTCGGCCTGGTTACGCCTATGGTGTGGCGTAAGTAAATTCATAACAGCACGGATACTCTTACCGCACATAGCAACAAGGTTGTTACGCGGGAATGTCAACTTACGATCCACTGCAACAACAATCGTAAGTTGGCTACCACTAATTAGTTAAGGAGTGCAAAAAATATTTTTTGCACTCCTTAGCTAGTAAGTGTTTCTTACGACAGTTGTTTACATGGCTCGTAACTTGACATTACCACACGCAATCTTGTTGCTAGGGGCGACGGGCGGAAAGTGAATTGTTGCTAGGGGCGACGGGCGGAAAGTTACTTTACCGCCCGCAAATGCTTATTTGCGAGCAGAAATGACCAAGGCCTCCCCGCTTTATAAATATTCGGTTGCCATAAACAATAACAAATGCGAATCCCTTTCTGAAATAAGCACCATTCTTCAAGACTGTATATACATAATATTTTCAGGTAATATCACAATTAATATAATTAAATTGATATAAGTAACCGTCGTGCAAAAAATAGCATGCAACACACGTACCGTAAAGGCATTTACGGGTCTCGAAAACTTAAAAACCCTCGGCTGCGCCTCGAGTTTTCAATCTGTTTCCTCGACCCGTAAACGTGCCTTTCCGCCCTTGTGTCGCAATATACTATTCAGAGTAACCTACTGGTCCACATAAATCTCAACGTCTATGCGTTCTGCTGTTAATAGTTTTCAAAGAAAATACAAAAAAAAAATACATGAGTTCAATCCAATTAATATATTTTACTTAGTAGTAATTAAATATTTCCATATAATTACTAAATAAATCTGCAAATTGTATTTAATGTTCTTAACTCGAGGATGAAGTCCCACGTTATTTTCTTATGATGGCATGGACCCGTTTAATCAACGCAATTTGAGGCAAAACTCTTCTTGGTTTTTGTATTTTTGCAATCGATCTCAGAGCTAAGCTCCAGATCGTTTCTTTAATATTCCATAATACAGGGTGGAAAATTCCTAAGCTTGTTTCCCCCGTAGAAATAAAACATGAAATACCATATTTGTCCTGACTAAAGGGGATGGTTTATAAATTGAATTTATTATATGGTGTATTATTAATTTATTTGAAGAAGTAGTAAGTGCTTGTCTCAGAAAAAGAATGCCAATGGTATAATATACAAATAAAGAATTAATTAAACTATTTGAATTCAAAATTAAATAATCGTATGTGTGAAGATGTTCTTGGAAATTGATTTCTGTGAATTTAGCACTAAAACAAATTCAAAGTGAATGTATTTTATCATTTATTTCAACATAAATATAGCTGTATTTTCGTGCCCAGTAATTTATATCAACCGAGCGAGGTGGCCGAGATGGTAACGTCTTTGACTCGCATTCGGGAAATCCCAGGTTCAAATCCCGTGGCCGGCAAAATTAACATGGGTTTTTTCATGGCTTCCCCAGTCGTAAAGGCAAATGCCGAATTGGATATTTACGTACCATGAATCGTCCTCACCATTTCATCCTCTATCATATACATTTAAATTAATATCAGTTGAAATTTACTCCATTAAATACACCGACAATAGAAACAATTGACAAGATTAGCTTCGTGGCCTACCCTACTGCACAGACACAGATCCCGAACTCCTGATATGGCCTCGCAGCTAAAAGGAGTATAAACGCAGCTAAAAAATAAAATAAAAATAATAAATAAACTTATACTCTCAAGGCATCCTCGATGTAAGTAGACCAACCAAATTGTGTTACAGACAAGCAAGTGTTAAAAGTCAACTGAAAGAAATGTGAAAATATATTTTTTTAAAAGTCTAAAAGGGGTTTACAAAGCTCATGTCTGGAATTTTTTTCTCTTCTTCTTTCACGTTTTGTTCTTCAAAACATGCAGAAACCATTTTGATGTAGGAATATTGTTAATATCAGTAAAATCGTTGAGAATTTCGCACAAAATTAACATAAAATAATGTATTATGATTATTATTTTAATTAATTTTTGTAATCGATCTTAGAGCTAAAGCTCCTGATCGTTTCTTTACTAACAGTGAGTCCCTAAACGTCAATTGTTCCATTCTCGGTAAGTATTACCCGTGAGTACCCATTGCATTACATCAGAAGAGGAAAGAATAGGAAATGAATTTTTCCTTTGTGGCTTTTCAATAAAGCTGGTAGTCTTCCTGCAAATTAAATGTAAAGAATGTTACATACTTAAGAAAAATGTCAAATCGTCTCTCACTATTGAAGTAAACTAACTCCAATCTTTGCGAAAAATCAGATAATGTAAGCCTTTGTTTTAAGTGCGTCTCATATGCATATATATTCTTCTGCACTACCTAATTTATGCACCCTGAGACACTTTTTTACTTCCTCTGCCCGTACCATAGGTACTATAGGTAGAGGAAGTATTGTTTTCGACCCTAAAATTCGAAGTTGAGTTTTTAGCATATAGGGCAAAACCGGGTGACGCGCCGCACCGGGAGAGATGCCGCACCCCCTCTAACTCGAACATTTGACGCTAGGTAACGCTAATTGTCGTGATACCATCTCCAGTTCCCTCCCTAGAGTAACTGGATCACGTGTTTTCATTGTTTGCGGTGTTTATGTCATTGTTATAACGGTATTTATCAGGTAAGTGCACTAGTTTCACTGCGAAACATTTTTTGACGCATTACTTTATTCTTTCCTGATCTGTATTTGTTCCATTTTTTCTGCGTGTACTACTTTTAATAGACTATTTAGAGGTTGTAAAGATATTATGAGTGAAGTTCGCCATAACAACAATAACAATAAGCTCTACAGATGAGTGCGGCGCGTGTCTCTGAGTTTTGGGACACATGCCGCATAGCTTTCAAGGGTGACACGCCGCACAATGTTTTGCAGTATAATTACCCCCAAAATTATTTTTTCTGCTCTTTTCAGCAATAAATATGCCGACAAGGTGTAGGGAAAGGGAGGGAACTAAACAACGTGGCCTATGGAATGACAGTGACCTACAAGAAGCCGTTCGCGAATTAAGGCGGGGGAAATTTCCATTCGGGAAGCCGAACGTTGCTATAATTTGCCAGACAGGACTATTCGTAGGCGCACGGACACATGAAATTGGGAAAACCCTCACTTGGGCCTGAAGGAATATTTGGTACAGAAAATGAAACAAGGCTAGTCGCCAATATTCAGAGATTGTGTAGATAGGTTCTCTTTTGTTTTATACGTGCCTTTGAAGTAAATTTAGACTGATATTATGAATGCGGCATGTCTCCCATAGGTGCGGCATAGCACCCTGCAACGCGGCATCTCTCCCGCTTTGTCTTTCAATTTAATAATTGTATTTACATATTTAATTATTATTTAATAAATATTTTCGTTGCTGAAATAAAGGGAGGGAAGATCATAGCTTGGAATCTCAAAAAGAGTTTTCAAAATATTCAATCCTGTTTTGAGGTAGACGAATTTCAAGAAAAGTGCGGCGCGTCACCCGGTTTTGCCCTATACACGTTTCAAGGCCCCCTGAATCCAAAAATACTATTTTTGGAAACATGTCTGTGTGTGTGTCTGTGTGTCTGTCTGTGTGGAAGTTTGTGAACAGGCTAGCTCCGAAACGGAGAATCGTATGAAAACAAAATTTCGTATTTGGGTCAGGTACCTTCTGAAGATGTGATTCGAAGATTGGCGACAAATTTCTCTTATTTTTAAGGGTACTTTACATGAAGAAATTTTCGTTTTTCGCGATTTTCTCGAAAACGGCTCTAACGATTTTCTTTAAAATTTGCACATGTGTTCCTCTTACTGAGAGCTAAAACTTTTATTTGAAACTTTTTTTCGAAAAAATTATCTGAGGGTAGTTACAAGCCACTCACTGTTCACCCACTGTTTGTAGAAAGTTTGTCTTTCGTGGTGAACAACTGAAAACGCGCTCTTTCACGGCCTCTTATTCTATATAAGAATGTGAAGTGAGAAAGATGTATTGTTGGCCAGGTATAGAGTAAAGAAGTATCTGAGGGAAATATTCGATAAATTTCGGAAATTATTCTTTACGGCGGAAAGTTCAATAAACGTAGGTAGTCACTTGTTCTTTTTCTTTTTTTAAGTTTGTTATATAGCCTGCGCTTTTAGTTGCATCATTGAAAGAAGAGATATTTATAGGAGAATTAGCGTAAAATTGTGTCTTGCGATTCTGTATAAGGATATGTGAATACTGCTAACTTTTATTTGGGCAGAGGAAGTTATGTGACTTTAACATCAGATTTTTTCTTCTCTTCTGCCCTGAATTGTAAGAGTAAAAATTTATAAGACAATTATCCTGCCTGTTGTATTATATGGATGTGAGACATGGCCCCTTACATAATCTGAGTGTGTTCGGAAACAGGGGGCTTAGGAAAATATTTGGGCCTAAGAGAGATGAAAACTGCATAACGACGAGCTTCATGACCTGTACTCTTCACCGAATATAGTAAGGGTAATTAAATCACGGAGGATGAAATGGGGAAGGAAAGACATATCTAAAAAAAAATCTGATGTGAAAGTCACATAACTTCCTCTGCCCAAATAAAAGTTAGCAGTATTCACATATCCTTGTACAGAATCGCAAGACACAATTTTACGTTAATTATCCTATAAATACCTCTTCTTTCAATGATGCTACTAAAAGCGCAGTCTATATAACAAACTTTAAAAAACAAAAACAAAAACAAATGACTGCAGACGTTTATTGAACTTTCTGCCGTAAAATATAATTTCCGAAATTTATCGAATATTTCCCTCAGATACATCTTTACTCTATGCATGGCCAACAATACATCTTTCTCACTTCACATTCTTATATAAAATAAGAGGCCGTGAAAGAGCGCGAATTCAGTTGTTCATCACGTAAGACAAACTTTCTACAAACAGTGGGTGAACAGTGGGTGGCTTGTAACTACCCTCAGAGAATTTTCTCGAAAAAATGTTTCAAATAAAAGTTTTAGCTCTTAGTATAAGCAACCTATGTGCAAAATTTAAAGAAAATCGTTAGAGCCGTTTTCGAGAAAATCGCGAAAAACAAAAATTTCTTCATGTAAAGTCCCCTTAAAAATAATAGAAAATAGTCGCCAATCTTATCCTCACATCTTCAGAAGGTACCTGACCCAAATACGAAATTTTGTTTTCATACGATTTTCCGTTTTGGACCTAGCTTGTTCACAGATATTTTCCACACAGACACACACACAGACACACAGACACACAGACATGTTTCCAAAAATAGTATTTTTGGATTCGGGGGGCCTTGAAACGTGTATATATGCAAAAAACTCAACTTCGAATTTTGGGGTCGAAAACAATACTTCCTCTACCTATAGTACCTATGGTACGGGCAGAGGAAGTAATATTGACTGGGAGACCCGAAGGGAAAAAACCACTTGGAAGACCTAGACGTAGGTGGGAGGAGAATATTAGGATTGATTTAAGTGAAGTAGGATTTGCGAGGGATGGTTGGATAGAGTTAGCACAGAATAGGGTTGAATGGCGGGCTCAGGTAAGCGTGGCAATGAATCTCCGGGTTCCATAAAATCTCTCTCTCTCTCTCTCTCTCTCTATATATATATATATATATATAAAAGGCTTTGTCCTGACTGACTGACTGACTGACAGGAATCAACGTAGAGCCTAAACTATAACAGGTAGAGACTTGGAATTTTGACAGTACCTTCGTTTCATAATGTAGGTGCTCACAAAGAAAGGATTTAGAAAAATTTTTATTTTAAATACCAAAAATCAAATGTTTTTGAGAATACTTAATCCCTTTGTACACAGAATTATCAAATCCAAATCACAGCAGTGTATTGTTGCCACTGGTCTCAGATGGGTTTGGAAATAAATTAAACTTGACTTTGACAATTTAGAAAAGATATCAATATAATAATGTTATAAATAAATATTAAATTATGAAATCCACGAAAATAATGCAGTCACATAACTTTCTGTAGCCAGGAAATAGAGAAAACAATACGAGGTAAGGTAATACGTTTTGGGAAGAGAAGTATGAAAGTGATATTGCATTTCTGTTTAATTTCATCCCCAAACGGTTTTATGGTAACATGAGAGTGAGAAATAAATATTCCGCAAAGAAATATAAATCAACGTAAATATTTTATGTTACCCGAATTTCTGTTTCTTCTTATTTCAACTCCTACCAGGCTTGCTGTGTACAAGCGATGGGATGCAAAATTCTACATCCTCTATGAGCCGTAAAAAGCTATATCAAGCGTTTTCTGAGGGAATAGTTTGAGTGTGATAAGTCGTTCTTCCTATTTCAAATTCTAAATACCTATATAAGGACCTATAATTTAAAAACCGAAAGTCCTTCATAAGTTAATTTCCAATTACAAAATAAAAAACCCGGGCTTTGTCCTGACTTACTTAATGAATGACTGACAGAGAATCGCCGTAGAGCCTAAACTTTAACAGGTAGAAACTTAGAATTTTTACAGTCCCTTCGTTTCATAATGTAAGTTCTCACTAAGAAAGCATTTTTTTTTAAATTTTCAATGCCAAAAATAAAATGTTTTTGAGGATACTTAATACCTTTTTACAGAGAATTTTGAAATCCAAATCACAGTTCACATGACAACAGTGTATTATTGGCATTGGTCTCAGTATTATTTTCAGAGTAACCAATTGGTCCACATAATTCTCAGCGTCTATGCGTTCTGCTGTTGACAGTTTTCAAAGAAAAGACAAAAAAGTTGCATGTGTTCAATCCAATTAATATATTTTATTTAGGAGTGATTAAATATTTCCAAAACATTATCAAATAAATCTGCAAATCTATATTTAATGGTCAGAACTCAGAGGTGAAGTCTCAAGTGCTTTTCTTATTATTCCATGGATCCGTTTAATCAGTACTAAAATCGGACAATGCAATGGAAATATTGTATTATTTTTGTAATCGATCTCAGAGTTAAACTCCAGATCGTTTCTTTAATTATAGTGTTGCTATACGTACGACTAACGTATACATACGACTATTTCATAGACTTGTACGACGTACGACGCAACCATGTGTCGTATGCCTATTCATACGACTATTTTTAATATTAGCATTTTATCGGCCTACTACCATTTTCTGTTAATTTTTTAGCAATTTACTGCAGAATTTTCAATTTGGATAAACATGAAGTTTTTTTTGTTTTTTCGTAGTTTATTTTGTATATGCCTACATATCGCTAAATGAATTGCGGAATGTTATAATAGCCATTGCCAGTTGTATTGTTATTGCTACTTCTCTCATTCTTCTCCAAATATTTTATATTTTAGCCGCAGGTGTGCTAAACGAAGCAATCCAAACCGATAAAGAGCAGCTGGTCTTATTGTTTTTCTTTTATTTTGACCAAACATAATAATCACATTATGATTGTTATTATTAATAGTATATGTTGACACGTTCATATCAAAATATTGAATAATAAATAATATTAAATAATATTGGGAAATCTTACTTTCTTAATGTTTGTAATGTAATTTTATTATTAATATTTTATTTCTTCCTGCAACATCTGCAGGTAGCCGATGACAAAGAGTACCAACAACAATGGGTATATGTATACAGTTACGAGAGACCATCTGAGTAGTAGCGGTGAACAATAAAGTCAGCATGCGTGAGTGGAGGAGCAGCAGCACGTTATAGAACTTACAAAAGCAAATTTTAGCCACCATTTATAGAAAAAATGTCTGTTCATTATTATTATTATTATTATTAATATTATTATTATTATTATTAATATTAATATTATTATTATTATTATTATTATTATTATTATTATTATTATCATCATCATCATCATCATCATAATCATCATCATCATCTTCATCCTGACAATTCGCAAGGTGTACGACGATTTTAACTAGCGTACGACTATTTTCAGTTGTTGGTACGACTGTTTTACGTTTCTGATCTGGCAACCCAGCTTTAATAGCCTATAATACAGGGTGGAAGATTTGTTACTGTTCAGATTTCAACACCTTGTTCCTTCCGTAGAAATAAATAATTCAAATAGGCCTACTATTTTTGTCCAAAATGAGTAATTTCCCATTAAAAAAAAGTACCGTAGCCCTAAAAGTTAACTGTGCTTTATTTGATAAGTTAGTAGACTATTTTGGTACTTTTTTGCTTCTGTTATCGTATACTTTCAAACTTTCCGGTCTGCGCTATAAATTATGATACACTCTGTATTTTAATCTATGATAATATTAAAATAGCATAGAAATCAGGATTAATACATTAATTTGAGTTTCAAGGTGACCCTTTCATTAAGAAATCAATAAAAATGCAGATATCGGGATACATAAACCTCTCCATTCTTTTTACATGTTTTTATTCCTATATAATTTGTTAAACTAATGAAACCATTACCATAAAGCAGGTATGGGCAACCTTTGGAAAGATGCGGGCAAAACTTTTCGATATTTATGAAGTCGCGGGCCGTAGATAATAGGTAGTTGTGAAAAAATAATCATGATACGGTTTTTTATGTTTATAACACCCTCGTAGTTCAGGCTTTCGTTTCCCCCTCTCACTCTCTTGGTGGCGAGACCCGAGCGCGATTTTAAAATGTTCCGCGGGACGGATCTAAAATCGTTGCGGGTCACATCCGGCCCGCGGGCCGGGCGTTGCCCATATATGCCATGAAGGAATACGCAATATAATTATGAAATCCTAACATGTAAAAAATAACCTACTGGTTCATATAAATCTCAATGAAAAATACGTTCTGTTATCAACAGTTTTCAAAGAATGGACAAAAGATTTGCATGAATTCTGTGCAATTAATATATTCTATCTAGAAATAATTTAAAATTTCCATATCATTTTAAAATAAATCTGAAATATTATATTTTATGTTCATAATTAGTAGATGAAGTCCCAAGTGGTTTTCTTATTATGCCATGGATCCGTTTAATCAGGGTAAAACAGCGATTGTACCATTTATACCGTATAATTTTTGTAATCGATCTCAGAGTTAAACTCCAGATCGTTTCTTTAATAGTCTATAATACAGGGTGGAAGATATATAACTGTGCAGATTTCGATAGCTCGTTCCTTCCGTAGATGTAAAACATTCAAATACTATTTTTGTCCAAAATGAGAAATTTCCTAGAAAAAAATCTGATGTGAAAGTCACATAACTTCCTCTGCCCAAATAAAAGTTAACAGTATTCACACATCCTTGAACAGAATCGCAAGACACAATTTTACGCTAATTATCCTATAAATACCTCTTCTTTCAATGATGCGACTAAAAGCTCAGGCTATATAACAAACTTAAAAAAAAAAAAAAAAAAAAAAAAAAAAAAAAAAAAAAAAAAACAAGTGACTGCAGACGTTTATTCAACTTTCCGCCGTGAAGAATAATTTCCGAAATTTATCGAATATTTCCCTCAGATACTTCTTTACTCTATGCATGGCCAACAATACATCTTTCTCACTTCACATTCTTATATAGAATAAGAGGCCGTGAAAGAGCGAGTATTCAGTTGTTCACCACGCAACTTTCTACAAACAGAAGGCGAACAGTGGGTGGCTTGTAACTACCCTCAGAGAATTTTTTCGAAAAAAAGTTTCAAATAAAAGTTTTAGCTCTCAGTAAAAGGAACACATGTGGAAATTTTAAAGAAAATCGTTAGAGCCGTTTTCGAGAAAATCGCGAAAAACGAAAATTTCTTCATGTAAAATTCCCTTAAAAATAAGAGAAAATAGTCGCCAATCTTATTCTCACATCTTCAGAAGGTACCTGACCCAAATACGAAATTTTGTTTCATACGATTTTCCGTTTTGGAGCTAGAGTGTTCACAGACAGACAGACTTGGATTCAGGGGGCCTTGAAACGTGTATATATGCTAAAAACTCAACTTCGAATTTTGGGGTCGGAAACAATACTTCCTCTACCTATAGTACCTATGGTACGGGCAGAGGAAGTAAAAAAGTACCGTAGCCCTAAACTTCAACTGTGTTTTATGTAATAAGTTAGTATTTTGGAACTTTTTTGCTTCTGTTATCGTATACTTCCAAACGTTTCTGTTTGTGCTATTAATTATGATACACCGTGTATTTTAATGCATGAAGCTATTGAAATAGTGTAGAAATGATGATTAATACATTAATTTCAGTTTCAGGATCACCCCTTCATTAAGAAAATAATAGGCCTAAAGGTGCAGATATTGGGGTCATAAACCTGTCCATTCTTTTTACATGTTTTTATCCCTATGTAATTTGTTAAACTAATGAAACCATTACCATAAAGGAATAAGCAATATAATTCTGAAATTCTAACAGAAAAAATTAAAATGAACACCTTTATAGCTTTTTATTAACAGCCACTTAAAGTAAGTAGGAAGCTGTTGAGAAACAAAATAGCCGAAGTGTGTTATTCCCTATACTTAACAGTCTCATTTTATATTATAACCTACTGGCCCATATAAATCTCAATGAAAAATGCGTTCTGCTATCAACAATTTTCAAATAATGTACAAAAGATTCGCATGTATTCAGTGCAATTAATATATTCTATCTAGAAATAATTTAAAATTTCCATAGCATCATCAAATAAATCTGGAAAATTATATTTTATGTTCATAACTCGTAGATGAAGTTCGACGAGGTTTTTTTTTATCATGGCATGGATCCGTTCAATCAGCGAGTACTGCAGTGACTGTTGACCAGTTTGTATTATTTTTGTAATCGATCTCAGAGTTAAACTCCAGATCGTTTCTTTCAATAGCCTATAATACTTGGTGGAAGATTTGTAATTCTGCAGATTTCAACAACTTGTTCCTGCCTTAGAAATAATTCATTCAGATACTATTTTTGTCCAAAATAAGTAATTTCCCAGAAAAAAAAGTACCATAGCCCTAAACTTTAACTGTGCTTTATTTAATACTAGCATGTGCCCGCGAAAATTATTTCAAAAATTAAAAATTAAGAGCATAATAGTTAAATCATTATATTTATTAACACCTTAATCACGTGGACTACATACCACGATTAGATAGCGTCGCCTGGTAAAAGCGACCTCAGATTCGAGTTCCTTGGTCCAGAAAACCCCTTTATAGTGAGTTTCGTCCAAATAAAACGATGTTCGACCATATTTAGGGCTTACAACTTTCAAGCGATCGCGAAAGTTTTATTTCCAAAGCGAAAATTAAAATTCCGGCTTCGAGGTGCATTCTGAAATTCTAACATTAAAAAATTAAAATGAACACCTTTATAGCTTTTAATTAACAGCCACTTAAAGTAAGTAGACTACTGTTGAGAAACAAAATAGCCAAAGTGTCTTCATCTCTTAACATTATCATTTTCTGTTATAACTAACTGGTCCATATAAATCTCAATGAAAAATGCGTTCTGCTATCAACAGTTTTCAATGAATGTACAAAAGATTTGTATGAATTCAGTGCAATTAATATATTCTATCTAGAAATAATTTAAAATTTCCATAGCATCATCAAATAAATCTGGAAAATTATATTTTATGTTCATAACTCGTAGATGAAGTTCCAAGAGGTTTCCTTTATGATGGCATGGTGCCGTTCAATCAGTGCAACTGAAAAGAAGTAGATATACTATTAGGTAGCGCCATTCGCAAAGGACGAAAATCGGTTTCTGCGCATGACGTCATCCGGGAAGCAATGGCAGCATTAAGGACGATTTAGAATGTATTTTTCAACAAAGAGAACATCTTATTTTGCCCCATTCGCATGCGCGGCTTAAATATTACTAATATTAGAAATGTTTATATTTATGTATGTGCGTATATAAATTGTTTTCAGGCTAATACTGTTATAATTAAGGAATCGCGCACAATGTGCATTATCTTAACCTAAGACTTAACCTAAGACTACTGTTATCAAGGCCAGTTTTATTGTACCACAAGCCCGGTCCAGAATGTGCGCTCCTCTGTGATCACTTTTATGACAGATATCACATAAAAATATCTTAATGCAACAACAGAACTAAGTTATTCGATTAGCGAGTATAGCAAATATTAATTAGGCCTATTGATCTTTTGCACATTTGTGCCGATTTTCTTCTATTTATTTATTTCATTGAGAACATAAGATGCATAAACCTAATTACAATGAAGGCTTTTAAGAAAAGTACAAAAAATTAAGTACAATATACATCTAGATAATCTCAAAATAATTTTTAAAACTCGTCTTCAAAATACTAAACTCATATGAAAAGTATCAATCTCAGAATAATTAGCCCTAAGGCTATTATTATATAATGTCATTTTACTCAATAGTGAACATTTTAAATAAGTGTTTTTTTGTTTTTGCTTGAAATATATTTTGATTCCCGGTCCTTCTTGTAGATAGGCGTAGGCCTACATAAAAATTTATTATACTAAGGAGAAAACTATCTACTTTTTTACCACTATCTATTTATTTTTTAATTATGCATCCTTAATTTGGTGTAAAAATGTGTGGATGAAATAAAATAATATATCTTAAAATTCTCTGAATATGCCTAAAATAATCTTAAGGCCTAAAGAAATACCAAAATAGGAATATAATAAAGACTTTCCACATTAAATTCTTTCCATAAAGTTTCATAGGAAAAGTAAGTTGGATATAGGCCATCATTATTTTATTTATTTATTTATTTATTGTAAGAAAACCCCAACGAGCAAAGCTCACCTTAAGGGGCTATATACAACATGACATGCATTGTGATACATAAATTTTCAATTACAAATAACTTATAAATATACAAGAGGTGCAATATATACAAGAGGTACAAGGTACAGAATATAGGAACACAAAACAAAATGACTTGATTTTAAGAGTGAAGTGAAATGATAGATGATGAAGGGAAACATAGTTACATAGTATAATAGTGATCAATATACAGTATCTATTTATTACTATATCAAAGAACTTAATTAATCTTAGATTTTAAAAAGAGTTTTATTTGTGATTTAAATTTGTTATAATTTAATATATTCTTTTGTTCTTGTGGTAATTCATTATATGTTTTGAGCAAATAATATTTTAATCCCTTTGTCCCATAAGTTACAGTTGAAGAATGTGTGAGGTATATGTTCTGTTTTTGCCTTGTTTCATAGTTATGAATGTCTTTGTTATATTCTATTGGAAAATTACTGTGGATGTTACCATGTACTACTCTGTGCATATATGTAGTCTATCTTGATTTTGTTAACTTAATAACTTTGACGCAGCAAGCTGCTTGTATTTCCAAAACTTAAAAAAAAATAATAATAATAACTTTGATGTCTTTTTTTCAAATTTATATTGTTACCAGTACATGTTTGTAGGCCTACCTGGTCTTAAAATGTGTAAATAAAGTAAAATATAATTACTAGGCTTATATATATTACGCAATTTAATATTTTTCCAACTAAGGTGGTGGCTCTATAATCAAGGTAAATAATTAAGTAGGAGTTTTTTCTTAATTCTGTACCTATCTAATCAATTTATATTTTTGGGCATAAACACAATATTATATACAATTTTGTGCCTCTCCCTATGTTCCTATCCTAGACACTAATATTGTCTAGGTCTTAAAACATTAATACAATACAATAATGAATATATATAAAAGAGTAAGCCTACCTTTTAATTATGAATGGGAGTAAGTTGCACAGTTAGGCATTCTGTCTTAGGCTTGCTGAATTTTGTAATGCAAATAAATAATTAATTATGCAATTTTAGACCTATTATCACGTACAGCACTGGTACCTTTTGTCTTCAAAACTCATGTAGATAGGCTATATATTAGCCTGTTATTTATAAACAACGAAGCTTAAAACAAACAGTCACCATTTAAAATATAAAGCCATGGTAGAATTCTAGGCATAAGTTTGCCATTGTTAGTCTATGTATACAAGCATTTTGCCATTTATTTATTTATTTATTTTAAGGTACAATCCCTAACCGTATGATAATAACAATATACACCTCTTACGCAATGATAAAAACACTAGGTTATTTTTTCCAATTAAATGTTACGATCCAGATATGAATAGCATGTTCCTAACCTACAAACATTTAGCTCAGCTGACACATAATTATATATTCTGAAGATTCTCGCATTAACACAAATCGATCAACAAACAAACACAAAACAAACAGATTTTAACTAATTAAAAAATACTAGAATTAACCGTTTTCTCCTAAAATATTCAAATAATGGCACTGAAAGCACGCGAAAATCACTTTTCTCATAAAAGAACAACAGAACTCCCGCTGAATCTGCTTCCCAGATGACGTGGTGCGCAGACCGGAAGAAAATCGCACGCGTTTGCGCACGGCTTTTGAGCACCCCCTGGGAGTACAATTCACTGGGCATAGGTTTTAAATCGTATTTATTTTTGTAATCGATCTCAGAGTTAAACTCCAGATCGTTTCTTTAATAGTCTATAATACAGAGTGGAAGATGTTTAACTGTGCAGATTTCAACAGCTTGTTCCTTCCTAATAAACAAATTAAATCAAATACCACAGGCCTGTTTTTCCTATGTGAGGTAATCCGACGATAGTTGACGAGTTTATCGATAAATTTATCTGGTGAAACTCGTCATATTAAAAAAAATAAGATCTGATGTCTAGCACGAAGTAACCAACTGGTCCACATAAATCTCAGCATCTATGCGTTCTGCTATTAACAGTTTTTAAAAAATGGACACGAAAATTACATCAGGTCATTCTAATTAATACATTTTAACTAAAAGTAACTAAATATTTCCATTTAATTGTAAAAGGAATCAGTAAAATCATATTTAATGTTGATAACCGCAGATAAAGTTCCACGTGGTTTTCTTATTATGACATGCTTCCGTTTAATCAGCGCGGAAAATGGATGTTAATATGATCTAACTATTTATTTTTGTAATCGATCTCAGAGTTAAACTCCAGATCGTTTCTTTAATAGCCTATAATACAGCGTGGAAGATCTGTATCTGTGCAGATTTCAACACCTTGTTCCTTCCGTAGAAACAAATATCATAGGCCTATTTGTCCTATGTGAGTATTTTTCTCAGAAAAGAAATAAATAAATTTCTCCTTAAACTTCTACGCTGCTTTACTTTTACTTTCTCGCATATACATAGGCCTAGCATGTACAGTCGGTCAAATAAAAAACGTCGGGACTGGTATGCAGTTAAAATTAAAGTTTTAGCGCATTAGTTCACAAGTTTCCTATAAAAAACATAAGATACAGGTCATTCTCGGAACATATGAGGCCATGCGACAGGAGGGAAAAAAATGAACAACGAGGGAAAAAATGAACTACGACAAAAGCGCAACACACGATATTCAACTTAATGTATTGTCATAATTCATTTTGTTTTGTGTCATCGCGTCACATCCAAATGCTAGCTTCAGAGAAAGTGTAGTTAGGGCTGTAATGTATGAATGTTTATTTTTACTACAGTTAGGCCGTAGTCTGGTGGTAGTTTTACAATCATATTGTAATTGACCTGCATTTTTCGGCCTCTAAAGCAGCTGACCGGAAGTTTTCATAGGACTGGCCGGCCGCGTATTTCGATGCTAGATTGCTTCCAGAAGTTGAACGTAAGTTATTGATTTTGCACTACAAGTACCGCTATTATAAAATAAAATCTTTAAAAAATGCTCCTTGAATAAACATATTCCTCGCGAATTTATTCATTATAATAAAATTATAAGAACTTCCATGCAAGAATATGGCGGACGTGAGGCATATAGCCACAGCCTTCTATACATGTTTGTTTTGGAACAAAACTGACTAAATAATCAAGAAAATACATGGATAGACAAGAGGCGTGTGTGAACCTAACCTTAAGTCTTCCTGTACATGCGCATATGCTCGTTCGTGATACTTAATCAAATACTGCCCGACGTTTTTTATTTGACCGACTGTACATGTTCCTACATGTTCCAAAAAATAGATAATATTCTATTATCATGCTGAAGAATTGTCCATTGCCATTGAGTAGGCCTAAGTAAGTAAGTTAAATATTGTATTCATGGAATAGTCTTAATAATCCAACTGAGTTTACGAGTTTCATCAGATAAATTCGTAATCTGTTGTAGGATTCAACAACTATAATCATTTGGCTTATTAAGACAGATTTTTATTATTAAGTTATCTTTAAATACGGACAATCACATGACATTAATATCACTTCCTCTGCTGCAATTATTCAGTTATATTCAATTAGATTTCTATATATTATTGTTTTTATGGAAAATAGTTCAAAGTATTCCCATGGAAAACAGTACTACAGCACGATCAGAGTCTTTCCATAAGTATAGAGCATTGTTTAAATTTTCATAATAATAAATTAATACATTAGAATGTATTATTGTGTTCCAGTTTATGATAAACAAAGATAAAATCACGATCTGTTGTAGCCTATTTACTCACATAAATCTCAGCGTCTATGCGTTCTGCTGTTAACAGTTTTCAAAAAAATGGACAAGGAAATTACATAAGTTCATTCTAATTAATACATTTTAACTAAAAGTAACTAAATATTTCCATTTAATTGTAAAAGGAATCAGCAAATTTATAATTAATGTTGATAACCGCAGATAAAGTTCCACGTGGTTTTCTTATTATGACATGCTTCCGTTTAACCAGCACGCACTACAAATAGCAATTATATCTAACATTTTATTTTTGTAATCGATCTCAGAGTTAAACTCCAGATCGTTTCTTTAATAAATCTATAATACAGGGTCAGGGTGGAAGATGTGTAACTATGCAGATTTCAACAACTTGTTCCTTCGGTAATAAAAAAAGAAATAATTAAAATACCATGTTTTCACTAACTGAGTCCGTAAACTTCGACTGTGCTATACTCGATAAGTAGGCTTTTTCCCGTGTGTTCTCTCTCTCTCTCTCTCTCTTTTTTTTTCTTCTTTTTTTACATCAGCAGAGGAAAGAATAAGAACTGGATTTTTACTTTGTGGGTTTCAATAAAGTAGGTAGTGTTCGTGTAAATTAAATACAAAGAACACATACTTCTAGAAAAAGTCAAATCGTCACTCAGTAGGCCTATTACAGTATTGCACTCTACTTTTTGCGAAAAATGAGATAATGCATATTTTAAGTGCGCCTCATATGCATATATCCTTGTGCAAAACCAAATTTCCGAAACGGTACTTAGCAACGACTTTCTTTTCATTTTGACATTTTCGCGATTTTCTCGAAACTCGGCTTTAAAGATTTTGTTTGAATTTTCTGCACGAATTGCGTATTACAAAAGTCTAAAGCTTTTTTTTGAAACACTTTTCCCAATAAATTCTCTGAAGTGGTTGAAATCGCAGATAAGGTATCGAAAAGCTTGTGCCACGGCATGATAAATGCCTTAATTTGAATGGTGATTATGTAGAAAAATAGCCTAAGAGTCTTCCTTCAAAATGTAAGTTATGTACTAATTTGACTTTGTTTATTAAATGCCACACATCCCATCAGGATGTAGGCCTACATAAGGGCACTATTAGGTAAATACATAAAACAAATTGTTACCAAAGTTTGGTTTGACCGGAGTTGATAATTGTTAATAAACTTCATTATGAAGCTTAATTTGTAGTATCAACTAGTATAAGATAATAATTCAAATCTTGTAAGTAATTCCACCTATATACTAGTAATCGTTATATACACCATATAATGCATTCAATTCCGAATGTGAATAAAATTTGGGATTATATACATTCTTGTACATTGAATTTTATTAAAACATATCAATATACAATTGTCATATAAATTATTTTTACTTAATATACAATGAATGTTTTCTAACACTGTAAGATCACTAATTTCTTGTTTGTCACTAAAACCTAATAATAAATTTTATTTATTCTTTTGTTATAAAAATCATATGTTTAATTGTAATATAACTTCTTATCTATCAATTATTTGACAACTTAGATTACTAGAAAGTTAGGTTAAAAGTATTTCTGTTTAATCTTAATTGAAATTAATACTTTGTTTCTTATGTTTTCAAATTTTCTTATTAGAAGTTATAATACGTATACAAATTACATTTACAGTAAGTGTCTTAACTATATTATATAATTTTTAAAATAGATACATTAAGAGTTTGACTACTAGTGAGTACGGTTAAAAAATGTTCCAGCTTATCTTTAGTAATTTTTACATTAAAGTTGGCTAAATACAATAGTGATTAGCAATAAGCCATTCAATATTCAAATCTAGAGGAAACTTATTGCATCTTCAGATTTCATAGTCAAATCATACATGTATTACATATAAGAGTCAGTTATAGGAATCAATTTATATCTCAGTCCTTCATTGACATATTAAGATCCCTTTTACAGTATTCAGATGAAGTAAAAGTTAAAATATCTTCTACAATATTCTGATTTGTTATGAAGTAAAAGTTAAAATATGTTGCATGACGTACGATTATTTAATAAACAATAACCATAGTTTAAATGACATAAGTAGTACCTTAGAAATCTTACACATACATAATAAAAGCTTAAAACTTAATACACTTGAAAACTTAGAAATATACTTAAACAAATCTAATATAATCAATGAAAATTTAGTAGACCATAACGCCCTCTTTGAAACCTACAAAAACTATAAAACACGAAAGAAGCAATCTAAACAACCAGTACCCAGTCAGACACCATAGCTACAACACGGTACAAAGCAGTACATCAGCTGAAGTAAGTCAACATAACAAATACATTTTTCCATTATTAAGTCAGTGAATACAAAAAACTAATAAGAATTAATCTAATTATAGGGACTGAAGATGGCATAAGTTATATGTCGAAATGCATATCCTCCAAGATAGAACACCATAATGACAAGAAGCCGACTCTGACAAGAATTTGTGGATTATAAATTCATATGCCATAATTATTGCTTATAATAGAGAAAATTCACTAAAGACTTGGCAAGAGAACTTACATTCATTTTAAAATTTTAACTTTGATCAAAAAGAATATCTTCATAAACTCGAACATATGTTTTTATTGCTACAAGACAAGAGTTATATATTTTTAACTCAATACATTTTAAATAATCGTGCGGCATGCAACATATTTTAACTTTTACTTCATAACAAATCAGAATATTGTAGAAGATATTTTAACTTTTACTTCATCTGAATACTGTAAAAGGGATCTTAATATGTCAATGAAGGACTGAGATATAAATTGATTCCTATAACTGACTTTTATATGTAATACATGTATGATTTGACTATGAAATCTGAAGATGCAATAAGTTTCCTCTAGATTTGAATATTGAATGGCTTATTGCTAATCACTATTGTATTTAGCCAACTTTAATGTAAAAATTACTAAAGATAAGCTGGAACATTTTTTAACCGTACTCACTAGTAGTCAAACTCTTAATGTATCTATTTTAAAAATTATATAATATAGTTAAGACACTTACTGTAAATGTAATTTGTATACGTATTATAACTTCTAATAAGAAAATTTGAAAACATAAGAAACAAAGTATTAATTTCAATTAAGATTAAACAGAAATACTTTTAACCTAACTTTCTAGTAATCTAAGTTGTCAAATAATTGATAGATAAGAAGTTATATTACAATTAAACATATGATTTTTATAACAAAAGAATAAATAAAATTTATTATTAAGTTTTAGTGACAAACAAGAAATTAGTGATCTTACAGTGTTAGAAAACATTCATTGTATATTAAGTAAAAATAATTTATATGACAATTGTATATTGATATGTTTTAATAAAATTCAATGTACATGAATGTATATAATCCCAAATTTTATTCACATTCGGAATTGAATGCATTATATGGTGTATATAACGATTACTAGTATATAGGTGGAATTACTTACAAGATTTGGAGTTGATAAGCTTCATTGCTTGGCACTCCGGGGGTAAGGGAGGGCACACTAAAAAAGTATGGAACTTTAAGATTCTGTGTGGGGACGGGAAAATGTCTGTCCGTGTGTCTGTACGCGCGATGACTCAAATACGCTTTATCGGATTTTCATGAAACTTGGTATAGGCATTTATAACATCCATGGGAAGAAGCCTGTTGATATTAGACCTAATCGGTTGACCGGTACTGTAGTAATGCCCAATTTAGTGCCTATTTTTGTGGTAATATATTAGAAAAGCGCGATAACTCAAATATGCTTTATCGGATTTTCATGAAACTTGGTATAGACATTTATAACATCCATGGGAAGAAGCCTGTTGATATTAGACCTAATCGGTTGACCGGTACTGGAGTAATGCCCAATTTAGTGCCTAGTTTTGTGGTAATATATTAGAAAAGCGCGATAACTCAAATACGCTTTATCGGATTTTCATGAAACTTGGTTTAGACATTTATAACATCCATGGGAAGAAGCCTGTTGATATTACACCTAATCGGTTGACCGGTACCGGAGTAATGCCCAATTTAGTGCCTATTTTTGTGGTAATATATTAGAAAAGCGCGATAACTCAAATATGCTTTATCGGATTTTCATGAAACTTGGAATAGGCATTTATAACGTCCATGGGAAGAAGCCTGTTGATATTGGACCTAATCGGTTGACCGGTACTGAAGTAATGCCCAATTTAGTGCCTATTTTTGTGGTAATATATTAGAAAAGCGCGAAATTTGATATAGGCCTACGCATTTATGACGTTCAGGGGTAGAAGCCTATTGAATTTGAACCAAATCGGTTGTCCGGTACCGAAATAACGACTATATCAATATTAATTTTGTAATGGATATAAAATGCTATAATGTTATTTATTGCATGGGCCACAATACAATATTAAACATAACGTAACAAATTGCCAATCGTGATTTAATATTGTTAGCCCGCCTTGATTGAGTCATTTCTACATAATGATTCCAGTGTAAATAAAAGATTTAAAACAAAACTAGCCGTTGAATATTGATAGGCCTATTATATTGTGAATTCTATAGCTACCGATATCTAAATTATATTTTAATATAAGTATTTTTCTTATTCGTTCCTGTGAAGCAATTACCTAATGTAATTCCTGACAGATAGATATTAGATTGACTTTTTATTCATTCGTAACCTTTAAGGCTGCTTTAAACTTGAAACAAACATGTCATGGAGTGATAGGCATATTGCATCATTAATTTTATTGCCAGCGCATTTTGTTTTAGGAGTTTAAGTCTGAGATCTGTTACAAAAATAACTTATTTTCTGCATATAATAATCGCAATTATCACTGATTAAAAAAGCATTCTGGCACTATGTTATATCAGTTTGCTTGATTTTTAGGTAGGTTTCGAAGAAAATTCTTTCATATCTTTACGTTTCATGCTTCCCTAAGTACGAAACCACCGCCCGTTCAAAAAAAAATTGTGATAGGCCTATTTATATATATATATATATCTTTTCACGCTAGCGGCCGTAATTTTGAAGATATTTGAACCAAATTTTATTATGTTATTTCTAGGCCCAATAGTTCGGACAAGTTCGTTAATGAGCAAAATTGGCCCAAGGGGGTGGTCGGGGGAGGGGGTTGAAATTTTAAAACATTTTTATCTCGGCCCCTATGAAGTATAGAGGGAAACTTTGTTTGAATAAATTCGAGTACTCCCTATGGAGTTCACAGTGACACCAACGATTCGGGGGTTTTGGGGGTAAGAGTGGGGGTGGGGGGATGGAAATTCGAAATTTTTGAAACCACGTCTTGTAGGGTATCATTGAAAAGCTCTTGATGAGTACTCTACAAATCAATAACTAGTTTCTCGATAGCTCTCATTTAAGGCGAGATTTGAATGTTTGAAAAAGTGCTCTTTCCTCTTTTTTGCAATTATTATTGCGGGTTGGCCATGCCAAGGCTAAAGAAGAAGAGTGCTACGCAGCGACAGTAAATTAAACCGAAAGCACTTTGAAATCTACCTCAGCCTGTAGGCTTGCCTATATGGATTTTTTAAATTTCAAAACGTCTGTTACTTTCTGGACAGCCCTCTTACATTATGTTACGAATTGTTAAAAAGCGGGATAAAATTATAAAATCATAAACAATTTAAAATTAACTTGAGTCTTGGCCAATAATTTTTTAAAGCCTCGTCATATAAAAGCATCACTGGTTAGCCTATACACTGTTCGTATTTACAAAATGTTAAATGTTATTGGACCAAATCTTGAGAAAGGTAGTTTAATTAACCATGAACTTATTCAGTAGGGCAAGGCATTTGATGATTTTGCATTTTTTTTATATGAAGATTAAAAGATAGCTCGAATATACAGGGTGTTAATGAATAACACCGAAATATTTTACCTGTGTATAGAGGGGACGTAGACAAGTAACTTTTATTAGGAAATTTTTGCCCTATGGATTCAATTTTTCCTGTTACAGCATAAAATCTCCCAGGGCATGGCCGCCACTGACTTCTAACATTAGACACAAATTCAAAACAAAAGAACTTAGCTGTTAACACTGGAGTCAGTAGTTATGAATAAAAAGAAGACTAATGCATTGGCGGCCGGTCATGTGAATAGTCTGTAAATTTTGCAGATTATAGAAACACTAAATTATGATATAGCTGTTAACGAATAATAATTAAGAGTCAGGTTTTTATTGATCACTAGGAAGGCATGAAGTCAATTTAATGACCTTTTTAACTCTATTTCGCGTAATTATTGATTTATGAGCACCAAATTATAATGACTTTAATGCCCTGAAGCAAACACATTTTACGTCACAGAGCAAAAATACCCTAATAAAAGTTGCTTGTTTAAGTCCCCTCTATATACAGGTAAAATATTTCGGTGTTATTTATTAACACCCTGTATATAAATGTGTATCATGAAATAATTTATGTAATAAGGGCTATTTTTTTTTGCTTTATCTTGCATTTTTCGTCATTTTCAAGAGATACTCATTTTTTTGCAATTTTTAGATCATTTTCGGCATCTTAGGTCATTATTCAGTGGAGGTAGAGAGGAGCTTTTCGATGTACAAATCGTTACTTTCAGACAACAGACAATCGTTTTTATTTGAGAATCTCCGCCAAGTGTTCATAGTTAATTTTAATTCAGGTTTATTGTAAACACCACAGCAGTTTATCTTGTAGCAATAAAGATTTTTTCTTTCATTTGAAATGGCACATATTTGCTAGGGGTAATTTGATGGGCATGCCAGTTCAGAAAGAATTTTTTGTACGCCTAGGGTGTCCAAGTAGTATAGATTTACTTTTTTTTTTTTTTTTTTTTTTTTTTTTTTAGTAATAAAATGAATATTTTATATTGTAAATTCATATAGGCTACAACACACACGGTTAGATTGCTTTCAGCAAATCATTACTTTAAAAAAACATTAAAAATAATTAGGCCTAATAATGGAAAATTTATTGGTAATTTTTTTAATAAATTGTGTCATTTTTTCAATATTTTTAGGTCATAAATGCATGTTTTATTTTGAATTTTTCCACTATTTTATGGTCATTAAATGCCTTGCCCTATTAATCACAAATAATGTTTTAATGTTGCCAGCTACACTAGGAGAGAATGCATGGGCAACCACGCTTGTCTTGGACTACATGTATGGATTTACAAGGGCATGCATGTGTGGTTGAATCTCAAGCACTCTTGTGAGATGGAATCAGAAGAGGGGAGATCTGCATATGTGAAGAGCATTCAACCCTTTCTCTTGTTCGTTACTATTCGGAATTAAAAACATCTCCCATGAGGAAGGAATAAAGACATTCTAAGCACTTGTTTATTAAGGGGTGGGGAGGCTACGAAAATTCTGCTTTCTATTATAGCCTGCCTAGGAGATATATTAATGGATGTTGATATCCAAATAGTATACAAATTGGGATTACTACATTCATTTGTTAAGATCCACTGTAAAAAAAGCAAGCTTCATAGGTATCTTATAATAATAAGAGGGAGTGTTTGTCTATCTGTCTGTCCGCGATGCCCAGCGAAATCTACTCAACGCAGAAAACTGACATTTTAAACATAGGTGGACTGAAGGGTCGGGAAATGCACCTCGAAGCCGGAATTTTAATTTTAGATTTCGTTCGTGAGTTATGAGTGAAAAACGGGCAAAGAACTTGCATTTTTTGCGTTTTCGAAGCATCAGTTTTCAGTTATACATTTCAATGTCAAATCAATTACAGTTGGCTTTGGGTATTTTTGTCATACCTTATAATAAAACTTTCGCGATCGCTTGAATGTTGTAAGCCCTAATATGGTCAAACATTGTTTCATTTGGCCGAAACTCACTATACAGAGGTTTTCTGGACCAAGGAACTCGAATCTGAGGTCGTTTTTACCAGGCGATGCTATCTAATCGTGGTATGTAGTCCACGTGATTTAGGTGTTAATAAATATAATGATTTAACTATTATGCTCTTAATTTTTAATTTTTGAAATAATTATCGCGGGCGAAGCCGCGGGTACATGCTAGTACACAATATGGGTAAGCTTTTCTACTTTTATTTAAGGGATAGTATGAAATTCCTTACTTATATTCCTGGTTAAAGAGGTCCAATGAGAGATAGCGCAAAAGCTGTGGGCCTACTTGTATACGAGGGCATCAAATAGTTACGACCTTGTTTCACCCTTTCGCCTCCCTTTTTAATACAAAGGGAAAGTGTTTTCCCAGAGCTATAAGCATATAAATGGCCCAGGAAATTCTTGAAAAAGAGCGAGATTTAATAAAAAAATCTCTACTGGAGATGAAACGTCAAAAGCAGCGCCATAAAAACAATTGAATGCGTGTTTTATGCGTGGCTGTCACCCCTCCTCATTCCTTTCACCCCCTCCTATAATAAACTTTATTACCCTGGGGGTAATTAGAGTAGAATGTCAGGTAATACAGGATAAGTGGCGATTCTCATATGAAGGCCTAACTTGATTTAATTTTACGATAGTTATCGATAACAGTGAGCATTGTATCGATTCCTTTTATCGATATTAATTTCTTATAATATTTTATTATTCTCATTATTAGGGCAAGGTATTTACTGTGCAAAAATGCAAAATAAAAAATACATTTATGACCTAAAAATAGTGAATAAATTACAATTTTTTTTATTGACCCATAAATTTACCATTATTACTTATAATTGAATTTTTAAAGTATTAATTTAATGGATGACAGTTCGTTATTTATTTAAACCTCCAATATAAAACACGCATATTTTAAGAATATTATAGGAGAAAAATTCCCCTGACACTGGGATTTGAACCCAGGACATTTGGCTGTCCGTGCCAATGTTCTACCACCTGGACTAAAGCAGAGTTCACTTCACAGCGCCAGATGGAACCTCTCTCCTATGACTGATTGCCCTTAATGGTCTACTTCACTGACAGACAAGTTATGTCATATGCAGTACTGTGAGGATCCTATAATATTCTCATGTAAAGTCCAACAGTGAGAATAATCTGTGGTTCATGAATGCTTATATATCTACGCTTAGTTTGATACTAAAGAAGTAGCTTAAGTAACCCTTAGCGAAAAATAAATTCTTTCTGAACTGGCATTCCCATCAATTTGTCCCTAGCAAATATCTGCCATTTAAAAAGAAACATTGTGTATTTCTTGAAAATGATGGAAAATGCAAAATAAAGCAAAAAAATGTAAAAACAAATTGCCCTTAATTAATCAATTATTTCATGGTACATATTTATATGTATTCGAGCTATCTTTTAACCTTCATATAAAAAAGATGCAAAATCGTCAAATGCCTTGCCCTACTATTACATTATTACTTCAAGTAGGTCGAAGCTATTCTATTCGACCTCAAAATTCGATTTCGAGCCTTCTACATAAATGCACGTTATGAGGTCACCAGCAGCCAAATAGGCCTATGCCATTTTCAGAATCATATCTGTATGTGAACGAAAAGTAAATTAGTATAAAAACAACATTATATTTTTGTCTTAGGTACCTTTTGGGGATGTAACACGAAGATTGGAGACGACTTTTTCTTACTTTTAAGGAGGCTTTACGAGATAAAAATTTCGTTTGTCGTGATTTTCTCGAAAACAGCTCTTACGAATTTGTTTAAATTTTACACATGGGTTGATTATACTAAGAGCTAAAACTTTTATTTGAACATTTTTTGCGACAAAATTCTCTGAATACGCGCTCTTTGCAATATGACCTCTTATTAAGTGCCAGTATGGTACTTTATGAGATTGTGTGGTGGACGAAAAAATTTCTGTCCGTCTGTCTCTCCGTGTGTCTGTACGCACCATAACTCAAATACGCTTTTTCGGATTTTCATGAAACGTGGAAAACACATTTATAATGTCCATGGGAAGAACCCTATTGATATTGAACCAAATCGGTTCACCAGTACCGGAGTAATGCCCAATTTAGTGCCTATTTTAATAGATTATGGCGCCTTTCTAATAGAAAGGCGCCATCACTCAAATACGCTGTATCGGATTTCCATGAAACTTGGTATACCCATTTATGACGTCCATAAGAAGTGCCTTATTGAATTTGAACCTAATCTGTTGACCGGTACCGGAGTAAAACCCAATTTAGTGTATATTTTAAAGACGCGGTAACTCAAATACGCTTTACCGGATTTTTATGAAACTTGGTATACACATTTATAATGTCCATGGGAAGACGTCTATTCATAATGGATAAAATCGGTTGACCTGTTTCGGAGTAATACTCAATTTAGTGTCTATTTTATGGTAATATACGTATTCGAAAGAATTTATAAAAAAATTGAAAATCAGTTATCTTGACAACATAGCCTATTGTTTTACTGTGATCGTATAAGGCCTTGGAAATTAAAATACAGGTAGCTATGACAAAAAACACGATTGTTTTACATGCGCTTATCCAACTAGACCGTTAAAATGACCCAGGTGGCCGAGATGGTAGACCTTTCTTCTCCCGTAAGCCCTGCTTAATGAATAAATCTGGAGCTTAACTTGGAAATCAATTTTTTTAAAACATATTCTGCATATCATAATTGCAGTCATAGGCCTAACTGATTAAACAAAAACATACTGGCACTTTTTTACATCGGTTTACCTGATTTTATTCTATATCAGAATGTAAATTGAGAAAGGTATACTGTCCATACTTAAATAGAGGAAATTATATTAGTTTTTTTTTTTTTTTTTTTTTTTTTTAATTTCGTTTATTTATTTTATTTTCTCACATTGAAAAGCACTCTACGCTTATAGAGGTATAAAAAGTATCGCTGCAAATTATCTCTGACCTGGCAATATAATATATAACAGGAGGCCGATTATAAAACAGTAAAGCGAATAAAGAACGGCAGTGTTTTGTTTTATTATCTGTATTTATTTCAATCTGCCAGAGATATTGGCTTTTGTCGTTTGATGATTGCCATCAACGAGTTCGATTCTGGTAAATCTAAATATGTAACAATTGAAATTAATTGTAATCTGATTTTTGCGCAATACGATTGTTGACATACACGGAATTAATTATCTGCATTGAGGTCGTTTCAGATTGAAACGTGGGAGAGTATAATATTTGTCATGGGCAGTTATGCAAAAAGTGTGTTCATACAGAACATTATTATGGGTGTAGATATTATCGTTGGGAATATAACGATAGGTTCGGATTTTATCGATATATTTCCTATGAAAGAATCCGTTCCTCGAGTTACATTTTTACAAATCTCAGTATTATCCAGTGTTTTATTTAATATTTTTTGCACTCCTTAGCTAGTAAGTGTTACTTACGAAAGTTGTTTACATGGATCGTAAGTTGACATTCCCACACAATCGTGTTGCTAAGGGCGTTGCGATGAGGTTAAATTACTTACGGTCCAAGCGCCACGTCATAATTCATTACGATACACTTCATAATACAAGCCTTTATGGACACGGCCCCCAGGACAAATATTCGGTTCCCATAACAACAAACACATGCGAATCACTTTCTGAAATAAACATCTATTTTCAAGAATGTATTTACATAATATTTCCAGGTAATATCACAATTAATATAATTAAATTGATATAAGTAACCGTCGTGCAAAAAATAGCATGCAACACACGGGCCGTAAAGGCATTTACGGGTCTCGAAAACTTAAAAACCCTCGGCTGCGCCTCGGGTTTTCAATCTGTTTCCTCGACCCGTAAACGTGCCTTACGGCACTTGTATCGCAATATACTATTTTGCACGACTTAACTAATTAGTGGTAGGGCCTACTTACGAATATTGTTGCCGTGGATCGTAAGTTGACATTCCCACACGCAATCTTGTTGCTATGTGCGGTAAGTGTTTCCGAGGGGTTATGAATTTACTTACGGCACATCATAATACAAGCCTTATGGACAAGGCACCCCAGGACAAATATTCGGTTCCCATAACAACAAACACATGCGAATCACTTTCTGAAATAAACATCTCTTCAAGAATGTATATACATAATATTTTCAGGTAATATCACAATTAATATAAATAAATTGATATAAATAACCATCGTGCAAAAAATAGCATGCAATACTCGTGCCGTAAGCGCATAACGGATCCCGGAAATTGAAAAAACTTGGCGCGAGCGCCTCGTTTTTTCAAACTCTTTCCTCGATCCGTATGCATCGTTTACGGCACTTGTATCGCAATATACTATTTCCCCTTTGAGGGCCCCCCTAGCTATGTTTCCAGTCGCAAATACGTTCCTAATAGGCCCTAAATTGGTCATTACTCCGGTACCGGTCAACCGATGACAAGTACTCTTCAAGAGATATAATAAGGGTAATTAAATCACGGAGCATCAAATGGGCTGGACATGTTGCGCGCATGGGAGAGGAAAGACATATCTCAAAATATTGACAGGGAGACCCGAAGGGAAAATACCACGTGGAAGACCTAGACATAGGTGGGAGGACAATATTAGGATCGACTTAAGGGTAGCCTATATGTACGTGTATTATTTTGAAATTTATGCTTTTCTGTTTATAGCACTAAAAATTGTGATGAATTTTCTGCATCCATTGATATGCGGTTTATATAGGTTTAGAAATTATTTGTGCCATTTAAATGGACATTTAAATATGTTTACATGCTCTGAGCCACGCCCTTAGAAAGGTCAAATGAGAAATTCACTATTAACTTAAAATTGAATTTCCCGGTAGGGCTAACTCTTATTTTACACACAAATTTTTAGGTAGCTCCACAACCATTAGAGATAGAAGGATGAAATTTTTTACACTAATTTTAGATGCATATATGCATAAAGTAGACTACAATGATGCCCATAGGTATGAAATTAATGAAAATGTGTCATGAAATATTGATCAAATTTCAAGATATTTTATATAGGATATATAAAAATTAATTGCATTAAAAATAAAATCAGGTAAACTGATGTAAAAAAGTGCCAGTATGTTTTTTTTAATCAGTTATGACTGCAATTATGATATGCAGAATATGTTTTTTTAATTGATTTACAAGTTAAGCTCCAGATTTATTCATTAAGCAGGGCTTAGGGAAGAACAAAGGTCTAGTTTTCTTTTTAATCAGATTAAAATCTTCCAGCATCAGCTGAACTGTACAGATTTTTGATATCTTGACAATCGCACACTCACATAAAAATACGAAAAAGAAAGTGAAATTGGCTGGTTTCGGGATTTGAACCATGGAACTCCATAACGTGAGGCCAAAACGTTACCATCTCGGTCACCTGGGTCAGTTTAACGGTCTAGTTGTAAGTTATAAGCGCATGTAAAACAATAGTGTTTTTGGTCATAGCTATCTCTATTTTAATTTCCAAAGCCGTAAAATATCACAGTAAAACAATTGACTATGTTGTCATGATAAATGATTTGCTTTTTTTTTATATAAATTCTTTCGAATACGTATATTATCATAAAATAGGCACCAAATTGAGCATTACTCCGAAACAGGTGAACCGATTTCATCCAGTATCAGTAGACCTCTTCCCATGAACACTATAAATGTGTAAGTTATACCAAATTCCATAAAAATCCGGTAAAGCGTATTTGAGTTACCGCGTTTTTAAAATAGACACTAAATTGGGTTTTACTCCGGTACCGGACAACCGATTTGGTTCAATATCAATAGGGTTCTTCCCATTGACATTATAAATGTGTTTTCCAAGTTTCATGAAAATCCGAAAAAGCGTATTTGAGTTAGAGCGCGTACAGACACACGGACGGACGGACAGACAGACAGACAGACAGACAGACGGACAGACATTTTTCGTCCCCCACACAATCTCATAAAGTACCATACTGGCACTTAATAATAACTTTAGCTGTATAAAAGTAGTCTACCTTGTAGAAAAATATGTTCATTATATGCATTAAAAAAATGAAAGGTTTCAGAAAAACCAGAAAAATGTTATGCCTATAGGAAGTGATAAGTGCATATGAATTAATTTTTTTCATGCTCCTATAAAACGTGTAATTTAAAATTAACTTGGTGAATTTTTTATACTTTTGTCTGCTAGTTATGTTCTAGTAAGCCTTGTTATAGGATCCTGTAATTTTTGTCCACTTCTGAGTTCATTTTCTTGTAAAATTTTAATATCTTAGAACCTGCATTTTTTAAAATCTTTTTGTGGTTGTTCAGGTACATATACCCTTAAGGGAAGTAGGATTTGCGAGGGATGGTTGGATGGAGTTAACACAGAATAGGGTTGAATGGCAGGCTCATGTAAGCGCGGCAATGAACCTTCGGGTTCCTTAAAATAGATAATATTCCTTTATCTTGATTAGTAATTTTCTATTGCCATTGAGTAAGTTAAGGAAGGTGTATTATTCCTATTTGTGATGCTTATAAATACAAAAAGAGTCCAGTATGAAATCTTAAGACCCCATTCCCAGTGAGTATTAATTCCCATTACAGCTAACGCTGATTTTGTTTATTTTCGACGTCAGGCGTCCCCAGGGACGGAAACTCAAGAAGGCTGAGCGCAAATACGCAGGTCTTTCACCCTCCGAGTGTGAGTCGAACTGAAAGCGAAATTAAAAAAAACATGCATATCGCATGGCGTCATTGTGTGTGGTTAATTGAATTCTCCATATCTAATTAAATCCGTGTAAGTAATACCTGTCCTTATTTACTTGATTTCAATCAAACCTGAGTTCACATCCAAGGTATAGGATTTCTGTGGGTTAGAAATAACTTCTAGGAGATAACAACCTTACGGAAAGGAAAGCATCATCATCAGGGCCCGGATTCTGATGACCAAAAATTGTTTGAAAAGTGACCTATAAAATGACCCTAAATTTTAAAGAAAATGACTTAGGCCTAATAATTATAAAGAATGACCTAAAAAACTAATATTTTATTGATAAAAATTATTATTGTGCACACAAAGATATAGACTAATTTCTACATAATTCTAAAAACTTTAAATGTAGAAAGGATATGGTAAGTGTAAAGAAAGCTTTGTTCTTGATTGGAACGTTTGAGAAGAAAAGTAAGAACATTGTTTTTAAAGTAGATTCTACAACAATGTTGCATTATAGTAACTTAGTCATTTATTTAAAGTAAATGCATAAAACTGACAAAATAAGGAAGCAAATGACATGAAAATAACAAAATAATGACCTAACAGTGAAATAAATGCCCTAAAAATACAAAATTCCATAAAATGACAAAAAAAGACCTAATAAAAATGTATTTCTATAATCTAGAGGCGATGATTAGGATTTAATTACAAGTTGGCAATGTCTAGGCAGCATCAATAAAAAGATGACATGTCATTAGAATCCGGGCCCTGATCATCATCATCATCATCATCATCATTATTATTATTATTATTATTATTAAGTGCCAGTATGATACTTTATAAGATTGTGTAGGGGACGGGAAATGTCTGTCCGTCTGTCTGTGTACCTGTATGCGAGATAACTCAAATACGCTTTAATAGATTTTCATGAAACTTGGTATACGCATTTATAACGTTCATGGGAAGAAGCCTGTTGATTTTAGACCAAATCGGTTGACTGGTACGGGAGTAATGCCCAATTTATTGCCTATTTTATGGTAATATATTAGAACGAATTTATCAAACGCAAATCAGTTCTCATGACAACATATTGTTTTACAATGTTCATATACGGCTTTGGAAGTTAACTTTGACAAATAACGCTACCCACACATTCCTTCACATGTGCTTATCAAACTAGAACTTTATTCTTCCGTAAGACCTGGTTAATGAATCGATCTGGAGCTTAACTCGAAAATCGATTTAAAAAATAACTTATTTTCTGCATATTATAATTGCTATTTTCACTGATTAAACAAAAGCATTCTGTCACTTTGTTACATCAGTTTACCTGATTTTCCTTTATTAGTAAGTTTAAGAGAAAAGATTTGGGATAATTTATTACTTCATTTGTTTACTGTGCAGTTCGCCCTAGAATTTATATTAGGCCTGTGCATTAGGCATTATAATGATTATTAATATTAATTTATGTTTAAGTTGACGAAAGAAACCTTTATGTATCATTCCAAAATTTATGTTGACTCTCCAGGTTAAACAGATTTTGGGATCTTACCGAATTTTTCATAATCGAATAAATAATTACCCCGACTATTAAATAAGTAAGACAAATGTTTCAATTCCTGTGGCGAATATGTTGAAAAATAGCTGAACACTGGCAGTGTCTGTTGCAATAAATATTTATTTGAAATTGTGTTTCGTTTCTGTAAACACAAATTCACGTTTTTGTTAACGGACCCAGGGAAACTTTCTTTATGGACCGCTCTCGTAGTAGCCCGGAATTCTGTGACGGGTTCACCAGCTAGTTAATGCAATATAATTAAGTGTATATTTCAAATATTCCAAACCAAACCATTATACTTTCGTAAATCATGTATTAGGCACCTCATGAACATTACAGGACAGGTTTTACTTGTTAGAAACGCATGCACTGGACAATATGTAAATAAACAGAGATTAGAGTCCCTAACAAGGGACAGGGACTCGTCACTTCCGGTCCACACGCAGCATCATGCAGATCTCTGTAATCTTGTTTGGCAAAGTTGGGAAAAATGCAGCCCCTTGCAGTAATTTCCTCCCTTAACGAAGCTCCTCCCCCCTTCCCATATGAACTGATGACGTAGCACACACGTACTTTACACTTGTTAGAACACTCATTTTTCTTACGTAGATGGAATTTTAAAAGGCTGACAAATCTGTCGAAATTTTAAGGTTTTAGCACCGACTTGGGGGAGCTACGAGATTATTAGAGCAGCAAAAAGTCTCTCCGCAGCTCTGGTTATTTTCGCCACAAACGCGAAGGTTGGTATTTCTCCCTACCTTCCTTTCACACTCGTAGGCCATAGACTATTAACTATTGCTGTCAATCCTTTTGCTATTGTTGATGAGTCGAAAAGTGGAATAAGAAATTTTAATTAGGCCTACATCTTGAATTAAAGTTTTCGAAAACAAACGAAAGTAAGTGAATTTGTGTTTACAGAAACGAAACACAATTTCAAGGAAATATTTATTGCAACAGACACAGAAAGTGTTAAGCTATTTTTCAACATATTCACCACCAGAATTGAGACAATTGTCATACCGTGGAACCAACTTTTGAACACCTGTGTCGTAGAAGTCTGCCGCCTGGGATTTGAACCACTGTGTGGCAAACGTTTCCTCCTCTCTGTCATTCTTTGTAATTTCTTGAAGTGTAGGAAAAGATGGAAATCACTGAGAGCGAGATTCGTGCTGTAGAGTGGATGTTTAAACACCTCCAAGCAAGTATCCCGCAGAAGTTCGACTGGGAAGTGTTTAAACATTCACCCTACAGCCCGGACCTCTCTCACAATGATTTCCATCTTTTCCTACAATTCAAGAAATGACAGGGAATGGCAGAGAATAGGAAATGGTTGTCACACTGTGGTTCAAATCGCAAGCGGCAGACTTCTACGACACAGGTATTCAAAAGTTGGTCCCACGGAATAACAATCATTGTCAATTCCGGTGGCGAATTGTTAAAAATTTCTGAACACTTGCTGTATATGTTGCAATAAATATTTTCATGAAATTGTGTTTTGTTTCTGTAAAAGGTCCCGGAAAAACTTACTTTGTGGACGCGCCTCGTACGTAGCATAACATACTATTATGCCGGTTGTCGACCAAGAGCTAAGCTAACTTAGCCTAGCTTAGCTCACATACAGTGACAGATTTCATATATAGTTGTGCAGGATTTCATATGTAGTTTAGTCGGCACAACTACATATGAAATCCCGCACTGTTTGTGAGCTAATCTAAACTAACTTAGCTTAGCTCTTGGACGACAACCGGCATTAATATAGGCTACTGTAGAAGGCAATTAAAAGCAACAGAAACATTGGTCTCTTGTGGAAGGAAGGGTGGACCATCTAAAGAAATGCTTTGTTAAGGGGAAGACCTTTAATAAAGGTTTTGTTATTATTTAAAATATTACGAATTCCAAGAGAGCGAAATCATGTTTTAAAAATCGAGTTAAGACAAATCTCTGTCACGCACGAAAACAAAACACGTTCGTTATTACAACGGGAATTGAGAAACAGAAGGCCGTGAGTAATGGAGGCCATGACAGAACCGAAATTTCCCTTCTTAATAACATTCTGATTTCCAGTATTCCAGAAATGAATTTCTCTTTGTTCTAAATCTGTCATCAGTACACTCATTATTAGGTGCCAGTATGGTACTTTATGAGATTGTGTGGGGGACGGGAAAATGTCTGTCCGTCTGTCCATGTGTCTGTACGCGCGATAACTCAAATACGCTTTTTCGGATTTTCATGAAACTTAGTATACGCATTTATAACGTCCATTGGAAGAAGCCTATTGATATTTGACGAAATCGGTTGACCGGTACCGGAGTAATGTCCAATTTAGTGACTAGAAAGAATTTATCAAATGCAAATCAGTTCTCATGCCAACATATTCTTTTACAGTATTCATATACGGCTTTGGAAGTTGCAATACAGTTAGCTTTGACAAATAACACTACCCACTTATTAATTCACATAATATGCTTATTAAACTAAATCTTTGTTCTTCCGTAAGCTCTGCTTAATGAATCGATCTGGAGCTTAACTCGGAGATAGATTACAAAAATAATTTATTTTCTGCATTATCATAATTCCAATTATCACTGATTAAACAAAAGCATTCCGGCATAGTTTCATAACAAGCAAAGACAAAAGCATAAAGATCTGATGTCTGGCAAAAAATACTTTTAGAGTAACCAACTGATCCACATAAATCTCAGCGTCTTTGCGTTCTGCTGTTAACAGTTTTCAAAGGATGGACATTAAACTTACATTCGTTCAATCCAATTAACATATTTTACCTAGAAATAATTCAGCATTTCCATATCGTCATCAGATAAATCTGCAAAATTATAATTAATGCTCATAACTCGCAGATAAAGTTCCAAAAGGTTTCCCTATCATGGCAGGAATCCATTTAATCAGCACATATCCAAATTCTTTAATAGCCTCTAATGCAGAGTGGAAGATTTGTAATTTTGCAGATTTCAATAGCTTGTTCCTTTCGTAGAAATAATAATAATAATAATAATAATAATAATAACTTACTTACTTACTCAATGGCAATAGACAATTCCTAAGCAAGCTAAAGGACAATTGTCTATTTTATGGAACCCGGAGGTTCATTGCCGCGCTTACCTGAGCCCGCCATTCAACCCTATTCTGTGCTAATCCATCCAAACATACCTCTCAAATCCTACTTCCCTTAAATCTATCCTAATATTGTCCTCCCACCTACGTCTAGTTCTTCCAAGTGGTTTTTTACCTTCGGGTTCCCAGTCAATGGTTCTGAGATATGTCTTTCCTCCCCCATTTCATCCTCCGTGATTTAATTACCCTTACTATATCCGGTGAAGAGTACAGGTTATGAAGCTCGTCGTTATACAGTTTTCTCCAGTCCCCATTTTCATCTCTTAGGCCCAGAAATTTTCCTAAGCACCCTTATAATGCTTTGTTTAACTTTTTATAATAATAAATTAATACATTAGAATGTATTATTGTGTCCCAAAGACAAAAACAAGATCTGATGTCTAGCACAAAGTAACCAACTGCCCCTCATAAATCTCAGCGTCTATGCGTTCTGCTGTTAACAGTTTTCAAAAAAATGGACAAGACAGTTACATGAGTTCAGTCCAATTAATATATTTTACCCAAACGTAATTAAATATTTTCATTTTATTGTAAAAGAAATCAGCAATTTTATATTTAATGTTGATAACCGCTGATAAAGTTCCACGTGGTTTTTTTACTATGGCATGGATCTGTTTAATTAGTGCATCTGACTGTTACTTGTTATTGACATTGTATAATTTTTGTAATCGATCTCAGAGTTAAACTCCAGATCGTTTCTTTAAATGCCTATAATACAGGGTGGAAGATGTCTAACTGTGAAGATTTGAACAGCTTGTTCCTTCCGTAGCAACAAACTTACTTCGGGATCTGAGTACAGGTTATGAATAGGGACCGGATTCTTAGGTTTTTACCTATTTTTTTCCTTACTTCCAAAACAAAAAGCGGTCATACACTTTTTCGAATCATGCCCATAGGATTCACCCACATTAATTCTCTGGCACCTAAAAATACCTAAATGGAGTATGAAAACCTAAATATACCTAAATGGTATATAAAACCTAAAATATCTAATTTAGGCTACTATTTTGTCTTTTTTGTTTGTCAATTGAGAGATCGATATTTTGCGGAGAGACAATAATTTTTGTCGGGCTGAAATTAATACCACCAGCGTTTCGTTCAAACCATTGTCGTCTAGGATGGGCAGTATCTAGAGAGGAAGTGTAATGCTTAATTTACAATGGAGCGACACCCGCGACGCGACAACAGCGACGCGGCATTCGACATTTTCTGACAAATGGCAAGCAAGCATTTCTGCGGCAAAACGTCACGATAGCGGCGCGACGGAAGTTGAGTTGGAGTTAATTTTTACCGCGCGACATCAGCTGAGATGAGCGGAAATCGAATGTATTTTGTTTTTCCAATGGCGATCACAGCCACAGTAATATGGGGAACGATACTACATTTAATTAGATTTCTATATGGTTTTTAATCATTTCAAGACGGGTTCAAGTAATTAAATTTAATTTTCTCAGCCTGTAAAATTTATTTACAGCCCTTTCTTTGAAAAGGATGTTATGTGTTCCACGGTATAAAACTGAGCTCAAACTAACCTCAAATTCAAAGTTACTGCAATATAGGCTCTGCTGGAAATACTGCTTCTCGCGTTCAAAATAATGTATTTATACTATATGAGGACCTGTGATTTGCAACAAGGTGTCATTCACATATTATTTTGCTAATAGGAATCTGTATCTTTGTAGCCATAAACATTTCAGAATCAGGGAACCACAATTCCCACGCAATAAATAATTGACGCTCCCTGACATGATTTCTCATTTTTCTTCTTATATAGGGCTAAAAGTATTCTTGAATTGCATGAATATTAAGTCAGTATTATTTAATATGTTTGATTAGTTCACGTCGCGACGTATTGTGAACACAGTCCGCGGCGCGACGCGATACTGCAATTCACGCCGCGTGTCGCTGGTGTCGCCCTATTGTAAATGCCACTTAAGACTACTGGCGTATTCCTTTTAAAATATTCGTACGAACAACCATTGTTGCCGTATATGAACAAGGATATAGATTTCTGTGTTTTAAAGCGCTTGTTTGACTTTAGTTCTGCCCTGTTATTCATACTGAGTTTGAAGAAGACGTGTTAATTATGCCGAAACAAATGAAATCGAGTTTATTACGGCAGTGGATTGGCGACGACCTGAATTTCACTACGAGTGGCAAAGTAATATTTTGTCAAGCCTGTTAGAAGCACGAAAATATTATTTACCTTTCTAGGAAAGGGGGAAGTTTTCGTCCCTACTTGATCTGTTGTGCGGTTAGCATGCGTAACAACCGAAGAAAGGAAAATAATCAGTTTCACATTATCCACATCCAGCCATAAAGTATTTTACTCACTAAATTAGAAGCATCGGATTCGAATCCTGAGAAGGGTAGTGTCTAGATGCAGTATTAACTGTAACAGTAGAACAAAGTTCAGCCGTTCATTTCTGCCGGTAATTGGAAACGAATTCGATAATTTCAACGCCCGTTTGTGTGAGACGCTTGTTTCAGCCAACGTACCGTTTCATGTTCTGAAATCTGATACATTCAAATTCATTAAACCAATTATTCTACCCGAAAACGATATTTTGGACAAAAAACCTAAAAAAAACTATTTCGCATAACAGTGTTTTTAAAAACCTAAAAATCTGGTCCCTAGTTATGAAGCTCGTCGTTATGCAGTTTTCATCATCTCTGTTAGGCCCAAATATTTTCCTAAGCCCCCTGTTTTCGAACACTCTCAGATTATGTAAGGGGCCGTGTCTCACATCCATATAATACAACCGGCAGGATAATAGTCTTATAAATCTTTATTTTTAGATTTATATGCTTGGTGTAAATAGAATATTTCTCTAATTGCAGATATTGCCGAATCCATCATGGAGTACTCAGCCTTGATGTGGAGTTTGACTTTTTCAGTGTTTATCAGTGTACAAACTTTACTATATCAAGAAACAAAGAAGACTAGAAGATAGTGTGTTTTATTTAGTGTTTGTGACATCAAGAAAAAGACTTTTCTAAATCAAGAACATGCTGAGGAAGACAACACTAATATTCAAACCTTCTCTTCATAATTCTGTGCTCTGGCATGGAATTCTGAAGAGAGGTCTGTGTATGCTCCATTTCTAATACTGCTGGACACCTCAAGGTATTAACGAAAAGTAGTACTTAGAGAGGAGCATAGATAGGGGCCTCTTTTTAGAGGTGAAGAGCGGTCTTGGTGCAAACCGAGGCCACCCATCACCAGAAGACCAGCGATTCTCTCATCGAAAAAAGGTAAAGAATATATTATATACTAATCATGAGTCACTGTAAACTATTTTAATTCTAAATATAATATACCCTTGAGTGATAAGGCGGAAACACGATTCCTGAATTCTTTGTCAATTCCTATGATGAATTGAAGGGACTAGTTCCTTAAAAGCGTAAGGCACAAGGACATAGTTTCGAGAAATCTTGATGTTTTTAAACAGTGTTACCACTCACAAGTAGGTGGCTTAAAGTTTAATTTTATATCATATATTTTTGAAGGACAGGCTAAATTAGTGTTCTGCATGTTTACAAGGTAGAGTGTATTGGGATTTTTTACAACCAGAGGTACCTAAACATGTTAAACAAAAACTGAAGTACTTTTATAGTTGCAAAATCTTTTTACTTTGTATCATATTATTTGTTTTTACTTTATTTGAGTAAAAACCAGTATTATACAGTGATTATTGCATGTTTGCCAGTGAGTGAATACCAGTATAGTCATTAATCCAATAGATCAGCGTTTCTCAACCTATGGTCCGCGGACCACTGGTGGTGCAGATGGTCCGCAGACATAATTTAAAAATATCATAAAACAAGTGGAAAGTAAAGAAGTAAAATTTTTTCATATATTTCATTATAATGACCTATAATTAATACCCCAAATATTAAGAATATAGGCCTTCTTTTAAAAGTGGGATGTAAAATTCAGGGTCCGTAAAATTTTTTAGACATTTTACAGGTCCTCTGGTTCAAAAAGGTTGAGAAACGCTACAATAGACGATAACCAAAACAATCTATTTTGAATGAAGTTCAGAAATGCAAGTTCAGTTTTTATAAACATTTGCTTGCACTGCGGAAAATAAAAACAGTTGGTAAACACATCTGAATAACAGATAGGAAGTGTGCCTTACGCCTGTATGGAACTGTCATGAAGTAGAATGAATGTAAAGTCTCACAGGTCTTTTCTTATAACTGAGCAGAGGGTCAAGGCACAAGTACAAATAGTTCACTGAGTATTTAAGATATATGAGAAGGCATAAATGTTAAAAGCTCAGAATTAAAGATTTGTGCCTTACGCCCTTATGGAACTTGGCCCTTTAATTTAATTTTGTTAAAGAAATTCGCCTCTTGGTATTAAAAGGATCACTATATTTTGCAAAGCTATTTATGTCTACTAATAGCAGATGCCCGCGGCTTCGCTAACTAAACTAAACTAACCTCCATGGCGCGACATCCCCGAAGGGACAAGGCCTACTAATTTAAATTACTTATTTAACAGAAAAATAATAATTAAAACATTATATTTATTAACTCTGAAATCGTTTTTAGATAAATGTTCCATTCAATTTTGTCTCTTTTTAAATGCTTAGGGCGTATGATAAACATCCATATTTCTCCACTAAAAATACAAAGCCTACAGCTATGAATGACGTATCAGTGGATAGAATTTTTTACCGACTTCTGATATGGCATACTCAGACTGAAACAACTGAAAATGCTGTCCCTGCAATACGAACTCTTATTCTACATGCTAATTGCACAGATTATAGCTTTTATCAATTATTTAAAAATCTAATTAAACTTACAAGTAATAGGCCTAATGGTAAAATTATGGGTTATTTTTTTTAAAAATGTGTTATTTATTTACTAATTTTAGGTCATAAATGCATTTTTATTTTGCAGTTTTTCACTAGTCCACCACTCGGGCCCGGGTTCGATTCTTGGTCGGGACAAGTTACCTAGGTGGGTTTTTTTTCTGGGGTTTTTCCTCATCTGTGAGACAAATGTCGGGTAACTTTAGGCCAAATATCATCTAGCCGTCATTATCATCTTCATCCCATCCTCGCCTTGTTCGGAATGAGTGTGTGTGAATGGTGTGTCTCGTCCTTTGTGTTCGTGTTGTCTCGGAGGTGGCCCCGGCATTGGGCTGATCACTCATCCGGGGAGGCCCTCCATGTCCTTGTCTGGTCAAATAAGTATGTATGTGATTCAAAGATAATCCCTCTCCCGACAGGTCGCGGCCTTGTAAGGCCTGGGCGGCTTGGGTCCCTTAAATCCTAAAAGGGAGAGGTAAAACTAAGATAAAGAAAGATATATAGGCTTTCATGAACCACAGATTATTGTCTCTGTTGGACATTACATGAGAATATTATAGGAGATAAATTCCTCCGACAATGGGACTTGAACCCATGACCTTTGGCTATTCGCGCCAATGCTCTACCAACTGAGCTAAGCCGGAGTTCAATTCACAGCACCAGATGGAACCTCTCTCCTATGATTTAATGCCCTAATGGTCTACCTCACAGACAGACAAGTTATGACATATGCAGTACTGTGAGGCACACTAATTAGTGAGTTTTGTGACCTGGGTTCAAGTCCCAGTGTCGCAGGAATTTTTCTCCTATAATATTCTCAACATAAAGAAAGAAAGAAAGAAATTTTTCACTATTTTATGGTCATTAAATGCCTTGCCCTAGTGATTACATATTTAGATAGACTGTACACAATAACACAGAAATCGAAAACAGGAGGCCTAGGCCTGTATGAAATCTCGTTTTGTCAACAAGTTTTCAAAGCTAATTTTTCTCTCCAACAGTTGGTATGAATTTAGCGAACTCCCGCGGGGCGGATCAAAGCATTTCATTGGCAGCATTACAAAATGTAAGAACAATTATTGTCGAGCACGTCGAAATAATTTCACAATTGCGAATTACGTCATTGTGACTGACTTTTCGCACACATTCGCGATAATATGGAATTGTTTTTAACTGTGCCACGTCGACTTCAATACAATACAATGCGCTGGCATACAGATTTGTGGCTTTTCGCTGATACAATACCTCTAATTCATAATTCAGAGGGGACTCTTTTTTTTTTTAACAGGGTGTTATATGCGAGTAAATGGAGCGGATTACAAAATGTAAGTAAATATTTAAATAATGGAACACCAGTCCAATGAAGATTGCTGTACAACTTGTTTGCATAATTCAATTGACTGTAACTTTTTGTTAAGTACTATATTTGTTTATTTATTTATTTATGTTATACTGACACTTCAATTGTACTGACAGCAGGCCTACATTCTAGGATACTAGTAGAACAGTACGGTTTTAGGAGAGGTTCAACAGCTAAAGTCAATGGCGTCCATCAGACGTAAAGATGATCTTTACAATACTTCGACATATTTCATATCGATATAGGGGGCATCAGTGTAATGCAGTGAACGCCGCTTATTGTGATCGCTTCGAGACGCAACTAACTGATAATAATAATAATAATAACCGATTGATAACAGTAGCCGAAGGAATTAAATGAAGGTTTTTTGTTCATACATAAGCAGAATTAAACATTTTATTCATAAAATACTACGTAACTGTGAATCATTGAACCACTCATAGGTTAATACAGTAATAGACTTGCAAGCAACTATTTCTCCAACCATTATCAAAGTTTTTAATTGTTTTTAGTTTCATTTAGGAGTCCACTAACCATACTCCATACTCAGTTACGAGTGTTTTTGGAAGTCTATACTGATCTGTGGTGAACATCTAACGCCTGTCTGTTCAAGTATTTTTATTTTACACTAGCCATCACTGCATGTCAACACTGTTATCTTTATAAACCAAAAGCTGCAGCTTAACTGTGGGGTGAAACATGTTTTATTGCTTAAAAGAGAAAGTCGGGCAATGCCACCCCCAGAACTGGTCATCCTGTGAGCTGGGAACAGAATTACCATAATATAGCTAGAACTGCATTTGACAAAACTTGTCTGTCAGTGAGGTAGACCATTAAGGGCAATCAGTCATAGGAGAGAGGTTCCATCTGGCGCTGTGAAGTGAACTCTAGCTTAGCTCAGTTGATAGAGCAGTGGCACAGATAGCCAAAGGTCCTGAGTTCAAATCCCAGTGCCAGAGGAATTTTTCCCCTATAATATTCTCATGTAATGTCCAACAGAGACAATAATCAGTGGTTCATGAATGCAATGGATATAACTTATCTGTTCATGAGTAGGGTTTGGATGTTTATGACCTAAAAAGTGGAAAATATGACTTCAAATATGCTCTTGAAAATGACTAAATATGACCTAATAAAAGAACGTAATTTCAAAAATTAAATGTTTCAATTTAAAACCTTAAAAGACATTAAATTCTTACATCAGACGAATTCAACCAGATAATAACCTTTTTAAAAATCTGGTGATTTACAGTTTTACTAGTAATATACTTCTATTTTTAAAGAATTTAATTTTAAAATGTAATTTATCTATTCATTTGGCATAGCCTAAACATTAAATTAATGAAATAAAATTCAAATTTAACTCGACCATGTAGTACATAGGCTACAGAGTATAATTGTGTTCTTTTACCGAATTTATGACTGAAATATGACATTAAATTACAAATATGGCCAAAATATGACCAAGACCACAAAAATGACCAAAATATGACTTTATATGCAAAATATAAACGGTCCGATTAGGACAACAAATGTGCAATTCATGTTTAATTTGTGTTTGCGGCGAGAATGGAGGTCAGGATAAAAATATGACATGTCATAAACATCCGAACCCTTGGGATGTTTATAAGCTACTACCTATGCCTATGGTACCTGACGCAGCGGTCTGATGGCATGCCTGGTCCCTCAAAGGGATGTAGTGCCATGGAGTTCAGTTTCAGCTTTAGATTTTAGTTGCATTTTTAGGCAGATTTCGAAGAAAAATCTCCCTATTGCAATGGATACCATGTCATGATTTTCGAAAAATTCTTTCATATCTTTACCTTTCATGCTCCCCTAAGTACGAAACCACCGCCCGTTCAAAAAAATTTGTTGTGATATTTATATATATATCTTTACACGATAGCGGCCGCAATTTTGAAGATATTTGAACCAAATTTTATTATGTTATTTCTAGGCCCAATAGTTCGGACAAGTTCGTTAATGAGCAAAATTGGCCCAAGGGGGTGGTCGGGGGAGGGGGTTGAAATTTTTAAAAATGTATATCTCGGCCCCTATGAAGTATAGAGGGAAACTTTGTTTGAATAAATTAGAGTACTCCCTATGGAGTTCACAGTGACACCAACGATTCAGGGGTTCGAGTGAGGGTGGGGGTGGAGGTGGGGGTTGGGGATGAAAATTCGAACCTTTTGAAACCACGTCTTGTGGGGTATCGTTGAAAAGCTCTTGATGAGTACTATACAAATCAATAAATAGTTTCTTGATAGCTCTCATATGACGCGAGATTTTAATGTTTGAAAATAATAACACTTAAAAGAATTATTATAATATCATAATTTTGTCTTGTTTAGTGGCTTTGCTAATTTTATTCATTGCTGATCTTGCGCACGGCCTCCCAGAATATTATATCCTATTCTTGTTGTCAAAACAAATGATTGTAGGCTCTTCCTCTTTACTGCAGGTTTGCCATGCCAAGGCTAAAAAAGAAGAGTGCTGCGCAGCGATAATAAATTAAACCAAAAGCACTTTGAAATCTACCTCAGCCTGTAGGCCTGCCTAAAGGGATTTTTTATTCATGGAATAGTCTTAATAAATCCCAATCGAGATTACGAGATTCATCAGATAAATTAGTGCTTCCCAAAATCTTAAAATCGCTTGGGAAAACGGGACACTGAATTAATTATTCCTCTCCTTATGGCACGAATAAATTAAATATAAATTAGGAGTGATTTAAAATTAGGTTTGGGTAACAGAAGTAAATTGCGTCCCTCTTAACCATTCTATGATTAGGGCTGAGATGGCTTATTCAATACACAGCCATTAGCATATCTCTCAATAGCCATAAGTTATAGTTTGGAAAACTGCATTGCATTGCTTCAAGAGGACATTCAACATGCGAGCCCTTCAGGTACAAAAGGGCACAAGTGGTGGGTATCCAATAGGATAACTACTGAAATGAATCTCATATTTCCAGGGGTGGTTATTGAGAGGTTTTCGGTCTTATTGAACTAAAGAGATTTATTTTGTGTAGAGAATGGATATAGTATATTGCGATACAAGTGCCGTAAGGCACGTTTACGGGTCGAGGAAACAGATTGAAAACCCTCGGCTGCGCCTCGGGTTTTTAAGTTTTCGAGACCCGTAAATGCCTTTACGGCCCGTGTGTTGCATGCTATTTTTTGCACGATGATTATTTATATCAATTTAATTATATTAATTGTGATATTACCTGAAAATATTATGTAAATACATTCTTGAAAATAGATGTTTATTTCAGAAAGTGATTCGCATGTGTTTGTTGTTATGGGAACCGAATATTTGTCCTGGGGGCCGTGCCCATAAAGGCTTGTATTATGAAGTGTATCGTAATGAATTATGACGTAGCGCTTGGACCGTAAGTAATTTAACCTCATCGCAACCGGCCTTAGCAACAAGACTGTGTGGGAATGTCAACTTACGAGCCATGTAAACAACGTTCGTAAGTACCACTTACTAGCTAAGAAGTGCAAAAAAGATTTCTCGGGCTTAATAAATCGGTGACTATGAGGGTTGATTCCGATCTTTCGGTAACTTGATCCACTGCCATCTTCAAGGAGAAAATAAGCTTTGTAATTAAAGGTCTGTGTTATACAGGGTGTTAATGAATAGCACCGAAATATTTTACCTGTGTATAGTGGGGACATAGACAAGCAACTTTTATTAGGAGATTTTTGCTTTATTACTTAAAATGTATATGCTACAGCGCTGTCCTCCCAGATCTTTTTTTTTTTCTTCAGCTGCCAAAAAAGGTGAAAGTCACGGGAAAGAGTTTTTGAAATCCATCGTGACAGGGGATGAAACGTGGATTCGTTACGACAATCCAGAAACAAAAGAACAATCCAAACAATGGATGCACACAAATTTCCCGAACAAACCCAAGATCTGGATTCCACACCATCGAAGAATTTCAAAACACTTCAAAATGCCGTGAAGACGATGGCGGCAAGCTTCTATGAAGAGGGTATAGGTAAAGTTGGTACCACGCTACGACAAATGTCTCAATCGGAGCGAGATTATGTATAGAGTAGCTAGAAAGTGTACCTAAATGTTCGATACAAGACAGTTTTGATTTTCACGTTATGTCCCATCGGAGGTTGAAAAAAAAATAGCTCTCGTAGTAAGCTGTCCTATTTCCTAAATTTTGTATTCTCTTGTTCCTTTCTTTTTTCTTTCTTTCTTAGGCCTACTTAGTTTTTTGCACTCATCATTTTTGCCAAATATGTTAAAACTTTATTTTACTTTTGTTTATTCAATTTTTTTATTTATATATTGGCAGACTGTGTCTTATGACAATCCTACAATAGGACAGCTATCCAAAATTTGGATTATCTATCTCTTTAAGTTAATAAAAACAATAGTTTACTCATTGTAGGGATATGCTGTTTAGCAGAGAATTTCTGTCCGCGAAGGTTGGTGGCCCTGGTCATACTCATATAAACAGTTAGCACATGATGATTATGGGGGGGATGTTGGAGTAAACACCTTTTAACACCACATAATGCAGGCCATGCAATCTGATTAGTATTCATGTTGATGCCCAATTTGTCCCACGCGAGGCTTACAATCTGGTAGTTGCCACTAAGCACGGGGAAAGTACGGTACTCAATGTAGTTTACGATAATTTCACTGTTTCATATTTTACCACGTTAAACTATATTACCATGGTAACTGTGCATGGCCTGCTAGAGAATCTTCTTGCTTTGAAATCCAAAGCCACCTCAATCAAAACGTTAAAACAAAAAACTATCTGCTGGACTTGCATAGCACTTAATGTACAAACCAGTCAAGTATTATAATCACCTGTTTATTTCATAAGTAGAGAAACAGTTTTTTGTTTGTTTGTTTTTCAAAATCTTGGATTATATGACTACACGAAAAGATCTTTAATTTGGTAAATAAGACATCTAATAACAGTCTAGCTCTATATACTTAATTTAGACACTCCACTAAGATGAACCCTGAAAAACACTAATAAATGGACCTTTTTCTTCAAAAATTACAATAGGCCTAATTGACTAAGCGAATCAAGATTCTGTTTTAACACGATTGTTCCATTCATACGCCGTGTGTTTGATATTGACCAATAACGTTCAGCAATTCCTCGGATATAGACCAATCACGATCTTATAAAATGCTTGCTATTAATATGAGGATGCGATTTTACCTGATAAAACGTCAGCTCGTTATTGGAAATGTAGGTATCAACGTGCAGTGACTAATGCATTACATGCTGCCAGTGAATACAAAAACACATTATTTTATTCAACATAACTTGTTTGGAAATTGAAATAAAATAAATGTACATTGATTAAAAACACAATTTCGATTCGGTGCAAGCCAGTTGGCGTGCTTTTATTCTGTTCTGCTGTTAGCTTACCTGGATTATGTTAACTATGTCTTATCTGCACCATTGGTAGCACTGATAAACACCATGGTAACTCGAATCGAGTCATGGATGGTTGATTCATAGTATGCCCTGATGTCGCAGCTATTAGTTTTGATTTTATACAACAAACCATGAAAGTAACTATTATTTGTATAATCCGTTACACTTTTATTCATGGAATAGTCTTAGGCTACTAAATCCAACTCGAGTTGACGAGCTTTATTAGATAAATTCTGATCTACCGATATACTTGTCAACTCTCGTACCTAAGATCATTCCGCATTTAGAAAATAAGTTCCTTTGTGAGGTCATATTTAGGATTTTTAGTTATACTTAGTAATTTTTAAGGTCATATTTGCAGTCACTGTATTTTCCGCTTTTGTAGGTCATTAACATCCGAACTCTAATTATAACTATACCAACTTAATTCCTTTTCTTAGCGGATTTTTGTCTTCACAAGTGCTGCGGAGCGACTTCTTGATCGACTATAGCTTGAAATGAATTTTTTGAAGTAAAACTTCTTTAGTGGCGGTAGAGGGTAAATCGGGAAAATCAGTCACACTAAAACCGTCACGAAATCAGTCACACTCAAAACCGAACGAAATTACTGTGCGGATTGCACAGAAAACAATCAACTCAATGATTAGGAGTAATCAAAGGAAATTTTTCAGACCTTACTTCCTCAATGGCAATAGACAATTCCTAAGCAATCTAAAGGTATATTATCTATTTTATGGAACCCGGAGGTTCATTACCGCGCAAATCCACAATTAAAAATCCAAAATTAAAAAATACAAATTTCCAAAATTTAAAAAAACAAAATTAAAAATAACATCAAAAAATCCAAAATTTAATAAATAATAAAATTAAAAAATCAAAAAATAAAAAAATAAACAATTCAAAGATCGAAAATTTTAAAAATCCAAAATTAAAAATTCAAATATCCAAAATTAAAAAGTCCAAAATCCAAAATTAAAAAAGTCCAAAAACCCAATATTAAAAGTCCAATAATGCAAAATTGAAAAAAATCCAATAATCAAAAATTGAAAAAATTAAAAAATTAAAAAAAGTTTTCCTTCTGTCGCGTGGCGTTCCACGCACTCTTTTTTTATTTCGACACGTGCGGTTCAACCATGCATATATTATTTTTGTTTACAATTATAAAGAAATGATATATAAATAAAATAAAATTTGGGTCATTACCCCCTAATTATCGTTAGATATTAAATAGATTCGTGTTACTAAAAATCTCTCTCCTCCACCCCTGACTGTAAACAGAACATCCCCATTACGTTGCATATTGGCTGGATTTTCAGAATTAAAAATGTTTAACAAGGTAGGGGGTGTCGAACACGGGGAGGGGTGGGGGGCTGCTAAATACAATTACCTGGCGTCACGTGACCGTATAAAATGGCTTTAATGAAACGTGCGATAATGCTTTCAAAATCAACCCCCATACAGGCACTTTCAATTCGCAATGTTTACTCTCTCATTCCGCCCCATAATAGTTGTACAACTACTGCTTTATGCAGTGGAACTCGGAACTAGTCCAAGGACAATAGAAATGAGATTTCCTTTATTGCAGTACAGTCATTATTATTATTATTATTATTATTATTATTATTATTATTATTATTATTATTATTATTATATTCACAATTATATAAAACCAGCAGGTGTCCGCAGCTTATTTACTCAACTGCGAGATGTTTTATTTAAATAATTTATTTAACAGAAAAATAATTATAACATTATACAGTGTGTTAATGGATAACACCGAAATATTTTACCTGCGTATAGAGGGGACGGTTGCGTGCACATTGGCACACGTGCACATCGGCAAAATCGCATTTTCGTGCACGTCGGCATATTATTTTTATCTTGCAATATCATCGTGCTCATCGCCACACACCCTTCGTAAAGGTTGACATAGAGACAGAGTTGGCATTACATTATCGTATTGAATGCAATGGAGTTCACAGTAACTGCTAGATAGACAGAAAGACAAACACTTCCTTTTATTATGATAGATACATACTGTGTACATTAATATTATAATTGTATTGTTTAGAAATCATTCATGAAGTATCTGCCTGCGATTGAATGAGACTTTGACCAAACCCAACTTAACCCAACTTAACCTAACCTAACCTGACAACCTATCTACGATATCAACGGTCGGTTTCCTTCGCCGCGGTAGCTAAGGGGTGCTGCCTTGGAGCCGTGGTGAAAGAGGCTGTAGGTTTGAGTCTCTATGTCCACCCCTGCCCCCAACGTGGTGTGTGGCGATGAGCACGACAAGATAAAAATACTATGCCGATGTGCACGAAAATGCGACTGTGCCGATGTGCACGACACCGAGGGGACATAGACAAGCAACTTTTATTAGAAAATATTTGCTCTATGGATTCAATTTTTCCTGTTACAGCATAACATCTCTCAGGGCATGGCCGCCACTCCTTCTAACATTTGAAAAAAAAAAGAAAGAAAAAAAAAACAGAAGAACTTCGTTGTTAACAGTGGAGTTATGAATTTAAAAAAAAAACTAATGCAGTGACGGCCAGTCATGTGACTAGTCTGTAAATTTGACAATTTATGAAAACTCTAAAAACTCTGAAGCTGTTTATGAATGATTAAGAATCAGGTTTTTATCGATCACTAAGAAGGCGTGAAGTTAATTTAATGAACATTTTAACCCAATATCGCTTAATTATTGACTTATGAGCACCAAATTAAAATGACTTTAATGCCCTTTAGCATACACATTTTACGTCATAGAGCAAAAATCTCCTAATAAAAGTTGCTTGTCTATGTCCCCTCTATACACAGGTAAAATATTTCGGTGTTATTCAGTAACACCCTGTACATATTAACACAAAACCTGTACATAAGGCAATTTTCATACGAGCAAACTCGACGATTGAATTAAGGGTGAATGAGGTGAAAAATTATGCGGGATTTCTGACTACATTTGTAAGAATTGTAACTCGGAGTAATTCTATTCTGAACGACCTCTGAGCTTGGAGACAATGGTCTCTAGATTAACTCTAACACTTTCCCTAGGATCTAGATCTTACTTTAATGCGACGTGTAAGACGCATTGATATAGCCGCCATCCAGCTATTCATCTCATTTTAAAATGGTTTCCAATTTGGAAGGTGAAATTGCTTGGATTATGATGAGGCATTGTTCCCAACTTGAAGAAAGATGAATGGAAATCTGGTTAAGATCGCAATGTTGCCTACACTGTAAAAACTTCGTGAGCCTTAAAGACTTAAAATGTATGTATTAAGAAGTGGAGTCACACAGCTTTTGTCTGATAGTTTTTCCTCATATTATTAATTCGTCTTCTTTTTTTATCTACAAGATCTGGTTGATTTTGTACTTGTATTGTGTAATACTAGGAGGTGCCCGTGGCTTTGCCACGATAATTCTTTTAAAAATTAAAAATTAAGAGTATAATAATTAATAAAGCATTATATTTATTAACACTTGCACGCGAATCATTCATAAACTAAGCCATTAATAATATTAATGAAACAGCTAAAATTCCTGCTTTAGAGTACATTCCACGACATGAAAGCGCCCCCTGGGAAAGCTATATCAGAATCGATTATGCAGTTCCAAAGAACCTGTGAACACATAATACGTATTGTTTCTCAGCTGTTTATTGACATGAATATGATGTGAATTTTATTTTATCAATTCAGTGTAATTTTCAGAAATTATATAATGTTTCAAGGGAAGGAATGGTTTGTTTGGATTATTATTATCAGCGATATTTCAAGAGTTGAACCATCAATATTTACTGCTGGTGCCCCCGGTGCTTCGACCGCCATGATTCATTGACTCCAGGATTTTTAAGAAATTTACACTGGTAGATTATTAAAAAAGTTTGTGGTTCAGAGCTATGAAAATTGTAAGTAAAAATAAAATTAGAATATTTGTTCATTGTCTTCATTTCACTTAGGCCTTATATAAGAAAGAAACGGGTTTCCTTCCTAATTTTGTAGTCGTCATGAAAGTTTAGACTGCGAGAGACGAGTATACCCGATGTCTCACGAAGCGGGCGAGCAAGCACGCTATTTAGGGCCGTTGAATTGTATAAGAGTAGATTGTGTGTTGTATTGTGTAATACTGTAGAGTTGGATTATTCCCACAAAGTCTCTGGCCTTGAAGACAAACCCAGCCAGCGAGCTTCTCGTTACGTCTCGTTACCAAGATGCGCGAATTCGGTGCGCGTAAGATCAGTAAGCTACCGCTGGGCAGAGAGTGAACATCATGCCAGTCGTAGAAAATACTATAATAGTTGAGTGGAGGGATAATGCCCCTGCGAGAGAGACAGACAACACGTGGAGTGGGATAGGAGAGCTGAGCGAATCAGGGTGCAGCTACCTCCCCTAGCCAGGAACTCTACGAGCGGTGAGACTCGCTCCTAAGGTATATACGTAAAAACCCAGAGACGTTGTGGAGGTAATCCAATTCTAACTCGGGAACTGCCCCGAGCACGATCCCAAGACCAACACATGTTTATTACCTATATTCCCCCCCCCCCAGCTGTGATTATACTCCTTTTAACTTCGAGGCCATATCAGGAGTTCGGGATCTGTGTTTGTACAGTAGGGTAGGCCATGGAAGTATTGCTTTTCAATTGCTTCTATTTTCGGTGTATTTTTATAGAGTAAATTTCAACTGATATTAATTTAAATGGATATGATACAGGATGAAATGGTGAGGATGATTCATGGTATGTACTGTAAATATCCAATTCGGCATTTCCCTTTATGACTGGGGAAACCATGAAATAACCCATGTCAAAGTGACCGGCCACGGGATTTGAACCTGGGACTTACCGATTGCGAGTCGAAGTGCATATCTTTTCTTTTACTTACTAACACTAATTTTAGCTTGTATTTTTGTCAATTTATGATGTGTTTTATTTGTGAGCATTTCATAAATATTTTATATTGTATATATAATTGTATTTAAAAGTAGTGTAAGTTAATCTTTTGTGTAGATTGGTTCATGTAAATGTAAATAAATGTAAACGTAAATCTAAATGTAAAAAAATTAGGCCTATACATAATAGGAAATGAAATTTAGTATAGGGAAAAACCGCGTGACGCGCCGCACCGGGATAGATGCCGCACCCCCTCTAACTCGGACATTTGACACTAGATACCGCTAGTTGTCGTGATACCATCTCCAGTTCCCTCTCTAGAGTAATTGGATCGCGTAAGTTCATTGTTTGTGGTGTTTATTTCATTGTTGTAGCGACATTTATCAGGTAAGTGCACTAGTTTCACTGCGAAACTTTTTTGGACTCATTACTTTATTCTTTCCTGATCTGTATTTGTTCCATTTTTTCTGCGTGTACTACTTTTAATAGACTATTTAGAGGTTGTAAAGATATTGTGAGTGAAGTTCGCCATAACAACAATAACAATAAGCTCTACAGATTAGTGCGGCGCGTGTCCCTGAGTTTTGTGTCACATGCCGCATAGCTTTCAAGGGTGACACGCCGCACAATGTCTTGCAGTATAATTACCCCCCAAAATTATTTTTTCTGCTCTTTTCAGCAATAGGCATGCCAACAAGGTATAGGGAAAGGGAGGGAGCTAAACATCGTGGCCTATGGAGTGACAGTGACCTACAAGAAGCTGTTCGGCGAATTAAGGCAGGGGAAATTTCCATTCGGGAAGCCGAACGTTGCTATAATATGCCAAAGAGGACTATTCGTAGGCGCATGGACACAGGAAATTGGGAAAACCCTCACTTGGGCCTGAAGGAGTACTTGGCTCAGAAAATGAAATAAGGCTAGTCGTCCATATTCAGAGATTGTGTAGATAGGTTCTCTTTTGTTTTACACGTGCCTTTGATGTAAATTTAGACTGTTATTATGAATGCGGCATGTCTCCCATGCGTGCGGCATAGCACCCTGTAACGCGGCATCTCTCCCGCTTTGCCTTTCAATTTAGTAATTGTATTTACACGTTTTATTATTATTTTATAAATATTTCCTTTGCTGAAATATAGGCAGGGAAGATCATAGCTTGGAATCTCAAAAAGAGTTTTCAAAATATTCAATCCTGTGTTGAGGTAGACGAATTTCAAGAAAAGTGCGGCGCGTCATCCTATCTTTCCCTAATCATGAGATTGTAATAAGATGATGTTAGTCTGTTTTGTGCGTACTTAGCCAGGGAGGAGACCCGAGGGTCCAGGGTTAATGAAAGACGTTAAAATGAAACTTGAAGCTTTAATGTTTTCAAAAAAATCGGGAGGTTGGCTACCCCTCAGACCTTACGGTGGGCCCTCGCGAACGAAAGTGCTGGTTAGTCCCTGGCTCAACGAAATTTACGTTAAAGCAGAAATCTGAAACCTTTAACATAGATGGATAGAAGGTGATCTGAATGCACCACAAAGCATTCGTATTCAGGATGTTTGGGTTTACCAGTAGGTTCTTGTAATAATTCGTTCGATAACGAGTTTTCAGCATAAACACACGTTTTGAAATCCCTTGTTAAACGTTATTGGTCAATATAATAGAATGGGTGCCACTTTTTAAAGACTATTTTTTCCAAAAACTTCCCTTACCTGCTGTCACCCTAATCCTCTTCGACCTGTCAATCAGTGAATAGAAAAATAATTAGGCGTATTTTCACTTGTCTGCAGTCCAGTACAATGTTGCCACATACGTATACCACAGCACGTTTACTTCACTTAAGAAGTGGTGAATGACAGCGGCAACACTGGGGAAAACCACGCGACTACAAAAGCATCTGTTCTTTGACGGTGTCGAAGTCGGTGCAATTTTTTTTAGATTAAGGAACAATGCTATTATATTCTTTTTTGCACGACTTAACTAATTAGTGGTATTTACGAATATTGTTGCCGTGGCTCGTAAGTTGACATTCCCACACGCAATCTTGTTGCTATGGAAACAAAACAAATTTCCGTGCGGTAAGAGTTTCCGTGCGATAAGAATTTACTTACGGCACTCATCATAATACAAGCCTTTATGGACAAGGCCCTCAAGGACAAATATTCGGTTCCCATAACAACAAACACATGCGAATCACTTTCTGAAATATAACATCCATCTTCAATAGTGTATATACATAATATTTTCAGGTAATATCACAATTAATATAATTAAATTCATATAAATAATCATCGTGCAAAAAATAGCATGCAATACTCGTGCCGTAAGCGCATAACGGATCTCGGAAATCGAAAAAACTCGGCGCAAGTGCCTGTTTTTTCAAACTCTTTCCTCGATCCGTATGCACCGCTTACGGCACTTGTATTGCAATATACTAACTTATTGTAAATAAACGATGGTTTGGGAAGAGGCCTTCTTAAAACGGCACCAACTATACACGTAGTGTGATTGAAATAGTCTGTATAAGTTAATTTTCAATAGTCAGTTGGCTATGAGTAAACTACCCATTGGCTGGGGAATTATCACCGCATTTCTCTGTATAAAGATATCAAAGCCTGCTGTGGCCTCGGAGTAAGCCATGTAAAAACAGAAGAAGATCACGCCAAGTGAAAGTTCACTGAATAAAGTTGTGTCAACTTTCCCTCCCAAGGCGTGCTTCCACATTTTCCACATCGAGGAACAATTTCCACCAATGAGAAGGCTCACAAATGTAAAAGCGACATAACAGGTGAGATTGTACAATGAATTATTTGATAGACCTGCCATAGGTGGTGGAATAATAATAATAATAATAATAATAATAATAATAATAATAATAATAATAATAATAAGGCATTTTCTTCCACTCAACCAGGATGAATACAAAATACGTCATTTATACATGTTCACAGAATAAATCTATCTATATTAATAAAAATGAATTTTCAAAATGTATGACGGAGCATCACTTGAGAACGGCTCGACCGATTTGGCTGATTCTTTTTTTGTTGTGTTCGTCAAGGTTTGTCAGGACAAGGTTTGTATGAAAGAAAAATTTTGGAAAATCCACGGGAAAAGTCGGAAATGTGAAATGAAGCACATTTAGAGAGTTCTGCTGTCAATTGTTTACATAACGAAAGCATTGTTCACGGTGATCACATAGGGCTTTGGAAACTATATTATAATACTGGGCTTTAACAAATGCTGATCCTATCGATGTAATTAATACATTTGTGAAAATAATTCTTGAAGAAAAAAATCCACGAAAATAAAGCAGTCACATAACTTTCTCTACCCTCGACATGGAAAATATAATTTTCTCATTTCACATTTTGATGTAAAATAAGCGGTCGTATTGCAGGGACAACTTAAGTGTGTGCCAGTGAGTATGCTATATCGGAAGTCGGTAACAAATCCTATCCACTGATACGTCACTCATAGCTGCAGGCTTTGTATTAGTTGAGAAATAGACCTAGGGATGTTTATCAGAGGCCCTAAGCATCTAAAAGAATACAAAATGGGATGGAACATTTTCAGTCCTACGCGCGCAGTATATTATGTCCCAGGTTTTGGGAAGGAAAGTATGGAAGTGATATTGAATTTATTTTTTACTTCAGCCCCAAAACGGTTGTATGGTAATATGAGAGTGAGAAATACAATTTTCTGTCAACACAATACAATCTGTAACCGGAATTTATTTTTCTTCTTATTTGCACTCCTCCCAGGAATGGTGTGTAGAAGCAATGGAATGCAACATTCGACATCCTCTATGAGCCATAAAAAGCTATATCTAGCGTTTTCTGAGGGAATAGTCTGAGTGTCATTTCGAATTCTACATACATATTATATAAGGACCTAGAGTTTCAACATTGAAAGTCCTCCATAAATTAATTTCATACTACAAAATACAAAACCCGTGCGACGCCGGGCATTTTAAGGTAGTAAAATAATAAAACAAAAGACTTAGGCCTACTATCTAATATAACATTTCAGCTCTTGTTCCCGTATACATCCAACGCCATCTATTAAAGAAGACAGTATTCAATTGTGATATTATTTGCCATAGCAACCGAGAAAACAAGAGCAATGAATGAATTGGACGAAATTCACTATGCGAGGAATTTTTCGATTGGGGAATTCGAATCTGAGGGGTTTTTCCCCCGGGGCATCGCACTTTAGTCGTGAAATATAACTTAGGCCTACATACAAACCGGGATTTTAGTTTTTTAATTATCAGTTGTTTTAATTGTCTATGCATGATTTGGGTAAGGTTCATGAATCTGTGGTTCGTTTTAATATTTCATTTCGAATCTTTATGCCCATACGGATGCACATGATTCGTTTTAGTCGTTTTATTCTAGACTAGCTTAAAAGACCCGGCGTCGCCCGGGTTTTGTATTTTGTAATTGGAAATTAACTTATGAAGGATTTTCAATTTTAAATTCTAGGTCCTTATATAGGTAATTATAATATGAAATAGGAAGAACGACTTATTACACTCAAACTATTCCCTCAGAAAACGCTTGATATAGTTTTTTATGGCTCATAGAGGATCTAGAATTTTGCATCCCATCGCTTGTACAGTGCACAGCAAGCCTGGTAGAGGTTTAAATAAGAAGAAACAGAAATTCCTGTAACATAAAATTGTTAGGCGGGAAATTTCCCACTCTTATGTTACCATAAAGTCGTTTTGGGGATGAAATTAAACAGAAAGCATTATCACTTTCATACTTTTCTCTCCAAAAACCTGCGATATAATATAATAATATACACATTACCATACCTCGTTTTGTTTTCTCTATGTCCAGGGTAGAGAAAGTTATGTAACTGCATTATTTTCGTGGATTTCATTCTGTAATATTTATTTATAACATGAATTATTTTGATAACTTCTCTTATTTGTCAAAAGTGCATTTCAATTGTTTTTTCCAAGCCCATCCATATACCATTTGGCAACAATATATTCTGTGATTTGGAATTGATAATTCTATGTAAAAAGGAATTAAGTATTTTCAAAAACATTTAATTTTTGGCATTTAGAATCAGAATTTTTCAAAATCCTTTCTTAGTGAGCACCTAAATTATGAAGCGAAGGTACTGTCAAAATTCCAAGTCTCTACCTGTTATAGTTTAGGCTGTACGTTGATTCCTGTCATTCAGTCAGTCGTTCATTCAGTCAGTCAGGACAAAGCCTTTTATATAGATAGAGAAGATATTTGTTATGCAGAAATATAATTAAGAATAAAATTATGTAACTCAAGTAACTGATGTAAAAACGATGTAAGTGTTAATAAATATAATTATTTTTCCGTTAAGTTAAATACATTATTTAAGTAAAACATCTAGCAGTTGAGTAAATAATCGCGGGCGAAACCGCGGGCACCTGCTAATAATTCAGTTTGTGTAGCCGTGACGTAGCGAAGTTGGTTGAGGCACTGCGTTGCCCACCGGATGGTCGTGGGTTCGATCCTCGGTGGGATCACTGGGATATTTCAATCCTTCTGTTGGCACTACAGCTCTCGTCCTCCAACGGAAATGAGCATCAAGAGCAATCCTTTGGAGTAAAGGCTGACAACCTTACAACCATCATGTGCCGAATGTCTAAAATCTAGGAGCCTCAATCTCCTGAAATTCTAAGCCTTTATAGGGATCACGTTACTTTACTACAGGCGGAGTAGGCCTAAGTGTTGTGTTCGACCTTCAGATTCCGTGTAGAGTTTTCTACATTTGAAGCTCTTCTTGAATCCAAAACCATTTTCAGAAACACCTTTTATAGAAGTAGAAACTAAAAAGAGACTAATTTACTCATGGAAAAGTATGGATTCTTTTTCTCAGGCGCGTTCAATAAGAAAAGGCATAGCGGACTGCGCAGAAAACACATATCAGAATGGCTTGTTCATTTCCATTTACAGTAATACGGTCGGCATTCGAATTTCAAAGCAGGAGTTAAAGGGTCTGTTCCAGAAAATAAACATAATTTCTTTTAAGCGTTTTTTGTTACATGAGCCGCTTTTGCACGCTGACAAACTTGATTTTGATGCGAGTTCCATCTGGTGAATGAAATAAGACGTTTACATGTGGCTAGACCGCTAGGATTACGGGCAATTCCCGAATTAGGATAATAATAATAATAATAATAATAATAATAATAATAATTTATTACATCTGTAGCTATACATTGTCAATATTATTTAGAACAAATAGGGTTACAGTGACTGCAGTAATCATTTATGTAAAAAATAAAATGTCTTCTGGTACAAATATTTATTTATTTATTTATATTTATTTACTCTTTTAAATTAATACAGAAAGAATTACATAAGTTACCCCAAAGGAGCAAAGCTCGTGTTTGGGGTTAGTTCCTTTTAAATTACATCAGTTAAAAATAAAAAAAAAATACAAATACAAAATACAAATAACATGTAAATGAATACAGGTGCAATACAATCAAATTAAACTAAAAATACAATAAAATATAGTGATACTAGTACTATTCAGAAAAGGGAAAGAAGAACACATAAATCATTATAAAAGGGAAAGTGTGAAATGTGGTTAATATTAATGTGTCTTATATTAGTTTTTTAATTCTGGATTTGAAAATGAAATACTCTTTCAGTTTAAGTTTAAAACACCTGAGATTTTCCACAGTTAAAATTCTGGGTGGTAAGTTATTCATAGCTTGATTAACAACGTAAACTGGCGATTTAGTGTATCTAAAAGTTCGATAGGCCTATTTAAAAATATGTATAAGATCTTTGCTCCTTGTGTTGTGCTCATGCAATTCTGAACAAAATCAGTATAGTGTAGAAAACTAGGAGGTGCCCGTGGCTTCGCCCACGATAATTCTTTTAAAAATTAAAAATTAAGAGCATAATAATAATTATTAAAGCATTATATTTATTAACATTTGCACGCGAATCATTCATAAACTAAGCAATTAATAATTAATGAAACAGCTAAAATTCCGGCTTTAAAGCGCCCCCTGGGAAAACTATATCAGAATCGATTATGCAGTTCCAAAGAACCTATAAAGGAGGCCATGGGTGAACACATAATACATATTGTTTCTCAACTGTTTATTGACATGAATATGATGAGAATTTTATTTTATCAATTCAGTGTAATTTTCAGAAATTATATAATGTTTCAAGGGAAGGAATGGTTTATTATCAGCGATATTTCAAGAAATAAAACCATCAATATTTTACAGCTGTTGCCCCCGGCTTCGCCCGCCATTATTCATTGACTCCAGGATTTTAAAGAAAATTCCACTGGTAGATTATTAAAAATGTTTGTGGTTCAGAGCTATGAAAATTGTAAGTAAAAATAAAATTAGAATATTTGTTCATTGTGTTCATTTCACTTAGGCCTTATATAATTAAGAAACAGTTTTCCTTCCTAATTTTGTAGTTGTCATGAAAGTTTAGACTGCGAGAGACGAACATCGCCGAGTATACCCGATGTCTCACGAAGCGGGCGAGCAAGCACGCTATTTAGGGCCGTTGAATTGTATAAGAGTAGATAATACTAACTTACAGCAGCATCGCCAGGAATTTTACTAAGGGGGGGGGGCAAAATCAATTTCGGACCTCAATTTCAAATGATTAGGCTAAACACAATAATATTCACTTAGTCAACGGGATCGTTATTTTGAACCCCAGCTGAATTCGACGAGGCTACAAAGTTTTTTAAGTTAACAGAATACGCTCTTTTGAGCAACGGCGTTGGTGACATATTATTATAAGTACATATTATAGTTATAATTAGTCTGATATCAGACGATTTGAATAAGAAAAGTGGGTTACAAGGCAATATATTATCATCATTAAGTGTACAGTGCTGTTTATAAAATAAACATTGTTATTAGTGAACATTGATAATAAAAGGATCGATAAGATTCTCTAAAATAGATAATTATTGTACAATAAAATATTATAATTTTAACGTTAAATTATAATTTTTAAAACTGACATTTTAGAATTTAGCAATAATTATATTGACTATTGCGACATCAATCGCTATTTTAATCTTGTATCTTTTAACTTGTGTAATTATATGATATGATAAAAATTTTAAGAATAATTGATATAGACTATTGCGACATCAGTCGCTATTTTAATCTTGTATTTATTTATTGACTTGTATGTTCATATGTAAAAGCTTATAAGAATATAATAATTTTTAGATACCGTGTATCCAGTTTACAATCTCTGTTATTTTATTGTTTTGTGGTTAAGGTGGAACTTTGAATGACAATTAAGCTGTCCATAGAATGTTTCAAAACCCTGAAAGCAAAACATAGCTTGATAAGACGTCCACAAATATAATCTGATTGTGATTCGCAATTCAAACAAGAATCAACATAAACACCTACATTGAAATCTGTATTTTTAAAACATGACATATCCTGTTTATTTCCCCTTTATTCCTCAGATGAGTCATGTGTACTGTATTTCCATCTCGTAGCAGGTCTTCCTCTTAATCTTTTTCCGTCTGGTCTGCTTTCTTGAGCCTTTTTTGCTAGGCGATTGTTTTCCATTCTATCAACGTGTTCTTTCCAAAATTTTCTTCTGTCATTGGTAAATTTAGTTATGTCCTGAATTTGGCATTTGTCCCTAATTTCTGTATTGTGTATCTTATCTAATCAAGTTTTCCCCTGAATTGTTCTTAGCACCTTCATTTCACATGTGCTTAATATCTGTTTAGTTTTGTTTGTGTCTGCTCTCGTTTCTGCTGCATATGTTAAGATTGGTCTTAATATTGTTTTATAAATGCGCACTTTACTGTCTATCGCCATGTACTTGTTTCTCCAAATTATGTCTTTCATACAACCTAACAGGATGCCATCCTACGTCACAAGAATAATAAGAAGACATATACATGTTTTTGCATCTATTAAAAAAATAAAAACAGTTTTTTTCCCATATTAACTAATAAATTATTTGCGGTACACCACTTCTTAAACTTATCAACGGTAGTAGACAATTTCGTATACAATTCCGCATAAATGCCAATATTAGTCTAATGGAAATAGGAAAAATAGCAAAATTATTACCAAAATTTTTACTGTAAAATATAATTATAGCATTCTAATAATAATAGTAATAAATAAATATAAAAGTAATAATTGTAATAATGCACTACTTGAATTTAGTGTGTCTTCTATTTAGAAACAAGAAAAACGATTAAACAGGAGAAGAACAAAATTCGATATCGAGTTTCGATTAAGGTCGAGAGTAATAAAACTACAGGCGGCTTTGGCTTGTCTTAATGGCTTGAGATATTAAAGTTCACCAGTTATATAGATAACTCTTAGCTAAGCAAAAGAAACAAATCACTGCCTCAATAAAATATTAGACTATAATATGAAGAAAATTAAAGTGTCGAAAAATAAAAAATCTGATGTGAAAGTCGCATAACTTCCTCTACCCAAATATAAGTTAGCAGTATTCACATATCCATGTACAGAATCGCAAAACATAATTTTACGCTAATTATGCTATAAATAAGTTATAGCCCCTTCTTTGAATGTTGAGACTAAAACGCAGGCTTTGGAGAAACAAACAAAAAAACAAACAAAAAACAAAAACAAAAACAACACAAAAAAAAGAAAGAAGAAAAAACAAGTGACTGCAAATGTTTATTGAACTTTCCGTCGTTAAGAATAATTTCCGAAATTTATCGAATATTTCCCTCAGATACTTCTTTACTCTATACCTGGCCAACAATACGTCTTTCTCACTTCACGTGCTTATATAGAATGAGAGGCCGTGAATGTCCGCGTATTGAGTTGTTCACCAGGCAAGACAGAGTTTCTACAAACAGTAGGTAGCCTTCAGAGAATGTTTTCGAAAAAAGTTTCAAATAAAAGTTTTAGCTCTTGGTATAAAAAAGTATTTCCTGCGATTTTAATTTTTTCTCTTCTCTATCCGCAGAAGATATAATGGGTTTTAACCTGTAATGTGATTTTCTAAAGAAACGAGCCCGGTAAGGGTGAATGCAGCAATCCTTCGAGCAAAATAAAATAAATTTGCCATGTGTAGGCCTATCGTAAACTATTTTTAGACACCCATTAATATTTGTCAAATCATAAGTTTAATTTACAGGGTGTTAATGAATAACACCAAAATATTTTACCTGTTATAGAGGGTACATAGACAAGCAATTTTTATTAGGAGATTTTTGTTCTATGGATTCAGTTTTTCCTGTTATAGCATAAAATTTCCCAGGACATGGCCGCCACTGACTTCTAACATTTGAAAAAAAGAAAAGCAAAACAAAGAAACTTCGTTGTTAACTCAGGGTTTTCATTTTATGCCCCATTGGAGGTTGGAAAAAAATAGCCCTCGTACTAAAGTCTGCGTAGGAATATAATCTTCCATGAATTATTTCTAACTTTGAATACAATAAATCGTTATTGTATTAAGAATAACATAGGGCCCAAAACTAATCCTTGCGGAACATCTATATTATCGTATCTAATTTAGGGTTGTATTTTCTGTTTTCTTTTTCTGGGATAAATCAATTTATGCACGAAGCAATGGCCCATATAGAATGTAAGAATAGCTGTTGTGAAACAAGTTTTCATGGAATAATGACCCGGTTATTTTTATGGAGTCATTTACGATGAGCTTACAGATAATTTAAATGTTGCAGACTATCTAACTTTCCATTTCACAACAGCCTGTTATAAATATTGCAGTAAAACTGCCTAACGTGTGTACTTCATTCCACCAGAGTTAAAATTCATGGCTAATTGGAAAGCCTAGATAAGAAATATTAACAGGAAAGTAGGATACAATTAGCTTAATTCTTTTGTCGAATACTTACAAAAAAAAATCTTATGTGAAGTTCATATAACTTCCTCTGCCGAAATCAAAGTTAGCCTCTTAGATTATTACGTATGACATTCTCTTCATTAAAATTTGTTGTGAAACGAAGATAATGATAACATCCCATCGCATCCCCGAAAGATACACAACTCAGAATTTGATTAATACACTTTCGTAACTTTCTTTGCCTTAAGCATGGGCAATACATCTTTCTCACTTCACATTCTGATACAGAACAAGAGGCCGTATTGCAAAGAGTACGCATTCAGTTGTTTCAACCTGATGCAAAGCTTTATTGTTAACAGGCAAGGGTGGCTTATAACTAGACTTCGGATTTTAGGTAAAAACCTTTTTTAATCCTTAAGTGATATATGGACGAAAACTTGTATATGCATGTTTCATAAGTGACTATGCCTAAAACTGATACTTTTATAGGACCTAAAACAGCCTATTTTTACGTTAGAGCCTAATATTGCCTTTTTGCTTGTTTTTTCTATAAAGTTCAAAATAAATTATTTTTGTTACAAATTCTAGCATTTATTTTCAGTTCGTACTAAATTTTTAGCTCGGAATGTGCAGTACATGACATATTTTTGACATGGTTAAATAGTAAGGAATGTTTCGTCTTCAGGAGAAAAATTCCTTGGAATTCCCAATAAAATGTAGTGTTTTTCTCCCGACTCCCACAAACAGTAACAAAAAAATCTCTGAATCACTGAGGGATACAAGGGGTTGAATATGCTAGCGTGCGTAGCTTCTGGACTTAGGGATTAGGCTTTCACTGTTATGGTAGTAATACAGGTCCTAGTAATAGGTCTATATAATTCTGTGTATCATAGACCTTATATGTGTTTTATCATGATTATTGATTAAAGGTGAATTCAATAAATATAATATTCTGCATTGCAATTGAGATATTTCAGAAAATTGGCAACTTAACGATTTTATAAGAGACTATTTTACGGTTTTTAGAGCCTATTTTTACAATTTTTAGAGCCTATTTTAGGTACCTGAAACAGCATTTTTAGCGACCTGAAAGTCCGAAGTCTACTTATAACTACCATTCAGAGAAATTGTCAAAAAATTTCAAATAAAAGTTTTAGCTCTTAGTATAAACATCCCATGTGCAAAATTTAAAGAAAATCTTTAGAGCCTTTTCGAGAAAATCGCGAAAAACAAAAATTTCTTCATGTAAAGTCCCCTTAAAAATAAGAGAGACTTGTCGCCAGAAGGTAACCTAAATACAAATTGTGTTTTGATACGATTTTTTGTTCTAGAGCATATCTCTTATCTGTATTGATTGGGTATTGTCTTCTTTATTTCAGGTAAGTTCTCTTGAATACTCAGCCGACTTCACAAAGCTGCGATCGTTAATCGGGTTTTCGGTGAGTTAATAATGTCTCTCTCTCTCCCTCGCTCTTTATTCGCCCTCTCCTCCCCTTCATGTTCCTTGTATATATATAACACATACTATCTTATTCTCTTTCAAAATGAAAGTATTTCCGTATATAACAAAATATAAAATATACCACTTCCCATGCCTCCCATTAACTGGCAGATAAGCTCATCAGAACAAAGAAGATAACACTAGTCGCACTATCGTGAAGTACGCGCTGGTGCGATTAACCAATGAAACGACAGGAGACAGTTAGTCAAGGCAAGTCTGTTGTTCACCTCTTATCCATGCAAATCTTCTATCAACTATGCTATAGACAAACTCAATTTCCCACGGCAAATTATAAATCCGTGGCGGACTGCAAAGAAAACAGTTAAAGCAATGACTAGGTTCATAGTTTATTTCTTGTACCCTAAATACATTTTACATGGATTTTAGGCTCTTTTTAGTCATTTTCCGTTAATTTGTTACAAATTCAAAGCAAAGTATTGTATCCTGTAGAATATGTTAAGCATTTGAGGGATACAAATAATTTTAATATTTAATTTTCATAGCTGCATTGTCCTTGTTGTAAAATATTGCTTACTTACTTGCTCAATGACACTAGACAATTCCTCAGGAGCTGAAGGAATATTATCTATTTTATCTAACCCGGAGGTTCATTGCCGCGCTTACCTGAGCCCGGCATTCAACCCTATTCTGTGCTAACTCCATCCAATCATCCCTCTCAAATCCTACTTCCCTTAAATCTATCCTAATATTGTCCTCCCACCTTCGTCTAGGTCTTCCACGTGGTCTTTTCCCTTCGGGTTTCGCAGTCAATATTTTTGAGATATGTCTTTCCTCCCCCATTTCATCCTCCGTGATTTAATTACCCTTACCATATTTGGTGAAGAGTACAGGTCATGAAGCTCGTCGTTATGAGTTTTCTCCAGTCTCCATTTTCAACTCTCTTAGGCCCAAATATTTTCCTAAGCCCCCTGTGTAAAGCATTAGATAAATATATTATATTAACTTAATTATATTTATTTGCAAAAATGTCCTTTTTGTAACTACATAACCAAAACTCCAAAATTTTCAAACATGTTTTAAATACGTTTTCTGGTACCCTATGAAACATATAATAAAATTTCTTTAACAAACAAAATGTGTTATTACAGGGCCTGGATTTGAAGGTTTTAACCTATTTTTTCCCCCAGCTTCCTAATTAGAATATTTTAACGTAGTTTCCCGTTTCATGCCCCTTGCTTCCGAATATATGAATCTTAAAGAACCTAAAAAGGGCTAAATCGGACTGAAGGGGCTAAAGAGGACTTTTGTTGAAAATCTAGGGGCTAAAGAAGACTTTTGCAGAAAAACACGACTTTTAAATAGATTTCCAAATTAATGCAAAGGGAAATACATATGTGAATCTGTGCATTTTAAGAAAAGACATAATAAATATTTATTTATAGAACACGCTGAAATTAACGACGTTATTTGTCGCTTGTCTTTGTATCTCGAATATATGCCCCCTCGCCGCCGCAGGAAATGAAACTTGAGCGTGTCTGCAATAGGCCTACTTTGAAATCTGCAACTAATCCATTGTCGTTTCAACCTTAAAATAAAAAGTTGCGACCAATGACAAAGAAGTGTATTAAAGGACACTCGAGTCTACTTTATTTTGTACATATCGGAAGTGAATTGAGTGGCGTATGGAATAATTGTATCATTAAAGGGTAAATATCTCAATTGTTCTTGATATTTTTTGATTGCCGATATAATGAATAGTTACTTGTTTATTTTGTAAAAAGACTGGAATAACTGTGTCAAAATTATAATACAATTTTCGGTGTTAATATTAGTGTTTTTTATGTGTTTAAAACTGCTAAAATTGTTTGTTTAAAGCCCAAAAAGGGCTATTTCACGAAAATAAAAGGATAAAAATCCGGGCCCTAGTTATTACACGTAAAATATTAGAGCTACATACAAAAATCAAGATTTAAAAAAAACCCATGATATTTCCTGTCAGAAGCAGCAAAAACAAAACAAAGTTAAGAAAAAAAGCGTGTATGACCACCTTAATACATACGAATGTAGATTTTACCAAAGCCTTCTGCTCATATAATGACATTGGTCGGCCCACGTCCCCCTGTTCCCCAAAGCGATATTCTTTGTTCACTGGGTTAACAAATGACTGATAGAAAGTAAATTACCGTTCCGTTTCCATGGCAGCGCGCAATTCACATTACGCATGAGGCCGTGCGAAGAAAGAAAGGAAGCAACCCTTCCGCAATCTGCACAGAATTTATGTGAGTGATTAGCCCTTGCAGGGTAAGTATTACCGATAGCAGCGAGCGAGCGGGCTCCATCGCCCTTAATAGGCTTCCGTCCCTGCCTAAACCACATGTCCATATTGCTTTACAACCTTTTTCCTCGCTCGGCTTTTGTTTGATGTGACAGTACGCATTTAGAGCAGGCCGATTCATGGCAGGCGATATTACATGGATTAAAGAGATTAATTCTCTACTTTCTATAGAGCTATTCATATTGTTATTAATTATTCATAATAATTATTGATGTGCCACATTTGGCATTCGACACAATAGCCATTATGCTTTGAAGTGAAAGCATTTTGACATTGTTCCTACAACTTCATATAGGCCTACCGTATTTTATGGACCATAAGACGCACTTTTTTTACTTTGAAAACAGAGCCTAAAAAGTTGGGTGCGTCTAATGGTCCGAAGTACACTAAAAAAAATTAAAATTATGGTAAACTAGCATGTGCCCGCGTCCAGAAAACCACCATTAACGGCCGTGGGTGTCGGCATGCTGACCACATGCCCCCCAATCCTGCCTCTGCCTACGGGAGATGATGCAGCGGTCGGGTGGTAGGCCAAGTCCTTCCGGGGATGTAGCGCCACGGAGTTTAGTTTAGTTTAGCATGTGCCCGCGGCTTCGCACGCGATAATTATTTCAAAAATTAAAAATTAAGAGCATAATAGTTAATTCATTATATTTATTAACACCAAAATCACGTGGACTACATACCACGATTAGATAGCGTCGCCTGGTAAAAGCGACCTCAGATTCGAGGTACTTGGCCCAGAAAACCCCTGTAGCCTATAGTGAGTTTTGTCCAAATCGAACGACGTTTGACCATATTTAGGCCTATATTGATTATCCCTCTTATAATAATAATAATAATAATCCTCTTCGGTGTTGGTTGAAAATGTCATATATCTGCGTGCCTTGACATGATAAACAAATGAGTCGACCAGCGTGAGCTACAACATTCAAGCGATCGTAATGGTTTTATGACAAAAATAGCCAAAGCCTACTGTAATTGATTTGACATTGAAATGTATTACTGAGAACTGATGCTTCGAAAACGCAAAAAATACACGTTTTCTGCCCGTTTTTCACTCATAACTCGCGAATGAAGGCTAAAATTAAAAATGTAGTATGACAGAAACCTTCCCGGGAATGTACCCAACAACTTCCCAAAGTTTCATGGCGATCGGATGAATGGTGTAGTAATGCATAAAGGACACACACACACACACATTCATTTTTATATATATATATAGATATTGCCGGAATACCATAGGCTACTTATAGGTGTTGTAAACGATAAGATAATTACAAATTTTGGCTTAGAGAGTACATGAGTGCACTTGTCGCAATCGTAAAATGAGGGTAGCCAGGTATACAATGCGAAAAGAAAGGAATGTTGAGTTCTTTTATACGAAAGTAGTTGTCTCCGCCGGGTGGTTTAAATGAAGGCAATGACCTCTAACAGTGTTGTCCCATTACACTTACCGTATGCTGAATTGAGGTTTAGAGGGGTGTAAAATTATTTTCAGTCCTTCATGAGAAATCAGTTCAGTTGTTAAAATTTGCGTGATGCCACCTGTACAGAAGAGATTTTCGTACAACGCATGTTTTAAGTTAGAAGTGATTTACACTGATTCCATTGTACAATTTGTTTATGCAATGAAGTATATTATTCCCTTTAAAATACGTCGTTTAGAATCGCATTCAATTTCTTTTCATTTAAATTTCCATCCTAAAATCAATGTGCGTCTTATGGTCCGGAGCGTCTTATAGTCCGTAAAATATGGGTAAATTTTAGGAGAGAGGTTCCATCTGGCGCTGTGGATTGAACTATGGCTTTCTCAGTTTTTAGAGCATTGGCACGGATAGCCGAAGGCCCTGGGTTCAAGTCCCAGTGTCAGAGAAATTTTTCTCCTATAATATTCTCATGCAATGTCCAACAGAGAGAATAATCTGTGGTTCATGAATGCTTATATACCTATCTTGAATGTTACTGTACAATAACAGTGGAAGCCCAGTCACAAAAATGACTAATTATTGTGTCTCACAGTACTGCATATGACATAACTTGTCTGTCAGTGAGGTAGGCCATTAAGGGCAATCAGTCATAGGAGAGAGGTTCCATCTGACGCTGTGAATTGAACTCTGGTGTAGCTCAGTTGGTAAGAACATTGGCACGGATAGCCAAAGGTCTGGGTTTAAGTCCCAGTGTCAGAGGAATTTTTCTCCTATAATATTACCATGTATTGTCCAACAGAGACAATAATCTGTGGTTCATGAATGCATATAGGCTATCTATGTTAGATGTTTTGCTAGCGGTGTTCACCACTGATCAGTATAGACTTCCAAAAACACTCGTAACTCGTAACAGAGTATAGAGAATTGGTTAATGGACTCCTAAAGGAAAATATGTTACTGGTTGAAAAAATAGTTGCTTGCAGTCTATTACTGTATTAGCATATGAGTGGTTCAGTGATTCACAGTTACGTATTATTTTATGAATAAATATTTTAAATTCTGTTTTGTAGTGTATTATCTTATATATGAATAAATAACCTTCATTTAATTCCTTCGGCTACTGTTATCAATCGGTTAATATTATCAGATTAGCTGCGTCCCGAAGTGATCACAATAAGCGGCGTGCACTGTGCTATTGTTTGCATAAAATAACTAATTACGAATATTGTTCCCGTGGATCGTAACTTGACATTCCCACACGCAATCTGGTTGCTATGAAAAACAGAAGAAATCTCCGTGCGGTAAAAATTACAAAAAAGCACAAGTGCCGTAAGTAAAACCATCACAATACAAGCCTTTATGGAAAACCGGAACCAAGGCCTCCCAGTTTAACAGGACAAAAATTCCGTCCCCATAACTACCAACACATGCGAGTCACTTTCTGAAATAAATATCTAGTATCTTCAATAATGTATTTACATAATATTTTCAGCTAATATCTCAATTAATATAATTTAATTGATATAATTAATCATCGTGCAAAAAAATAGCATGCAATACTCGTGCCGTAAGCGCATAACGGATCTCGGAAATTTAAAAAACTCGGCGCGAGCGCCTCGTTTTTTCAAACTCTTTCCTCAAACTAGTATCGCAATATACTATTGAAAATTTGTTAATATGAGGTAATTTGTTTAAATTTTAAAATGATTTGTTAGAAGTTGAGAAATATTTGAGAACAGCCTTCCTTAAGATGAGGAAAAGAGTGAGGAAGTTTATGTTATTCCTTGTAGGATCTATATTACTTCCAAGATACATGATTTAGATCATAGAAAACGTTTGATATGTAATCTGGTTTTAATGTAGGGTTTTAACTTTTGAAAGTTATTGTAAATTGCCTCCCGTATCTGCTAGGTTATAATATAAGAATGGATATCACCTCATTTGAAACTGAACTTTATTGACGTTTTCACTGCCGACACAACCGGTCTGCGTCATAAATCCTATTTTGCAATTGGACTTAAACACTTTTGAGAATGTACATTGTAAAAATAGCAATAACTATGAAACAACAAAAAACTAAAAGATGGGAGTTTTGCTTTTTACAACTAGCTGTAAAATTGGGGCACTAAACTTGCGATTTTAATTTCGCTGGGGCGGGGGGGGGGATGGGAGGGGGGCGTTTCCACCCTATAAGCATAACATGTTAATATCGTAAACCAGGCAGGGGTTGTAAAAAGAATTGAGTTCATGTCATAATGCAATAAGCCGTTATCTGATCACTTTGCGTGGCTCTGCTTTGCATAAGCTGATTTCAATCTGCCAATATGAACTCCGGTTTCGTTTTCATATTTAAATAACTTCGGTCTGTGGCAGTTTTTTAAAAAAAAGTGAAATGTTTTCATTCAAGGTACAAATTGCATTAATAGCTTGTACTGGAGGCCATGAGAAACGTTTAGTTCCGTATCCTAGCAACCGATAACGCTAGCATGGAAACATATGACTGCAGTTAAAAAGTCAAAGCCCTCTGTATCTTTTTCAATTGCAGATATTATAACCAAAGCTGTCTTTATTCAGCGTGGAATAAAACTATGGAGGCCGTGGACACTGACACACAACCATAACGATTCCCATGATATGATGGCTCACATAGACGGTGAGGCAGTGTGCCGAGACCAGCCCCGGGTTATTAAATTGAAAAAGGCAGAAATAAAATAGACGAAACAATAAACTACAGTTTAGCCTTTACAAATTTTTTAAGCAAATGCATACACAGACAAAAAGAAATTCAAGTAGAAATTTAAATATTTATTATTTAAAATTGTTTTTATAATAGCCACTTCCTTCATAGGTAATACCTCGACATATTACAAATTTCTCATGAAATTCGTAATCCCGAGTGGGATTTATTATGGATAGGCCTACCTACCTATAAAATTTGTCAAAAAATGGCACAAAACTAATTTTTTTTGTTTTTTGCATATTAATTAACATCAGTTATTGGCTAATAAAAGAATGCTACATATTTTTGCTTATGTGCATTTAGATGTCCTTAATGTAACCTTTAAGGGCTCTACGCACGGCAACTTTATTAAAACAACACACATGATTTTCTTGGTATATTTAGAATTAAAGTTGCAGTAATTTTCCGAGTAAAGCTGGAACGAAATTCTGTATTTTTCAGACTATTACCTTAAGGAATGCGTCGATTAGTCATATAGAAAGAGCAGGACAGCTTTAAAAGCAAAAATTGTGCCTCAACTTTAAAGTTGATTTTCTCAACATTTTGTTTTCCGCATATTTCATTATTCAGACTGCTTCTTACGTAGAAATTTCCAATCAGTTACTTTGAAATTGTGAACAAAGTCCGTAGACATATCAGCAAATATTTATAACATATTTTTTTAAATATTTCAGCTAAAATATTTATTATAACTCAACGGTATGTATGAAACTGAGCGAAAAAAAAAAGCCAACCTATGACCTATGATCCAGTATTCGCTTTAAAAAGAGTAATTCATTTTAGGGGTTTGTGGCAGCTAGGCCGCTGATTGGCTTTTTTCGAGAGCTAATCAAACTGTTTCGGGGCTCCGAACATCGGAAAATATATTGTAGATATGAATAATGTATAACATTTCTTTCTTAAACTCCGTTCGGCTTTGAGGACTGGAGACAATTAAATTTAATCAAAATACTGACTAAAATTTCCCTCTTTAACTGCGGCTTTGAGGACTGGAGACAAGCAATTACATTTAATATAAATACTCGATAAAATTTCCCTCTTTAACTCCGTTCGGCTTTGAGGACTGGAGACAAACAATTAAATTTAATCAAAATACTGACTAAAATTTCCCTCTTTAACTCCGGCTTTGAGGACTGGAGACAAGCAATTAAATTTAATATAAATACTCAATATAATTTCCCTTTTTAACTCCGGCTTTGAGGATTGGAGACAAGGAATTAAATTTAATATAAATACTCACTAAAATTTCCCTCTTTAACTCCGTTCGGCTTTGGGGACTGGAGACAAACAATCAAATTTAATCAAAATACTCACTAAAATTTCCCTCTTTAACTCCGGCTTTGAGGACTGGAGACAAGCAATTAAATTTAATATACCTAGGTAAATAGGCATACTCAATAAAATTTCCCTCTTTAACTCCGTTCGGCTTTAAGGACTGGAGACAAACAATTCATTTAATCAACATACTCAATAAAATTTCCCTCTTTAACTCCGTCCGGCTTTGAGGACTGGAGACAAGCAATTAAATTTAATATAAATACTCAATAAAATTTCCCTCTTTAACTCCGTTCGGCTTTGAGGACTGGAGACAAACAATTAAATTTAATCAAAATACTCACTAAAAGTTTCCTCTTTAACAACAGCTTTGATGGCTGGAAACAAGTAATTAAATTTAATACACATACTAGATAAAATTTCCCTATTTATCTCCGTTTAGCTTGACACAGGAGAGTAACAATTAAATTTAATATAAATAAACAATAAAATTCCCTCCTTGCTTGAACTCAGCAGGCATTGAAGGGCAATTTGTCTTCACTGACCTGGGCAGAGCGTGGCGCTAGTGAAGACGGATACAAGAGGAGGAGGGGACGGCATTAATCCCATTGCGTAATTTACACTGTCAATTACCCGCTATCTCGTACCGTTTGTCTTCATTCAGCCTCCCTGCCTATCCTTGTTAACTGCCTCGTTAGTCAGCCATCTTGTGGTGTAAACCTTTCAGCGATAGTACCTGGGTGTAATCCCGACACAACACATACCTCAAGGAAATTTAAACTCCCTATATAAAGACTTTAATGATACTTTGAGAATTAAGATTTTTCCCTGCTATGAATCGACCGATTTCCTCGAAATTTCGGGCTTATCTTTTTTTACGTTGTTTTGCAGAGCCACGTTTTTAATCCCCTCTTGTGAGGATTCCGACCACGAAGAGTCATCCATTCTCATATTATATGCTTAAGAGAAATTTTAAACATTCATTAAAAAATAAAATTTCTAGCTACCGAGCGAGGTGGACGAGATGGTAACGTCATGGACTCGCATTCGGGAGGTCCCAGGTTCAAATCCCGTGACCTGCCAATTTGACATAGGTTTTTTTTAATGGTTTCCCCAGTCGTAAAGGCAAATGCCGAATTGGATATTTACATTAATTTCATCCTGTTTCTTATCCATTTAAATTAATATCAGTTGAGATTTACTCCATAAAATACACTAACAATAGAAAATAATTGACAGTCAATAGTTCCATGGCCTACCCTACTGTATAGTCACAGATCCCGAACCCCTGATAATAGCCTCGAAGCTAAAAGGAGTATAAACACAGCTGAATTAATATATAGCCTATATTAGGTATGTTAGAATGGCACGGATGTAGGAGAATTGTGAACCGAAAGATAGAATTACGAAAAGATTTTCAAAATTTCACTATAGCCTACCATTAATAAATCATTAAAAATTTTATAAAAACTACGAAAAGCGAAGAAAATATCCCTAAATATGTGTTTCAAATTTCAGTATGATATGTCCCAAACTATAGGAGATATGGAATTGCAAATATGTCAGTGTAAATCTCCCACCGTCTCCCCTTAAAGCAAAAAAGAGAAACAATGAAAGGCATTCTTTGACCATAAATTATGTATGTCCCTTCTATATCATGAGAGAGGGAAATTTTACGCATGGTACCACTGTTATGAACACTTGAACGAAGAATTCCGATGCAACTCAAAGACACGCAGGTTGCCGAATGCTCGGGCTATGTCCGGTAATCGGACCAGTGGACCGGAACTTTATGATTGGCGGCTTTCCTTTGTACTCCAATAAATTGTCAATTTCAGTTCGTCATCATTTTAGCAGGACAATGGGAGCCGCACGCTATTTAAATATATACACAGTCACTGCATTAACATAGAAAACAAAAATACAATATTTATTGATTTTATATGTATACATGAATGTAACCACATTTATATGGGTTATAAAGTCCTTTGTGGCTAGTAAAATATTTCGTTATATCCGTACAAAAACGCTTCATGTAACAAAAACCTTCAAATAATATTTTCAAGACATATTTTGCGTAACTAGTCAGTCTTTCGTTCGCAGCAGACACCATGTAAATAAATAAAATCAGGTAAACTGATGTAGGTAATGCTTTAGTTTAATCAGTGATAATTGCAATTATGATATGCAGAAAATAAGTGTTTTTTTGTTTGTTTGTTTGTTTGTTTTTTTTTTTTTTTTTTTTTTTTTTTTTTTTTTTTTTTTTTTTTTTTTGTAATCTATCTCCGAGTTAAGCTCCAGATCGACTCATTAAGGAGGGCTTACGGAAGAACAAAGGTCTAGTTTGATAAGCATAGGCTATGTGAAGAAATATGTGGGTAGTGTTATTTGTCAAAGCTAACTGTATTGCACCTTCCAAAGCCGTATATGAACACTATAAAACAATATGTTGTCATGACAACTGATTTGCATTTGATAAATTATGTTCGCAGCAGACACCATGTAAATAAAGAATGGCCTAGTTCCATAAGGGCGTAAGGCACAAGGACATAGTTGCCACAAACCTTGATGTTTTTAAACAGTGTTACCACTCACAAGTAGGTGGTTTAAAGTTTAATTTTATAACATGTAACTTATCTTTGAAGGACAGGCTAAATTAGTGTTTTGCAAATTTACAAGGTAGAGTGTATTGGGATTTTTTTAAAACTAGAGGTACCTAATCATGTAAAATAAAAACTGAAGTACTTTTATAGTAGCAAAATCTTTTTATTTTGTATCATATTATTTGTTTTTACTTTATTTTAGTAAAAAATCTGTATCATACAGTGACGATTGCATGTTTGCCAATGAATACCAGTATAGTCATTTATAAAATAGATAAGCAAAACAATCTATTTTGAGTGAAGTTACACTTCAGAATGCAAGTTCAGTTTTTATAAACATTTGCTTGGATGGTAGCACTGCAGATAATAAAAACAGTTGGTAAACACACCTGAATAACAGATAGGAAGTGTGCCTTACGCCTGTATGGAACTGTCATGAAGTAGAATGAATGTAAAGTCTCACAGGTCTTTTCTTATAACTGAGCAGAGGGTCAAGGCACAAGTACAAATAGTTCACTGAAGATATAAGAAATGTTAAAAACTCAAAATTAAAGGTTTGTGCCTTACGCCCTTATGGAACTAGGCCCTTCATTATGAAATCAAGTGAACTGATGTAACAAAGTGCCAGAATGTTTTTGTTTAATCAGTGATAACTGCAATTATGATATGCAGAAAATAAGTTATTTTTGTTATCGATTTCCGAGTTAAGCTACAGATCTATTCATTAAGCAGGGCTTACAGAAGGACAAACGTCTAAAGTTTGATGCTTAACCTTAATTCAAACTCGTATACACTGATATAAGAAATGCTTAAAATAATTATGTGAACTTTTAATAAAATACACTGGTAAAGAACTCCGCTTAATGTACGTAGGTCTAATTATTTGACAGTAATATACCTTCTGTATATAACAGTATTATGTAGTACTCATTTACACTCGATCAACGAAATAAACACCTGATTGCATTGGAGACAAGGCCCTCAATGATTAAACAACGTGACTTTTAATTTATTCGTTACTCCGGTACCGGTCAACCGATTTGGTCCGAAATAAATAGGCTTCTTCCCATGGAAGTTATAAATGTGTATACCAAGTTTCATGAAAATCTAATAAAGTGTATTTGAGTCATAAAGTACTACACTGGCACTTAATAAACTATGGCCGTAATCATTATGTTAACTGTTTTCTGTGCAGTCCGGCATGGGTTTGTATATTGTGTGAGAAATTGAGACTCGTGCATTTGAGGGTTTTTTTATGTCTGTTTTGATAAAATTTTTAATTGTTCCGCCTCGTTACTTAAATTGGGGACATGGCCTCCTTGCAACCCAAGCATTTAAATTTGTATGTTATTACTTCCTCTGCCCGTACCATAGGTACTATAGGTAGAGGAAGTATTGTTTTCGACCCCCCAAATTCGAAGTTGTATTTAACATAATAATACGTTTTAAGGTCCCCTCAATCCAAAAATACTATTTTCAGAAACATGTATGTGTGTGTGTGTGTGTGTGTCTGTGTGGATGTCTGTGAACAGCTTAACTCCAGAACGAAAACGTTATGAAGCCAAAATTTTGTATTTAGGTTAGGTACTTTCTGAGGATGTGATCCGAAGATTGGCGACAAGTTTCTCTTATTTTTAAGATGTTACATTAAAAAAATTATGTTTTATCAATTTTCTCGAAAACGACTTAAAACATTTTTCTTTAAATTTTGCACATGGATTGCTTATACTAAGAGATAAAACTTTAATTTGAAACACTTTTTCGAAATAATTCTCTGAAGGGTAGTTATAAGTCACCCATTCTAAATACGCGCTCTTTGGAATACGGCCTCTTGTAATAGAAAATCGTACGAAAAAAATTGTATTTGGGTTAGGTACCTTTTGGGGATGTAACACGAAGATTGGCGACGACTTTGTCTTTATTTTAAGGGACTTTACCTGAAAAAAAATTTCGTTTGTCGCGATTTTCTCGAAAACGGCTCCATACTAAAAGGTTAACTTTTATTTGGGCAGAAGAATTTACCCGAATTTCACATAACATTTTTTAACATTTTTTTTGCACGACGTAACTAATTAGTGGTACTTACGAATATTGTTGCCGTGGATCGTAACTTGACATTCCCGCACGCAATCTTGTTGCTATGGAAACAAAACAAATTTCCGTGCGGTAAAAATTACAAAAAGCACAAGTGCCATAAGTAAAATCATAATACAAGCATTTATGGACCAAGGCCCTCTAGTTTGTGGCGACTTTAACAGGACAAATATTCGGTTCCCATAACAACCAACATATGCGAATCACTTTCTGAAATATAACATCCATCTTCAATAGTGTATATACATAATATTTTCAGCTAATATCTCAATTAATGTAATTAAACTGATATAAATAATCATCGTGCAAAAAATAGCATGCAATACTCGTGCCGTAAGCGCATAACGGATCTCGGAAATTGGAAAAAAAAACTCTTTCCTCGATCCGTAAGCAGCACTTACGGCACTTGTATCGCAATATAGTGTAAAGTTTCATTTTACTGACCGAGGCCCTTTAAGGTAAAAATGATAGCAGCCAATGTGTTTTGTCATGGAGAGATACAGGGAAAGACAGAAGAAGATAGAGATATTAGTCGTATTTAGAATAGTTATTGATGCCAGGTGTAATTAAACATTTGTCTCTTGTGTTCGTTCGTCCAGGCGAATCAGAGCGTCTCTCTGCATGGACGGTCCTCGGTTCGAATTTCGCTTTCTGTCACCTCATTACTACCAACTTCACACCATTGAAATCCCCACAAACGTGTAAATAACAGCTATAATGACAAATGCCTGCGCTCGCTGCTGTCACCATAGCAACGCATTATCCACGCCACTCCAGTCTGCAGAAATTCACCGTCCAATTATGACGGCTATTTTCTGTATATTAAACAGTTTTAGAAATAAATGTATGTTTTGAATAAACAGCCTGTTTCATGGAATTAATTAATAACATTAGTAAACATGACAATACCGGGGAAGGCTTGGAGGCTTAAATCTAGGGTTCGGATATTTATGACTAGGGGCGGATTTCTATGATCTAAAAAATAGGATATAGGCCTATGCATGCATTTATGACCTAAAAAGCATTAAAATATGACCAATAAAATTTATAATATGACTTTACCACTTACACATTGTGTATATAGGCTATATTTTAAAGTTTCATTACAATTCATTTTATTAAAATATAATGTTAATTATTTAAAATATCTGTAAATTCTCAAAAAGTATCATGATAATGCAAAATTTACAAAATATGATATGAAACTTCAAAATTTCTTTAATATGCACAAAAATGTGCCGAAAATGTGACCTAAATGTGCATATTCATACTAAATATGCTACAATAGTTGAAAATTTCCTAAATATGCAGTTATGTGCACAATAAAAGCCGTTCCATTTTCACCAGGATGCTTGGAATCGGGTTTAAATTAGTCGGAAACCTGAAATAATGCAAAGGGGAAAAATATGTCATGTCATAGAAACCGCCCCTGTTCATGGCCTATTATAGTGGAAAATATGACAGCAAATATGTCCTTAAGGGGGGAACATACAGCTTTCGATGCTGAAAAATAGGTGAAGTTTCATTTTTTTTTTCTCAGCAATGAATTGTTCTGTAGCCTTGCAATCTGGCATGCTCTATATTGACTAGTTCTTCAATTGCATACTATTTTCAGAATTAGGCTAATTTAATTACAGTGATGGGTAGTTATCATTTTTAAAAAAGGCAGCCAAATTTTGTGCACTGAAGTGCCGTTTCCCCTGTTAATTTTCATAAATACCAATATTTCCGATTGATTCTTTTTTCTATCTATTTGTAAATATCATATGAACAACATAATCTAGGATCTTTGGATTATCTGCAGTATAAATATATATATTTTTTTAAATAATTCATCACTTGTTAATTTTTTTTACAAATATTTTAAAAAACTATTAAAGTTACTAGAATGATTCTAAATAGTGTTGTTCCTTAATATCAAATATATTTGCATGCAAAATTTCACTGCAATATGTTAATAAATGTTTGAGTTATGAGGGAAACGGCACTTCAGTGCACAAAATTTGGCTGTCATTTTGTAAAGATAATTACCCATTAACTGTAATAGTTAAATTAATTCTGAAAATAGTATGCAATTCTAGAACTAGTCAATATAGAGCATGCCAGATTACAAGGCTGGAGAACAATTCATTGCTGAGAAAAAAAAAATGAATCATCACCTATTTCACAGCATCGAAAGCGTTATGTCCCCCCTTAAAAATGACTAAATGTCACCCAAAAATCCTAAATATGAATAAATAAAAGAGCATAGGCCTATTTTCTAAAAATAAGCGTTCAAATTTATTGATGCTTGGATTTCCAAGTTTTGGATATCTATCTATCTTTACCTTAGTTTTTCACCTCTCCCTTTTAGGGACATTTAAGCGACCTGTCGGGAGAGGGATTATCTTTGGATCACATACATTTTTTTTTGACCAGACAAGGACATGGAGGGCCTCCCCGGATGAGTGATCAGCCCAATGCCGGGGCCACCTCCGAGACAACACGAACACATAGGACAAGACACACCATTCACACACACTCCAAACAAGGGGAGGATGGGATGAAGATGATAATGACGGCCAGATAATATCCAGGGACCACAAGGGCCTAAAGTTAACTGACATTTGTCTCACAGGTGAGGAAAACTCCGGAAAAACCCACACATAGGTAACTTGTCCCGATCAGAAATTTTGGATGTAAGTTTAAATATTTTATAGAAGTACAGAATGAAGTTATGGTTGAGGTAGGCAATTGTGGTGCAGCCTGTAAGCAGGATAATATACATTTAAAACAAACAAACAGAATCCTAGCTTATAATAACATTTAGGGATTTCCATAATGGATAAAACATGACGTACTCAATATCGCCAATAATGAAATTTGTCCCGGCCAACCAACTTTAACCAGCTTTGCATATATAAAACATGGATACCTCGTCCACCATCCATGTTTTAATGTCTGCAGCCCCTTAATATTATTATTATTATTATTATTATTATTATTATTATTATTATTATTATTATTATTATTATTATTATTATTATTATATTTCTGACTTAGTGAAGGCCTCCTAAACCCCATGTAAAATTCCACTCTTCAACTCTTTCTACTTTCTGCTGCATAGCCATTTCATAATTATGGGTGGGACATTCTAGCATATTATGACACGAATTTTTATTTTTTACATATCAGAAATAATGAACTAGAACTCTTCTGCTCATTTTGTGAATTTTACTATTCCTTCTCCTCCATACTGCATGGAAAACATTAGCCTATTTAAAATTGATTATAAATATTTAAAATTTGTTTTTCAAAATTTATTATGAGTGGGACGTATTTTGGACAACGATTTTGATGGTGCACAAAAGCAGTTCTTTGCTGTTCTGCTATGTTAGGGCCTTAATGTTGTTTTTAATGAATATATGAGGGATTAAATATACATTATAAACTATTTCCAGATTGCCAGAACATTTATTTAACTCTTAAAATAATAATTTAACAAAACTATCATCATTACGGGTGGGAGAAATGTCACTGTTTTTCTATTTTACATAGTAATTAGCCACACATATTTTTTGAAGTTAATCTTATACCAAATTGAACCTTAAGAAATATATTTTCTCAAATCAAAAAGGTCATAGCTCATTACACTTGATTACTTAGTTTTAATGGGTGTTAATCTCTATATATATAAAAGGCTTTGTCCTGACAGACAGGAATCAACGTAGAGCCTAAACTATAACAGGTAGAGACTTGGAATTTTGACAGTACCTTCGATTCATAATGTAAGTGCTCACTAAGAAAGGATTTTGAAAAATTCTGATTTTAAATGCCAAAAATCAAATGTTTTTGAGAATACTTAATCCCTTCTTAAGCTATGTTCACACTGAGGAATTTGTTGCAAGATTATGTGTCTGGGTACATGTATAGCAACCTATTTGCCACAAGTCGTAAACCTATTGAACATATTCCTAGTTCTCGGACACAAACAGTGAATAAAATGTACCAGAAACAAGGTTTCGCCACAAGTTCTTGTTTACGCTCCGAAAGCGAAAACATTGAACAGATCCCAGCGAAAATACTATTTGCGAATGTGCTATATCATGTTTCTTGTGACAGTTGACTCTGTTTGTGGTTATGATCAATCCCATGAGATATATTGCTACGTTCACGCTGTTTATTTTACGAAATCGCCGATATTTTGCTATGGAGTGCTCTAAATAGAACATAAGTCGATGTAGAAGTATTCTCCCTCACATTCATAATCCCTTTGCAGAAAATTTGAATTTAGGCCTAAGTTATAGGCACACTTCTTCCTTGAAGAGATTCTGTGTTTAATATGAAATAATCAAGAGAACATCTACATGTGCTTACTGAAAAAATTGATGAAATAGAAAAGATATTAGAACAGTATCAGAATTGAATTAGGCCTAGGCGGGATTCGTGGCAGATGATGTGTCTGTGTAGATCTTGAAGCATATTTTCAACGAAGCTGTCACATATAGCCTAATATGTGGTAAATTAAGGGTAGGCACTTCTAGCACCTCTTATAAACAGTTTAAGCACAATAATATACAATTTTAGTATGGATTATACATAGGGCCCTGATTTATTGGGTGAAATAAAATGGCTGATTTCGGTGTTAACTTCCTTCTATTTCGGTGGGTATTTCGTGAAATAAATTACTTTACACTACATTGGGAACATTGCGCAATGATAAACGTTGGTTCTTTATTTACATGAACTAACACCCCCCCCCCCCCCCCAATTCTATATTCTTCTGCTCTTACGAACTGAAGTAACTTTCGATTTAGGCATGATTAGAGTTAATGTTCTAATATAATGACGAGAAATATTATCGTAATTTATACTAAACTCCATCAGATAGCCATTTGCAAACAGAAGTGCCAACCATACCACTGTGGATAAAAGACGAAATCTGTTGAATACAAGTAACAAACATTCTACACTCTTATGCTGTAGGCCTAATCCATCATATGCATCGCTAACTTGGCAAAGAGATAGCAGGAAAGGAGTGTACTCAACAGTACAAACCAGGTGACAGGCAATCTTTGCGTAAATTCTGCAATTTTTGTAATCGATCACAAATATCGATATATTGGTAAATCTTCGACAGCCACAGAAACAGCAGAAAAAAAGCATGTTGCTAAGAAATAAAAAATACAGTACACCAAAACACAATATTGTGATTTTAAGGCACATTTTCGTGCACATTTCTCACTTTACGGAAAGAAGGGGCATATTTCGCGCTTATAGACAAATTTCGCGGAATCGAGTAAATTTCGCGATATTTCGTGGATTCAATTTGGTTCATATTGGTATTTTAAGCATATAAAAGCTAAATATAGCTAGGGGAGGTTGTTTTATAAAATTTCGCGCTTATCGTTGTTACCAAAAAATACGGCCCCTAATTATACAGTTATTTTGCGAGGTTAAACAAACCCTTTCTCTATCGACTACAATGGATCGAAGTTATCGGCTATCGTTTCAACACCTGCCGATCGGCTTGACTGCGAAACTGCGGGCTCATAAAACACGCTCTGCTAAAGAAAGTTAAGCAAGCTTGAATTTACAAAAATTTATGCGACCGAACACATCTTTAAAGTTAAAATATTAATGGTTAATAAACCATTCTTACCGTAAAATTCAGAATTAAAAATACTGACTGCCCAGATAAATATAAATCCCCGCTTTTTACTGCCGACTAACGTGATCCTATAGCTCGGAAGATTTAATCAGCATTAGTACAGTATAATATTGTCATTTTCTTCCGCAAATTGAGTGTTTGTGGGTTACAAACTTGTTCTGGGTGAATCATCAATTCATTTAAAGCAGAAAAAAGCAAACGTTTATGCATCTAAAGCCATACTTGTGCCTGACAACAAATTCCTCAGTGTGAACACTCACATGGGATATTTGTGCAAAGAACATGTACTTAGGATAAGTATCCAGATACAAGAATCACGGAAATGGATCTGGAATTTGTTTGGAGTATTTGTGTCTGCAACAAATTCCTCAGTGTGAACGTACCATTACACAGAATTATAGAATCCGAATCACATTTGACATTAAATCATATTGTTGCCAGTGGGTTTCAGATGGGTTTGGAATTAAATTAAATGGAAGTTTGACAATTACAGTTGGCTTTGTCTATTTATGTCATACCTTGAAATAAAACTTTCGTGATCGCTTGAATGTTGTAAGCCCTAATATGGTCAAACATTGTTCGATTTGGACGAAGCTCACTGTACAGGGGTATTCTGGGCCAAGGAACTCGAATCTGAGGTCGCTTTTACCAGGCGACGCTATCTAATCGTGGTATGTAGTCCACGTGATTTAGGTGTTAATAAATATAATGATTTAACTATGATGCTCTTAATTTTTAATTTTTGAAATAATTATCGCGGGCGAAACCGCGGGTACATGCTAGTCATGCTATAAATGTCAAAAAAGAATCAACTGCAATGCAATAAATAAATAATAGGAAAAAATTTACGCATGAAACAAGTTAAAATACACATAATTCCGTAATAATTAGTAAATTTGAGGTTTTAAACTTTTATTTGACTACCCGATTACACTGGTTTTATAACATCAATCTTTGAGGGGAAAATTCCCATATTAAGAAATGTTTGTGCATCTTTTAACTCTCCCCAGCTTGTTTTCTCCTTGAAGCCATCCAGCATTTCAAATTTTCTTCGACCAAGTATTTTTGTTATTTTTATTTTTCCTTCAATTACATCCTTAGAAGAGTCCTTTTCTTCTCACGATGTGTCCTATCCAGTTAGCTTTTCTTTTCCTTACAATTTCAATATGCATCTTTTCCCATCCACTTTTCTTACAATTGCAAATAATTTCTTCATTCGTTATTCTGTTTGTCTGTTTGTCTGTCCATCGTATACAACGATTATGCTGAGAGGACACAAACACGAACTGAGAAGGCAAGTAAAGTGTGTACATATGTGTCTATGAAACCACAACAGTTGGTAAAGAATAGGCACATAAATCCCAAGGTCGTGGGTTCCTATTCCCAGTTTCGATTAATTATTCTCCTAAGATATTCTAAAAAAAAAATCATTTGTATATTATCTTACTTGAATCTTCGGCGAGCGATAGAATTAGCGGCGAGAGCAAAATAAATTGTCTCGGGTAAGTAGGCCTACCCTATCCCCGCACACTATGCCCAATAGAAATCTGGTATGTGAATATATTATTATATTTTATTGTTGAAATCCTCGTTAATTTAACTCTTAAATTGATCAACTAAATTTATACAATTTCACGTAAAATTACAGAATAGGCTACAAGAAATAAATTAAGGGCCTAATTATTGTGTTAAGTGTTTTCTATGCAGTCCGGCTTGGTTTTATAAATTGTGTGAGGAATTGAGTCTCGTGCATGTTTAATTTTAACTAAGTCTGAATCTATCTATCTTCTATCTATATTAATAAAAGGAAGTGTCTGTCTTCCTTCTGTCTGTCTGTCTGTCTGTCTGTCTGTCTCTACTCAACGCAGAGATCTGAAATTTTAAACGTAGGTGGACTGAAGGGTCGGAAAATGCACCTCGAAGCCGGAATTTTAATTTTCGCTTTCGTTCGTGAGTTATGAGTAAAAACGGGCAGAAAACTTGCGTTTTTTGCGTTTTCGAAGCATCAGTTTTCAGTTATACATTTCAATATCAAATCAATTACAGTTGGCTTTGGCTATTTTTGTCATAACTTGGAAATAAAACTTTCGCGATCGCTTGAATGTTGTAAGCTCTAAATATGAGCAAACATTGTTTTATTTGGACGAAACTCACTATACAGGGGTATTCTGGGCCAAGGAACTCGAATCTGAGGTAGCATACTGTATGTTCCCTGCCAGTTCATACGGTACGGACCGTGTAAAAACATCTTAGTTAGCCTCACAGCATTCAATGCGTTAATAAGAGCAACGGAAGGCGAATGTAGTTATTCCAGCAAAAAGGTTGGTGGTAGTAAAGTGATTCACAGTCAAAGTAGGGAAATAGCGTGGAATGTATATAGGTTAGGGCTATTATGAACCGCATAGTTTGGAATGAATAGTACAGGCAAATAGGCTACTATAGAGACAATACCGGACACTTACTGGTAGAGAAATGGGGGACAGATTTTGCAGCACTCCTGGTGGCACAACCTAGAAACTTGGGGCAAAATTAATACATTCAAAACATATATAAACTGTAATATGCTATTCTGAGCCATTAGGTAGATACCCCTTATACATAACATGCCGAGTCTGGCTATTTCGGCTCTTCTATTAAAAACTGTTTAACATATATGTATCTAGATACTGCAATTGTATTCAGTAGTAGCAGGTTGGGCCGCTAGATGGTGCTCAAAATATTGTCCCCCGATGTATCGCAAAGTGTCCTGTATTGGTCTAGATTGTATTTGGTACAGGTCATACATTCTCTTCTGGCTTTACTCCATTGCTACCGGCGGACGATAAGCTATCTGCGCGTCTTTGGTTCAAGTCCTAGCGTCCCAGTTATCCATATGTGTCTATGAAACCAGAACAGTTAGTAGAACATCGGGCAGTAAAGCCCAAGGTCGTGGGTTCCTAATCCCATTGTCAGATCTAAGATATTCTGAAAAAATACTTTGTATATTAAGTTATCTTACTTGAATCTTCGGCGAGCGATAGAAGTAGCGGCGAGAGCAAAAAAAATTGTCTCGGGTACCCTATTCCCGCACGCTATGCCCGATAGAATTCTGGTTCCCACTCTATCTGAATATATTATTATATTTTATTGTTGAAATTCTCCTTAACTTATCTTTTGAATTGATAAAATATTAAATTAATACAATTTCACGTAAAATGACAGAATAAGCTACAAGAAATAAACAAAGAACCTAATTATTCTTTTAAATCTTTTCTTTGCAGTCCGGCTTGGTTTTATAAATTGTGTGATCAATTGAGTGTAGTGCATGTTTAATTTTAACTCAACTGTCCGGATTTCTGAAATTTATCGAATATTTCCCTCAAATACTTCTTTACTCTATGCATGGCCAACAATACATCTTTCTCACTTCACATTCTTATATAGAATAAGAGACCGTATTGCAAACAGCGCGTATTCAGTTATTCGCCAGGCAAGACAGAGTTACTACAAACAGTGGGTGGCTTAAAACACCCTTAGAGAATTTTCTTGAAAAAAAATTTCAAATAAAAGTTTTAGCGCTTGGTTTAGGCACTCCATGCACAAAATTTAGAGAAAATCGTTGGAGCCGTTTTCGAGAAAATCGAAAAAAAATTCTTCCTGTCCCTTTAAATATAAGAGAAGGTTGTCGCCAATCTTTGTATCACAGCCTCAGAAGGTACCCAACCCAAATACAAAATTTTGTGTTAGGACGATTTTCCGTTACAAGAGGCCGTATTGCAAAGAGCGCGTATTCAGAATGGGTGGCTTGTAACTACCCTTCAGAGAATCTGTTCGAAAAAATGTTTCAAATAAAAGTTTTAGATCTTAGTATAAGCAACCCATGTGCAGAATTTAAGAAAATTGTTAAAGCAGTTTCCTAGAAAATCGCGAAAAACGAAAATTTCTTCATGTAAAGTCCCCTTAAAAATATGAGAAACTTGTCGGCAATCTTCGTCTCGATATACATAGGACTAATATTTCATTTTGAATCCAGAGTTGTGTGGGAGTTGCAGAGCGACACATATCCCGGTGCTGCGCTGTACTGGCCTGACACCTGGTGGCCGGCAGCGAAATTACACAGCAGGCCGCGTTTCAGATGTCAATCAACATCTAAACGCTGAGATCTGGCCCCAGGCGCAAGTTTGACAGACATGGCCTGCAAAACAAGTGAACACCATGTTGTCTCTGTCTAAGCCTCCTACGTTTCACAAATAACAGAATAGTGAGACTCGAATGTTTTCGTTTGTCAATTATTAGTTCGATTCTCAGGAATTTCCAACTCGCTCTCTTAGTAGAAATTAATTCAGAATTGAAAACTTTTATTTACCCCTCGAATCCGAAATCGTTTTCTAGAAGGTGTGTCTCCTTGAATCTCTCTCTCCTCCGTTTTCTAAAGGATGACCTCAACGAGTCTGTAAGCATCTTCTCCTTTTGACGTTTTAGAATTTAAATAGTATATTGCGACACAAGGGCGGAAAGGCACGTTTACGGGTCGAGGAAACAGATTGAAAACCCGAGGCGCAGCCGAGGGTTTTTAAGTTTTCGAGACCCGTAAATGCCTTTACGGTCCGTGTGTTGCATGCTATTTTTTGCACGACGGTTACTTATATCAATTTAATTATATTAATTGTGATATTACCTGAAAATATTATGTAAATACAGACTTGAAGAATGGTGCTTATTTCAGAAAGGGATTCGCATTTGTTATTGTTTATGGCAACCGAATATTTATAAAGCGGGGAGGCCTTGGTCATTTCTGCTCGCAAATAAGCATTTGCGGGCGGTAAAGTAACTTTCCGCCCGTCGCCCCTAGCAACAAGATTGCGTGTGGTAATGTCAAGTTACGAGCCATGTAAACAACTGTCGTAAGAAACACTTACTAGCTAAGGAGTGCAATTGATTTCTGAAAATTCCGTTCCATCTTCTACAGCTAATTTCCCGTCTAAGATATTGAAAAAGTCTAAACATTTTCAAATATAATAGAATGATTGTCAGTTTATAACTTAAGCCGGAACTTGAATATTTAAACAATTAACGATATAAATAACACTAACATTGCAATGAATAATGAGGGTGAAATGAGCTGGACATGTTGCGTGCTTGGGGGAGGAAAAACGTATCTCAAAAGTATTGACTGGGAGACCCGAAAGGAAAAGACCACGTGGAAGACCTAGACGTAGGTGGAAGGACAATATTAGGATAGATTTAGGCCTAAGAGAAGTAGGATTTGCGAAGGATGGATGGATGGATGGAGTTAGCACAGAATGGGATTGAATGGCGGGCTCAGGTAAGCGCGGCAATGAACCTTCGGGTTCCACAAAATAGATAGGCTATTATTCATTTAGCTTGCTTAGGTATTGTCTATTGCCATTGAGTAAGTAAGTAAGGTATAAGAGCAGATGTATTTAATACAGTTAGTTTTAATATTATACAATTAGCTTATGGTCTTGGACTCGCATTCGGGAGGTCCCAGGTTCAAAACCCATTGCCGGCCGATTTGACACGAGTTTTTCATGGTTTCCCCAGTAGTAAAGGCAAATGCCGAATTATATTGTTATCGCCGTTATTTCACCCTGTGTCATATCCATTAAAATTAATATCAATTGAAATTTACTAACGCCATAAAACACATCAACAATAGAAAACAGTTGCATGCTACTGGTATAGCCTACATATAAACCCGAACTTCTGATTTCACCCGATATTCAAAGGAGTGTAAAAAATCCCTTTAGGCTGGCCTACAGGCTGAGGTAGATTTCGCAGTGCTTTTGGTTTAATTTATTGTCGCTGCGCAGCACTCTTCATCTTTAGCCTTGGCATGATAAGCCCGCAATAATAACTGCAAAAAAGAGGAAAGAGCACTTTTTCAAACATTCAAATCTCGCCTTATATGAGAGCTATCGAGAAACTAGTTATTGATTTGTAGAGTACTCATCAAGAGCCTTTCAACGATACCCCACAAGACGTGGTTACAAACATTTTGAATTTCCATCCCCACACCCACCCCCACTCGTACCCATAAAATCCCCGAATCGTTAGTGTCAATGTGAACTCCATAGGGAGTACTCAAATTTATTCAAACAAAGTTTCCCTCTATACTTCGTAGGGGCCGAGATTTAAAGTTTTCAAAATTTCAGCCCCCTCCCCCGACCACCCCCTTTGGCCAATTTTGCTCATTAACGAACTTGTCCGAACTATTGGGCCTAGAAATAACATAATAAAATTTGGTTCAAATATCTTCAAAATTACGGCCGCTAGCGTGTAAAGATATATATATATATATATATATATATATATATATATATATATATATATATATATATATATATATATATAAATAGATATATATATATAAATAGATATATATATAAATATCACAGGTGGTGGTTTCGTACTTAGGGAAGCATGAAACGTAGGCTAAAGATATGAAAGAATTTTTCGAAAATCATGACATGGTATCGATTGCAATAGGTAGATTTTTCTTCGATATCCACCTAAAAGCTGAATTTAGAAAATAGCTTAGGCCGAGGCCATGCATATCAAAACATAATTTAGATGTAATTATAATCTTTGCCTCTATGTTGAATAATTACAAACATAGTTGAGGCAGTGAAAACAGAAATGGAGAAAGAAGATATTATGCACACAGTTTTTATTAAGTGCCAGGATGGTACGGTACTTTCTGAGAGTGGTGGACGGAAAATGTCTGTCCGTCTGTCTGTCTGTACGCGCGATAACTCAAATACGCTTTATCGGGTTTTCATGAAACTTGGTATACGCATTTATAACGTTCATGGGAAGAAGCCCATTGGCATTGGACCAATTCGGTTGACCGGAACCGGTGTAATGTCCAATGTAGTGCCTATTTTATGGTAAAAATAAAGAATTTAAGTTATCAAATGCAAATAAGTTCTCATGACAACATATTGTTTTACAGTGTTCATATACGGCTTTGGAAGTTGCAATACACTTAGCTTTGACAAATAACGCTACTCACATATTCCTTCACATATGCCTATCAAACTAGAGCTTTGTTCTTCCATAGGCCCTGCTTAATGAATCGATCTGGAGCTTAACTCGGAAATCGATTATAATAATTGCTTATTTTCTGCATATCATAATTCCAATTATCAGTGTTTAAACAAAAGCATTCAGGTATTTTGTTACATCAGTTTACCTGAATTTATTTTCTGTGAAACATGAATAGAAATAGACCTACTGAAAGGAGCAACCGTGCAAGAAAAACCCCGAGATATTAGGAGAATGGAGACTTCTTCTGGTTAGAGCTAGAATATGTAAAACCTGTTTATGCTATTTTTGTTGCAAAAATAAGCGATTTAGACATTTTTAACATTGAACAGGGCCCGCTATTGCATATTTTGATCCCAGAACGTAATTTTAAGGGGCTGAATATAGTAGAACAGTTTAAACTACTGTTGTGAAGTTGCTGAACAGGTTGTATTGAAGAAAAGAGAGGGGAGACCTGTAGAATTCATCGCATGTAAATCCTGATTGTTTATGTACGTATCGAATTTACATTATCCCTTTTCAGCAGACAGCGAGGTTGTCCCTGAACAAGATTTGAAACGCTTGGAAGGAAACATCAAAGAACTTTCACAAAAAAAATCCCTAAAAGATTATATAGGAATACTTAGCTGGTTATTTGTTATATGAAGAAGTTAATAAATTAGCATTTTTTTCAGCTTTCGTTGTTATTAAATGATAAATTTATCGATGAAGTCCGAAAATCTATAATTTAATCTATAGTAATAATAATAATAATAATAATAATAATAATAATAATAATAATAATAATAATAATAATATTAAAAGGAAGTGTTTGTCTTTCTGTCTATCTGTGCGCGATGCCCAGCGAAATCTACTGAACGCAGATATCTGAAATTTTAAACATAGGTGGACTGAAGGGTGGGCGTACGCACCTCGAAGCCGGATTTTTAATTTTCGCTTTCGTTCGTGAGTTATGAGTGAAAAACTGGCAGAAAACGTGATTTTTTTCGCTTTCGAAACATCAGTTTTCAGTAACACAAATCAATTGTAAAATCAATTGCAGGTGCCTTTGCTTTTTTTCCCCTTTTTTTTTTTTTTTATTTATTTATTTATTTTTTTTTTTCATAGGCCTACCTTGGAAATAAAATCATCGCGATCGCATGAATTTTGTAAGCCCACCCCGGTCTATTTAAGTTATTTGTCTATAATGCCAAGCCCCGCAGACATCTGAAAGTTTCAACCTAGACGGAATAAGGATATAGGCAAACATTGTTCGATTTGGACGGAACTCACTATGCAGAGGTTTTCTAGGCCAGGGAACTCGAATCTGAGGTCGTCTTTCCCATGCTGCGCTTTCTCATCGTAGAATTCACTTCAAAGCCGGATTTTTAGCTGTTTCATTAATTATATTAATCGTTTAGTTTAAGCGTATGGATGTTTCGCGTGCAAGTGTTAATAAAGATGTTTTTATTATTTTGCTATTAATTTTTATCTTCCAATTATCACGGGCGAAGCTGCGGGCACCGGCTAGTGAAAAATAAACCCAGAAAATGCAGGATATTGAAAAAATATGTAAATTATTTTTAAGAATTTGTTACATACTTAATACAGATTGGAGGCTTCTTTAGTCGCAAATAAGTTCGTAGAGGGCCATGCATAGAATTTTACAGACAGTTGTCTGTTTTTGTGCACATATTTCTTTAAAATTTTCTATGAGAACTGGTCTTTCTTTTCTGTTTTTCTTGTTTGTTTACCTGCCGTTTGAGAACTTTCTTTTATCTATAAATTTCTCTGCATTTTTTATGATCATTAATATTATTATTATTATTATTATTATTATTATTATTATTGTTATTATTATTATTATTATGAAGCTGCCCAACTATGAATTTATTAGTAACAATACTAATGTTGCATTAATATTATTACTTAAAATATATTTTATTGACAACATTGCTAAAATTAAACAAAATTGCTCCATGAAAATAATGGAGCACTTTTTGCAATTGAAACAATTAACCCAGAAATGATTTCATTCAGTGAACTGAGTTAATTTGAGCTCTCGGTCAGTTCAATCACGTCCGTGCATGCAAATTTCCACGGATTGAAAACACTGTTAGTTGTGCTATTGTCATGTACAGTAAATAATGAAAAATATTACAATAGGAAAGCTGCTGTCTCTAGTCCGTGTGAAATTGGTCTATTTAGCTATTGAATCACTGATCAATCCAATGTGTGGAATCTCAAGTATCTACGAGGGGCATCCATGAAGTAAGTTTCCCTGGGTCCGTTTACAGAAAAAAAAACACAATTTCATTGAAATATTTATTGCAACATACACAGTCAGTGTTCAGCTATTTTTCAACATATTCGCCACAGGAATTGAGACATTTGTCTTACCGTGGCACCAACTTTTGGGTACCTGTGTCGTACAAATCTGCCGCCAGGGATTTGAACCACTGTGTGACAAACATCTCCTCCTCTCTGACATTCTCTGTCATTTCTTGAGGTGTAGGAAAAGATGGAAATCACTTGGAGCGAAGTCCGGGCTGTAGGGTGGATTTTTAAACACCTCCTAGCAAATCTTCTGCAGAAGTTCGGCTGGGAGGTGTTTAACATTCATCCTAAAGCCCGGACCTCGCTCCCAGTGATTTCCATCTTTTCCTACACCTCACGAAATAAACAAAGAATGACAGAGAGGCGAAGGTGGTTGTCACACGATGGTTGAAATCCCAGGAGGAAGACTTCTACGACACAGGTGTTCAAAAGTTGGTGCCACGGTAAGACAATGGCGAATATGTTGAAAATAGCTGAACACTTGCTGTGTCTGTTACAATAAATATTTCCTTGAAATTGTGTTTTGTTTCTGTAAACGGCCCCCGAGTATCTTACTTTGTCGACGGCCCTCGTAGGTATAGGTAAGTGAAGGAAACAGATAAACCATAAACATACATACGTGACTGCATTGTGCCACTCTACTGTATTGCAGTGGAAGGAAGCACGAAAACATACATAGCACACAACCTTTATGCCGGTTGTCGACCAAGAGCTTAGCTAACTTAGCTTAGCTTAGCTCACATACAGTGATTGAATTCATATATAGTTGTGCCGGATTTCATATGTAGTTTTGTCGGCATAACTAGGCCTACATATGAAATCCCGCACTGTATGTGAGCTAAGCTAAACTAACTTAGCTTAGCTCTTGGTTGATAACCGGCATTACAACCCTCGAAGTTCGGTTCGGAAGGTCCTTCTTCCCAAAGCTTCCACCAGCTCCCTGTGGTATTATGTAGCATTTTCGCTCTAAGAAAAAGCTATTCTGATGTAAGAACGCTGTTCACATCTTGTCACATCCAATCTGCACGGTGGGTGACTGACAACTAAATCCCTCTGTGCTTAAAAAAATATCATAAAATTACATATATCCATGGACAGCGTTCTGCGTAGCCTAACTTATAGACTTGCCGTAAGGCAAATATACCAATAATAATAATAATATTAGTCATCATCATAATGATAATAATATAAATACCTATGGTACAGTAATAATGGGGTACTCCGTAGCGTAGTGGTTGAGACGCTGCGCTACAAACCGGAATGTCGCGGGTTCGATACCCGATGGGGTCGTTGGAGCTCTTTTCAACTGGCCTAATCCTTCTGGTGGCACTATGGCCCTGGGGTCTACTCAGCCTGTAATAGAAATGAGTCCCAGGAGAAATCCTGGGGGTAAAGGCGGCCGGTGCGTAAGGCTGACAACCTTACCACCTTCATGTGCCGAATGTCTAAAATCTAGGAGCCTCAACCTCCTAGAACCCTCTGGACCTCGGACCTCCATGGCCCGTATAGGGAACACTTTACTTTCTACAGTTAATAGTAGGCCTAATTCGTGTTTTCTAGATTCTACATTACTGGATTGAAGTACAATATTGTAGGTTCATAGCCCATGCAAGCTAATAGAATGTGTAACATTCCCGGCGTGGTCAGGTGACACTGAATGTAATGGAGTTGACAATAAATCATTTCTAATGCGGACTATTAAAACACCATCAGTCAACCCATTACCCACATTCTCTGCTTAATTGCACGGCCATATGGATCACACTTATTTATGTGATATCATTTCCCTTAAAACTCAGCACCAGTATAAATGCATGCAGATTTCCTCGTAGGCCTAACTAGAGCAACTGTACATAGAAGGCCTTGTTCATCTGGATCCTGCATTTTTACTAGAAGCCGGAAATATTTATATTACAGCTGTGTTTATACTCCTTTTAGCTTGTAGGCTATATCAGGAATTCGGGATCTGAGTCTATACATTAGGGTAGGCCATGGAACTATTGATTTTCAATTATTTCTATTATTGGCGTACTTTATGGAGTAAATTTCAACTGATATCAATTTAAACGGATATGATACAGGATGAAATGGTGAGGATGAATCATGGTATGTAAATATACAATTCGGCATTTGCCTTTACGACTGGGAAAACCATGAAAAAACCCTTGGCAATGATTTGGCGGACAAATTGAGTGATGCAAAATGATTCGTACCTGGTGCATAAAATAGTTTTTAGTAAAAGCTATCTAAAAGTATAGGTGGAGTAAAATGAAATAAATAAATTTCATCTATATATATAAAAAGCTTTGTCCTGACTGACTGACTGACTGACTGACAGGAATCAACGTAGAGCCTAAACTATAACTTGGAATTTTGACAGTGCCTTCGTTTCATAATGTAGGTGCTCACTAAGAAAGGATTTTAAAAAAATCTTGATTTTAAATGCCAAATATTAAATGTTTTTGAGTATACTTAATCTCTTTTTACACACAATTATCAAATCAAAATCACAGAACATATTGTTGCCATAGTGGTATCAGATGGGTTTGGAAAAAAAAAATGAAATGCAAGTTTGACAAATAAGATAAGTTATCAATATAATTCATGTTATAAATAAATATTACAGAATGAAATCCACGAAAATAATGCAGTCACATAACTTTCTCTACCCTGGACATAGAGAAAACAATACGAAGTATAATAATATGTATATTATTATATCGCAGGTTTTCGGAGAGAGACAGTTTTATGGTAACATGAGAGTGAGAAATAAAATTTTCCGCCTCGATATTACAATTTTATGTTACAGGAATTTCTGTTTCGTCTTATTTGAACCCCTTCCAAGATTGCTGTGTACAAGCGATGGGATGCAAAATTCTACATCCTCTATGAGCCATAAAAAGCTATACCAAGCGTTTTCTGAGGGAATAGTTTGAGTGTGATAAGTCGTTCTTCCTACTTCAAATTATAAATACCTATATAAGGATCTAGAATTTAAAAATCGAAAGTCCTTCATAAGTTAATTTCCAATTAAAAAATAAAAATCCCAGGCGACGCCGGGGCTTTTAAGCTAGTATAAGTATAAAACGCGTAGTTAACCAGTTGTTGACATAGGCTATTCCCACAGCTGCCTGAATCCTACGCTATGAGAAACGGATATAGATGGCGGTGCAAATTCTGAGCGTTTCTTTATAAAAAATATAGTTTATTATTTACTAAAAGCTTGAGAGAGAATTCGATGAAATTTCATTCATAGCCAGAGCTGCTGCCAGCAAAATCTCGGCATCAGTATAAAAAGGAATATTTTCATTTAAAGACTGGTGCAAGATAAGCGGTGTTTCTATTGTGAAAGAACACGTGATAGGCTACTGACTTATTTTCATGAAAGATCAACGCAACGATATTGGTTTATGTTTCTTAGGGGAGTTTGCCCCATTGCCGGTCAGGCCTCGCCGTCAAACAAGAAGTTACACATTAAGATGCTAACACTGCCTACCACCAAATACTATAGAGACAATACCGGACACTTACTGGTAGAGAAATGGGGGACAGATTTTGCAGCACTTCTGGTGGCACAACCTAGAAACTTGGGGCAAAATTAATATATTCAAAATATATATAAACTGTAATATGCTATTCTGAGCCATTAGGTAGATACCCCTTATAGGCTACATAACATGCCGAGTCTGGCTATTTCGGCTCTTCTATTAAAAACTGTTTAACATATATGTATCTAGATACTTCAATTGTATTCAGTAGTAGCAGGTTGGGCCGCTAGATGGTGCTCAAAATATTGTCCCCCGATATATCGCAAAGTGTCCTGTATTGGTCTAGATTGTATTTGCTACCACTTCATACCTGTTTTCTACTGCTATCTAGCGTTAATGTTAGCTATAAATAAGGAGGCCTTACAGTAGCTTTCGAGCGTTCAAGGTAGAGTACATCCCTTGTCTGTGTAATGTTATCTATTTAGCTTATTCTTCGTTGGCTAAGAGCAGTTACTTGACTTGAAATTATCGGAGTAACGGGTTTGTGAGATTCCTGGTAGCTGGAGGGGCCTTTGCTAGCCCTTTGTGTTGTTTGCAAGATGATGGAAGCTGTAATTGATAAATAAAACAACTCAGACTCCATCAACATTCCCCGTACGAAGTCTGAACCCCTAGAGAATTGTGGGAAATGTGTAAATACTGTGAAAAATGTTTCGCCTTTTGTTTACGTGAGTCAACAAAATTACGTTAATAACATAACTTAACAATAAAAAAATCGTATCCTCCAGGCAAGCGAAAAGATGGAAGACAAAAAATCTAGAAATAATGATTTTTATTTTTATTTATTTCACACGTATAATCTATAGGTACAGTAGGCCTATACAGGCCTGACTTGCATTACCTAATTACTCAATGGCAAAAGACAATTCCTCAGAAAGCTAAAGGAATATTATCTATTTTATGGAACCTGAAGGTTCATTGTCGCACTTACCTGAGCCCGCCATTCAATCCTATTCTGTGCTAACTCTATCCAATCATCCCTCGCTAATCCTACTCCCCTACCTCCCACCTACGTCTAGGTCTTCCAAGTGGTCTTTTTCCTTCGAGTTTCCCAGACAATACTTTTGAGACATGTCTTTCGTCCCCCATTTCCTCCCCCGTGATTTAATTACCCTTACTATATCCGGTGAAGAGTACAGGTCATGAAGCTCGTCGTTATGCAGTTTTCATCTCGCCTAGGTCCGAATATTTTCCTAAGCCCCCTGTCTTCGAACACACTCAGATTATGTAAGGGGCCATGTCTCACATCCAAATAATAGGCTACAACCAGCATGATAATAATTGCCTTATGAATTCTTATTTTTAGATTTCTGGACAGAAGACGAGAAGATATAGATTTAGGATAGATTTAAGGAAAGTAGGATTTGCGAGGGATAGTTGGATGTAGTTAGTTCAGAATAGGGTTGAATGGCGGGCTCAGGTAAGGGCGATCATGAACCTTCGGGTTCCATAAAATAAATAACATTCCTTTAGCTTGCTGAGGAATTGTCCGTTGCCATTGAGTAGCCTAAGTAAGTAAGCTAAAAATTTTATTCATCGAATAGTCTTAATAATCCCACTCAGTTTACAAGTTTCATCAGATAAATTCGTAATCTTGTTGTAGGATTCAACAACGATATTCATTTGGCTTATTAAGATAGATTTTTATTATAATCTTTAATTACGGACAATCACATGAAATTAATATCACTTCCTCTGCTGCAATTATTCAGTTATTTTCAATTAGATTTCTGTATATTATTGTTTTTTTATGGAATTATAGTTCAAAGTGTTCCCATCGAAAACAGTACTACAGCATGATCAGAGTCTTTCCATAAGTATAGTGCATTGTTGAAATTTTCATAATAATAAATTAATACATTAGAATGTATTATTGTGTTCCAGTTAATAATAAACAAAGATAAAAACACGATCTGTTGTAACCCACTGATCCACATAAATCTCAGCGTCTATGCGTTCTGCTGTTAACAGTTTTCAAAGATTGGACAAAAAATTACATTATTTCAATTCAATTAATATATTTTACCCAAAAGTAACTAAATATTTCCATTTAATTGTAAAAGAAATTAGTAATTTTATATTTAATGTTGATAACCGCAGAAAAAGTTCCACATGGTTCTCTTCTTATAACATGCGATCGTTCAATCAGCACCCTCTCTACAGTTGTTAGATTGTATTATATATTTTTGTAGACGATCTCAGAGTTAAGCTCCAGATCGTTCTTTTTAGTAAGTGCCAGTATGGTACTTTATGAGATTGTGTGTGGGACGAAAAATGTCTGTCCGTTCGTCTGTCTGTACGCGCCATAAGTCAAGTACGCTTTTTCGGATTTTTATGAAACTTGGAAAACCCATTTATAATGTCCATGGGAAGAACCCTATTGATATTGAACAAAATCGGTTCACCAGTACCGGAGTAATGCCCAATTTAGTGCCTTTTATGTTAATATATAAGAAGTCGCGATAATTCAAATATGCTTTACTAGCTTAAAAGACCCGGCGTCGCCCGGGTTTTGTATTTTGTAATTGGAAATTAACTTATGAAGGATTTTCAATTTTAAATTCTAGGTCCTTATATAGGCATTTATAATTTGAAATAGGAAGAACGACTTATTACACTCAAACTATTCCCTCATAAAACGCTTGATATAGTTTTTTATGGCTCATAGAGGATCTAGAATTTTGCATCCCATCGCTTGTACAGTGCACAGCAAGCCTGGTAGAGGTTTAAATAAGAAGAAACAGAAATTCCTGTAACATAAAATTGTAATATCGAGGCGGGAAATTTCCCACTCTTATGTTACCATAAAGTCGTTTTGGGGATGAAATTAAACAGAAAGCATTATCACTTTCATACTTTTCTCTCCAAAAACCTGCGATATAATATAATAATATACACATTACCATACCTCGTTTTGTTTTCTCTATGTCCAGGGTAGAGAAAGTTATGTGATTCCATTATTTTAGTGGATTTCATTCTGTAATATTTATTTATAACATGAATTATTTTGATAACTTCTCTTATTTGTCAAAAGTGCATTTCAATTGTTTTTTCCAAGCCCATCATATAAAATTTGGCAACAATATATTCTGTGATTTGGAATTGATAATTCTATGTAAAAAGGGATTAAGTATTTTAAAAAACATTTAATTTTTGGCATTTAGAATCAGAATTTTTCAAAATCCTTTCTTAGTGAGCACCTACATTATGAAACGAAGGTACTGTCAAAATTCCAAGTCTCTACCTGTTATAGTTTAGGCTGTACGTTGATTCCTGTCATTCAGTCAGTCATTCATTCAGTCAGTCAGGACAAAGCCTTTTATATATATAGAGATTGGATTTTCCTGAAGCTTTGTATACCCATTTATAATGTACATGGGAAGACGTCTACTGATATTGGACCAAATCGGTAGACCGGTACTGGAGTAAAACCCAATTTAGTGTCTATTTTAAAGACGCTGTAACTCAAATACGCTTTACCGGATTTTTATGAAACTTGGAATTCACATTTATAATGTCCATGGGAAGACGTCTATTTATATTGGATAAAATCGGTTGACCTGTTTCGGAGTAATGCTCAATTTAGTGCCTATTTTATGGTAATATACGTATTCGAAAGAATTTATAAAAAAAAATTGAAATCAGTTATCTTGACAACATAGCCTATTGTTTTACTGTGATCTTATAAGGCTTTGGAAATTAAAATACAGTTAGCTATGACAAAAAAACACTATTGCTTTACATGCGCTTATCCAACTAGACCGTTAAACTGACCCAGGTGGCCGAGATGGTAATGTCTTGGCCTCACATTCTGGAGTCCATGGTTCAAAACCCGAAAGCGGCCAATTTGACTTTATTTTTGTATTTTTATATGAGTGTGCGATTGTCAAGATATCATAAATCTGTACAGTTCAGATGATTCTGGAAGATTTTAATCTGATAAAAAAACTATACCTTTGTTCTTCCGTAAGCCCTGCTTAATGAATAAATCTGGAGCTTAACTTGGAAATCAATTTAAAAAAAAAACTTATTCTGCTTTTCATAATTGCAGTCATAACTGATTAAACAAAAACATACTGGCACTTTGTTACATCAGTTTACCTGATTTTATTATATATGTAAATTTTCAGTCGCGATTAGACTCCCATGAATCAAAGCGACAAAAATAAATCATAATTATTAAAAAAAAAGATCTGATGTCTAGCACAAAGTAACCAACTGGTCCACATAAATCTCAGCGTCTATGCGTTCTGCTGTTAACAGTTTTTAAAAAATGGACAAGAAAATTACATAAGTTCATTCTAATTAATACATTTTAACTAAAAGTAACTAAATATTTCCATTTAATTGTAAAGGAAATCAGCAACCTTATATTTAAAGTTGATAACCACAGATAAAGTTCCACGTGGTTTTCTTATTATGACATGCTTCCGTTTAATCAGCGCAACTAAATGTACTAAATCAGATTCAAGTTTTTATTTTTGTAATCGATCTCAGAGTTAAACTCCAGATCGTTTCTTTAATAGCCTATAATACAGGGTGGAAGATTTGTAACTGTACAGATTTCAACAACTTGTTCCTTCCGTAGAAACAAATATCATAGGCCTATTTGTCCTATGTGAGTATTTTTCTCAGAAAATAAATAAATTTGTCCTTAAACTTCTACGCTGCTTTACTTTTAGGCTACTTTCTCGCATATACATAGCATAGAGAAAGTATTGTGATAGGGACAAAAAATCGAATTCCAGATAACACCGGAAATACATGTTTCAAGATGCCTAGAAACACAAAAGAAGTGTTTTTGGAACGACGTCTGTCCGTCTCTCTGTCTGTGGAAGAGCACAGCGGGTAAACGGTTCATTGTATTTACTTCATTTTTTGAATTAAGGACTTTTCAGAATTTTATCGAACCGCCCAGAATTTGAGTTTTATAACTGATATATTAAGGGGACTTTTCATGAAAATTTTTTGACAAATTTTTATTATTGAAAAATTCGCTCTTACGATTATAATTAAAACTTAAATTGCAAACTTTTATATGTGAGTGATAAAATGGCTATATCCGTTTTTCTGCAAAAATGACTTAGGGGACACTGTACTCGTATCCATTTTCAATTTTTATGGAAAATCTCCATTTAGTAGGCGACACATGAAAACTTACCACAGTAAGGTTGTAGAGAAAATATCTTTAGTTTAACACATTTCTTTATACGATTAATAGATATTAAGATAAAAACGAAATAAGTCGATCAAATAAAAAACGTCGACTCGTACTGTATGCAGTTGAAATCAAAGTTTTAACGCATTAGATCACAAGTTTCTTATAAAAAACATAAAATACAGGTCATTCTCGGAACATATGAGGCCATGCGACAGGAGGGAAAAAATGAACAACGCGGCAAACGCAACACACGATATTCAACTTAATGTATTGTCATATTTAATTTGCTTTGTGTCATCGCGCCACATACAAATGCTAAAGTGAGAGAAAGTGTAGTTGGGGCTGCCTAATTGACCTGCATTTTTCGGCCTCTGAAGCAGCGAGAAGGTTCCATATTTCTTAAAGAGCGGCTCAGAGGTGGGTACTTCACTATAATGCGACCGGAAGTTTTCATAGGAAACGTGGATCTGGCCGGCCGCTTATTTCGATGCTAGATTGGTTACAGAAGTTGATGGTAAGTTATTGATTTTTGCACTACAAGTACCGGTATTATAAAATAAAATCTTTAAAAAATGCTCCTTGAATAAAAATATTCCTCGCGAATTTATTCATTATTATTATAAGAACTTCCATGCAAGAATATGGCGGATTTGAGGCATATAGGCACAGCCTTCTATAGGCCTATATGTTTGTTTTGGAACAAAACTGAGTAAGTAATCAAGAAAATACATGGACAGACAATAGGCAGGTGTGAACCTAACCTTATGTCTTCCTGTACATGCGCATATGCTCGTTCGTGATACTTTATAAAATACCGCCCGACGTTTTTTATTTGACCGACTGTACATGTCAATTAAAATGATATTGTGTTGCCCATAGTAACAAGAAAATAGTAATCCAATTATTGTTGTGAAGTCTGTCAATTTAGTTCAGTCGTAATGAACACACCAAAACCAATAATAACGAGGTGGTATAGGGTAATAGGGAAGAAGTCCTGAGTTCAAATCAAATTTCGTGGGCCCCCAAATTAACTTGGGCTTGTCATGGTTTCCTTATTCGCAAAGGCAAACTCCGGATTTGTAGGACATGTTTTATTTTATGGGCAGGTAATAAATTTTGTCAAAGCATTATTTACTTAGAAAAAAAATATATTGACTGGTGTGTACACCCACTCAAAATATTCACCCTTGGCCATTGATTAGTATTATTATTGTTGTTATTACTATTATTTCACGGTAAAAGCATTGACTGTAAAGATCGACCATGATGCTTTGCGTTCTAGATACTTGTTAGTTTTACGAAAATGTAATAAATAAAATTCAATTGTCTCTATAATTTACTTTTTTCTGTGCTAGCTTTCACACGTATATGCGTGAAAGTTTCTGCAACATATTTTGCACCATTTATTTATTATCTTTAAATATGGATGGCGAGCAGGAAATTAATTTACTTTCTATGTTGCTGTTATTGAATTATTTTCAATTATATTTCTATTTCTATATTACAGCTTTTATGGAAAAGACTTCAAAGTATTCCTATCGAAAACAGTCCTATAGAATATTCATAATACTTCCATAAATATAATACTGTGTTTTTAACTTTTTATATTAATAAATTAATACATTAGAATGTATTGTGATCGTGACAAAAAATCGAAATCGAGTTAACACCGGGAAAGCATGTTTCACGATGCCTAGAAACCGAAAAACGTGTTTTTGGTTTGACGTCTGTCTGTCTGTCTGTCTGTCTGTCTGTCCGTCCGTCTGTCTGTGGACAAGCACAGCGGGTAAACGGTTCATTGCATTTACTTCATTTTTTGAATTAAGGACTTTTTCGAAATTTTGTCGAGCCGCCCAGAAATTTAGTTTTACAACTGAAATATTAAGGGGACTTTTCATGAAAACTTTTTTAAAATTTTGATTTTTGAAAAAATGGCTCTAACGATTTTAATAAAAATTTAAAATTGGAATCTCTTATCTATGACTAATAAAATGGCTATATCTGTATTTCTGCAAAAATGACTTAAGGGGTATTTTATTCGTATCCATTTTCAGTTTTTCTAGATTATATCCATTACAGTAGGTGATACACGAAAACCTACCCCGTTAAGATGTAGAGAAAATTAAAATGAACATTTTTTGTTTAACACATTTCTTTATACGTTTAATAGATATCAAGATAAAAACGAAATAAGTACGGCTTAAATGCGAATTTATGTCAATTAAAATATTAATGACATTTTGTTTCCCCTAGTAACAAGAAAACTATAGGCCTAATGTACACTTATTGTTGTGAAATGCAACCAGTTTAGCTCAGTCGCAATGAACACACCAAAACCAATTACAGCGAGGTGATATGGGCTAACAGGGAAGACGTCTTGAGTTCAAATCAAACCTTGTGGCCGCCATAATTGACTTGGGTTTTTCATAGTTTCCTCATTCGCAAAGGCAAACGCCGGGTTTGTAGGACATGCTTACTTTCCATAACTCATCGCCGCTACGTCACTGGATATTATAATCGTTTAAACTGAATATCACAAAAGAAGACATCACTAAACAATAGAATCAGATGACACGAATGAGTTGCTACTATAGACTAATGGTTCACGCAACCAAACTAAACACGTGATATAACCTACATGCAGTTGCGTGCAATATAACCTAAGTAGTAGTAGTAGTTGTGGCGAAATTCAATTATAAGTCGCCCCTTAAGTTCCGCCCATTCTATACTCACATTTGCACGGACTGTGTGATGTATTTTGTTTCTGAGCGAAGCAGAGTGACCAACTGTCCTTATTTATTGCTGCAAGTGCCTTGCACCCACTATCCTTATATATTGTCGCAAGTGCCTTGTATTCACCTCTACATATAGCTAAATAATGCATAACACTAACCACATAGTTAAGTGCGCGAAGCAGAGGCGGCAGCCGTAGCGAAGCGCCCTTGCATTTTCGAATAATCTACGATACACTGTTTGTAGGTTTCGAAAATGTGGCATATTATATCTCCCGCGAAGTTTGTCAGCCTGTCACCTCTCGTCTAGTGGTATGACGTCACACCTCCAACGTCCGATCACGAGTTTCTTCATAATACAAGGACAGAAGAATTTGCTAGATCGTGGTACAAAAGAAACTGCATCGGTGAGGGTGGGTTGGGTGGGGCCGATTTATCCCAAGGTGCGACTTATATTTGAATTTTCCCGTAGTAGTACTAGTAGTACTAATAATATGCAGTTTTACTGTCATTCATTATTATTATTATTTCACGGTAAAAGCATTAAACATGAAGATCGACTCTGATGGTTTCCGTTCTAGATACTTCTTAGTTTTATGAAAATGTTATAAATAAAATTTAATTGTCCCTATAATTTACTTTTTTCTGTGCTAGCCTTTAACACGTATATGCGAGAAAGTTTGTGCAACATATTTTTGCACCATTTATTTATATTAATAAATTAATACATTAGAATGTATTATTGTGTCCCAGTTTATAATAAACAAAGAGAAAACTACAGTAGATCTGATATCCAGCACAAAGTAACCCATTGATCCACATAAATCTCAGCGTCTATGCGTTCTGCTGTTAACAGTTTTTAAAAAAATGGACAAAAAAATTACATGATTTCAATTCAATTAATATATTTTACCTAGAAGTAATTAAATATTTCTATTTAGTAGTATGAAAAATGTGCAAATTTATATTTAATATTGATAACTGCAGCTAAATTTCCACGTGGTTTTCTTATTTCGGCATGCAACCGTTTAATCAGCACTCAATCCACTCAGAGGTCCTTGTCTCTATTCTTTATTTTTGTAAACGATCTCAGAGTTAAGCTCCAGATCGTTTTATTATTATTCTATAATACAGGGTGGAAGATTTCAACAGCTTGTTCCTCCGTAGAGACAAACAAAATCAGATACCACAGGGCTATTAGTCCTATGTGAGTATTTATCATAAAAAGTATATTTTGTCCTTAAACATCTACACTGCTTTACTTTTTATTTAGCACTATCCGTACTATTCACATCAGCAGAGGAAAAAATAATAAATAAATCTTCCCTTTGGGGTTTTTCAATAAAGTTGGCGATTTTCTTGCAAGTTAAATAAAAAATTATCACATGGGCCACATAGGCTACTCCACGGAGGCATGAAGAAGGCTTCTGTTATGTGGAAAAACAGGTCGAGGGACACCGACGGACAATCTGCTATTTAGACAGTAGGGGTGACATTACTATTCGTTAAAATAGAAGACATTTTTAATCAATCCCACTCGAGATTACGTATGCATAGACTTTTTAAGACTGATTCTGATTATTCTCATTAGGCCTAAATGAAAATGATCAAGAGGCACACAATATCACATGAAATTGATTCACTTCCTCTACTGCAATTATTGAATTATTACTTTCTGAGATTTTGTGGGGGACGGGAAAATGTCTGTCCGTGTGTCTGTGCGTGCGATAACTCAAATACGCTTTATCGGATTTTCATGAAACTTGGTTAGTTAGAAAATATTCCCATTGAAGACATTTCTATAGTATAATTTATTATTTTATTTATTTATATTTCCCTCTGGTGTAGTTAAGGTCTTAAGGCTTTATAATCATAATCTTTCCAAAAACAAATATTGTATTTAACTTTTTATAATAATAAATTAGTGCATTAGAACATACTATTTCGTGCCAGTTTATAATAAACAAAGATAAAAAATAAGATAATATGTTGTCTTGCACAAAGTAACCTACTCATCAACATAAATCTCAGCGTCTTTGCGTTCTGCTGTTAACAGTTTTCAAAAAGTGGATTAAAAAATGAAATGAGTTCAGTCCAATTAATGTATTTTACCTGAAAGTAATTAAATATTTCCATTTAATTGTAAAAGAAATCATCAAATTTATATTTAATGTTGATAACCGCTGATAGAGTTCCACGTGGTTTTCTTATTTCGGCATGCGACCGTTTAATCAGCACCAATAATGCGTTGAGAAATGTTCTCCTCTATTTATTTTTGTAATCGATCTCAGAGTTAAACTCCAGATCGTTTCTTTAATAGTCTATAATACAGGGTGGAAGATGTTTAACTATGCAGCTTTCAACAGCTTGTTCCTTCGTAATAAAAAAAACTAAATCAAATACCATAGGCCTGTTTCCTATGTGAGTATTTTTTTCATAGGTAATCCGACGACAGTTTACGAGTTTATCGATAAATTTATCTGATGAAACGCGTCAACTCGAGTTGGATTTATTAAGACTATTCCATGAATAGAAATGTAACGGATTAAGATTATACAAATAATAATTACTTTCGTACTTTGTTGTATAAAAACAAAACTAAAGTATGCGATATCTCGGCATACTATGAATCAACCATCCACGTGGTTTTCTTATTATGACATGCTTCCGTTCAATCAGCACGACCCAACCAAATATAACATATTGAACATTTTATTTTTGTAATCGATCTCAGAGTTAAACTCCAGATCGTTTCTTAATAGCCTATAATACAGGGTGGAAGATTTGTAACTGTGCAGATTTCAACAACTTGTTCCTTCCGTAGAAACAAATATCATAGGCCTATTTGTCCTATGTAAGTATTTTTCTCAGAAAATAAATAAATAAATTTGTCCTTAAACTTCTACGCTGCTATACTTTTACTTTCTCGCATATACATAGCATAGAGAAAGTATTGTGATCGTGACAAAAAATCGAAATCGAGATAACACCGGAAATACATGTTTCACGACGCCTAGAAACACAAAAAAGTGTTTTCGGAACGACGTCTGTCCGTCTCTCTGTCTGTGGAAGAGCACAGCGGGTAAACGGTTCATTGTATTTACTTCATTTTTTTATTTAAGGACATTTTCGGAATGTTATCGAACCGCCCGGAATTTGAGTTTTATAACTGAAATATTAAGGGGACTTTTCATGAAAATTTTTTGACAAATTTTGATTTTTGATAAATTCGCGCTAATGATTTTAATTAAAACTTAAAATTGCAAACTTTTATCTTTGACCAATAAAATGGCTATATCCGTTTTCTGCAAAAATGACTTAGGGGACACTTTACTCGTATCCATTTTCAATTTTTATGAAAAATCTCCATTACAGTAGGCGATACATGAAAACTTACCACAGTAAAGTTGTAGAGAAAATAGATTTTGTTTAACACATTTCTTTATACTATTAATGGATATTAAGATAAAAACGAAATAAGTATGGCTTAAATTTCAGTTTCAGAGCATACATATCAATTAAAATGACATTTTGTTGCCCATAGTAACAAGAAAATAGTAATCTAATTATTGTTGTGCAATCTGTCAGTTTAGCTCAGTCGTAATGAACACACGAAAACCAACGAGGTGGTATAGGCAAATAGAGAAGAAGTCCTAAGTTCAAATCAAACCTCGTGGCCGCAAAAATTGACTTGGTCTTTTCATGGGGTCTTCATTCGCAAAGGCAAATGCCGGATTTGTAGTAGCCTACTTGGTTTATTTTATGGGCAGGTAATAAATTTTGTCAAAGCATATTTTACTTAGAAAAAGAAAATTTATTGACTCGTGTGTACACCCACTCAAAATATCCATTCTTTGCCATTGATTATTATTATCATCATTATTAAGTGCCAGTATGGTACTTTATGAGATTGTGTGGGGGACGAAAAATGTCTGTCCGTCCGTCCGTCCGTCCATGTGTCTGTACGCGCTCTAACTCAAATACGCTTTATCGAATTTTGATGAAACTTGGTATACGCGTTTATAATGTCAATGGGAAGAACCCTATTGAAATTGGACCAAATCGGTTCACCGGTACCGGAGTAAAACCCAATTTAGTGTATATTTTAAAGGTGCCATAACTCGCACACGCTTTATCGGATTTTCATGAAACTTGGTATACGCATTTTCAATGTCTGTGGGAAGACGTCTGTTGATGGTGGACCTAATCGGTTGGCCGGTACCGGAATAATACCCAATTTAGTGCCTTTTTATGGTATCATATAAGAAAAGGCGCGGTAACTCAAATACGCTTTATCGAATTTTCATGAAACTTCGTATACTCATTTATAACGATAATAGCAATAAGCCTATTGAATTTGGACCTAATCGGTTGCGCAGTACCGAAATAAAGAGTAATTAACAGTCACATTTATAATAATAATTTGTTCAATTCGAAGCATTTTGATTGACTCGCGGCCAACCAATCAGCACGCTCGTATAAAGCCTCTTTCAGTTGCCATGGACAGTTGAAATCTACATGAAAAACAAATGTTCCCATATGTTCGATTATAGATGAAATGCTGTTGTATAATGACTAATTATTTTGCTAAAATTGATTACAATTAAATTAAAGCATTGAATTTTACTTCAGCCTATGTCAGATTAATAATTCCTGACCTCTTAATAAATAAAAACATTAAGCTCTGAGAATATGCATACGTTGGTATTACGTTTGCTTCAGCTAGAGACATATCAGCACTTATCACACGGATATCTAGAATATTATTTTACCTATGAATGAAATAATACAATAATATAACATAAGGAAACTAGTAGGCTTGACACATAGCCTAATTTCGAATTACGGTGATTTTTCTTTTCTGTGAGCTACGACGAGGTAGTATTCTCTGGGATTGGACACTCAACATTCGCAGTGTGGTTTGGTCTTGGGGTAAGATGCTTGCCTAGTAACCAAGACATATCACGTTCGAGTCCACCCTAAAGCAATTTTTTTTTTATTATTATCAATTGTGTTAAATTGAGCCTATTCCATTCTTGTGTTCTATTTTGTCAATGTGCTTAAATAAGTATTACATATTTCTTTTAAGAAACTGGGAATTCATTGTCTTTCATTGACCTACAACATCATTCCTAAAGAATAACATAAGCCTATAAATGTTATTTCACGAACAGAAACTAGCTTTAAAGTTATTGCGTTGCGTTAAAATTGCATAAGCCTATACTCAGAACAAAACTGCATACCGCTAGGTGGAACTATCCTCTTCTTGTTGGCTAACTGTACTATTTCATTGTCAATGCATTTTGTATAATGTTTACATATTTTAAGAATTAGTATATCAGTGTATACCAATATGAATTAAGGTTAAGAATCAAACTTTAGACCTTTGTTCTTCCGTAAGCCCAGCTTAATGAATCGATCTGGAGTTTAACTCGGAGATCTATTAAAAATATATATATATATATTTTCTGTATATCATAACTGCAATTATAACTGATTAAAAAAGCATACTGGCACTTTGTTATATCAGTTTACCTGATTTTATTATTGTTATTATTAATATTATTACTCCACGGTGAAAGAATTGAACACTAAGATCGGCTGTGATGATTTACGTTCTAGATATTCATTATTTTTATGAAAATTTACTAAATAAAATTAAATTGTCTCTATAATTTATTAAGTGCCAGTATGGTACTTTATGAGATTGTGTGGGGGACGAAAAAATGTCTGTCCGTCTGTCTGTCCGTCCGTCTGTCCGTGCGTCTGTACGCACCATAACTCAAGTACGCTTTTTCGGATTTTCATGAAACTTGGTATAAACATTCATAATGTCGATGGGAAGAACCCTATTGATATTGAACCAAATCGGTTCACCGGTACCGGAGTAATGCCCAATTTAGTGCCTATTTTAATAGATTATGGCGCCTTTCTCATAGAAAGGCGCCATCACTCAAATACGCTGTAACGGATTTTCATGAAACTTGGTATACCCATTTATGACGTCCATGAGAAGTGCCCTATTGAATTTGAACCCAATCTGTTGACCGGCACCGGAGTAAAACCCAATTTAGTGTATACTTTAAAGACGCGGTAACTCAAATACGCTTTACCGGATTTTTATGAAACTTGGTATACACATTTACAATGTCCATGGGAAGACGTCTATTCATAATGGATAAAGTCGGTTGATCTGTTTCGGAGTAATGCTCAATTTAGTGTCTATTTTATGGCAATATACGTATTCGAAAGAATTTATAAAAAAAGAGAAAATCAGTTATCTTGACAACATAGCCTATTGTTTTACTGTGATCTTATAAGGCCTTGGAAATTAAAATACAGGTAGCTATGACAAAAAACACTATTGTTTTGCATGCGCTTATCCAACTAGACCGTTAAAATGACCCAGGTGCCGAGATGGTAGACCTTTCTTCTTCCGTAAGCCCTGCTTAATGAATAAATCTGGAGCTTAACGTGGAAATCAATTTAAAAAAAAAAACATATTCTGCATATCTTAATTGCAGTCATAACTGATTAAACAAAAATATACTGGCACTTTTTTACATCAGTTTACCTGATTTTATTTTTTTCTGTGCTAGCTTTTAACACATATAGGCCTATGTGAGAAGGTTTATGGTGCATATTTTGCACCATTTATTTATTATTATCAGGGCCCGGATTCTGATGACCTAAAATTGTTGGAAAAATTACCTATAAAATGACCCTAAATTTTAAAGAAAATTGCTAAATAATTATAAAAAATTACCTAAAAACTGAATTTTATTTACAAAAAATTATTATTGTACACACAAAGTTAAAGACTAGTTTGTACATAATTGTAAAACCTGTAAATAACTGTAAGTTAATGTTGTGAATGTTCTTTTCTCACGGAAATTTATACTGGCTCTGATGTACTGACGAGTCAAAATTCGGGATTTCCTTTTGTGGTCTGCCAGATTATATTGTTGTTTATTGAGGGTAAACAGTAGTTTGCACTCTCAAATCCAAGCTGGTGGCAGACTCTGGTGCCAAGTCAATCCAATAACAATAGTAATATAATACAAAATTTTGGCGTTTCTTTGATTCTCATTTCCGACTGAGACATGACAACACTTTAACGCCGATTTTTTCCTTCCTGCATTAAATAAACAATACTTCAAAGACAGCACCGCTAGCGACGAAAAAAAGTTAATACACTCAATGTAAATACATGAAAATGACTAAATAAGGAAGCAAATGACACGAAAATGACACAATAATGACCTAAAATTGAAATAAATGCCCTAAAAATATAAAATTGCAAAAAATTACAAATAATGACCTAATAAAAATGCATTTCTATAATCTAGAGGCCATGATTAGGATTTATCCACAATTTGGCAATGTCTATGCAGCATCAATAAAAAGATGGCATGTCATTAGAATCCTGGCCCTGATTATTATCTTTAAATATGGACGGGCACCAGGCAATTAATTTACTTCCTCTGTTGCTTATTTATTTATTTATTTTCAATTATATTTCTATAATATAATTATATATTACTGCTTTTATGGAAAATAGTTGAAAGTATTCCAATCGAAAACAGTCCTATAGAATATTCATAATAGCCTACTTCCATAAATATAATACTGAGTTTTTTACTTTTTATATTAATAAATTAAAACATTAGAATGTATTATTGTGTCCCAGTTTATAATAAACAAAGATAAAAACTACAGTAGATCTTATATCTAGCACAAAGTAACCCACTGATCCACATAAATCTCAGAGTCTTTGCGTTCTGCTGTTAACAGTTTTCAAAAAATGGACAAGACAGTTACATTAGTTCATTCTAAATAATATATTTTACCTAATAGTAAATAAATATTTCCATTTAATTGTAAAGAAAATCAGTAAATCCATATTTAATGTTCATAACCGCAGATAAAGTTCCACGTGGTTTTCTTATTTCGGCATGCGACCGTTTAATCAACACCTACTGTACATGATCTTGACTTTACCTAATCTCTATTTTTGTAAACGATCTCAGAGTTAAGCTCCAGATCGTTTTATTATTATTCTGTGGCCCGGGTACGATTCCCGGCAGGTTAAGTCTTAGGTTAAGATAATGCACATTGTGCGCGATTCCTTAATTACACTGGACAACAAAACTGACCTTCAAAAATTTTTTTTGCACAAAACATATCATTTCTTATGTATTTTGATGTGCTGAGTTCAAATATGGCCTTTGTTTTTGGCTAGCACCCTCAGTTTTTTAGTAAATCGTGTACTTACACGTCTAGTCGTTTATAAATAAAATGTAAGTCACCGTAATATCAAAGACTAACTGGTAATATTCGTATGTAGAAGAATCCTTCATAATAAAATTATATTTAATTTTGTAAAAGGAACCAATTAACATACCTGAAAACATAGCCAGCTCGTTTTCAAGTCCAACCTCTACTGCTGTCAGTTGAATTTCTGCCGTTTGCTGCTTCTTCTGTACTTTCCTGTGGTTTCTCTTTTGAGGCTCCAGCAGTAATCTGCAAGCATATTGGGTTTCCATCTTCCTTGATACCTTTTCTCCATTTCGGAAATATCTTGGTGGAATCTTTCTCCATATTCATCACTAACTTGATTTGCAGGGAAAAAGTCCAAATGGGAATGCAGGAAGTGAATTTTGAGAGACATGTTGCAAACTAGATTTCTATAGGCTCCTAGTAATTTCTCAATTAATTGTTCGTAATTTTGTGCTCTAGTATTACCTAAGAACTGTTCGCAAATGGTCTTGAATGATATCCATGCTTCAAGTTCCACATGATTCAGTTTACTTTCAAACAGCTGATCTTTCATTAGTTCTCGAATCGGAGGCCCAACAAAAATACCTTCCTTCAACTTAGAAGCACTGATTCTTGGAAATTTTTCTTCTAGGTATTTGAAACCTGCTCTAGATTTGTCTAATGCCTTGACAAAATTCTTCATTAGGCCTAATTTTATATGAAGTGGAGGCAATAAAATTTTTGATCTATCAACCAATGGTTCAGCTGAGATATTCTTTTCTCCAGGGACAAAATTCTTCCGGGGAGGCCATATTTTAGTGTCGTAATGTTTGGATTTATCACGGCTATCCCATTCGCACAAAAAGCAGCAATATTTCGTGTATCCGCTTTGCAATCCTAACAGTATTCCAATCATTTTGAAATCGCCACCGATGGACCAGTTGTACTTGTCATACTGCACTTTTTGTAATATTAGCTGCATATTTTTGTAACTTTCTTTCATTTGAACTGCATGACCAATTATCATAACACCACGGTCATTACTAACTAAAGCAGTAAAATAATAGTAAAAAATTTTATAATCGCTATTAGGTCTTGTTTACTTTGTCAATCACTTTAACAGAAATTTAAGCATTTACAGCCAGTGCTAATTCAGAAAACAGGCTTTCTTTTTGAAACTGAGGGTGCCAGAGAAAAACTGTTTGCATAATTGAATTCAGCACTAAAATCCACATAATAAACGCCCAATTTCATGGAAAAAATTTTTTGGCTGTTGCCCAGTGTTATTAATACAGAGTGGAAGATTTCAGCAGATTGTTCCTCCGTAGAAACAAACAAAATGAGATAGGCTATTAGTCCTATTTGAGTATTTTTATCATAAGAAATATATTTTGTATTTAAACTCCTACACTGCTTTCTTTTTTATTTAGCACTATCCGTACTGTTCACATCTGCAGAGGAAAAAATAATAAATAAATCTTCCCTTTGCGGTTTTTCAATAAAGTTGGCGGTTTTCTTGCAAGTTGAAAACAAGGATTATCACATGGGCCACATACTCGACGGAGGCATGAAGAAGACTTCTGTTATGTGGAACAACAGGTCGAGGGACACCGACGGACAGTCTGCGATTTAGACAGTAGAGTGACATTGTTATTTATTAAAATAGAAAACATAATTTTTAATAAATCCCACTCGAGATTACGTATGAATAGACTTTTTAAGACTGATTCTGATTATTCTCATTAGGCCTAAATGAAAATGATCAAGTGGCAAAAAAATCACATGAAATTCATTCACTTTCTCTACTGCAATTGTTGAATTATTAAGTGCCAGAGTTTTACTTTATGCTATTGCGTGGGGGACGGAAAATGTTTGTCCGTCTGTGTGTCTGTATGCGCGATAACTCAAATACGCTTTATCGGATTTTCATGAAACTTGGTGTACGCATTTATAACGTCCATGGGAAGAAGCCTATTGATATTGAACAAAATCGGTTGACCGGTACGGTAGTAAAGCCCAATTGAGTGCCTGTTTTATGGTAATATTGGCTATATTAGAAAGAATTTATCAAATACAAATCAGTTGTCATAGCAACATATTGTTTTACAGTGTTCATATATGGCTTTGGAAGTTGCAATACAGGTAGCTTTGACAAATAACACTACCAACGTATTCCTTCACATATGCTTATCAAACTTTTGGCCTTTGTTCTTCCGTAAGCCCTGTTAAATAAATCGATCTGGAGCTTAACTCGGAAATCGATTAAACTACAAAAATAACTTATTTTCTGCAAATTGCAATTATTACTGATTAAACAAAAGCATTCTGGCACTTTGTTATATCAGTTCTCCTGATTTTATTATCTATGTACTGTGTTAAAAAAATTTGTTCATCGGATAATCTTAATAAATCCCACTCAGATTATGAGTTTCATCAGAAAAAAAAAGTAATCTGTCGTGGCATTACCAAATACTATAGAGGACAATACAGGACACTTTGCGATATATCGAGGGACATATCTTGAGCACCATCTAGCGGCCCAACCTGCTACTACTGAATACAGATGCAGTAACTAGATATAAAGGTATCAACCAATTTCTATTAGAGGAGCCGAAGTAGCCAACCTCGGCATGTTATGTATAAGGGATATGATTTTTCTATCTATCTATGGTCCAGAAAAAAAATGCTGGTTTGCAAATAACTGACCTAAAAAGTTAAAACAAAAAGGCAACATTGAAAAAAATTGAAAGTTGTTGTTGTTAGCAACCGCTAAGTTGAAATATTTGTGTTTTCATTAACTATTTCGGAAGTTTTGTGTTTTGTTTGCTCATTATTATTCTTATAATTAATTAAACAGTGTTTTGGTCCTTAGTGTTTGGTGAAATTGCAGTTTATATGTGTTTTGAATATTTTAATTTACCCCTAAGTTTGCAGGTTGTGCCACCAGGAGTGCTGCAAAATCTGTCCCCCGTTTTTCCATTGTCAAAGCAGTAAGTGTCCAGTATTGTCCTCTATAGTATTCGGTATTACTAACGATAATCAATTAAGTTTATTACAAATTATTATTACAAATTAAAAAATACAAATTGATACAAAATTATTACAAATACAAATAATATACACACAATTTGTACAATTTGAAAAGAGTAAATGGGTTTTAAAACATATTTTTATTATTACTTTTAAATACGGATGGGCAAGAGGCAATCGAATTAAATTGATTTAATTCCTCTGCTGTAATTATTGAATTATTTTCAATTAGATTTCTATATAGGCCTATTAATGCTTTTGTGGAAAATACCAAAATAGTTAGAAAGTTTTCCCATTGAAAACATTTCTATAGTATAATTTATTTATTTATTTACTAGCATGTGCCCGCGGCTTCGCCCGCGATAATTATTTCAAAAATTAAAAATCAAGAGCATAATAGTTATATCATTATATTTATTAACTCCTAAATCACGTGGACTACATACCACGATTAGATAGTATCGTCTGGTAAAAGCGTCCTCAGATTCGAGTTTCTTGGCCCAGAAAACCTCTGTCTAGTGAGATTCGTCCAAATAAAACAACGTTTGACCATATTTAGGGTTTACAACATTCAAGCGATCGCGAAAGTTTTATTATCAAGATATGACAAAAATAGCCAAAGCCAACTGTAATTGATTTGACATTGAAATGTATAACTGAAAACTTATGTTTTGAAAACGCAAAAAATGCACGTTTTTTACCCGTTTTTCACTCATAACTCACGAACGTAAACTAAAATTAAAATTCCGGCTTCGAGGTGCATTTTCCGACCCTTCAGCCCACCTATGTTTAAAATTTCAGATCTCTGCGTTCAGTAGATTTTGCTGGACATCGAGGACAATTCCTTTTATTAATATAGATAATATGAATTATAATGATACCTTCTCTAATTTGTCAAACATCCATTTCATGTAATCCAAGCCCACCTGATACCATTGGTAACAATACGTTCTGAGAATTTGTTTTGATAAATCTGTGCAAAAAGGGGTTCAGTATTTTCAAAAACATTTAATTGATATCATTATTATTATTATATTATTATATTATTTATAAATCATTATATTTATTAACACCTAAATCACGTGGACTACATACCACAATTAGATAGCGTCGCCTGGTAAAAGCGACCTCAGATTCGAGGTCCTTGGCCCAGAAAACCCCTGTATAATGAGTTTCGTCCAAATCGAACAACGTTTGACCATATTTAGGCCTATATTGATTATCCCACTTATAATAATAATAATAATAATAATAATAATAAGAAGAAGAAGAAGAATCCTCCTCGGGATTAGGTTGAAAATTTCATATGTATGCGTGCCTTGACATTAAAAACAAATGAATCGACCAGCGTGAGCTACAACATTCGAGCGATCGCGAAAGTTTCATTTCCAAGGTTTGACAAAAATAGCCAAAGCCAGCCAAAGCCAGCTGATTTGACATTGAAATATATTACGCTTCGAAAACCCAAAAAATGCACGTTTTCTGCCCGTTTTTCACTCATTTTTGGCATTTAGAATCAGAATTTTTCAAAATCCTTTCTTAGTGAGCATCTACATTAGGAAACGAAGGTACTCAACTTTCGCTCAACTCCTGCATTGACGTGGCAAACAATGTCCTAAAAAACAGTAATAATTGTAAATTTAACTCCATGTCCGCATGTTTACCACGGCAGATGTATACACGGCACGGTCTTCACCTAAACTACTTAGGTAAAAGTGAACTATGTAAACAGGTGAAGGCTATGATAAAACATAAAGATGTCAATAGCAACCATCCTAGCACCCAGACTTTTCTGGATCGCTGGGTGATAACAAAACAGAAGTGAGTCATCAGACTAACGCAGCCTTCCTCAAAATAATGCACCTCAATGTCAATAGTCTAGCTAATAAAACTTCCCCCTTAGAATTATATTTAACCGATCATCCAGCAGATATTTTATGCATAACCGAGCACCATGTTGATAAAGAAAACATTAAATATATATCAATCAATAACTTTAACCTCACACAGTCATACTGTCGAAATATTTTCAAAGGAGGAGGGGCAGCAATATTCTGCAGAGAGTCACTTCTGTTCCGGCCAATTAATGAAATTTCTGTCTTTTGTGTTGATAAACATTTCGAGGGCGCAGCTGCATACTTCCCTAGCCTTAATATTGTTTTCCTTACCATTTACAGATCACCAAATGGAAATTTCCCATTATTTTTAAAATGTCTTGAATGTGTATTGAATATTCTGTATAAAATATGTAACAGATTAGTTATATGCGGCGATTTCAATGTTAACCTTGCATACGATCAAAACTATAGTCAAGTCAATAAAAACAGAGATTCCCTTCTGGACGTCTTGTCAAAATATGACATAAAGCAAACAATTTTTAATTTCACCAGAATTTTTGGCTTGTCTAAATCTGTTATAGACAATATCTTCACCAATATTCCAGTGGAAATGATAAACGCATACAACTCAGAACCTGGTATATCTGACCATTTCGCTCAGCTTTTAGAAATTAAAATGACATTAATAAATAATATAAAAAAGGAAAGTAATAATTCAACTGTTTTTAAACGCAAATTCGCATCACAAGCAATCTCTCGATTCAATACACTTTTAAGAGATGTAAACTGGATCACTGATGCAAATGATACAAATTCACTTTTCGAAAACTTCATAAACATTTTAAAATCAAATTTCGACAAATGTTTTCCCTTAACAAAGAAAAAATCATATAAATCACGACCCAAGAGCAAATGGATAACGCCAGGAATAATAAAATCCAGCAGGACATTAAGGAAATTATCGCTAGCTGCCAAACACAATCCCCGTAGACTACAACATTTTTAAAAATACAGAACTATTTATAAGAAAGTACTAAGGAACGCTAAGCTCCTTCACTATGATAGGAGAATCCAGCAAGCTACAAACCCAATGAAAGAAATGTGGGCCATTATCAAGGAAGCCGATCCTGGTGATAATAGCAAACCTCCCCCAGACATCAGTGAACTAGTTTACAAAAACGAATCAGTCACCTGTCCATTAACAATGGCAAACGTACTAAATCACCATTTTCTAAATATCCCCACTCCTCCCAAAATAAGCAGCCCCAGTGGCATTAATATACCTAGGCCTACGTTCCCAAACTCAATGGTGCTCTTTGATGTCACTGAAGAAGAGGTTCTAGGAACCATAAAAAACTTGAAATGTACGTTCTCTGCCGGATTAGACGAAATTCCACCTGCAATTTTAAAGAAAGTAGGACCACACATTGTGAAGCCACTCACTGTTCTTGTAAATAATTCGTTCAACAGTGGAATATTTCCGGATGCTTTTAAAACAGCGTTGATAAAACCTCTACACAAAGGAGGAGAGAAATCATGCCCGAATAATTATCGACCTATAGCTCTTCTTCCAGCGCTCTCTAAAGTTTTGGAAAAAATTATGCACACAAAAATTTCATCATTCTTAAAATATCAGAAATGCCTCTCGGAACACCAGCATGGGTTTGTTTCCAAGAAATCAACCACAACAGGGATATTTACAGCCTTGGAAAAAATCCACCAGCAACTGAATGAAGGCAAACAGACATTAGGCATATTCGTAGACCTGTCGAAAGCCTTTGATAGCATTCAGCATGATATCCTCTTTGGAAAACTTAGCAACTATGGAATTCGTGGAACTGTTCTTAAATGGATAAAATCGTATCTCTCTATGAGAATGCAAACAGTAGAGATAAGCCATAAATGTGGTAAATCTAGGTCTAATCCATCGCCAGTAACAAAAGGAGTACCACAGGGATCAATTCTAGGCCCATTACTTTTCCTTCTGTACATAAATGACCTTCCATCACACCTCCCTGATACCCAAACAATAATGTTCGCAGATGATTGTACATTAATTATTCAAGGAAAATCGCTCGACGATATCAAAATTTCGGCATCTCGTACGATGTCACACTTTCATAACTGGTGTACAAAAAATAGTCTAGCTATTAACACGTCTAAAACTAAATTCATTATATTTAAGTCCAGATTTTTTAAAGATACAGCGATCAATAATACCGTAGTGTTTAATAATATGGAAATTGAAGAAGTGGCGAACACCAAATTTCTAGGGCTAACGATAGATTGTCATTTAAATTGGAAGGGACACATACAAAATTTGTGTAAATATCTATCTAGTTATACCTTTTTATTCGTTAAACTATCATCTTATTGCAATAAGAAAACTCTTCTGCAATGCTATTACAGTTATATTTATTCTAAAATAAAATATAACATTATTGCTTGGGGATCAGCAGATCAATTCCACATAAATAGAATCTTTGTCCTGCAAAAACGCATAATACGTACCATTTACAATGCCAAGCCTCTCGATTCCTGCAAACCTTTATTTAAAACCCACAAGATCCTCCCACTACCATGTATCATTATTTTTGAAGCCGCCCTGTTTGCTTATTCTCATAGACTCCTTTTCAAAGTTAATTCTGACTACCACTCTTACAACACCCGACATAAAAACAGCATAGCACTGTCGAAACACTCTACCCATCTATTCGAATCTTCTCCATACTACTTATGCTCTAAAGTATTTAATTCACTCCCCTCTCATATCACATCACAAAAAACAGAAATTTCATTTAAGAAAATGCTTAAATCCTTTCTTTTATCAAACTGTTTTTATAATATAAGTGATCTCTATTCTTTGTAAGTGAGTATATACTATATTCTTAAATTTATCATTCAATTTGTATAATTCATCTTTCATATACTGTAAAAATAGAGCTAGAAATAATATTAAAATGAATAATGTAAAATGTAGCATGTTTAAATATTGAACATGCATTGAATATTTGTATGTAAATTATTAATTTGTAAATGTGTGTGTTAAACTTTAAGAAATGTAGTTTATAAGTATATGTAAACTATGTAAAACACTGTACTGTGTAAGAAAATAAACAAACTAAACTAAAAAAAAAAAAAAACTATCAAAATTCCAAGTCTCTACCTGTTATAGTTTAGGCTGTACGTTGATTCCTGTCAGTCAGTCAGTCATTCAGTCAGTCAGGACAAAGGATTTTATATATATATATATATATATATATATATATATATATAGAGAGAGAGAGAGATATTTCCCTCTGGTGTAGTTAAGGTCTTAAGGCCTTATAATCATAATCTTTCCAAAAACAAATTCTGTATTTAACTTTTTATAATAATAAATTAATGCATTAGAATGTATTATTCCGTTCTAACATAAATCTCAGCGTCTATGCGTTCTGCTGTTAACAGTTTTCAAAAAATGGATTAAAAAATGAAATGAGTTCAGTCCAGTTAATATGTTTTACCTAAATGTAATTAAATATCTTCATTTCATTGTAAAGGAAATCAGCAACCTTATATTTAATGTTGATAACCGAAGATAAAGTTCCACGTGGTTTTCTTATTATGACATGCTTCCGCTTAATCAGCAGACTAAATTGACACTGATCACATCTAACTATTTCTTTTTGTAATCGATCTCAGAGTTAAACTCCAGATCGTTTCTTTAATACCCTCTAATACAGGGTGGAAGATGTTTAACTGTGCAGATTTCAACAACTTGCTCCTTCCTTAGAAACAAATACCATATGTCCTACTTTCCCCAGAAAATGAAAAACTTATAAAGCGTATCGTGTGTACAGACATTTTCTCGTCCATTGCATTATTTCAGGTTTCCGACTTATTTAAACCCGATTCCAAGCATCCTAGTGAAAATGGAACGGCTTTTATTGTGCATAGAACTGCATATTAAGGAAATGTTCAACTATTGTAGCATATTTAGTATGAATGTGCATATTTAGGTCATATTTTTGGCATATTTGTGTGCATATTAAAGAAATTTTGAAGTTTCATATCATATTTTGTAAATTTTGCATTATAATGATACTTTTTGAGAATTAACAGATATTTTAAACGAAAAACACTAACACTATATTTTAATAAAATGTATTGTAATTAACCTTTAAAAAATACACAATGTGTAAGTGGTAAAGTCATATTTAAAATTATATTTATCATATTTTAATGTTTTATTAGGTCATAAATGCATGCATATATCCTATTTTTTAGGTCATAGAAATCCGCCCCCTAATTATGATTAATCATAATCTGTGTATTTTAGAATTACGTTTACACAACTTGGTATACAATTGCTAATGTACTGTTTCTCTTGTTCACACGTGAGTCCTGGTGGGGGTTTTTGTAAGTACGGTACTAACAAAGAAATACAGTAGAGCTGGCACAAATTTTGAAAGTTACATTTTTATTAAAATCGTACAGGTGTACAACAGACAATCAAATTAAATTAATTCACTTCCTCTGCTGCAATTATTCAGTTATTTTCAATTATATTTCTGTATATTATTGTTTTTTATGGAAAATAGTTCAAAGTGTTCCCATCGAAAACAGTACTACAGCATGATCAGAATATTTCCATAAGTATAGTGCATTGTTTAAATTTTCATAATAATAAATTAATACATTAGAATGTATTATAGTGTCCCAGTTTATAATAAACAAAGAGAAAACTTCAGTAGATCTGATATCCAGCACAAAGTATCCCACTGATCCACTTAAATCTCAGCGTCTATGCGTTCTGCTGTTAACAGTTTTCATCCAAAAGCAACTAAATATTTCCATTTAATTGTAAAATAAATCAGGAAATTTATATTTAATGTTGATAACCGCAGAAAAAGTTCCACATGGTTTTCTTCTTATAACATGCGATCGTTCAATTACCATATGCCTATTTGTCCTATGCGACTATTATTCTCAGAAACTTTATCATTATTCCTTAAACTTCTACACTGCTTTACTTTTTATTTAGGACTATCCACACTGTTCACATCAGCAGAGGAAAAAATCTATATTAATAAAAGGAAGTGTCTGTCCTCCGTCTGTCTGTCCTCCGTCTGTCCGCGATGCCCAGCGAAATCTACTCAACGCAGAGATCTGAAATTTTATACATAGGCGGACTAAACGGTCGGAATGTGCACCTCGAAGCCAGAATTTTAATTTTCGCTTTAGTTCGTGAGTTATGAGTGAAAAACGGGCAGAAAACGTGTATTTATTCCGTTTTCGAAGCATGAGTTTTCAGTAATACAAATCAATTACACTAGGCTTTGGCTATTTTTGTCAAACCTTCGACATAAAAGCATCGCGATCTCAATGAATGTTGTAGCTCACGCTGGTCGATTCATTTGTTTTTAATGTCAAGGCACCCAAACATAATGTGAAATTTTCAACCTACACCGAAGAGGATTATTATTATTATTATAGGGATAATCAATATTAGCCTAAATATGGTCAAACGTTGTTCGATTTGGACGAAACTCACTATACAAAGGTTTACCGGGCCTAGGAACTCGAATCTGAGGTCGCTTTTACCAGGTGACGCTATCTAATCGTGATATGTAGTCCACATGATTTAGGTGTTAATATAATGATTTAAGTATTATGCTCTTAATTTTTAATTTTTGAAATAATTATCGCGGGCGAAGCCGCGGGCACATGCTATCTTAAAATAATAAAAGGACGTGTTTGTCTGTCTGTCCACGATGCCCAGCGAAATCTACTGAACGCAGAGATCTGATATTTTAAACATAGATGGGCTGAAAGGTGGGCGCATGCGCATCGAAGCCGGATTTTTTATTTTAGCTTTCGTTCGCGAGTTGTGAGTGAAAAACTGGCAGAAAACGTGATTTTAGCGCTGTCGAAGCATCAGATTTCAGTAATACATTTCAATGTCAAATCAATTGCAGTTGGCTTTGGCTATTTTTGTCATACCGTGGTAATAAAAGCATCGCGATCGCTAGAATGTTGTAAGCCCACGCTGGTCGATTCATTTGTTTAGAATGTCAAGGCCCGTAGACATATGAAATTTTCAACCTACACGGAAGAGGGGTAATCAACATAGACCTAAATATGGTTAAACATCGTTCGATTTGGACGAAACTCACTATACAGGGATTTTCTGGGCCAAGGAACTCGAATCTGAGATCGCTTTTACCAGGCGACGCTATTTAATCGTGACATGTAGTCCACGTGATTTAGGTGTTAATAAATATAATGATTTAACTATTATGCTCTTAATTTTTAATTCTTGAAATAATTATCGCGGGCGATCGCTTGATTTTGTAAGTCCATCCTGGACGATTCATTTATTTAGCATATCAAGGCCCGAAGACATGAAATTTTGAACCTACACGGAAGAGGGATAATCAATATAGGCCTAAATACTGTATGGTGAAACATTGTTTGATTTGAACGAAACTATACAGGGGTTTTCTGGGCCAAGCAACTCGAATCTGAGGTCGCTTTTACCAGACGACGCTATCTAATCGTGGTATGTAGTCCACATGATTTAGGTGTTAATATAATGATTTAACTATTAGGCCTATGCTCTTAATTTTTAATTTTTGAAATAATTATCGCGAGCGAAGCCGCGGGCACATGCTAGTAATAAATAAATCTTCCCTTTGCGGTTTTTCAATAAAGTTGGCGGTTTTCTTACAAGTTGAAAACAAGGATTATCACATGGGCCACATACTCCACGGAGGCATGAAGAAGACTTCTGTTATGTGGAAAAACTGCTCGAGGGAAACCGACGGACAATCTACTATTTAGACAGCAGCTGACATTGCTATTCGTTAAAATAGAAGACATTTTTAATAAATCCCACTCGAGATTACGTATGAATAAGCTTTTCCAGACTGATTCTGAATATTCTCTTTAAATGAAAATGATCAAGAGGCAAAAAATATCACATGAAATTCATTTACTTTCTCTACTCCAATTATCAAAATCAATAGAAAACTTTGAATGTATGGCTATCAAGGTAGCAAATAAGATGCCATCCGACTTATTTCTTAGAAATGAACTACACTTCAAGAAATGAACTACACTTCAACAAAAGTATCACTTGCTGGCTCCTAAAGAACCCATTTTATAATATAAGAGAATTTATGGAAATTAAGTGTCCCATTATTGTGTAAATAATATTGTATTAATAACTGACAATGTCTATAGTGTAGCTTACACTCAACGACTGTATATTAAATTAAATTAAATTATTGAATTATTAAAGGCCAGAATTGTACTTTATGCGATTGTGTGGGGGACGGAAAAATGTCTGTCCGTGTGTCTGTACGCGCGAAAACTCAAATAGGCTACGATTTATCTGATTTTCATGAACTTGGTGTACGCATTTATAACGTCCATGGGAAGAAATTGGACCAAATCGGTTGACTGATATCCGGAGTAAAGCCCAATTTAGTGCCTATTTTGTGGTAATATTAGCTATTATAAAGAATTTATCAAATGCAAATCAGTCCTCATGACAACATATTGTTTTACAGTGTTCATATACGGCTTTGGAAGTTGCAATACAGTTAGTTTTGGCAAGTAACACTATCCACATATTCCTTTATATATGCTTATCAAATTTAGACCTTTGTTCTTCCGTAAGCCCTGCTTAATGAATCGATCAGGAGCTTAAGTCGGAAATCGATTAAAAAAATAAGTTATTTACTGCAATTATCACTGATTAAACAAAAGCATTCTGGCACTTTATATTATCAGTTCTCCTGATTTTATTATCTATGTACTGTGTTAAAAAATGTTATTCATCGAATAGTCTTAATAAATCCCACTCAGATTAGGAGTTTCATCAGATAAATTTGTAATCTGTCCTGGGATTAGCCTACTAACGATAATCAATTGACTTTTTAAGACAGATTTTTATTATTACCTTTAAATACGGATGGGCAAGAGGCAATCGAATTAAATTGATTTAATTCCTCTGCTATAATGTCCATGGGAAGACGTTTGTTCATATTGGACCAAATCGGTTGGCCAGTACCGGAATAATGCCCAATTTTGTTCCTTTTATGTTAATATATAAGAAGTCGCGATAATTCAAAGATGCTTTATTGGATTTTCCTGAAACTTTGTATACCCATTTATAATGTACATGGGAAGACGTCTACTGATATTGGACCAAATCGGTAGACCGGTACCGGAGTAAAACCCAATTTAGTGTCTATTTTAAAGACGCGGTAACTCAAATACGCTTTACCGGTTTTTATGAAACTTGGAATACACATTTATAATGTCCATGGGAAGACGTCTATTTATATTGGATAAAATCGGTTGACCTGTTTCGGAGTAATGCTCAATTTAGTGCCTATTTTATGGTAATATACGTATTCGAAGGAATTTATAAAAAAAATTGAAAATCTGTTATCTTGACAACATAGCCTTTTGTTTTACTGTGATCTTATAAGGCTTTGGAAATTAAAATACAGTTAGCTATGACGAAAAAAACACTATTGCCTTGCATGCGCTTATCCAACTAGACCGTTAAACTGACCCAGGCGGCCGAGATGGTAACGTCTTGGCCTCACATTCTGGAGTCCATGGTTCAAAACCCGTAAGCGGCCAATTTGACTTTATTTTGTATTTTTATGTGAGTGTGCGATTGTCAAGATATCACAAATCTGTACAGTTCAGATGATTCTGGAAGATTTTAATCTGATAAAAAAAAACTAGACCTTTGTTCTTCCGTAAGCCCTGCTTAATGAATAAATCTGGAGCTTAACTTGGAAATCAATTTAAAAAAAAACTTATTCTGCTTTTCATAATTGCAGTCATAACTGATTAAACAAAAACATACTGGCACTTTGTTACATCAGTTTACCTGATTTTATTATATATGTAAATTTTCAGTCGCGATTAGACTCCCATGAATCAAAGCGACAAAAATAAATCATAATTATTAAAAAAAAGATCTGATGTCTAGCACAAAGTAACCAACTGGTCCACAAAAATCTCAGCGTCTATGCGTTCTGCTGTTAACAGTTTTTTAAAAATGGACAAGAAAATTACATAAGTTCATTCTAACTAATACATTTTAACTAAAAGTAACTAAATATTTCCATTTAACTGTAAAAGGAATCAGTAAAATCATATTTAATGTTGATAACCGCAGATAAAGTTCCACGTGGTTTTCTTATTATGACATGCTTCCGTTTAATCAGCACCTAGGTTACACACACCAGTAATATCTAACTATTTATTTTTGCAATCGATCTCAGAGTTAAACTCCAGATCGTTTCTTTAATAGCCTGTAATACAGGGTGGAAGATTTGTAACTGTGCAGATTTCAACAACTTGTTCCTTCCGTAGAAACAAATATCATAGGCCTATTTGTCCTATGTGAGTATTTTTCTCAGAAAATAAATAAATTTCTCCTTAAACTTCTAGGCTGCTTTACTTTTACTTTCTCGCATATACATAGCATAGAGAAAGTATTGTGATAGGGACGGAATAACACCACACAAACACAAATAATTTAAAGATAGCAATCACATACACTTGTGACGATTTTCTAGATAAATGTCCTCTGAGTAAATATGAAAATGACAGAAAAAATGTTCCTACAAACTCGGGCTAGATCTTTCCAAGGGTAAATCATCGGGTTAATTTATCCTTTCATGGATGGCTGGATAAAATTTAACCTCTCGTAGGATCAATAATAATTTAAACAATGAGAATCAAAGCCTTCTTCTTCTTCTTTTTTTATTTTTTTTTATTTTATTTTTATATAAGAAACATTTTATTATACAAAGCCTTCTGAATTAAAATAACTGTACAACTCCAAGGCTTTGCTCATTATATCATTGAGGTTGAAATGGGACTAATTTATCCATGGATAATTTACCCATAGGTAATTCACAATTTTGTAGAAACCGGGCATAAATCAGATACCGCAGGGCTATTAGTGCTATGTGAGTATTTTTATCAGAAAAATTATATTTAGTCCTTAAACTTCTGCACGGCTTTGCTTTTTATTTTGCACTATCCGTACAGTTCACATCAGCAGATGAAATTGTCGGAGAATGAAGATTACATTATAATAGATGTACTCGTTATTTCGGTACCGGTCAACCGATTTGGTCCAAATTCAGTAGGCTTCTTTCCATGTAAGTCATAAATGCGTATACCAAGTTTCATGTAACTCCGGTAAAGCGTTTTTGAGTTATCGCACCTTTTGGATATATTTCCAAAAATAGGCACTAAATTGGGCATTACTCCCGTACCGCTCAACCGATTTGGTCCAATATCAATAGTGTTCTTCCCATGGACATTATAAATGCGTATGTCAAGTTTCATAAAAATCCGATAAAAATTATTTGAGTTATGCCGCGTACAGACACACGGACAGACAGACAGACATTTTCCGTCCCCCACACAATCTCACAAAGTACCATTCTGGCACTTAATAAATCTTCTCTTTGCGGTTTTTCAATAAAGTTGGCGGTTTTCTAGCAATTTAAATACAAAGATTATTGGTCATATACTCCACATAGCACAAAGTAAGCTACTGGCCCACATAAATCTCAGCGTCTATGCGTTTTGGTGTTCTGGAGTTTTCAAAAATGGAAGAAATATTACATGAGTTCATTCTAATTAATATAATTTACGTAAATGTGTTTAAATATTTCCATTTAATTGTAAAATAAATCAGCAAATTTATATTTAATGTTCATAACCGCAGAAAAAGTTCCACGTGGTTTTCTTATTATGACATGCGACCGTTTAATCAGTCATCTAAATACTATAAACTCATGTTCTATTCTTCATTTTTGTAATCGATCTCAGAGTTAAACTCCAGATCGTTTCTTTAATAGTCTATAATACAGGGTGGAAGATGTGTAACTATGCAGATTTGAACAGCTTCTTCCTTCCGTAGACACAAACTAATTCAAATAAAATAAAATTTGTCCTATGTGAGTATTTTTTTTATCATAGGTAATCCCACGAGAGTTTACGAGTTTATCGATAGATTCGAACTGCGCAGCGAAAAAACTGCGAGATCACGGCATACTATGAATCAACCATCCGTGAATCGATTCGAGTTACCATGTTGTAACCAGGGCTACCAATTGTGCATATAAAACATAGTTAACTTAATTCAGGTAAGCTAACACCAGAACAGAATAAAAGCACACGAACTGGGTTGCATGGATGCGAAATTGTGTTTTTAATCAATGTACTCTTATATTAATTTCCAAACAAGTTAGGCCTATGTTGCATAAAATAATGTGTTTTCGTGCTGCTTAATGGCAGCATGTGACGTATTAATCACTGCACATTGATGCTTACGTGTCCAGTAACGAGCTGACCATTTTATCAGGTAAAATCCCTTCCTCGTATTAATAGCAGGCATTTTATAAGATAAACGATCGTGATTGGTCTATATCCTAGGAATTGCTGAACGTTATTGGTCAATATCAAACACTCGGCGTATGAGTGGAAAAGGCAAATGGAAATCAGTTTTCATGACAACATAAATTGTTTTATAGTGTTCATATACGGCTATGGAAGTTGCAATCAGTTAACTTTGACAAATAACACTGCCGACATATTCCTTAACATATGCTTATCAAACTAGACCTTTGTTCTTCCGTAAGCCCTGCGTAATGAATCGATCTGAAGCTTAACTCTGAGATAAATTACAAAAATAACTTTTTTCTGCAAATTGCAATTATCAATGATTAAACAAAAGCATTCTGGCACTTTGTTATATCAGTTCACCTGATTTTATTATCTATGTAATATGGTAAAAAATGTTATTCATCGAATAGTCTTAATAAATCCCACTGAGATTACGAGTTTCATCAGATAAATTTGTAATCTGTCCTGGGATTACTAACGATAATCTTAAGAGAGATTTAATTATTATTGAGTTATTTTCAACTATATTTCTATACTAGCTGAAAAGGCCCGGCGTCGCCCGCACTTTGTATTTTTTAATTTGAAATTAACTTATGGAAGACTTTCGATTTTGAAACTCTAGGTCCTTATATAGTAAGTTATGTATGTAGAACTTGAAATGAAGAAATAGATTTATCAAACTATTCCATCAGAAAACACTAGATATAGCTTTTAATGGCTCATAGAGGATGTCGAATGCTGCATTCCGTTGCTTCTACACATCATGCCTGGTAGGAGTGGAAATAAGAAGAAACATAAATTACAGAAGATTGTATTGACTTGACGGAAAATTTTATTTCTCATTCTCATGTCACAACCGTTTCGGGGCTGAAATAAAATAGAAATGCAGTATCACTTTCATGGTCTAGTTAAGGTCTTAAGGCCTTATAATCATAATCTTTCCAAAATCAAATACTGTATTTAACTTTTTATAATAATAAATTAATTCATTAGAATGTATTATTGCGTTCCAGTTTATAATAAACAAAGATAAAAAATGAGATCTGTTGCCTTGCACAAAGTAAATTACTGATCAACATAAATCTCAGCGTCTATGCGTTCTGCTGTTTACAGCTTTCAAAAAAATGGATTAAAAATCACATGAGTTCATTCAAATTAATATAATTTACGTAAAAGTGTTTAAATATTTCCATTTAATTGTAATAGAAATCAGCAAATTTGTATTTAATATTCATAACCGCAGATAAAAGTTCCACGTGGTTTTCTTATTATGACATGCGACCGTTTAATGAGCATCCGAGGTGCAATAACAATACATTCAACATTTATTTTTGTAATCGATCTCAGAGTTAAACTCCGGATCGTTTCTTTAATAGTCTATAATACAGGGTGGAAGATGTGCAGATTTCAACAACTTGCTCCTTCCTTAGAAACAAATACCATAGAGCTATTTGTCCTACTTTCCTCAGAAAATGAAAATCTGATAAAGCGTATCTGAGCTATCGTGTGTACAGACATTTTCCCGTCCACTAACTTATACGTTCTAAGAAAGAACCATTCTGGCAGATAATTATGATTAGGGGGCGGATTTCTATGACATGTCATATTTTTCCCCTTTGCATTACTGTATTTCAGGTTTCCGACTGATTTAAACCCGATTCCAAGCATCTTGTGAAAATGGAACGGCTTTTATTGTGCATATAACTGTATATTTAGGAAATTTTCAACTATTGTAGCATATTTAGTAAGAATATGCATATTTAGGTCATATTTTTGGCATATTTGTGTGCATATTAAAGAAATTTTGAAGTTTCATATCATATTTTGTAAATTTTGCATTATAATGATACTTTTTGAGAATTAACAGATATTTTAAACGAAAAACACTAACACTATATTTTAATAAAATGTATTGTAATTAACCTTTAAAAAATACACAATGTGTAAGTGGTAAAGTCATATTTAAAATTATATTTATCATATTTTAATGTTTTATTAGGTCATAAATGCATGCATATATCCTATTTTTTAGGTCATAGAAATCCGCCCCCTAATTATGATTAATCATAATCTGTGTATTTTAGAATTACGTTTACACAACTTGGTATACAATTGCTAATGTACTGTTTCTCTTGTTCACACGTGAGTCCTGGTGGGGGTTTTTGTAAGTACGGTACTAACAAAGAAATACAGTAGAGCTGGCACAAATTTTGAAAGTTACATTTTTATTAAAATCGTTAAAGCGGTCCGTTAAAAATTCAATAAAATTCATTTTATAAAAAAATGAAGTAAATTCAATAAACCGTTTACTCGCTACATTTGTGAACAGACGGTCAGAAGACAGACAGACACCTATTTGGTGTCTAGGGATCTTGATTTAGATTTTTTTCTCAAGTTTACAATACTTTCTCTATACTTGTTACTGAAAGTAAAACCCTAAATCTCTTCTCTTCTCTATATATATAAAAGGCTTTGTCCTGACTGACTGAATGAATGACTGACTGAATCACAGGAATCAACGTACAGCCTAAACTATAACAGGTAGAGACTTGGAATTTTGACAGTACCTTCGTTTCATAATGTAGGTGCTCACTAAGAAAGGATTTTGAAAAATTCTGATTCTAAATGCCAGAAATTAAATGTTTTTGAAAATACTTAATCCCTTTTTACATAGAATTATCAAAACAAATTCACAGAACGTATCGTTACCAGTGGTATCAGGTGGGCTTGGATTAAATTAAATGGATGTTTGACAAATTAGAGAAGGTATCATTATAATTCATATTATCTATATTAATAAAAGGAATTCTCCTCGATATCCAGCGAAATCTACTGCACGCAGAGATCTGAAATTTTAAATATAGGTGTGCTGAAGGGTCGGAAAATGCACCTCCAAGCCGGAATTTTAATTTTAGTTTTCGTTTGTGAGTTATGAGTGAAAAACTGGCAAAAAACGTGCATTTTTTGCGTTTTCAAAACATAAGTTTTCAGTAATAAATTTCAATATCAAATCACTTACAGATGGCTTTGGCTATTTTTGTCATCATACCTCATACCTTGGAAATAAAAGCAACGCTATCGCTTGATTTTCTAAGTCCATCCTAGACGATTCATTTGTTTAGAGTGTCAAGGCCCATAGACATATGGCATTTTCAACCTACACGGAAGAAGGATAATCAACCCTAAATATGGTCAAACATTGTTCAATTTGGACGAAACTCACTATACAGAGGTTTTCTGGGCCAAGGAACTCGAATCTGAGGTCGCTTTTACCAGGCGACGCTACATAATCGTGGTATGTAGTCCACGTGATTTAGGTGTTAATAAATATAATGATTTAACTATTATGATCTTAATTTTAAATTTTTGAAATAATTATCGTGAGCGAAGCCGCGGGTACATGCTATCTTATAATAATAAAAGGACGTGTTTGTCTGTCTGTCCGCGATGATCATCGAAATCTACTGAACGCAGAGATCTGAAATTTTAAAGATAGATGGACTGAAAGGTGGGCAAATGCACCTCGAAGCCGAATTTTTAATTTTAGCTTTCGTTCGCGAGTTATGAGTGAAAAACTGGCAGAAAACGTGATTTTAGCGCTATCGAAGCATCAGATTTCAGTAATACATTTCAATGTCAAATCAATTGCAGTTGGCTTTGGCTATTTTTGTCATACCGTGGAAATAAAAGTATCGCGATCGCTTGAATGTTATAAGTCCACGCTGGTCGATTCATTTGTTTAGAGTGTCAAGGCCCACAGACATATGACATTTTCAACCTACACGGAAGAAGGATAATCAACCCTAAATATGGTCAAACATCGTTCGATTTGAATGAAACTTGCTATACAGGGGTTTTCTGGGCCAAGGAACTCGAATCTGAGATCGCTTTTACCAGGCGACGCTATCTAATCGTGTTATGTAATTCACGTGATTTAGGTGTTAATAAATATGATTTAACTTAATTTTTTATTTGTTATTCTTGAAATAATTATTGCGGGCGAAGCCGCGGGCACATGCTAGTCAATTATATCCAATTAATAAAGGATAATAAGAAATTCCATATGTAAAACTAACTTAAAAAGCCCGGCGTCGCCCGGGTTTTGTATTTTGTAATTGGAAATTAACGTATGAAGGACTTTTGATTTTAAAATTATAGGTCCTTATATAGGTATTTAGAATTTGAAATAGGAATAACGATTTATCATACTCAAACTATTCCCTCAGAAAACGCTTGGTATAGCTTTTTATGGCTCATAGAGGATGTAGAATTTTGTATCCCATCGCTTGTACACACCAAGCCTGATAAGGGTTCAAATAAGAAGAAACAGAAATTCCAGTAACATAAAATTAAATTGTCTTTGCGGAATATTTTAGCCTATTTCTCACTCTCATGTTACCATAAAACCGTTTTGGGGATGAAATTAAACAGAAATCCATGATCACTTTCATACTTTTCTCTCCAAAAACCTGCGATATCATATAATAATATACACATTATCATACCTCGTATTGTTTTCTCTATGTCCAGGGTAGAGAAAGTTATGTGACTGCATTATTTTCGTGGATTTCATTCTTTAATATTTATTTATAACATGATTTAGCCTATATTGAAAACTTCTCTAATTTTTCAAAGTCCCTTATCACTTCTTTCCAAACCTACCTGAGACCACTGCCAACAATACACTGTTGTCATGTGAACTGTGATTAAGTATTCTCAAAAACATTTGATTTTTGGCATTTAAAATAAAAAAAATTCAAAATTCTTTGTTAGTGAGCACTTAGGCCTACATTATGGAACGAAGGTACTGCCAAAATTCCAAGTCTCTACCTATTATAGTTTAGGCTCTACGTTGATTCTCTGTCAGTCGGTCAGCCAGTCAGGACAAAGCCTTTTATATTAATAAGAGATAACTGGCTATAGGCTACTTAAGTAAAAGTATGCAGTGTTTATTGTTGCTATAGTAACAGATAATATCACACTCTGTGTTAGAAAGATAGGAAGAGTACGGGTTTAATACGGTGTACATTTCTTTCCGGGACTTTGTGTTTTTATTGCTAAACTTTTGCATGTGTGTGCATATGAGGGGACGTCACGTGATCCCCAAGTGTGACAGCTGCGGAACAGGAACTTCGACTCTCTAAATCGATTGTTAAACAAAGAAATCGAGAATGTCTTGGAATGGGGGGACCTTACACAATGTGTGTCAGAATCATTTATCCAGTGAAGATATGCCAATTCACGCGAACCAGATCCATGGCCTTCTGTTGTGAAGTCACCATCAGATCTTTATGAGGACTATTAATCTTACTAGCAATTCGTGCTAGCTAACATTTAGCTAGATTTATAATGTTGGTATGATTATTTTAAAAAATGATTTTCCAGTGCGTAATGCGTCTATTCTGCCACAGTACACACAAAAACATGAGACGAATGATTTTGCATTTTGTTAGCGTAATATGTATCAAGTACGCAAAATAACGCTTTAGGGGACGAATCTAGAATAGCGGCCGAGGCGTAAACCGAGGCCGAAATAGTAGATGAGTCCGTTAAACTTTTTTTCGTACGTGGTGCATACAATATATATTTTTTTAAATAAAGGCACAAGTCCCTGAGGATGGGGGTGAGCGGGGGGCCCGGAGAAGATCTCTCTTTTAGGTTTTTCGCTTATATCTAAACAACGGTGCATCGTAGAGGAAAAGTAGCTATATACAAAATTCAAGCTGATAAAATTTCCTACAAGTTTGGTCTACACATTTTCTTTCTATTCTCAATAGTTTTCGAGATATCCGGCAGCAAATATAGCAAATTTTCGAAAAAAGTTCTTTCGCTTCACGCTTTTCGACACACTTTGCCATCTAGCGCTTCAGCCCTTAAGTAGCCTATACAGCAATGCTCTCATGAGAGAAGTTGTAGGGAAATAAATTCACTTTAAGATAAGTAGTAATTTGTTATTTTTTCTTCAAATGTTCAAAAGTTATAACAATTTTAATTTTCGGTTAAATTTCCAGATTTCGAAAGAAAATCGTACATCGCACTTTCTCAATATTTAGGGGTTATATCTTTGTATATAAGCTGTATATTGTGTATTTTCATCGTGAAACAAGTGGAGGAATATTACACAAAACACACTATAGTCCAGGCAACAAAGGAAAAATAGGGAGAAAATCATGTAGTTTTGAAATTTGGCTGAGATGTGGGGGAAAGTGCCCCATGGATAGGGGGTGGGGGGGGCTGTCCATCGCATTCACAAAGCAGTATGAAGGAGACATTATCTTTCAAACATAAAGTACCTCTCCTTCCATCTCCCTCCCGCCCTTATAAGCCCTAGGACGTCAGCAATATCGTTAATCTTGATAAAAAGTCATGTTCTACTAGCCCTACTGGTTTTCACCCTTCAGGAACTGGGACAGTAAGTTACCATGGTGACTTGTCTTCCTATCCACGGCCTCCTAGAAAATAATTCCTGGCAAACACCGTTGCTATGGCGATTGATCTTCATGTGCACTGCCTTCTGTGAACAGGCAGAAGTCTTAAGAGATTTTTCTAAACTATTTGTAATAACTAGACTTCGGACTTTTAGGTCGCTAAAAATGCTGTTTTAGGTACCTAAAATAGGCTCTAAAAATTGGAAAATAGGTTCTTAATATCGTAAAATAGTCTCTTATAAAATCGTTAAGTTGCCAGTTTTCTGAAATATCTCAATTGCAATGCAGAATAATATATTTATTGAAGTCACCATTAATCAATTATCATGATAAAACACAGATATAGGCCCATGGTACACAGAATTACATAAACCTATTACTAGGGCCTATATTACTACCACAACAGTGAAAATCTAATCCCTGCCTGCAGAAGCTACGCACGCTAGCATATTCAACCCCTTGTATCCCTCAGTGATTCAGGGAACTACTTTGTTTTTTTTATTTTATTTTTTTATTTTTTAAATATTTTTTTTTACTGGTCGTGGGAGTCGGGAGAAAAACTCTACATTTTCTTGGGAATTCCAAGGAATTTTTCTACTGAAGACGAAACATTTCTTACTATTTTACCACGTCACAAATGTGTGATGTACTGCACATTCCGAGCTAAAAATTTAGTACGAACTGAAAATAAATGCTAGAATTTATAACAAAAAATAACTTATTTTGAACTACTTTAGAGGAAAAACAAGCAAAAAGGCAATATTAGGCTCTAACGTAAAAATAGGCTGTTTTAGGTCATATAAAAGTATTAGTTTTAGGCATAGTCACTTATGAAACATGAATATACAAGTTTTCGTCCACATATCACTTAAGGATTAAAATAGGTTTTTACCTAAAATCCGAAGTCTACACCTTTTCAATCTCAATTTCGGAAAAAGTAATTTCGATTTCGGAAAAAGTAATTCCAATTTCGGAAAAAGTAATTCCAATTTCGGAAAAAGTAATTTCAATTTCGGAAAAGGTAATTTCAATTTCGGAAAAAGTAACTTCAATTTCGGAAATACGAGGGATATGAAGAGGGTATAGTAAAGTTGGTACCACGCTGGGACAAATGACTCAATCGGAGCGAGATTATGTAGAGAAGTAGCTAGAAGGTGTACCTAAATGTTCCAAATAAAACAGTTTTGATTTTCACTGTGGTTTTCATTTTATGCCCCATCGAATGTTTTAAAAAATAGCTCTCGTATTTCCGAAATTGAAGTTACTTTCTCCGAAATTGAGATTACTTTTTCCGAAATTGAAATTGCTTTTTCCGAATTTGAAATTACTTTTTCCGAATTTGAAATTACTTTTTCCGAAATTGAAATTACTTTTTCCGAAATTGAGGTTGAAATGGTGTAGTAATAACTATTCTGGCTTATCTAGTTGCTAAGATCACGTGAATAATTTGATCTCTGTGTGAGAAATTATATGATCAAAGAGGCGTTTACGCCGAGGGCTGTAGGAAGCATAAAGTGATGGACGTGATATCGAGGATTGGATAAGCAGTGACGGGAATCGATCCCGGCTGTCTCGAACAGGAAACACTTTCGCCGTCCATAATACCGTGCGCCCCAAGCAATAACAAGATATGTCAGTTCTGAAAGGGGCTAAGTGCCACTTCGTGCTAATACATTGGGTCTACTTGCATAAGAGCTGAATATTTACTAGTGGTTCTGTGAACAATAGACCTCTCGCCCCCCCCCGAGTAAAAAAATAAAAATCCTTACACATACGTCATTTTAATGACTTCAAGGAACATTCATGTCAATTTGGAAGAAGATCGAACTGCGTAACAAACAAATATTCTAGGGTGGATCGAAAAGTAACGCACTTTTTTTTAACAAAAAGTTTAATAGGTACAATAAAATTACAAACAAATGCACACATGAAGGGACATCTTTTGTCTATTTTTCTGTATAGTCGCCAAGTTTCTCAACACTTTTCGCCCATTGTGGTACCAGTTTCAAAATACCCTGTTCAAAGAAGTCAGTTCGGTTGGAGTATAGCCATCTGTAGACTGCTGTTTTCACTTCTGCATCTGACGCAAAGCGTTTACCGGTCAGGAATTTCTTCATGGGACCAGACAAATGAAAGTCCGACGGTGCCAGCTCCCCCATATTGCTGCAGTTGTGAGAAAATCAAATTTGGTTGGGAGGTACTCCAGCATCCTCCATACAGGCCAGACCTTGCACCGCCGGACTTTCGTTTGTTTGGTCCCATGAAGAAATTCAGGCTCCATTTCCATACAGTGGTGATGTATTATAAACTATGTGTTTTAACATAAACTGAGCATACTACATCAGAAGTAGGTGAAAATTCCTTCACATGTAGGCTACCTTATTTATAGTTGTAGGTTTTGTAGTAGCTGAGAGAAAGGCATCTTGAAAACAGAAGTAAATATGTCTGCAGTAATGTACTGTCTTTGCTATTTCGTGAAAACACTTCGCTGAGTAGACTCTTTACTCTAAACAATCCAAGAAATAGTTGAATGTGTTAAATTTTCGCGTGAGTTTACTAGTTTAAGTTATTTCTGTTGTCTTTTTTCCATTTTTTCAAACAAAAACATTTTATAAATTCAAATGGAAACTTTATTCAAAATACAGTAGGCCTATCTCCTAAATGCACAAGACTCAAATTCTCACACAATATACTAACCCGTGTCGGACTGCAAAGAAAACAGTTAACATAATGATTAGGCCCGTACTTTATTTCTTCTGCCCTAATCTGTAATTTTACATTAAATTCACGTTTCTCTTCCTATTTCTTTTCCATCCTTTTATTAGAAATATAGGAAAAATTATTATTATTATTATTATTATTATTATTATTATTATTATTATTTATAAGGACTATTTAACGAATAATATGTAATAACAAAATGTATTGAAATTGATGAATAGCATTTTTAGTTTGAGACAATACAATTAAAAGGCAGTTTTCTCTGAACAAAATTCGATCGTAGACATTTTGTAAACCCGATACTTAATAAACACCCATTTATTCAAGTATTATTTGCTGAAATGTTGAATGTAGCTTGTGTAAAACATAATTATATTATTCTTACAGTTCCTAGCGATAAGTATTGTTTCTTGGGAGATATTACGCACGCAGGAACAGATGTATTACATTCATGCGGTTGAGGTTATGCCTTTAAAATGTTTACATTTAAGTGCCAACGTTGGTGAAGTATGAAATAAATTTCCCATAAAATATAACAGTGTTGATTCCTGAAGAGATGGAAGCATAAGTGTAATTCATTTTATTTCCACAATAAGTCTTAAGGTACCGAGACAATGGTGGTGCAAGTCACTGCCTAGTGAGTCTCAGACCTGATAAGAATGTACAGAAAAGAGGACATGTCTTTATCAGTTTTGTAGGAGGTGATAAAGCTAATTCGATAAATATTGAATGAATGAGCTCTGTGATTGGCTGATAAATTTTTGGTCCAAAGCGAAAGAAAGACGTGGCCTATGAGCTAAGTAGTCAATTTAAGTGTTAAAATTCTTGAAATTTTCATATTTCTATTCACGATTGAAGCAAATGATAGCTTTAATAAAATCAGATAAACTGATATAACAAAGTGCCAGTAAGTATGTTTTTGTTTAATCAGTTATGATTGCAATTATGACATGCAGAATATGTTTTTTCCTTTTTTAAATTTATTTTTCAAGTTAAGTTGAGTTATGGCGCCTTTCTTATATAATCTATTAAAATAGGCACTAAATTGGGCATTATTCCGGTACCGGTGAACCGATTTGGTTCAGTATCAACAGGGTTCTTCCCATGGACATTACAAATGTGTTTCCCAAGTTTCATGAAAATCCGAAAAAGCGTATTTGAGTTATGGCGCGTATAGACACACAGACAGGCAGATGGACAGACAGACAGACACAATCTCATAAAGTACCATACTGGCACTTAATAAAAGTAGTAAAATCAGGTAAACTGATGTAACAAAGTCCCAGAATGCTTTTGCCTAAGTTAATCAGTGATAATTGCAATTATGATACGCTGAAAATAAGTTATTTTTGTAGTCGATTTCCGAGTCAAGCTCTACACCATTTCAACCTCAATTTCGGAAAAAGTAGGCTAATTTAAATTTCGGAAAAAGTAAATTCAATTTCGGAAAAAGTAACTTCAATTTCGGAAATACGAGGGCTATTTTTTAAAACATTCGATGGGACATAAAATGAAAACCACAGTGAAAATCAAAACTGTTTTATTTGGAACATTTAGGTACACCTTCTAGCTACTTCTCTACATAATCTCGCTCCGATTGAGTTATTTGCCCTAGCGTGGTACCAACTTTACTATACCCTCTTCATAGCCCTCTTATTTCCGAAATTGAAGTTACTTTTTCCGAAATCGAAATTACTTTTTCCGAAATTGAGGTTGAAAAGGTGTAGATCGATTCATTAAGCAGTGCTTTCGGAAGAACAAAGGTCTAATTTCATAAGCATAGGTATATGAAGGAATAAATGTGTAGTGTTATTTATCAAAGCTAACTGTATGGCAACTTCCAAAGCCATATATGAACACCGTAAAACAATATGTTGTCATGATAACTGATTTGCACTTGATAAATTCTTTCTAATAGGCAATAAATTGGGCATTACTCCAGTACCGGTCAACCGATTTTATCCAAAATGAATAGGCTTCTTCCCGGGGACGTTATAAATGCGTATACCAAGTTTTATGAAAATCCAATAAAGCGTATTTGAGTTATCGCGCATGCAGGCAGACGTACAGACATTTTCGCGTCCCGCATAAACTCTCATAGGCTAAAGTACCATTCTGGCAATTAATAAAGAAAATATCACTTTTATATTATGGCTAAAGTAGGGAATTAGAGATAGACGTTGTGTTGATAGTGGGAAATGGGAATGTAATTGTACAAATTTATAAGTAATTTTACCTAATCTGTTCCACATATAGCCTACTAGCATGTGCCCGCGGCTTCGCCCGCGATAATTATTTCAAAAATTAAAAATTAAGAGCATAATAGTTAAATCATTATATTTATTAACACCTAAATCACGTGGACTACATACCACGATTAGATAGCGTCGCCTGGTAAAAGCGACCTCAGATTCGAGTTCCTTGGCCCAGAAAACCCCTGTACAGTGAGTTTCGTCCAAATCGAACAATGTTTGACCATATTTAGGTCTATGTTGATTACCCCTCTTCCGTGTAGGTTGAAAATTGCATATGTCTTCGGGCCTTGATATTCTAAACAAATGAATCGTCCAGGATGGACTTACAAAATCAAGCGATCACCCGCGATAATTATTTCAAGAATTAAAAATTAAGAGCATAATAGTTAAATCATTATATTTATTAACACCTAAATCACGTGGACTACATACCACGATTAGATAGCGTCGCCTGGTAAAAGCGACCTCAGATTCGAGTTCCTTGGCCCAGAATACCCCTGTACAGTGAGTTTCGTCCAAATCGAACGATGTTTAACCAAATTTAGGTCTATGTTGATTATCCCTCTTCCGTGTAGGTTGAACATTTCATATGTCTACGGGCCTTGACATTCTAAACAAATGAATCGACCAGCGTGGGCTTACAACATTCAAGCGATCGCGATGCTTTTATTTCCACGGTATGACAAAAATAGTCAAAGCCAACTGCAATTGATTTGACATTGAAATGTATTACTGAAATCTGATGCTTCGATAGCGCTAAAATCACGTTTTCTGCCAGTTTCTCACTCATACCTCGCGAACAAAAGCTAAAATTAAAAATTCGGCTTCAAGGTGCATTTGCCCACCTTTCAGTCCATCTATGTTTAAAATTTCAGATCTCTGCGTTCAGTAGATTTTGCTGGGCATCGCGGACAGACAGACAAACACGTCCTTTTATTATTATAAGATAACATGTGCCCGCGGCTTCCCCCGCGATAATTATTTCAAAACTTAAGTGCATAATAGTTAAATCATTATATTTATTAACACCTAAATCACGTGGAGTGTATTCCACGATTAGGTAGCGTCCCCTGGTAGAAAAAGTGACCTCAGGTTCCAGTTCCTTGACCCAGAAAACCCCTGTATAGTGAGTTTCGTTCAAATCGAACAATGTTTGACCATAATTAAGCCTATGTTGATATCCTTCTTACGTGTAGGTTGAAAATTTCATATATCTGCGGGCCTTGACACTCTAAACAAATGAATCGTTCACGATGGACTTACAAAATCAAGCGATCGCGATGCTTTTATTTCCAAGGTAGGCTATGAGGTATGATGACAAAAATAGCCAAAGCCAGCTGTAATTGATTTAACATTGAAATATATTACTGAAACTGATGCTTCGAAATCGCAAAAAAATACACGTTTTCTGCCCGTTTTTCACTCATAACTCACGAACTAAAGCGAAAATTAAAATTCCGGCTTCGAGGTGCACATTCCGACCCTTTAGTCCGCCTATGTATAAAATGTCAGATCTCTGCGTTGAGTAGATTTCGCTGGGCATCGCGGACAGACAGACGGAAGACAGACAGACGGAGGACAGACACTTCCTTTTATTAATATAGATTTTGTGTGTAAATAATTAATTTTACTGCTTCTTTTCCTTGCAGAGATTCACAACCAATATTACATAGCCTACGTTTCCTATGGCAGAGATTTCATCTGAATGAGAAGTGATGTCATTGTGTAGTTTCACTGTTGTGCTAAGCGAGTTATATCGATAGCTGTGCATTGCATATCGAGATAATAGGTGCACTATTGGAGCCACATAAATTCAGGGGATATTACGGCTATTTGCCTTTATAAACACACCTACTCTCCTAGTTTAGTGTAACGCCAGGCAATATCTGTCTTGTTGTCATGGTTACCTAGGGCTATCACAGAGGGCCATGCATAAGCTGGCTCTTTTAACGACCTGCAATTATGATGAAGTTATTTCTGCTCTGAAACATTCACAGGATTTTCTCTTCGCTATGCAGGGACAATTTCTTTTATTGACGATCGGTTATATGAAACTTACTAACTGGTTATTATTTTTAGCTGAAACTTAGAAAATAATTGTTCAAAAGTATCCATAGATCCTGTAACTCAGTTTAAAATATCTGGAGTAAATAATAAAAAAAAACCTGGCAACAGTGTCACGAGGGAAATTTGCATTGAAATTTTATTTTCAATTTAAAAAAAAAATCAAAGATGAGTTTAGTGGAAAACATTTTCACCAAATAAAGATCTTGGAGTCTTAGGGTTTTACAATCTATATTAATAAAAGGAAGTGTCTGTACTCCGTCTGTCTGTCTTCCGTCTGTCTGTCCGCGATGCCCAGCGAAATCTACTGAACGCAGAGATCTGAAATTTTATACATAGGCGGGCTAAAGGGTCGGAATGTGCACCTCGAAGCCGGAATTTTAATTTTCGCTTTAGTTCGTGAGTTATGAGTGAAAAACGGGCAGAAAACGTGTATTTATTCCGTTTTCGAAGCATGAGTTTTCAGTAATACAAATCAATTACACTAGGCTTTGGCTATTTTTGTCAAACCTTCGACATAAAAGCATCGCGATCTCTTGAATGTTGTAGCTCACGCTGGTCGATTCATTTGTTTAAAATGTCAAGGCCCGTAGCACCGCCGTCTCGAGAATTACACGATTAATACAGTTTAGAAGGCAGTGGCCCGTAGACATGAAATTTTCAACCTACACGGAAGAGGGCTAATCAATATAGGCTTAAATATGGCCAAACATTGTTCGATTTGGACGAAACTGACTGTACAGGGGTATTCTGGGCCAAGGAACTCGAATCTGAGGTCGCTTTTACCAGGCGACGCTATCTAATCGTGGTATGTAGTCCACGTGATTTAGGTGTTAATAATTATAATGATTTAACTATTATGCTCTTAATTTTTAATTTTTGAAATAATTATCGCGGGCGAAGCCGCGGGCACATGCTAGTCTATAATAATAAAAGGATATGTTTGTCTTTCTGTCTGTCTGTCTGTCTGTGCGCGATGCCCAGCGAAATCTACTGAACGCAGAGATCTGAAAATTTAAACGTAGATGGACTCAAGGGTAGGAAAATGCACCTCGAAGCCGGAATTTTAATTTTCGCTTTCGTTTGTGAGTTATGAGTTAAAAACGGGCAGAAAACGTGCATTTTTTGCGTTTTCGAAGCAACAGTTATGAGTAATACATTTCAATGTCAAATCAATTACAGTTGGCTTTGGCTATTTTCGTCATACCTTGGATATAAAAGCATCGCGAAAGCTTGAATGTTGTAAGATCTCGCTGATCGATTCATTTGTATATAATGTCAAGGCACGCAGACATATGAAATTTCCAACCTATACGGAAGAGGGATAATCAATTTAGGCCTACATATGGTCAAACATTGTTCGATTTGGACGAAACTAACTATACAGAGGTTTTCTGGGCCAAGGAACTCGAATCTGAGATCGCTTTTCCCAGGCGAGGCTATCTAATCGTGGTATGTAGTCCACGTGATTTAGGTGTTAATAAATATAATGATTTAACTATTATGCTCTTCATTTTTAATTTGTAATTTTGAAATAATTATCGCGGGCGAAGCCGCGGGCACATGCTAGTTCCTAAATAAAAAACTATCAGAAAACGTATTTTGTTCGCTATCCAATCATCAGTTTTCAATAACAAATTTCATTTTTCAAATCAATTGCAGGTAGCTTTGCTGTTTTTTTGGTCATGATTTGGAAATAAAAGAATCACTTCATTTTGTAAGCCCACCCTGGTTGATTCACTTGTTTATAATGCCAAGTCCCGCAGACATCTGAAATTTTCAGCGTAGTCGGAAGAGGGATAATGAATATAGGCCTAAATGGACAAACATTGATAAATTTGGACGGAACTCGCTATGCAAAGGTTTTCTGGGCCAGAGGACTCGAATCTGAGGTAGTTTTCCCCGGTGGCGCTTTTTAATCGTGGAATTCACTTCAAAGCCGGATTTTTAGCTGTTTCTTTATAATTATTCATAGTTTAGTTCATGAATGATTCGCGTGTAAGTGTTAATGAATTTAATGTTTTAATTATGTTGCTCTTAATTTTTAATTTATTAATTATTAACCGCGGGCGAATCTGCGGGCACCTGCTAGTATAAAATAATTCATAATTTTTATTTAAGTGTACTTATCTTCAAGTAGCATTAAACCAAATATTTTTGTTGTGTTTTTTAATAGCGTTTAAGCGTATGGGCCCTTCTTTCACCTAACGGCTAAACTAATATTCTAACGAATTAATTAAATGTTATAGATAAGGGTATTTAACATGACAATAATTGTTTTAAAAGGTAATTTTCTTTTGCCTCATTTTCATCCATTAGGTCGGTATAAATGTAATTGAATGCGAATTACTTTACTCTTTTATTTAAAGTAGATAAAAGCAAAGCGGTGTTCGGATTTCCAAAGCCTTCATTACAACAGAGTAAATAAAACAGGGAGTGACCGTGGCCAGCTCTGTTCTGATCATTCTCAAGAAGCAAGGCAATGTTAGTATGTGTCTCCTCTATAGAATAAAAAAAACTATTGGACCTAATCGCGCGCGGTTTTTTGCAAAATGATCCACGATTTCAGGAGAAGGTTTAAAGCTATTGAAATCCTCTATGTGACCAGTAGAAAGAAAGTTAGGGGCCTAATTTTTTGAAAATATTACACTGAATTCATCAAATGCAATTCAGTTCTCATGAAACATGTTCTTCTACAGTGTTCATAAGCGACTTTGGAAGTTGCATTACAGCTAGCTTTGACAAATAACACTACCCACATATTCCTTCACATATGTTTATCAAACTAGACCTTTGTTCTTCCGTAAGCCATGCTTAATGAATAAATCTGGAGCTTAACTCGGAAATCGATCACAAAAATAACTTATTTTCTGCATACCTTAATTACAATTATCACTGATTAAACGAAAGCATTCTGGCACTCTGTTACATCAGTTTACCTGATTTTATTCTCTTTGTAATTTTATAGGTTTCGACAAGATGCCAGTTATGGAGTGAATTAAATTCCAATAACGCCATTTGTGACAACATAAAATATAACATTTTAATATTAAGTTTAGAAAGCTGTAGAATATCTCAGATTTAAGGGGGAAAATTGCAATAATTGGCAATAGTTTCCTACCTTTAGGTGATATGATTTTTTTTAAATAGAAAAAGTAAAAACCTAGAATATATTAGATATGTTATATACCCTATGAAAGCTACTCTAACATAGAATAAAAAAGATGCAACATTTTATGAAAATCTATCCAGTCAAAGTTGAAGATATCTGAATAGGGAAGGTACCCAATGCTGTGATGTGTTGCTTAGCAACAAGGCCATGGCCCCTTTCAGTGCAGTCTCCAGTTCTTGCTGGAGTAAAGTAGGCCATGCTCATTGTTACTGATTCAGTAACAGTTGAAGGAAGTGAACTTGTTACAGAAGCAATCGCTGCGATATTGTTTCCAGCTTCTCTCCACTTGAACCTGGGTTTATATTGCGATACTTTCACCCCTGTATGTGTAGTCAGTCGTAAACTGAGAGACTTCATCTCCAATCTTCCAGTGGCGGACTGGCCTCTGTTTTCTCGACGATTCCAGAGGAAGTTGGTCTTTCACAAGCTGGGTGGTCTCTTAGTAGGGCAAGGCGTTTGATGATATTGCATATTTTTTATATGAAAGTTAAAAGATAGCTTGAATATATATATATATAAATGTGTATAATGAAATGATGGAATAAATAAGGGCAATTTGTTTTGTATTTTACTTTATTACTTTAAAAGGCACGCCGGTGCCCGGTTTTTTTATTTTGTAATTGGAAATTATCTTATGAAGGACTTTCGATTTTTAAATTATAGATCCTTATATAGGTATTTATAATTTGAAGTAGGAAGAACGACTTATCACACTAAAACTATTCCCTCAGAAAACGCTTGATATAGCTTTTTATGGCTCATAGAGGATTTAGAATTTTGCATCCCATCGCTTGTACACAGCAAGCCTGGTAGGGGTTCAAATAATAAGAAACATAAATTCCGGTAACATAAAATTGTATTGTCTTTGCGGAATATTTTATTTCTCACTCTCATGTTACCATAAAACCGTTTTGGGGATGAAATTAAACAGAAAGCAATATCACTTTCAAACTTCTCACCCCAATAACCAGCGATATAATTATATACATATTACTATACCTCGTATTGTTTTCTCTGTGTCCAGGGTAAAGAAAGTTATGTGACTGCATTATTTTCATGGATTTCATTCTTTAGTATTTATTTATAACATGGATTATATTGATAATTCTCTAATTTGTCAGATTCTAGTTTCATTTATTTCTAAACCCATCTGAGACCCACTGGCAACAATAGATTCTCTGTCAGTCAGTCATTCAGTCAGTCAGGACAAAGCCTCTTATATATGTAATGTGTATGTGTATACGTATATATGTAGTGTGTATCATGAAATAATTGAATAAATATGGGCAATTTTTTTTTGCATTTTAATACTTTGTTATCCATTTTTATCATTTTGAAGAGAGAGGTAATTTTTGGCAATTTTTTCGACATTTTAGGTCATTTTAGGTTTATTTCGGAATTTTTAGGTCATGTTTCAGTGGATGTAGAGAGGAGCTTTTCCATGTACAAATCGTTACTTTCAGACAACAATCGTTTTTATTTGAGAATCTCCGCCAAGTGTTCTTATTCATAACTCCAGTATTAACAAAGAAGTTAATTTCTTTTGCATTTTTTCAAATGTTAGAAGTCAGTGGCGGCCATGTCTTGGGAGATTTTATGCTGTAACACGAAAAATTGAATCCTTAGAGCAAACACATCCTAATGAAAGTTGCTTGTCTATGTCCCCTCTGTATACAGGTAAAATATTTCGGTGTTAGTCATTAACACTCTGTATAACAAATTAGTCAAACCGGAGTAAAAAAATATTTCGATTGATATCTCATTCCTACATAGGCCTATTGTTCCAGTATTTGCTATGAAAATTGCGAAAAAACATAAATTCTACAAATAGTTGATAGTGTGTTTCACAGTCTATTTATAGGAGGCCATGCTACGGTTACGTATTGGTTCGTTGCTATGACAACAGTTTGGAATTGTTCTGGATAGAGTTCTATGTGATTATTATTAGAGTTAATGTTATACCTGGCTTTCCCTTTTTACCCCTAAGTTAATTCGGGCTCGGATTAAAGCTACGATAGGGGTGGCTTCAGGGTAATTCCTGGGGTAGTAATGAGGGTGTTTGTTTCATATCACAAGGGCGCGATTACCAAGGCCACTAGTTCCAATCCTGGCTCATGCATCCGGCATTAAGTTCTGTAAGCTTTCCTGTTTATTTTGCAAGATGAATTTCCTCTTCTCCTCTGGTTTAAAATTACCTGCAGTACTAGATTATTAGACACTTTACCACTCTGCTTAGCCCTTAAGTATATAATGTAGCCTATTGTATGGATACAGTAGGAGTCCTGTATTTATAATAAAATTATGGAAAATAAATTGGAAGACAAGTTTAAATTTAATGTAAAATATTACAGAATAAGGTATACTAACAAACCTCGAACTTGATTATTGTGGAAATTGTTTTCTCTGCAGTCCGTCATGGGTTTTTATCTATTGCATGAGAAATTAGTTAAATTTATGATTTATTTTGGAAATTCGTACAAAATTTGCGATTTCTTAATGGTAAACAATTTTATAAACTAACTAACTCCGTGACGCTAACATCCCAGAAAAGACAAGCCCTACCACCAGACTGCTACGTCAGCTACCATAGACAGACAGCAGGATTGGGGTGCATGTGGCCAGCATGCCGACACCCACGACCGTTAATGGTGGTTTCCATGACCGGAGTCACTACTTCTCTATCAAGTAGCTACTCAATTTGAACACGAGGCTGAGTGCACCCCGTCCCAACCTCCTTAGGAGGTCCATGTATCCGTGTCTCTATGCGCGATAACTCAAATAACTTAAATACTTGGTATATGCATTTATAACATCCATGGAACGAAGCCTATTGCTATTGGACAAACCCGTTTGACCGGTACCGGAGTAAAGCCCAATTTAGTGCCTACTTTATGGGAATATATTAGAAAGAATTTATTAAATGCAAATCAGTTCTCATGGCAACATATTGTTTTACAGTGTTCATATACGACTTTGGAAGTTGCAATACAGTTAGCTATGACAAACAACACTATTCCTTCACATACGCTTTTCAAACTAGACCATTGTTCTTCCGTAAGCCCTGTTTAATGAATCGATCTGGAGCTTAACTCGGAAATCGATTATAAAAATAATTTATTTTCTGCATATCATAATTGCAAATATCACTTATTAAACAAAAGCATTTTGGCACTTTGTTACATCAGTTTACCAGCTTTTATTTAAATCTACATTCCTTTACCAATTTTTAACTAGATTTTACATACGAACCTAGGAGAAAATTTTAGAACAAACCACCGCTTAAATATATCAACATATATTTCGTGTATCAAGAATATGTAAATAGTTTTTTTGCACGACTTAACTAATTAGTGGTACTTACGGATATTGTTGCCGTGGATCGTAACTTGACATTCGCAAGCTGGTTGCTATGAAAACAAAACGAATTTCCGTGTGGTAAGAATTTACTTACGACACTCATCATAATACAAGTCTATATGGACAAGTCCCCCAGGACAAATATTCGGTTCCCATAACAACAAACACATGCGAATCACTTTCTGAAATATAACATCCATCTTCAATAGTGTATATACATAATATTTTCAGCTAATATCTCAATTAATATAAATAAATTGATATAAATAATCATCGTGCAAAAAATAGCATGCAATACTCGTGCCGTAAGCGCTTAGCGGATCTCGGAAATTGAAAAAACTCTTTCCTCGGTCCGTATGCACCGCTTACGGCACTTGAAACGCAATATAGCCTACTATTGAACCATTTCGACACTGATATTAGGCCTCTATAATAAAATTTACTACCTGAAAGTAAAATAAATAGAGCCACAGTCGTTCCGGCACTGATCAAGTTTGTTACGACTTTTGTTTTACATTTGTTGAATATTTAAAATTTGTTTACAAAAGTGAGAGCAATATGAAAGCAAAGGTTGGCACCGCTGCAGTTTTAGCGTCGTCCCATCTGTCAGGCGAAAATGACGTCATCATCGCCTATTACAGTCCTCGGCCCTATAGTAAAAATAAAAATAATAAAACTGACGGCTTGGGAAGGGAGAAAAGAAAGCGAAATAAAAAAAAAGTGAAGATCTGAAAAGACGAAACAAAAGCGAAGAGTTCTTGCTTCCACGCTCCCTACAACTATATACAGGCCTGGACAGAAATCCTGTCTCATAGAGCCGTGATTTCTAATAAGTTCCAAGCCATTTCTATCGATGAGTTTATCATAGGTAATCCCACGAGAGTTGACGAGTTTATCGATAGATTCGAGACTGATTTAAGATTAATAATTATGAAACAACTAAAAATCTGGCTTTGAAGTGAATTCCACGATTAGAAAGCGCAGCATGGGAAAAATAACCTCAAATTCGAGTTCCCAGGCCCAGAAAACCCCTGCGTAGTGAGTTTCATCCAAATCGAACAATGTTTGTACATTAATTAGGCCTATATTCATTATCCTTCTTCTGTGCAGGCTGAAAATTTCAGATGTCTGCGTGCCTTGACGTTATAAACAAATGAGTCGACCAGGGTGGGCTTACGAAATTCCAAGGTATGACAAAAATAGGCAAAGTCACCTGCAATTGATTTGACAATTGAAATCTGTTACTGAAAACTGATGCTTCGAAAGCGCAAAACATGCACGTTTTCGGCCCGTTTTTCACTCATAAGTTGCGAACGAAAGCTAAAATTAAAAATCCGGCTTCGAGGTCCCGTTGCCCACCGTTCAGACCATCTATGTTTAAATTTTCAGATCTCTGCGTTTAGTAGATTTCGCTGGGCATCGCGCACAGACAAACAGAAAGACAAGCACTTCCTTTTATTTTTATAACTTAGATGTGTAAAAAATGAATTTCTTATAACTACCCTTCAGAATTTTTTTTTCGAAAAAATGTTTCAAATAAAAGTTTTAGCTCTTGGTATAAGCACCCCATGTACAAATTTTAAAGAAAATCGTTTTAGCAGTTTTCGAGAAAATCGCGAAAAACGAAATTTTCTTCATGTAAAGTCCCCTTAAATATAAGAAAAGGTTGTAGTCAATCTTCACAGCCTCAGAAGGTACCTAACCCAAATACAAAATTTTGTTTTCGTACGATTTACAAGAAGCCGTATTGCAAAAAGCACGTATTCACAGTGGGTTGCTTATAACTACCCTTCAGAGAATTTGTTCGAAAAAATGTTTCAAATAAAAGTTTTAGCTCTTGGTACAAGCAATCCATGCGCAAGATTTAAAGAAAATCGTTAGAGCCGTTTTCGAGAAAATCGCGAAAAACGAAAATTTCTTCATGTAAAGTCCCCTTAAAAATAAGGGAAATTTGTCGCCAATCTTCGAATCACATCTTCAGAAGGTACCTGACCCAAATACAAAATTTTGTTTTCATACGATTCTCCGTTTCGGAGCTAGCCTGTTCACAGGTTCCGTCTGGCGCTGAGAATTGAACTCCGGCTTAGCTCAGTTGGTAGAGCATTGGCGCGAATAGCCAAAGGTCCTGGGTTCAAGTCCTAGTACCGGAGGAATTTTTCTCCTATAGTATTCTTCATTGTCTCCTTGACAATGAAGCCGTGCGCCTTGCGCCTAGTTGCCGTGCCTCTCCAGTGCATCTGCGCACGCAACGGTGCAAGCTCACGCATGCACCTAGTCTCTTGCGGCTCCATTATTGTAGGCGCATACCTCTTTCTGTTCACACCTGCTAGAAGTGCGCAGATGAAATGTCCGCTTTGGATTTAGGTGCCGTAGCTGCTGCTGCTGCTGCAGCTGTTGTTATTTTGCGACAAAGACGAAACCGTAAGAAGAAAATTCAATTGTATTGTAATCACAAAGTTGGCAATGTAGTTGACCTTTCACAAAAATATGAAAGTCAAACAGCAGTAAAATTGGTCATGGCAATCAATCTTTTATTTCCAGAATATCGTTCGAAAATGTACGCAGTAGGAACAACTCTGATCACCAGTAGGTACTATTTCGAACAGTGGCATTTTCAACGAACGAACTGCTTTCTTCCAAATATAATTTTATTTATTATTAATTACCAATAATATGAGCGTAATAATTGTCACATTTTGAATAGGTAGCTGGCAGGATTAGGGCATGTGGTCAGCATGCCGAATCCTACTGCAGTTGTTGATAGCTTACTGAACCGAAGCCGCGACTTCTTTATGAATTAGCTCCTCGGTTGGTGTCACGAGACTGAATGCACCCCGTTCCAGTTGGCCCTACCTCAGAAAAATTTGAGGTGGTACCGGGGTTCGAACCCAGACTTGCGGGTCCGTAGTCAGCAACCACTAGACTAGGGGCTAAAGAGGACTTTTGCAGAAAAACACTATTTTTAAATAGATTTTCCCATTAATACAAAAGAAAATAAATAAATGTGAATTAGTGCAGTTTAAGAAAAGATGTAATGCAAATAAATTTATACAACGCACTGAAATTAATAATGTAGGCTATATATCGCTTTGTTGTTTGTCTTTGTATAGTGCAGCTATTCATTGCATGGGCAGGCGGCATCAAAGGAATAAACCATTAAGTCAGTGTTTATGTTAACTGATGTAACCAAGTCGGCCTTGGCTTCTGCTTTCCAAAACAAAAGCAACGTTGTTATCATTGACCTCAGTTCTTCCCTCGGTTGAATCAATTCACACGTGTTATTGTTTATTGTAACTATCGCAGGAAATGAAACTTGAGCAGTCTGAAATACTTTGAAATGTATATATATAAACAATTTCAGTCAACTTATTTTAGTAGATAGGAAGTTAATTGAGTGAGCATTGAATAATTGTATCATTAAAAAGGATAAATATCTCAATTGTTTATGCTATTTTTCGAGTGCCAATATAAGGAATAGTTACTTGCTTATTTGGGGGGGGGGAGAGAACTAGAATAACTCTGTCAAAATTATAAACAATTTTCGGTGTCATATTAGTGTCCATTATTATGTTTTATGAAGACGGCTAAACTCGTTTGTTTAAAAAGCCTAAAAAGGTCTATTCATTGAAATAATACCACTGCTCTACTCTGCTGGACTCTACGAAAGTATGATCGGAGGCTTTTTATTTTATTTAGCACCGCTTTCGTTGTTCCCAAAGCGTATTTGTCCCTTAGAAACTGTAAGGAATCGCTCCTTTTTGTCCTGTCCTTGTAGTCCGGGGAGCTAGCCATTCACAAACACGGATACGAGCGATAATCCTCCACGAACTCAATATTCTTTTCATTAGACCACTCCGCCATAATGAAAAATCAGAGCAGAGCCTTGGAAGACGCACGACTGTTGCACGTAGCTCCCCGTTTCAAATGGGGAGCTACTTGCGCCTACGTCCACCGGCGCAAGGAGGTCCGTGCGCACAGATTCCACGAATGCCTCACCCTGCACCGTTGCATGCCCCGGCTTGCATCTCCACCTGCCAGGCGCAAGCCTCTTGTGCGCATGCAACGTTGCACAGGTGTGAACGCGGCTTTACTGTGTTCCTTGTATCCTTGTGTACAAGCTGGTTTTCTTTTTAAAAAAATTAACTGAGAAACAAAAACATAGAATAAATTAATACTGTGTAATATCACATTTTTGGGGTTACCTCTTTTTTTACTTTTACTGCTTGTGGTGCGCCGTGCACTACAACCAGCTATATAGCCTATGTGTCTTCAATAGCCTTATCGCCCGAATCTACCGTATATTAAAATAACACTGTTTTGAACAATAAAAATAAGTAGCCTATTGCCTTTGTTGAATTCGGCGCTTTCTCCAGAGTTTTTTTTCTTTTTCTTCTTCTTTCTTTCTTTCTCGAGTTTTGTTTTCACATCATTTACGGCAATCAGATTAAAATATACTTGAATCAGATGATTCATTGTTACTAAGTAATAATTCTGATTCAGTGGACATTGCTAGAATCTTCTTTCTTTCTTTCTTTCTTTTCGTAGTTTTACCTCTCCCTTTTAGGATTTAAGCGACCCAAGCCGCCCGGGCCTTACAGGGCCGCGACCTGTCGGGAGAGGGATTATCTTTGGATCACATACATACTTTTTTGACCAGACAAGGACATGGAGGGCCTCCCCGGATGAGTGATCAGCCCAATGCCGGGGCCACCTCCGAGACAACACGAACACATAGGACGAGACACACCATTCACATACACACACACACTCACTCCAAACAAGGCGAGGATGGGATGAAGATGATATCTGGGGACCACAAGGGCCTAAAGTTACCCGACATTTGTCTCAAAGGTGAGGAAAAACCCCAGAAAAAAAACCCACCTAGGTAACTTGTCCCGACCAGGAATCGAACCCGGGCCCGCTGCGTGAGAGGATTGAACGCATCCCCTGAGCCATAGCGCTAGAATCTTCTAAATATCCAAAATAAAATTTTATAACATCATAACCAGCAACACCGGTACAATCGCTGGTGATATCGAAACGAAACGTTTCAATAAAGACTTTCTGAACAACGCCGACTCAAAAAATGCATTGAACTAAAAAAAAGGCAAATCATAAATTATGCTCATATTCGATCCAACTTCTTTAAATAAACAAGAAAAACGTATTATCAATCAGTTATTGTGAAAAGTTACTGTGCTTTCTTCCTACCACCAAATGTAATGAAGTGAAAGAAATTACAAACTGCCACATCCATAGCGATCTATGGGGATGTGAGTACCAAGACATCTCCAAGACGTGGTAGGCAAATTTATATACTAACATGACTACAATCACTAGGACCAATCACCCAAATAGGGTTTCCAGACTTCCCGGTTTTCCGGGACAATCCTTATTTTGTATCAAACTAGGAGGTGCCCGTGGCTTCGCCACGATAATTAATTTAAAAATTAAAAATTAAGAGTATAATAATTATTAAAGCATTATATTTATTAACACTTGCACGCGAATCATTCATAAACTAAGCCATTAATAATTAATGAAACAGCTAAAATTCCTGCTTTAGAGTACATTCCACGACATGAAAGCGCCCCCTGGGAAACTATATCAGAATCGATTATGCAGTTCCAAAGAACCTGTTGTGAACACATAATACGTATTGTTTCTCAGCTGTTTATTGACATGAATATGATGTGAATTTTATTTTATCAATTCAGTGTAATTTTCAGAAATTATATAATGTTTCAAGGGAAGGAATGGTTTGTTTGGATTATTATTATCAGCGATATTTCAAGAGATAAAACCATCAATATTTTACAACTGTTGCCCCCGGCTTCGCCCGCCATTTTTCATTGACTCCAGGATTTTTAAGAAAATTACACTGGTAGATTATTAAAAATGTTTGTGGTTCAGAGCTATGAAAATAGTAAGTAAAAATAAAATTAGAATATTTGTTCATTGTGTTCATTTCGCTTAGGCCTTATATAATAAAGAAACGGTTTTCCTTCCTAATTTTGTAGTCGTCATGAAAGTTTAGACTGCGAGAGACGAACATCGCCGAGTATACCCGATGTCTCACGAAGCGGGCGAGCAAGCACGCTATTTAGGGCCGTTGAATTGTATAAGAGTAGATAGATAATTCACCATCCCGAGAAACACTTTTGGGACGCCCGTTCATGCGAACTGAAATATTTAATTCAATGGAAGTATATTTCATTTGGTTGGTTCCCAAACCATTAGTGAAACTGTTTCATTCTTAGTGATTAGTAGGGCAAGGCATTTGATGATTTTGCATCTTTTTTATATGAAGGTTAAAAGATAGGTCCAATGTATATAAATGTATATCATTAAATAATTAATTAAATAAGGGCAACATGTTTTTGCATTATTTTGCTTTATTTTGCATATTTCGTCATTTTTCGAGAGATAGGTCATTTTTTGGCAATTTTTAGGTCATTTTCAGCATTTTATGTTATTTTTGGCATTTTAGGTAATTTTCGGCATTTTAGAAACAAATATTTTTTCTTTCTTTTTAAATGGCACATATTTGCTAGGAGCAATTTGATGGGCATGCCAGTTCAGAAAGAATTAATTTTTCGCTAAGGATATCCAAGTACTGTAGTATAAATTTACTGATTTCTTTAGCAACAAAATAAGTGTGTTTTATATTGTAAATTCATATATAAATCATCGTCATAAACTGTATTTAGCAATTCATTGCTTAAGAAAAAACTAATTATAAGTAATAATGGTAAATTTATAGGTCATTATTTTAGGATTTCGGGTCATTTTTTCACTATTTTTAGGTCATAAATGCATTTTTTATTTTGCATTTTTTCACTATTTTATGGTCATTAAAAGCCTTGCCCTAGTGATTAGTAATTGTTAAAATTGTGCGACCGTATTCCTCCACCCATTCCTAAGCCCTAATATGAAATTTTATAGGTTATAAATCATATTTAAGACTTCTTCACAATAAAAATATTATTACACCTCATTAACTTATGGAACAAAATTGTTTACAGATCTATTTGCCATAATATTAATATACATTTTAATTATTATTATTTTAAATTACATTGTTATCTTAAAAATTATTTAGCAGATATGAAACGAAAAATTCATCTAAAGCCGGCATAACGAAAATAATAAATACTTTTTTTTCATTCTTTAATTAAAGGCGAAGATATAATGTATTAAAGGAATGCACCACTGAGATTTGTTAAATATTGTGAAAAAAAAGTCATTTTTCATTTTTGTACTGATAAAATTCTACTAACATTCTAGTTTCAGATTCTATTTTTTTTTTATGACATTCAGTGTGTATAAAGGGCGTCAGGTGACTTTTTAAATGGCCTTGCGCACGTTCCTGACTGCTACCTGCCTGCCCTTAAAGATCGTTTATCTAACTATTTTTTTTTCAGCATTTTTCATAATTTAAAACACTCCACACGATGAAGTCTTTATGCAATTTCTCTCAAATTTTCAGCACATGTTCTTAAGGTGTAGTTATAAAAATCTGTCATATGAATTTTTGAAATTATGAATATTTTATTAGTTTTGAATTTTCAAAATAAATATATTTTTGAAATTTTGAAATATAAATATATATAACTTACACTTTTTTATCTCAGGAACCATAAACCTTAGAAAAAAATCATATGATAAATTTTTTCTTCATAGTTAGATAAATAAAGTGCATTTGTAAAAAAAATAATTTTTGAAAATTTTCATCGTGTGGAGTATTTTGAAAATCGCTCTACTTTTATACTATGAAAATTAATAACTCCAAAACTTTTCAAGATATTAGGATGAAATTTTAAACCATAAAATAAATGCACGAGACAAGTGTATGGTAAAATTTTGAGCTATATTGCTTGAAAACTTTCTATTTTAGTAATTTCAGTGGTGCATTCCTTTAAGTGTAAAATACTCCAATTAAGCTATTTCGTTTTAAGATAACACATTTAAATATTATCATTATTATTGTTGTATTGGCATTACTTTTTATTCGTTTCTTCTTCTTTTATTAAAATTTAAGAAGTGCCCCATTTCTCTGAGACAGAATCTGGCAACTTCGATCAACTTGTACTGCTCAAGCAAGCCTTTTTACTACAACGACGTAAGAAATAAAGCTTTCCAACGAAATAGATTTTAAGCAAAAATATGTTTATTTTTTTTTATTACAGGTGATGAATGTGGATTTTGCAGCTCCTAAGAACGCTCAAACAAAGAATCAAATCCAAATTTTCGATTTAATTTCTGCTGAAATTTTGAAGATAATTTAATTGGAAATCGTTTAAGCTTGGCCTTGAAAGACACTTCTTGTGTGTATTTATCAGGAATTCTACGTTGCATGTGACGTTTATTCTGCTTCTTCAAATTTTCATCTTCTTTACTCTTGCTAAACGATGTGTTTTTTTTATCTTTATCGGACCTTTTGGCAAGAATTAAGTCTTCTATCAAGGCAGACCAAAGTCTGTCACCGTGATCTAGTTGTGAATGTCGTCTCCTTCTGTTTTGGAGTTTAAAATTACTGATGAAAGCATCAGGTCCTGTCTTAGCATAATTTCCATTGGTCTCAGAGTTTGAAATTGCAGAAGTAAAAGGCTGTTTTGAGTGTGATAAATAACCATCTTCTACAGCACTTTTAAGTTCATTATCTGCAATACTTTCTGTTGATGGATCCTTAAGTTTTGTATGTTGTAAAAGTATATCAGAGAGTGGACTTGATGTTTCTGTCCTATAATTCTGTGCAGAATCGTGAGAGTGCATTTTTTTCATTTCTGGATTCTTTGAAGACAAATTTTCACCTTCATTTCTAACATGATCTTGCAAGTTTACCTCTCTCGAGTTAGATCCCTTCTCTGTATATGAGTTCTCACTTACCTTGCTCCTTGCATTTATTAATTTACAGTTCTCAGCAGACAATGAAGATAGACGCTTGTCTTTTTGCCTTAATCTGTTTAAAACAGAAGCTGTAACATAGGAGGGAACCTGTGCTCTGTCATCAGCAAAACGAGCAGTATTTCTGCTGTCTTCTTTCCTTCCTTCATCGGTTGTATCATCATCGTCGTCATCTGCAGTATTTGACCAAAACTTTGTAATCTGACGTTTGTGCCTAATGTTTTCAGTCTTCTCATTCTCAGAATCTCTTGGGGAGTGCTCCTTGAACTGTTTCCCTCTGCGCTGAATTGATTTATGCCTGCAGGTATCTTTAGTGAACTTCCTATGTTTGGGTTTATGTTCAATAGGCTCCATTTCTTCATAACCATTGTAATTTTCGTCTAAATCAACATTTCTATCATTAAACTGGTTAAATTTATGGTTGTTTAGAAATTTCTTACTATAACTCTGTGATTTGTGTCTCAAATTCAATGGTGCCCACTCTCCAGTATCCAGCTTCTTCTTATCTAGTACTCTATGAGGATTAGATCGTTCAATCCATGAAAGATGAGTCTCAGCATTGCGGACATCATCTAAAAACTTGTGTACCTTTGCGTCGTATTTCTTATTCGCTGAACTACATAAACAAACATCACCTACTATCAGGAAAACTATAATCGCATACATAATCGCATATCTTCTTCTCTTCATCTAACATGTTTCCTTGGAAACTGTAAACACAAGAAACGTTTCTAATACAACAATGACGATCTAAATTCAGCATGAAAATTTTAAAATATGTGGACGTTTCATGATAAATCACTTATATTTATAGAGTTTTATAGCGCCCTAAAATGCCTATTTGGACCTTTAGAGCCTATTTTACTATTTTAGTGCCTAAAATGCCTATTTTGTACATTTAAAATAAAATTAAACTTCCTTATTTTTACAATCTAATAATGGACATCCCTCAATGAATAGCAGAACAGCAGAGGGTGGGTTTTTCACAGAAACATGATTATTCCGAACAATTGTCGCTAAAGGAATGCTGATTGACGGCGGAGGGGGAGGATTAAGGGGGAAGGACTACTGTGTCAAGTCACCAGTGAAAGAACATCTGTTTAGGTGAATATAATTCGTGATGCCTAATTTTGCAGTTAATTTTGTTAAGAATAGGTATACCACGTTTCTTGCATTTAAAAAAAGACCATGTTACAGTTTGTAATGTTTTAAAGTCTATTTTCTATCTATTTACACATTTTTAAAGCTTATTTTAAGTGCCTATTTTCTCTTTTAAAAGCCTATTTACTTGTTGTAAAAGCCTATTTTAGGTGCCTAAAACTAATTTTTTTAGAGCCTAAAATCCCAGGTCTAGTGATGAAGAACCTCCAACAGAATTACTTCGTCTACCGCCAGCCAGAAGGAGTTGAATGGTAGCCAAGCAAACAGTTTTATGAATTTATTTAATTACTTGTCAACAGTGCTGAAGTTGGGCCGGAACTGCGCTCCGGCAAAGTAAAAATCTACTCTTCATTGCTCCGGCATATACGCATGGAAAAGAAGTACATAAGAAATCGGCGTGTAGGGGGCGGATTTCTATGACATGTCATATTTTTTCCCCTTTGCATTATTTCAGGCTTCCGACTGACTTAAACCCGATTCCAAGCATCCTGGTGAAAATGTAACGGTTCTTATTGTGCATATAACTTCATATTTAGGAAATTTTCAACGATTGTAGCATATTTAGTATGAATATGCATATTTAGGTCATATTTTTGTTGCATATTTGTGTGCATATTAAAGAAATTTTGAAGTTTCATATCACATTTTGTAAATTTTGCATTATAATGAAACTTTCTGAGAATTTACAGATATTTTAAATAATTAACACTATATTTTAATAAAATGTATTGTAATGAAACTTAAAAAAAATATACACATTGTGTAAGTGGTAAAGTCATATTTGGCTATAACAAACTAAACAAAAACAAGTGACTGCAGACGTTTATTGAACTTTCTGGCGTAAAGAATAATTTCCGAACTTTATCGAATATTTCCCTCAGATACATATTTACTCTATGCATGGCCAACAATACAACTTTCTCACTTTACATTCTTTTATAGAATAAGAGGCCATGAAAGAGCGTGTAGTCAGTTGTTCATCACGCAAGACAAAATTTCTACAAACAGTGGGTGAACAGTGGGTGGCTTGTAACTACCCTCAGAGAATTTTTTCGAAAAAAAGTTTCAAATAAAAGTTTTAGCTCTCAGTAAAAGAAACACATGTGCAAATTTTAAAGAAAACCGTTAGAGCCGTTTTCGAGAAAATCGCGAAAAACGAAAATGTCTTCATGTAAAGTCCCCTTAAAAATAAAAGAAATTTGTCGCCAATCTTCGAATCACATCTTCAGAAGGTACCTGACCCAAATACGAAATTTTGTTTTCATACGATTTTCCGTTTCGGAGCTAGCCTGTTCACAAACTTCCACACAGACAGACACAGACACACACAGACATGTTTCCAAAAATAGTATTTTTGGATTCAGGGGGCCTTGAAACGTGTATATATGCTAAAAAATAAACTTCGAATTTTAGGGTCGAAAACAATACTTCCTCTACCTATAGTACCTATGGTACGGGCAGAGGAAGTAAAAACATGTATTTTCATGGAAATCCTGTGTTTATTAATAAAGAAATTTAATAAAAATATTTAGGGGGTCTCAAGATTTGTTTTTCTGTTGAAAACCCGCCTCTCAATTTCAGGGTCGAACCCAGTACTCCCACCTGTAGATATTTATCGTACGGGTAGATAATAGAAACCTTTTGGAGTGAAATAAGACGCCACTGGTAGAAGCGGTGACGCTCGTAACTTCTATGTAGGCCTAAGCCTTGCTATCGATGATGCAAATATCGATCGATTCAACCGATTATAATTCTAAGATGGAAGGTAGTGGGTCAAGTTGTGTGTGTAGCGGTGAAAAGTAGGAAAGTTTTATTATAATAGTGCGTGTATCTGTTGATGCGAATGTTGAATTTGGTGTTTAAAGTGTTGGTGTGTTAGTGTTTGTGTGAATGACTTTCCTGGAAGCCTGGGACACATTGCAATCTGGAGCACAGAGGTAAGCCAAGACAGTGTTTGTGGCTATGTACCTAGGGGCATGACTTTCAGATTTCTTTTAATATAGTTTAATATAGATTTATCTGCCCAGGAGCAGATTTAATGTAGTTCACAATTAAGATAGTGACCAGTAGTGTATAGGATGTACGTTACCAGGAGATGAGAAAGGGTACATACAGTACACAGCATTCAGTTGAGTTTAACTCAGTGGCGTACCAAGCCGGGGGCGGGAGGGGCGGTCCACCCCAGGCCTTGGAGGGTGGTTTTCTTGATTTTGCACTTTGTTTATGCACAGAAAAGTTACCAGGAGTTGACAAAGCGTACATACAGTACGCAAAATTCAGTTGAGGTTACAGTAATTTCCTTTTTACTTGTCGCTGCCACGTAGATGATGGGCGAATCCATTGTCAATTCGGAGGGGTGATGTCAACCTTCAAGGGAGACATCCATGGCCTTTCTGCAGGGGGGGGGGCAGGGTAGGTCCGCTGGAAATTTTGTATACACATAAACCTGAAAACTAAATTACTACTGTATAACTAACTAATATGAAGTGATATACATGTCATTGTACAACATCTATAATAGTAAAAGGAATAATATTAAATAATAAAAGGAATAATAATAATAATAATAAAAGGAATAATAATAATAAATAATAATAATAATAATAAAAAAGGAAGTGTATACACATAATAGCCTAATAAAAGGAATAATAATAAATAATAAAAGGATTAATAATAATAAATAATAAAAGGATTAATAATAATAAATAACAATAAAAGGAATAATAAATAATTAATAATATTATTATTATTATTATTGTTATAAGTTAATAATAATAATAGTAATAATAAAAGGAAGTGTTTGTTTTTCTGTCTGTGCGCGATGCCCAGCGAATGAACGGAGAGATCTGAAATTCTAAACATAGATGGACTGAAGGGTGGGCGAATACACCTCGAAGCCGGATTTTCAATTTTAGCTTTCGTTCACGAGTTATGAGTAAAAAACTATCAGAAAACGTGCATTTTTCGCTATCCAAGCATCGGTTTTCAGTAAAAACATTTCAGTTGTCAAATCAATTGGAGATGGTTCTGCCTATTTTTGTCATAGGCCTACCTTGGAAATGTAAGCATCGCGATCGCTTGAATTTTATAGTCTTGTGAGCACTAAAGATAGCCTCTATATCAGGAGTTCTAGTAGGCCATGCAGCTATCGATGTGCAACTATTATCAGTAGGCCTATGCTTTTGTCAGTTTTTTTTACAACTGTAATCCAAATAGAGATAGAGCATCCAACCAATTACAACTGTCAATCATCTCTATAGGCCTATATATATATAAAAGGCTTTGTCCTGACTGACAGGAATCAACGTAGACCCTAAACTATAACAGGTAGAGACTTGGAATTTTGACAGTACCTTCGTTTCATAATGTAGGTGCTCACTAAGAAAGGATTTTGAAAAATTCTGATTTTAAATGCCAAAAATCAAATGTTTTTGAGAATACTTAATCCCTTCTTACACAGAATTATCGAATCCGAATCACATTTGACATTAAAACATATTGTTGCCAGTTGGTTTCAGATGGGCTTGGAATTAAATTAAATGGAAGTTTGACAATTACAGTTGGCTTTGTCTATTTTTGTCATACCTTGAAATAAAACTTTCGCGATCGCTTGATTGTTGTAAGCCCTAATATGGTCAAACATCGTTCGATTTGGACGAAACTCACTATACAGGGGTTTTCTGGACCAAGGAACTCGAATCTGAGGTCGCTTTTACCAGGTGACGCTATCTAATCGTGATATGTAGTCCACATGATTTAGGTGTTAATATAATGATTTAACTATTATGCTCTTAATTTTTAATTTTTGAAATAATTATCGCGGGCGAAGCCGCGGGCACATATAAATATATATATATATATATATATATATATATATATATATATAAAAATAAAAGGCTTCGTTATGAGAATAGGCCTATTACCAAAACGAATTTAAAAGAATGAATGGTGGGAATTCTGGAAATACGGGATATATCTTGAAAAATACGGGACCAGGGTTTTTCGACTAAATTAAATGAAAATACAGGATTTCCCGGGAAAAACGGGGTAGTGGGCAACCCCACACTGCCATCCGAGAACTGCTTGACATTGCTTGTTGTGTGCTGCCAGAAGAGTCAGCGGGCTGAAGCATGAATTACTTATCGGTCTGGCCCGGATGTTTAAGACATGTCATATTTTTTTCTAGGCTATTATTTCACTCATATAATATATGACGTATAAAGTATATCTAAATATTATTTGGATTTTTAGATATTTTTTGCAGCTTTTAGGTAGATTTCGAAGAAAAATCTAGCTCATGACTTTCGAAAAATTCTTTTATAGCTTTACGTTTCATGCCAACTAAGTACGAAACCACCGCCCGTTCAAAAGTTTAATATATGGTTATCTACACGCTATCGGCCGTAATTTTGAAGATATTTGAATCAAATTTTATTATGTTATTTCTAGGCCCAATAGTTCGTACAAGTTCGTTAATGAGCAAAATTGGCCCAAGGGGGGAGGGAGTTGAAATTTTAAAACATTTATATCTCGGCCCCTATGAAGTATAGAGGGAAACTTTATTTGAATAAATTAGAGTACTCCCTATGGAGTTCACAGTGACACCAACGATTCGGGGGTTTTGGGGGTACGAGTGGGAGTGGGGAGATGGAAATTCGAAATTTGTGGGGTATCGTTGAAAACCTCTTGATGAGTACTCTACAAATCAATAACTAGTTTCTTGATAGTTCTCATATTAGGCGAGATTTGAATGCTTGAAAAAGTGCTCTTTCCTCTTTTTTGCAGTTATTATTGCTGGTAGGTCATGCCAAGGCTAAAGAAGAAGAGTGCTGCGCAGCGACAATAAATTAAGCCAAAAGCACTTCGAAACCTACCTCAGCCTGTAGGCCTGCCTAAAGGGATTTTAAAAATATATTTTTCGTGTTATCGCCGCTTAGGGTCATGTTTCGAATACATTTGCATTTAAAAGATAGACATTTTTGTCTACATTCCGATATGACCTCGATACTCAAAGGAATGTAAATAAAGCTTAATTAAACGATAATGCTGCAAAAAATACGGAAACAAGGCACGTAAAACAACAAAAAAATAAGACACAACACACAAAGGAGGGAGCTATATCGAGAGAATGATAAAATAGTTCATAATTGAATAATAGCAGTGTATGATTGTGAAAGCAGATAGCAGGGGAATGAGGAACAACACATGTTGTGTGCTAAACAACACGGAACTGCGCAGTTCCTGGTTCCGTCAGGTGGCAGCCCGAACCCTTCCTCAGGGCCATTCTACTTCAGGGGTGAACAACTGCAAGACTTCGTGGATTTTCCATGTACAGTGAACGCCGCTTAAAGTAATCGCGGATAATGTAATCAATCGGCCCGGATTCCGATGACCTAAAATTGTTTGAAAAATGATCCTACATTTTAAAGAAATGACTTAATAATTATAAAAAATGACCTAAAAACTGATACTTTATTTATAAAAAAATATTATTGTAGGCTACACACAAAGTTATAGACTACTTTGTACATAACTGTAAATAGCTGTAATGTTGTGAATGTTCTTTTCTCACGGAAATTTATACTGGCACTGAGGCACTGGTGAGTCAAAATTCCTTATTTCCTTTTGTGGTCTGCCGGATTATATTGTTGTTTATTGAGGGTAAACAGTAGTTTGCACTCTCAAATCCAAGCAGGTGGCAGACTCTGGTGCCAAGTCAATCTAATAACATTAGTAATATAATACCAAATTTTGGCGGTTCTTTGATTCTCATTTCCGACTGAGACATGTCAACACTTTAACGCCGAATTTTTCCTTCTTGTATTAAATAAACAACACTTCAAAGACAGCACTGCTAGCGACGAAATAAGTTAATACACTCAACGTAAATACATGAAAATGACTAAATAAGGAAGCTAATGACACGAAAATGACAAAATAATGACCTAAAATTGAAATAAATGCCCTAAAATATAAAATTGCAAAAAATTACTAAAAATGGCCTAATAAAAATGCATTTCTGTAATCTAGTGGTCATGATTAGGATTTGTCTACAAGTTGGCAATGCCTAGGCAGCATCAACAAAAAGATGACATGTCATCAGAATCCGGGCCCTCCTCATAAGGATAAGCATGCTTACAGGCTCGTTGAGGAGAGGCAGATTCAAGGAGAGACACCCTGTGTTAGGTACCTTCTATTGGCGACGGTTTTCTATTACTTTTAAAGCCACTTCACAATAAGAAAATTTGGTTTTTCGCGATTTTCTCGAATACTACTCTAATTTTTTTGTTTAAATTTTGCCCATAGGTTGCTTATACTAAGAGCTTTTTTGTTTAAATTTTGCCCATAGGTTGCTTATACTAAGAGCTGAAATTTTTATTTAAAACATTCTTTCGTAAAAATTCTCTGAAGGGTAGTTATAAGCCACCCACTGTTTGTAGAAAGTCAGTCTTGCCTGGTGAACAATAAAGCTTTGCATCAGGTTGAAACAACTGAATACGCGGTTTTGTTTAAAATTCCTACATTAATTCTATAATATGCATAATAAATTATATTATAAGTATATTAGGGATTATAATATAAGCTTAAATAAGAGTCAACACTTTTATTGGGTGGCTGCACAATATGGATTTGTCATCCAACGTTAATACATAGGCCTACCATAAACTGCAATGATCCTCATAATAACAAACTAACAGCAGGCTTTGTTTTCGTATCGATGTTATATCGACCGTTTGATATCGAGAAGCTGATAGAATACATACAAGTGTCATCTCTATAGGGCTTCGCCTGATATAGGGTCACCATTCATAACGGTGAATTGCCATTCTATGCATATCCCACCTATTTTGTAATGGGCCTACAGTGTTTTTTTCTTTTCAATTATTTTAATTTGGAATCAGCCGAAAAATCTGTTTTCCTTACTGGTATACTTATTTACGTCAGACCGTTATTTCAGTTTGCCCTTGTTTATAATAGTAAATTGAATAAAAAAATGTAATTTCAGACTCTTTTGGTTGGCAACAGTTTGTTTAAACAAATCACTAATGAAAACAGTTGAATACAGCAGAAACATTTGCTGGAAATGCTGAATCGTGACCCTTGAAGTTGTCGAAAAGGTAAATTATGAAATAATATTGAAAAATCCTTCGCTTTGCTAAGGAGTTGCAGACTTTGAATAAATGGGCAGAAATGAAATTCGCAAGTAATGTTTTAAGCGAAACTAAATACTGTGTTTTCTGGAAAGCCGCCTAATTTATTGACCTAATTCTCAAAGCTTAAATAGTTACCTATGCCGTTTTGAAATTGTAAATGATTAATAGGTACACAATAAATAGTAATATTAAGAATAATAGTATTAATTTGTAGTCGTTAAAATGAAGGAAGTGGATAATTATTAATTTGTATAAAAAAAAGAAGAGAACGACAGTGACATCTGGTGATATCCTCAATGTTCGCTATAACGTGCTAGCACCTTTTTCTTTACCCTTAACGGGTTTGCACCTATTAGGTAGATTTTCGAAGAAAAATCTACCTATTGCAATGGATACCACTTTATGATTTTCCAAAAATTCTTTCATATCTTTACGTCTCATGCTCCCCTAAGTACGAAACCACCGCCCGTTCAAAAAAAAAAAAATATTGTGATATTTATATATAATATATATATATATTTATATCTTTACACGATAGCGGCCGTAATTTTGAAGATATTTGAACCAAATTTTATTATGTTATTTCTAGGCCCAAGAGTTCGGACAAGTTCGTTAATGGGCAAAATTGGCCCAAGGGGGTGGTCGGGGGAGGGGGTTGAAATTTTTAAAAATGTATATCTCGGCCCCTATGAAGTATAGAGGGAAACTTTGTTTGAATAAATTAGAGTACTCCCTATGGAGTTCACAGTGACACCAACGATTCGGGGGTTCGAGTGAGGGTGGGGTGGGGGTGGGGGATGAAAATTCGAAACTTTTGAAACCACGTCTTGTGTGGTATCGTTGAAAAGCTCTTGATGAGTACTCTACAAATCAATAAATAGTTTCTTGATAGCTCTCATATGACGCGAGATTTTAATGTTTGAAAATAATAACACTTGAAAGAATTATTATAATATCATAATTTTGTCTTGTTTAGCGGCTTTGCTAATTTTATTCATTGCTGATCTTGCGCACGGCCTCCCAGAATATTATATCCTATTCTTGTTGTCAAAACAAATGATTGTAGGCTCTTCCTCTTTACCGAATTCAGTTCTTATTACTGCTGCACAGCGATAATAAATTAAACCAAAAGCACTTTGAAATCTACCTCAGCCTGTAGGCCTGCCTAAAGGGATTTTTTTAAACTTGAATTTTAAACTAACCGTTCGTATTAACGTAATTTGAGTATGCTTAGTCAGAAGTTAGCCACATATTCCTTCACATATGCTTATCAAACTAGACCTTTGTTCTTCTGTAAGCCCTGCTTAATGACTCGATCTGGATCGGAAATCGATTACAAAAGTAACTTATTTTCTGCATATCATAATTGCAATTATCACTGATTAAACAAAAGCATTCTGGCACTTTTGTTACATCAGTTTACCTGATTTTATTATATCCCTACTTGATATGAAAACCTAAGGCTTCGTAAAAACGATATGAAAGGCAGAGGTCTTATGGGGAATATTTCAAAGCGGAGATGCGTTGTTTATTACGTTCTAGTTGAAAGGGAATTTATTTAAACCTAAAGTATGGAGTTAGGTGTACTTAATTGTTGAGAGTTAGCGCGGCCATTAAGTTATTAATGTTTGCCTTAACAGAGATCTCGAACACGAAGAAGAAGCAGGAGAAAGTTTAGAGGGTGCTTGATGAAAATTAAAGTCGTAAAAACCCGTTCAGGAGGATGCGTTTAATCAGGGAGGCTTTGTGAATCCTCCCTTATCAGGGCTATAAACTCCTGTTTGGTAGTAACGCAGCCCTTCCTGATAAACGTCTCGATCAACCCATCAACCTCACACACTCACCCTATTGTATGCAGAGTACACTGTGCATAATGAGGACGTTGAATAACGCTTTTATATGAGGGTAAGCTGGCAAGGATTTAGATTCATTTTTGATTCCCCAAGTAAAAGATAGAAAAAGTTGTCCATTTCCGTTGTTCAATAAGAATATGAACTTCCGGAGATCTTAAAATTAAGATTTGGCAACAAAGAAGTGATCTTGAAGTACGTATTTGCTGTTGTTGAAAAGTTGAAACTTTTCCAAGTTTGTATGATTCCATAGCATAACCTAATAGCTATTTTGTTCGACCCATTAAAATACTATAGAGCCTATTACATGTGATCCTTATGACTTAGAGCCTTTTCTTAAAGTGTTCTTATTCCAACTATCGATTAATATCTACTCTTATACAATTCAACTGCCCTAAATAGCGTGCTTGCTCGCTCGCCCGCTTCGTGAAACATCGGGCATATTCGGCGATGTTCGTCTCTCGCAGTGTAAACTTTCACGACGACTACAAAATTAGGAAAACCGTTTCTTTATTATATAAGGCCTAAGTGAAATGAACACAATCAACAAATATTCTAATTTTATTTTTACTTACAATTTTCATAGCTCTGAACCACAAATATTTTTAATAAACTGCCAGTGTGAATTTCTTAAAAATCCTGGAGTCAATTAATAATGGCGGGCGAAGCCGCGGGCAGTATCTTTGACAATAAAAATCCAAACAAACCACTCCTTCCCTTGATAAATTATATAATTTGTGAAAATTACACTGAATTTATCAAATCAAATTCACATCATATTCCTCTGTCAACAGACAGTTGAGAAACAATACGTATTATCAGTGTTCACAAGTAGCTTTGGAACTGCATAAAACTTACGATATAATTAATTTCTGAAATCTAGTTACAGGTAGGTAGGAATTATATATTCTAAAGGAAAAAAGATAGTTTATGATGAGATATTTTAAATACAAATTTATGAAGCCAGCGCTGACTTTTGTAAATGTATTGTCAGTGCCTTCAGGATTCTAGACCTGTAAGTTTCGTATGTAAGCATCATTTTAACCGTGGCAAAGCCACGGGCTATTTTCTAGTCGTACACAGTCTTCAAACATTGAAAGCAGCATTTCAAACTGCACAACAAACAACCTGTATAAAAAAAAAAAAAAAAAAAAAAAAAAAAAAAAAAAAAAAATTCTCTTCATGTTAGTTTTAATAAGGTAATAGCCTATATAGAGTTCATTTCGTGTGTTTTAAAGTGCGTTGCTTTGAGGCTAAATTGTCCAAGATCCCCTGCCTTTGTTTTCTGCCTTCTGTCACAAAATATAAATAGCAACTGAAAGTAATAGGGATAAAGAGATTCGTTTTATCAAATACTCAACTCAATGGCAATAGACAATTCCTAAGCAAGCTAAAGGAATATTATCTATTTTATGGAACCCGAAGGTTCATTTCCGCGCTTACCTGAGCCCGCCATTCAACCCTATTCTGTGCTAACTCCATCCAATCAACCCTCACAAATCCTACTTCTCTTAAATCTATCCTAATTTTGTCCTTCCACCTATGTTTAGGTCTTCCACGTGGTCTTTTCCCTTCGGGTCTGCCAGTCAATACTTTTGAGATATGTCTTTCCTCCCCCATTTCATCCTCCGTGATTTAATGACCCTTATTATATCCGGTGAAGAGTACAGGCCATGAAGCTCGTCGTTATGCAGTTTTCTCCAGGCACCATTTTCATCTCTCTTAGGCCCAATTATTTTTTATCGTATACAGATATTCTAAATACAAAAAAATTAGCGGTAGGCTATCTTGCCTACTGTATATTGGCAATTATGATAGTCGTATAAAAATTATAATAATTAAGGAATCGCGCACAATGTGCATTATCTTAACCTAAGACTTAACCTACCAGTCCTGAACCTGAAGAAGAGATCTTTCACTACTGAAAAATCTCCAACCCGGCCGGGAATCGAACCCGGGCCGCCGGAGTGGAAGGCAGCCGTGCTACCGACTCACCCACGGCGTATAAAAATTATGAATTTTCGTTCTTTTCATAGGTTAGAATGGCTTCTTTTTTTTTTTAATGCTAAGAGTATTCAATTTCCAATAATGAAAATGTGTCTATGCCCATTTTGCTTTATCCTGAAGACTAGAATCGCTGACGTGGTAGTTGAGTAACCTTTGTATGAAGAATGTGCTTTATGGAGTTTTTACGAGACATTTAATCAGAGAAAGTAGCTTGTTATGACTAGCTTTTACTGTCAGAATCAAAACGCGTTATATCCCGCCTTAAGAACATCATAATATTCAAAATGAAATAATGGAGCATCGTCAAACAACACCAAGTGCTATTAACTGAAGAGAACGATGCCAGGGGGCCGAGTCTGCCTCATATTTGTATTATGATAGGAGATGGTTCATAAAAAAATGTCCCTAGTGGAATGTATTATAGTAGGCCTATCAAATGAGATGTTGCAATGAAAATTTTGTAGCCTAATTTTATTTTTTAACGTTGGACATTATATGCTGGCATTTTTAAGTGCCGCATTCATGAACAAAAAGTCGACTTTGCAGAGGACAAAGTCACCATTTTCTAATTTGCAATCGATACTTTGACGATAGTCAACTTCGATCGTGACTTTATTATAAATTCGCCGGCAGTCTACACTCTTGAGGAAGGCCATAGACTGAAGATGGCCGAAACCTCGAGCCTAATAATTTTGACATGGCTGATAACTAGACTTCGGTTTTTAGGTAAAAACCTATTTTAATCCTTAAGTGATATGGACGAAAACTTGTATATGCATGTTTCATAAGTGACTATGCCTAAAACTGATACTTTTATAGGACCTAAAACAGCCTATTTTTACGTTAGAGCCTAATATTGCATTTTTGCTTGTTTTTCCTCTAACGTTCAAAATAAGATATTTTTTTTTATAAATTCTAGCATTTATTTTCACTTCGTACTAAATTTTTTAGCTCGGAATGTGCAGTACATGACACATTTGTGACTTGGTTAAATAGTAAGGAATGTTTGTCTTCAGTAGAAACATTCCTTGGAATTCCTAAGAAATGTAGTGTTTTTCTTCCGACTACCACATATCCAGCAACAAGCTTCTGGGCGCAGGGATTAGGTTTTCACTGTTGTGGTATTAATACAGACTCTAGTAATAGGTCCATATAATTCTGTGTACCATAGGCCTATATCTGTGTTTTATCATGATTATTGATTAATGGCGACTTCAATAAATATAATATTCTGCATTGCAATTGAGATATTTCAGAAAATTGGCAACTTAACGATTTTATAAGAGACTATTTTACGGTTTTTAGAACCTATTTTCCAATTTTTAGAGCCAATTTTAGGTACCTAAAACAGCATTTTTAGCCACCTAAAAGTCCGAAGTCTACTGATAACCCGATAAGTCATCTTAAGGAAATCTACACTTTAACATTAACATATCTATTATTAAGTGCCAGTATGGTACTTTATGAGATTGTGTGGTGGACGAAAAAATGTCTGTCCGTCTGTCCGTGTGTCTGTACGCACCATAACTCAAATACGCTTTTTCGGATTTTCACGAAACTTGGAAAACACATTTATAATGTCCATGGGAAGAACCCTATTGATATTGAACCAAATCGGTTCACCGGTACCGGAGTAATGCCCAATTTAGTGCCTATTTTAATAGATTATGGCGCCTTTCTATACGCTCAAATACGCTGTAGCGGATTTCCATGAAACTTGGTATACCCATTTATGACGTCCATGAGAAGTGCCCTATTGAATTTGAACCTAATCTGTTGACCGGTGCCGGAGTAAAACACAATTTAGTGTCTACTTTAAAGGCGCAATAACTCAAATACGCTTTATCGGATATTTATGAAACTTCGTATACGCATTTATAATGTCCATGGGAAGACGTTTATTGATACTGGACCAAATCGGTTGGCCAGTACCGGAATAATGCCCAATTTAGTGTTTTTATGTTAATATATAAGAAGTCGCGATAACTCAAATATGCTTTATTGGATTTTCCTGAAATTTTGTATACCCATTTATAATGTACGTGGAAAGACGTCTACTAATATTGGACCAAATCGGTAGACCGGTACCGGAGTAAAACCCAATTTAGTGTATATTTTAAAGACGCGGTAACTCAAATACGCTTTACCGGATTTTTATGAAACTTGGTATACACATTTATAATGTCCATGGGAAGACATCTATTCATAATGGATAACATCGGTTGACCTGTTTCGGAGTAATGCTCAATTTAGTGCCTATTTTATGGTAATATACGTATTCGAAAGAATTTATTTAAAAAAATGAAAATCAGTTATCTTGACAACATAGCCTATTGTTTTACTGTGATCTTGTAAGGCCTTGGAAATTAAAATACAGGTAGCTATGACAAAAAACATATTGTTTTACATGCACTTATCCAACTAGACCGTTAAAATGACCCAGGTGGCCGAGATGGTAGACCTTTCTTCTTCCGTAAGCCCTGCTTAATGAATAAATCTGGAGCTTAACTTGGAAATCAATTAAAAAAAAAAAACATATTCTGCATATCATAATTGCAGTCATAACTGATTAAACAAAAACATACTGGCACTTTGTTACATCAGTTTACCTGATTTTTTATTACATAATATATTTTGAACTCGTCTACATCCAACGCCACCTATTAACAAGACAGTATTCAATTGTGAGATTATCTGCCATAGCAACCAGGAAAAAAGTAGCAATAAATGACTTGGACGAAACTCACTATGCGAGTTTTTTGAGCTAACGAACTCGAATCAGATGTTTTTCCCGGGCGTCGCCTCTCTGTCATTCTTTGTCATTTCTTGAGGTGTAGGAAAAGATGGAAACCACTAGGAGCGAAGTCCGGGCTGTAGGGTGGATATTTAGAAACCTTCTAGCAAGTCTCCTGCAGAAGTTCGACTGGGAGGTTTTTTAACATTCACCCTACAGCCCGGACCTCGCTCCCAGTGATTTACATCTTTTCCTACACCTCAAGAAATGGCAAAGAATGACAGAGAGGCGAAGATGGTTGTCACACGGTGGTTCAAATCCCAGGCGTCAGACTTCTACGACACAGGTGTTCAAAAGTTGGTGCCACGGTAAGACTAATGTTTAAATTCCGGTGGCGAATATGTTGAGAAATAGCTTAACACTGGCTGTATCTGTTACAGTAAATATTTATTTGAAAATATTTATTTGAAAATTTTTTCCTGTAAACAGCCCCAGGTAAACTTACTTTATGGATGCGCCTGGTATTTAAGTTTTTACATTTTTTAAAAACCTTCTTCTTCTTCTTCTTCTTCTTCTTCTTCTTCTTATTATTATTATTATTTATTTATTTATTATTATTATTATTATTATTATTATTTTTTTTTGTGGAGAGGGTAGCTTGAATGTGGGAAATTTTCACACGAGTTCACTGGAATATTTCATAGTTTTAATTTGAGAATACCTTGGAAGGTGTTTTTTATGTGATTTGTCTCCCAATAAGCACTGTACCATGATTATGAAAATGGCGTCACTCGGTTGAGTCCGGTTGGGGACAGGTGTCTTACTTCAGATTGCTTCCATCGCTGCAAATTGGATCCTGCTATTTACATAAAGACATTCAATTGTCTGGACTCTAGGGAGCATTTCTCTCCTATCAGCTGATCTCGGTCACTTTCCCGTCGCCATGGAAACAACAGAAAGCTTCTTTACAAGGCGGCCCTGGAATAAACTATCAATGAACCACTTCTGTTATTTTTGCCAGTTTGACTTTCTTTGCCTTTAAGCGTAGACAGCCTTACCGTACGTAGATCGATCCTTAAATTCGATATAGAATTTTCAAGTACACCTAAGCATGGACAATACACATTTCTCACTTCGCATTCTGATATAGAATATAGTATATTGCGATACAAGTGCCGTAAGGCACGTTTACGGGTGCGCCTCGGGTTTTTAAGTTTTCGAGACCCGTAAATGCCTTTACGGCCCGTGTGTTGCATGCTATTTTTTGCACGATGATTATTTATATCAATTTAATTATATTAATTGTGATATTACCTGAAAATATTATGTAAATACATTCTTGAAAATAGATGTTTATTTCAGAAAGTGATTCGCATGTGTTTGTTGTTATGGGAACCGAATATTTGTCCTGGGGGCCGTGCCCATAAAGGCTTGTATTATGAAGTGTATCGTAATGAATTATGACGTAGCGCTTGGACCGTAAGTAATTTAACCTCATCGCAACCGGCCTTAGCAACACGATTGTGTGGGAATGTCAACTTACGAGCCATGTAAACAACGTTCGTAAGTACCACTTACTAGCTAAGGAGTGCAAAAAATATATTTTGTTCGGTCATAGAAGTTTATTATGGTGTCATGTTGATAATCATTTCGAAGCTGATTTTCATTATGGCATTATGAAAGTAGCTGCTGAAAAATGCGTACATACGATTAAGTGCAAACACCAAACACCGTCTTTCTGTATCCTAATTAAATAGACAAAAACTCTATATAATGCGAGAAACAACACAAAATAAGAAAATAATCACTTTAAAATTAAAAAAAAAAAAACATGGAATGTGGAATTAAAATATCCAAAATGGCCAAAAAATTACCAAATAATGACATTGAATTCTAAAAATCACCTAAAATAAAAAAAATGGAGGAAATGATCAAAAAATGCCCCTCAAAATTACCATTTTTATAATCTAGGAGTACTTAATGATCAGAATGGCTGTACTAGTGGGCAACGTCCAGTTAAAAGACGACGTGTCATCAAAATCCGTGACCCTTCTGATCAGCATAGCTTGAAAACGAGCTTAAATTTGACTTCGGCCTTTTCCTGTACGCTAGGTCACCTATACAAGGCGATTATCTTCTTTTCTGCCTAGATAGAAATCAATGGTCGGATTAACAACACAACTTTATACTTTTAAAGTACTTTATACTTTATACTTTAAAGTACGGCAGTATCTAAAAAAATATAGACTGGGAGACCCGAAGGGAAAAGACTACTTTTAAGACTTAGACGTAGGTGGGAAGACAATATTAGGATAGATTTAAGAAAAGTAGGATTTGGGAGGGATGGTTGGATAGAGTTAGCACAGAATAGGGTTGAATGGCGGGCTCTGGTAAGCGCGGCAATGAACCTCCGGGTTCCATAAAATAAATGAATATTCCTTTAGGTTACTTAGCAATTGTCTATTGCCATTGAGTAAGTAGAAAGTAGACTAACACATGTTTTCTATAAATAGTCTATAATTTTTTCTTCAACAGTACCTTAGGTAATCTACCACAATCGAGTTTCAACTTAAATACTTTATAATATTATAGAAAACTTGCTCAAATCCTACTTAAGCCCTTTCCCTGTATGCTAGGTCACCTATACAAGTCCATTATCCACGAAAATAATGCGCAATGTGCTACAGTCACATAAGGCCTGGACATAGAGAATACTATACGAGGTATGGTAATATGTTTATTAATATATCGCAGGTTTTTGGGGAGAGAAGTATGAAAGTGATATTGAATTACTTTTTAATTTCATCCCCGAAACGGTTGTACAGTAGCCTAACATGAGAGTGAAAAATAAAATATTCCGCTAAGACAATACAATTTTATGTTACCGGAATTTCTGTTTCTTCTTAATTGAACCCCTACCAGGCTTGCTGTGTACAAGCGATGGGATGCAAAATTCTACATCCTCTATGAACCATAAAAACTATATCAAGCGTTTTCTGAGGGAATAGTTTGATTGTGATAAGTCGTTCTTCCTATTTCAAATTCTAAATACCTACATAGGGACCTAGAATTTGAAAATCGAAAGTCCTTCATAAGTTATTTTCGAATTTACAAAATACAAAACCCGAACGACGCCGAAAGTTGAAACTACTCTACATGGAACATAGGCGTAACCAGGCCGACCATATGGGGGGGTTTATAAGATCCGCGGGGTCTTGGGGGTATGGAATACCCCCCAGGGAGAGGGGGGTTCGGGGGTCCTCCCCCTGAAAATTTTAAAAATTAAGACGCAAAATAACGAGTTTTAAGCTTCCCACGCTTTATACTTGTATTAAGTAATTTATGGGCAGACTTTAAAAAAATTATACAATTTTCCTTTTTTTAATCAATGGGGGGGGGGTTCAAACCCCCAAAACCCCCCCTCGTTACGCCTATGACATGGAATCTTTCCTCATCTGTGGTCTCCTACCTATGGTACGGAGGAAGTAAAACTATAGGCAATTTATAGAAAACACATGTTGACGAAAATCTACTGACAGCTCAAATCTGACTTAAGCCCTTTCGCTTTACGCTAGGTCACCTATACAGGGAGATTATCTTACTTTGTGTATGCAAAGTCAGTTGAGTGGTTATTGCATAACTGTGAGAACTAGGTCAGAAGCAGGAAGAGAGGTCATTCACCCCTGGCCAATACAAAATTCGTGTGTATCAGGTTCCATCTTCGAGCAGTGCAGCTGCCTTAACCCTTTGTGTTGCCCAAGCCTTTATTTGCAAACCTTGGCATGGCAGATTAGGAGTCATAACAAGAAAGGTCTTCTTTGTTTCCTATGGGAACTATTTCTGTTGAGTAGGGTTTGGATGTTTATGACCAGGGCCCGGATTCTAATGGCATCTTTTTATTGATGCTGCATAGACATTGCCAACTTGTAGATAAATCCTAATCATGGCCTCTAGATTATAGAAATGCATTTTTTAGGTCATGTTTTGTCATTTTATGCAATTTTATATTTTTAAAGCATTTATTTCAATTTTACATCATTATTTTGTCATTTTTGTGTCATTTGCTTCCTTATTTCGTCATTTTCATGTATCTACATTGAGTAATAATAATAATAATAATAATAATAATAATAATAATAATAATAATAATAATGTTTATTGAGCCGTTAAGTACAGTACAATTGGCCAGGTCAAAATATAAAATAAATAATTAGTTACAATACATAAAACTCAAAGAGTGCTAAAATCTAAAGTAAAAAACTCTTCAAGATTATACAGAGGATTGCAGATGAGCATATTTTTCAATTTGTTCCTAAAATAATTAAAAAGATGTATTTATAATTCTTTCAGGAAGTGCATTGATGAGTCTAATACCCACATAATTGAAACTTGTAGCAGTCTTGGACAGTCTGTGTATGGGGAGATCCAGCAGATAAGCATTTCTAGTTGGGTATGGGTGAACAGATGATCTGATGACCTCAGAATTATAATTTAGTTTCATGTGCAGAAGTAATTCAAAAATGTAAAGATTAATTACAGTCATAATCCGTAGTTCCTTAAATTTTGGTTTACAGTGGGCAGTACATTCATCACCAGTTAAGATTCGCACAGCTCTTTTCTGAATCTTCAAAATATTATCAATTTTTGAACAATTTCCCCAAAGGATAATGCCATATTTAATTATGGTCTGAAAATATGAATAGTAAGACATTTTAATACTATGTGCAGGTAGATGAGTTCTTAAGCTTCTGAGCAGATATAGTACTCCACTCAGTCGAATACTTAAATAATCTATATGATTTTCCCAATTTAACCTGGAGTCCAGATATATACCAAGTAATTTTACATTATTTTCATCGTTGCCTTTTAGATTAAAAGTGATAGTCTGAGTTTTCCCAGCATTTAAAAACAATTGATTGGCCTCAAACCATTTCTTTGATTGAGTCAATGTGGCTTCAACTAAACTGTCTAAGTGTATTAACTTTTTTTTTTTTCGTCGCTAGCGGTGCTCTCTTTGAAGTGTTGTTTGTTTAATGCAAGAAGGACACACTCAGTGTTGAAGTGTTGTCATGTCTCAGTCGGAAATGAGAATCAAAGAAACGTCGAAATGTTGTATTACATTACTGTTATTAGATTTGCTTGTATTTGAGAGTGCAAACTACTGTTTACCCTCAATAAACAACAATATAATCCGGCAGACCAGAAAAGGATGTGCCGAATTTTGACTCACCGGTGCCTCAGTGCCAGTATAAATTTCCGTGAGAAAAGAACATTCACAACATTACAGTTATTTACAATTATATACCAACTAGTCTATAACTTTGTGTGTAGAATAATTTTTTATAAAGAAAATGTCAGTCTTTAGGTCATTCTACGCTTTGCTACCACCTGTAACAACCTTCTGGTCGTCACCACAAAAATAAAATAAAAGGGGACAATATATTTTATAAATCTCACTCTGAACATCCAATATAACTTCCAGAAAATAATTCAAATAGAAAATGACTACTAATGATCTGATTATCTACCAGGAAGGTTATTGATATAACGCAAGTAATTCACTTCAAATTCTTTCAGTTAAAGGACAATTTCAAATTTCATGTTTAATCTGCAAAAATTCATAAAAGGAATCAGAACTGGGTCTATAACCAAAAGGGACGTAGAATCGAAAGGATCTCACTCCAGCCAGGGAAAAGGAAAAGAGCAACAATCTACAATAACAATATCTGCAATATTTCAGTAACAATATAAGGAGAATATATTTTACACAATTATTGTGAAATATGTTCAGTCTCAAAAAAACACACTATAACAACATTATACAAAACTTGGTAGGCCTATATAAGTTCAAATAGTTTGATGAGGCTCTGTTCTAAGAAAATGTTTACATATAATTTGGAATATTTTGTCAGTGGTAGTAAATATAGGATCAACTCTCAAACTAATAAATATTCCAGAGAATATCAAGCAATATTCACCATTTATGATAATCTCTCAGAAAGGTCTAATAAGAGAAAACTTAAATATGTATACTGGCAACTAGAAAATTCTATCGGCAGAAGGTATCCTCAGCCATACATAAATACTCTGTACTCTGTAATATCCAATATAACAAATCTCAACTAACATCGGAATAAAACCTGACTTACTTGTAATCAAAGATTATCAAGGTCTGAGAAATATTCGTATCATATCATATAATGCCATAAACATATTCGAAGCATCCTCTATATTAATTCCAAAATATTTTCAGAATTTGAAGTTAATAACACCAAAACACTAGATTAGCATTAATCACAGCTGACTCTAGACAACGCTTAACGACTGTTTGAAGAAAACTTGTTTAATTAATATAAATAACTAATAGGAAGTGACACAGTGAATTCCACAGAATAACTACTTTATGTCTTATGTGAAACTTAATTCACTTGCGGGTAGATTACGTTTAATAGAAATATAATATGGCTGAATCAGACTAAACGGATGAGATCAAGGTATATTGAAGAATATTAACTATAGAAAAATCAGGACAATAAAAACTGAATATAATTAATCACAAAATCGGAACGTCTTAGGTTGCTACAGTTTATAGTTTATGTTTTGTTAATAGCAAGGGAAAATATACTTGAAAAGAATCCAGAAATAACTCGGACTGTACTAGAAGAATGAAGAACAAGATAGGCCTATAGATAGTCGTAAATCCAGAATGATACGTAACTAAGCTTTAGCATTATATATTTCATATAATGTATATGTATACTGTTAGCCTAGTATATTTCAATCCTTCAATATCGAGGCAATCTACCAAACTAGCGATTCTACGAGTCATATAGAAATGCTTGCTGTAAAATGCTGTAGCGTATTATAGGTAAATTTTTCATGTGCAATGAAAATACAGTATAGTTTGAAATGAAGTTGCTATTAATGTGATATTTGATAAGGTTCTGTTCTTGTAGGTATTCCGATATTTTATATCTTTTTCAAACATATTTCGTATTAAATTATGCTCCATATGAAAGGTAGTAATGTCACATAGGCAGTTTTCGAGTTGGAATAATACGGTGAATTGATTTGAAGTTACTATCCGCACTCAGCAATTTTCCTATTGTAGTAATCAGCATTTATATTAGTAAATTTTCTATAGCTTATTTACGATCTGCTTTAAGATTTTTTCCTTTTCGTATTTTTGTGGCTATATACATATTCATTACGTAAAATATACTAGGCTAACAGTATACATATACATTATATGAAATATATAATAACGACCGACGTGTGTTATAATGGGTGACATCTCGCATCATAGGCGGCCTTGAAATGTTGACGTTACCATAGTGATATCTGTCACTTGTTTTTATTCCCTTCAGATGGAGCCAAATCTATTACAAGACATTATCTGATAATGGAACCTGCTGATACAGCATAACAAAGGGCTCACAATGCTTCCCTTTCCACGTAAAGGACGCCCTTAATACAAGAATAAAGGGATGGGGTGAACATGTGGCCTTTCTGAGAAGTGATGACGTCATGTTTTCTGGTGACGTCATTACATGTGAACACGATTTTATGAGCCTCGTAAATGTTAGTTTTTATCTCTTTAGCTTCTCTGCTTCTAACTGCTATTTGCTTGCTCTTGTAGGCTACACGTAGTATAGACACAGTATGGCGATCGAGGAAACACCAGAAACAAATGGATAAAAAATACGAGTAAAATTTCTAACGCAAGACACACGAATTAAAAGTTAAACATTATCCCAGTAGTCAGTGCGTTGGGCATTACTCTGGTACCGGTCAACCGATTTGGTCCAATATCAATAGGCTTTTTCCCATGGACGTTATAAATGTGTATACCAAGTTTTACGAAAATCCGATAAAGCGTATTTTAGTTATCGGGCTACACACACACGGACGTACCGACAGACATTCTCATAAAGTACCATTCTGGCACTTAATAAACACAGGAGCGTTTAAAAAATAGGTCCAGCTTATTTAGCCCATCCCATATGACCAGGAATGATTTAAAGACTAGAGGCGAACCGCACAGTAAACAAGTGAAATACTGATTACCAGTCTCAACCATAGGCGTACCGAGGGGGGGGGGTTGGGGGTTTGAACCCCCTATTGATTAAAAAAAGGAAAATTGTATAATTTTTTTAAGTCTGCCCATAAATTACTTAATACAAGTATAAAGCGTGAGAAGCTTAAAACTCGTTATTTTGCGTCTTAATTTTTTAAATTTTCCGGGGGAGGACCCCCGGAAGCTTAAAACTCGTTATTTTGCATCTTAATTTTTAAAATTTTCCGGGGAAAGCCCCCGGAAGCTTAAAACTCGTTATTTTGCATCTTAATTTTTAAAAATTCCATACCCCCCAGACGTTATAACCCCCCCCCATATGGTCGGCCTGGTTACGCCTATGCTCTCAACAGCTTGAATTAGAATTGATAACACAAGACATACGAAGTAAAAGTGGCACATTATCGTAGTAGTGTTAAAAATCCATTGTTACCAACTTTGGTTTCAGTCACATGCTAATAACTAGGGACCGGATTTTTAGGTTTTTAAAAACACTGTTTTAGGTTTTCCATTAGGTGAAATAGTTTTTTTTTAGGTTTTTTGTCCAAAATATCGTTTTCGGGTAGAATAATCGGTTTAATGAATTTGAATGTGCTACATAGGATTCAGTACACGTCTTCTTAAAAGACAGTGTGACCACTCAATGTGAATAGCAAACATACGCTTTAAAACACAGAATTCTATACCCTTGTTCATATAGGCTACGGTTCGTACGAATATTTTAAAAGGAATACGCCGGTACTCTACACTTCCTCTCTTGATACTGTCCATCCTCGACGACATTGGGTTGAACGAAACGCTGGTGGTATTAATTTCAACCCGACAAAAATTATTGTCTCTCCGCAAAATGTCGATTTCTCAACTGACAAGCAAAAAAGAGAAAAAGGTGGCCTAAATTAGATATTTTAGGTTTTATATACCGTTTAGGTATATTTAGGTTTTTATACCCCATTTAGGTATTTTTAGGTACCACAGAATTAATGTGGGAGAATCCTACGGACATGATTCGAAAAAGTGTATGAGCGCTTTTTGTTTTGGAAGCAAGGAAAAAAATCTGATGTGAATGTCACATAACTTCCTCTGCCCAAATAAAAGTAGTATTCACATATCCTTTTACAGAATCTCAAAACACAATTTTACGCTAATTATCCTATAAATACCTCTTCTTTCAATGATGCGACTAAAAGCGCAAGGCTATATAACAAACTTAAAAAAAAGAACAAGTGACTGCAGACGTTTATTGAACTTTCCGCCGTAAAGAATAATTTCCGAACTTCATCGAATATTTCCCTCATATATTTACTCTATGCATGGCCAACAATACAACTTTCTCACTTTACATTCTTTTATAGAATAAGAGGCCATGAAAGAGCGTGTATTCAGTTGTTCATCACGCAAGACAAAATCTCTACAAACAGTGGGTGAACAGTGGGTGGATTGTAACTACCCTCAGAGAATTTTTTCGAAAAAAAGTTTCAAATAAAAGTTTTAGCTCTCAGTAAAAGAAACACATGTGCAAATTTTAAAGAAAATCGTTAGAGCCGTTTTCGAGAAAATCGCGAAAAACGAAAATTTCTTCATGTAAAGTCCCCTTAAAAATAAGAGAAAATAGTCGCCAATCTTATCCTCACATCTTCAGAAGGTACCTGACCCAAATACGAAATTTTGTTTTCATACGATTTTCCGTTTTGGAGCTAGCTTGTTCACAGATATTTTCCACACAGACACACAGACACACAGACTCACAGACACACAGACATGTTTCCAAAAATAGTATTTTTGGATTCAGGGGGCCTTGAAACGTGTATATATGCTAAAAACTCAACTTCGAATTTTAGGGTCGAAAACAATACTTCCTCTACCTATGGTACGGGCAGAGGAAGTAAAAATAGGTAAAATCCTGAGAATCCGGTCCCTACTAATAACTCTATTCCTTAAGAATATTTGCATATGGTCATTAATAGGGTTCGCGAACACAAATTAAACATGAATTGCACATTTATTATTCTAATCGGTCCGTTTTTATTTTGCATATAAAGTCATATTTTGGTAATTTTTATGGTCTTGGTCATATTTCGGTCATATTTGTAATTTAACGTCATATCACACGTATAAAATCGGCAAAAGAGCACAATTATGCAGTAATTTATGTGCAGTAAATTCTCGAATTATTTTTTTTCGAAAAAGAGTCAAGAATATTTTGGTTTTACTGTTACTGAAATGTGAAGGGACAATAACAAATAATAGCACAATTACCTCTTTCTCTTTGTTGTTAACAACTTTCAATGTACATGTTTTAAAATACTTCCAGTCATAGGCGTAACCAGGCCGACCATATGGGGGGGGTTATAACATCCAGGGAGAGGGGGGGTCCGGGGGGCCTCCCCCGGAAAATTTTAAAAATTAAGATACAAAATAACGAGTTTTAAGCTTCCGGGGGTGAACACAAAATAACGTGTTTTAAGCTACCGGGGATTCTCCCGGAAAATTTTAAAAATTAAGACGCAAAATAACGAGTTTTAAGCTTCCGGGGTACTCCCCCGGAAAATTTTAAAAATTAAGACGCAAAATAACGAGTTTTAAGTTTTTAATTTGTGGGCAGACTTTAAAAAATTATACAATTTTCCTTTTTTTAATCAATGGGGGGGGGGGGGGGTTCAAACCCCCAAAACCCCCCCTCGGTACGCCTATGCTTCCAGTTCATATTTGCAGTGCTATCTGGAAACATTAACAAATTAGAACTTCTTTACAAGTAAAATTGTAATCACCTGTAAAATTGTTAAAAAGTTATTATCTGATTGAATTAGGGCCAGTTGTATAAACATGTAAACTGTAGTTATCATGCAAAATTAACTTTCAGTTACATTTAACTACCTTTTTTTGTTGTATAAACATTAATCCAGGTTTATTTCATTCTAACCAACATTTTAATATAATTGGTGAATTTTTGCAAGTTAAAACATTAACTGATGATTTGGAAATTTTAAATACATTTCAAACAATGAAAAAGACACTAGAAATCCATTTTATAAGTACAGTGTGAGTTATTATTATTTTCATATCATTTAGATTCAGTTTGCTTTCATTTTGTCTAATGACATTAAAAATACAGACACCGGTACCTTGGCTTTGTTGTTGGTTATGGTAGCCCCACATTACAAAATAGCAACATTTATTTCTAGATTTCTGATTATTCTGATACCCTATCTGGTGATGCAATGAAAACCCATCATGCATCTCTTGAATGTCATTATCTTTCATTAGTAGCCTACTGCATGACATGCTACCAAAATTTGGGCAGAACAACTATATAGAGGTTATGTCTCCCTCCCATTACAATCAAGTACAAAGCAAATTCATGATATGTTTGTGATATTCAGGGTCAGCCCTGAGGTCCTTTGCGAATTATTGTGATTGGAAGCTTACAAATAGTTACTGAGGACAAAGAACAGCCATTAGAACCATTCATAAATTGACAAGAGAAAATTATACTTTAAGGTCTCGGTTTATTTGAATTCCAACTAAGGACAGTGTCTTAAGAAAACAATATTAGATATCTACAATATTCGTAACATTCCAGGAATTATAGGTACTGTAGGTTGCGTTTACACACCTAAACACCTCTATAGACAGGTTAAAGCAGTTTGAAGCAAAAATATACATGGCCTCAATGAAATGATTTTAAAAAAATAATTAAAAAAACTCATCTTTATTAAGCAATTGAAATAAATACCAAAGACATATGTGTAACATGGTGCTTTGTCTTTAATTAAACAACTGAAAACCAAAGACCAAAGATATAAACATAATACTCCCTGCAAATTTCCCTCAACTTTTGCACTGTTGCCAGATGTTTTATTATTTTCTCCAGTTATTTAAAACTGTGAGTTACACAATCTACGGTTATTTTTATACAACATAAGTAGCTAGTTATTTTCAAACTTTCAGTTAAAAACAACCATTAGTTTGTGAGTTTTATACAACTGGCCCTTAATGTGATGTAATAATTTAGTGTGACAAAACTTTTATATAATTATTATTTATTTTATTATTAAATTATTATCATATATTTTTAGAAATTACGTTTTTTATGAGGTCATATTTAGGATTTTTGGGTCATATTTAGTCATTTTTAAGGTCATATTTGCAGTCACATTTTCCACTTTTTTAGATCTTAAACATCCAACCCCTAATTACAATTATTATAAGGAAATATTAATTGTTTAATTTAACCAGCTAACACCTGGGATTAGTAATATAATAATAATTATGCAAAATATTGGTATATTAATTGACACTCTAAAATACATTCTATGACATAAAAAGACCCTAAAAGGCATATACTAAGGTACCATTATTTTTCATATTTTACATTTAGGCCTATTAGACAACGTTAATTACGCGATTTTACATGCATTTTACACGCCACCAAGAAAAGAAATTGGCACTCAAATGTTAATTTAATGGAAAAATACAGAATAAGGTGCAACAAATAAACTTTGGACCAAATCATTGAGTTAACTGTTTTCTTTGCGGTCCGGGACGGGTTTGTATATTATTAAAAGAGAATCCGAATATATTAGAAAAGAATTCCGAGTCATACCTTTTCAAAAGATTTGGGTAAATTGCATACTTGTTCACCATAATTAAATGTTTAAGTTTTGGGATTTTAAAATACCTCGTATTTGATGAAGCAAGAGCTGTTATTAGTTCTCGGCTTTTCCGATAGATGGCAGGCTACAAGGCATGCAGGCCGCAGGGCTTCTCTTGAGCTTTAATGTCAAACAACGCAGATTAAATAAACACGAAATGACCTCAGTTTAGTATAGAATTAAAATTAACCCGAACAAGATCGATTGTTCCCAGTTCGATAATAATCGGCACCACACCTGTGTTATAATGAAAATTTGTACCGAAATGGATATCATTATGAAACCGTAACATCACATGTAATAAGCTAATTATAATATGGCCGAACAAAAATTACATTAAATTGCACTTACTTACTCAGTGGCAATAGACAATTCCTCAGCTAATGGACAATTCCTCAGACAAGCTAATGGAATATTATCAATTTTATGGAACCCAAAGGTTCATTGCCGCGCTTACCTGAGCCCGCCATTCAACCCTGTTATGTGCTAACTCCATATAACCATCTCTCTCAAATCCTACTTCTCTTATATATAACCTAATATTGTCCTCACACCTACGTCTAGGTCTTCTAGGTGGTCTTTTCCCTTCAGGTATACCGGTCAATACTTTTGAGATATGTCTTTCCCCCCCATTTCATCCTCCGTGATTTAATTGCCCTTACTATATCCGGTGAAGAGTACAGGTCATGAAGCTCGTCGTTATGCAGTTTTCATCTGTCTTAGGTCTGAATATTTTCCTAAGCCCCTGCTTTCGAACACACTCAGATTATGTTCTCCCCGAAGAGTAAGCTACCATGTCTCACATCCATATAATACAACCGGCAGGATACATTGCACAAAATACATAATTGATATAGCCGAAAATACATTAAACAATGCAATATTCTGTTTTCGTTTTCATTAATCTCGAAGTTTAGGCAGTATAGAAAAAAGTTTTAAAAACTTGATCTTATGAATGTTAGTTTTTTATAATGATGCTTAACTGTTTTATATCTAACACTAATTAATGGTGCTTAACTGTTTTATATCTAACATTAATTAATGAATGGTATGACCGTAATTTTTGTTATGTGGTGTAGCAAAACGACTGAACGTCACCTTGGGTGAAAATAAGGTAGACTGGAAATTGCTTACTCTGGCGAAATATGGTGCATTTACCCTATTTTGATTCCTTCAACTTTCACTTAACACCTTGACAGGGACAAAGGGCGACGTTGAATATGAAACATCCCTCGCTTCCCTTTGTGATGCTGATGTCCCTTAATGACCTTGAAATTAAGGGGCAATCACATGACATGTGTGTAACTCCCATGTTAATGAATGCACATATGTACGAGTAGGCTCGAGAATTCCACAGTGGACTGAATAATTTGTGTGTCCAGAGCTTTCTACATATCTAATAAAATCAGGTAAACTGATGTGACAAAGTGCCAGAATGCTTTTGTTTAATCAGTGATAATTGCAATTATGGTATGCAGAAAATAATTTATATTTGTAATCGACTTCCGTGTTAGTTCAAGATCGATTCATTAAGCAGGGCTGACGGAAGAACAAAGGTCTAGTTTGATAAGCACATGTGAAGGAATATGTGGGTAGTGTTATTTGTCAAAGCTAACTGTATTGCAACTTCCAAAGCCGTATATGAACACTGCAACTGCATTCGATAAATTCTTTCTAATATATTACCTTAAAATAGGCATTAAAGTGGGCTTTTCTCTGGTATTGGTCAACCGATTTGGTTCAATATCAATAGGCTTCTACCCGTGGACGTTATAAATGCCTATACCAAGTTTCATGAAAATACAGGGTGTTAATGAATAACACCGAAATATTTCACCTGTGTATAGAGGGGACATAGACAAGCAACTTTTATTAGGGCTTGCGGAAGAACAAAGGTCTAAAGTGTGATTCTTAACATTAATTCATAATCGTATATACAGATATAAGAAATTCTTAAAATATGTCAACATTTCACAAAATGCACTGGCAATAATATTAATGATATAACTTTAAGGCCCGGGCGGCGTGGGTATTTTAAAAGTCCCTAAAAGGGAGAAGTGAAACTAAGGTAAAGAAGAATAAGAAGTTTTGGGGGAGGGAAGTATGAAAGTGATATTGCTTTCTGTTTAATTTCATCCCCAAAATAGTTTTATGGTAACATGAGAGGGAGAAATAAAATTTTCCACCTCGATATTACAATTTTATGTTACGGGAATTCTTGTTTCTTCTTATTTCAACTCCTACCAGGCTTGGTGTGTAGAAGCGATGAGATGCAAAATTCTACATCCTCTATGAGCCATAAAAAACTATAGGCCTATCAAGCGTTTTCTGAGGGATTAGTTTAAATATGATAAGTCCTTCTAAATTTTAAATTCTAAATAGCTATATATGTAGAATCCTATGACCTCATGTTGGGGCGAAGGACCTCCAAATGGAGGTTTCTGTTTACCGATGTTAATTTTGTTACGCTTATTTTCTTAGAGATGACAGAGGAACAGGTGGTAAGCCCATCGCCCCTTAACCCCCCTCCGGAAACTAAGGTATTACTTGTACGTGAAAGGGCCGAGAAATTTTGTCTAGAGGCACTTTTACGTGCCGTAAATTTAAGTTACGACATGGGCCCCGTAGCTTAAAGGCCCTCCCGGAGTACTTCGTGCCCAGGATGTTTACGTCCTGAAAAACCCAACTACTGCGACCGGGTTTGATCCCAGGACCTTCGGATCTAGAGGCGGGCACGTTACCTCTAGACCACCGCAGCCGACTAAATAACTAGATAAGGACCTATAATTTGAAAATCGAAAGTCCTTCATAAGTTAATTTCCAATTACAAAATACAAAACCCGGGCGACGCCGGGCCTTTTAAGCTAGTCAGTCATAAGTAGACCTGGGATTTTAGACTCTAAAAAAATTAGTTTTATGCACCTAAAATTGGCTTTAAAAACAAGTAAATTGGCTTTAAAAACAAGTAAATTGGCTTTAAAAACAAGTAAATTGGCTTTTAAAAGAGAAAATAGGCACTTAAAATATGCTTTAAAAATGTGTAAATAGTTAGAAAATAGACTTTAAAGTATTACAATAGATATTTAAACTGTAACATGGTCTATTTTCTTTATTGCAAGAAACATGGTACACCTATTCTTATCTGCAAAATTAGGCATCACGAACTATATTCACTTAAACAGAAGTTCTTTCACTGGTGACTTGACACAGTAGTCCTTCCTCCTTAATCCTCCCCGTACCCCGTCAGTCAGCATTCCTTTAGCGACAATTGTTTGGAATAATCAAGTTTCTGTGAAAACCCACCTCTGCTGTTCTGCTTTTCATTGAGGGATGTCCATTATAAAATTGTAAAAATTACAGAAGTTGAATTTTATTTTAAATGTACAAAATATGCATTTTAGGGACTAAAATAGTAAAATAGGCTCTAAAGGTCCAAATAGGGATTTTAGGGCACTATAAAACTCTATAAATGTAAGTGATTTATCATGAAATGTCCACATATTTAAAAATTTTCATGTTATTTCATAAGGAACAAAATGGCATTTGCCTTAAAATCCCAGGTCTAGTCATAAGTAGACCTGGGATTTTAAGGCAAATGCCTATTTTGTTCCTTGTGAAATAACATGAAAATTTTTAAATATGTTGACATTTCATGATATATCACTTACATTTATAGAGTTTTATAGTGCCCTAAAATGCCTATTTGAACCTTTGGAGCCTATTTTTAATATTTTAGTGCCTAAAATGCCTATTTTGTACATTTAAAATAAAATTAAACTTCTGTAACTTTTACAATCATTTAATGGACATCCCTGGATGAAGGGCAGAACAGCAGAGGGTGGGTTTTTCTCAGAAACTTGATTTTCCCAAACAATTGTCGCCAAAGGAATGCTGATTGACGGGGAGGATTCGCTCAATATAGCAGGTATATAGTATGAAAGGACATACTGTGTCAATTTTTCATATAATCCAAAACTGTTTTTGATAAATGTATTTTTAATTCTGTCTTAATTTTGCAATTATTTCTGTTAAGAATAGGTATACCACGTTTTTTTTACAGTAAAAAAATCATTTTACTGTTGAAGAGCATATTGTAGTATTTTAATGTCTATTTTCGGTGTATTTACACATTTTTAAGCTTATTTTAAGTGCCTATTTTCTCCTTTAAAAGCCTATTTACTTGTTTTAAAAGCCTATTATAGGTGCCTAAAACTAATTTTTTTAGAGCCTAAAATCCCAGGTCTAGTCATAAGACAGAGGGATTCCACTTGGCGCTGTGAATCGAACATTGGCTAGCTCGGTTGGGAGAGCATCGGCAAAGAAACCCGAAGTCATGTGTTTTATTCACAGGAATTTTGCTCGGTTTGGAAGTTTTACTGATTAAAAAAGCGTTTTCAAGTTCTTGAGCCAAGCTGCTCCCTTGAACACTCCTGTATAATGAAATTTACTTGTGTTGCACAGTGGTAATAAAATATGACATAAATGTTTTTAAGGCCCGCTCTAACTTGGCTCCCACATAAAGAAGTTTTAAGGTTCCTAATTAAGTAGTAATAAAATACTTGAGAATGGAATTAATGTGTTTCCGTACATGTGCTTCTTATTACCCAGAATGCATCTCGTTTACAAGAAACAGACAGCGTCTTTGTCTGGGCCGTATTGCATTTAGTGCTCATATAACCAAATATTGTAGTCTGTTTGATAGTTCAATTCCTTATCTGGAAGGATTTTCACATTTCACATTTCACTCCAATTCGCTGTGTTAAAGATGGTGGGTTATTGCATGCAAAACAGTTGGTCAGAGACCCTATTGGTCACATTCTGAGAAGCAAATTAGTTGTATTTTTTTTTTTTTTTTTGACCACCGTAGTTCGAAATACCTTTCCGAAGATATGAAAGCAAAGGAAAAAAGTATTATGTAAAACTCATAAATTCTTCTGCCCAAATAAATTTTTCCCTTAGTATATTATATTATGGACATTCTATTCTTGTATATTGTAGGCTATATTAAGAATTTGAAATAGGAAGAACGACTTATCACACTCAAACTATTCCCTCAGAAAACGCTTGTTATAGCTTTTTTGGCTCATAGAGGATATAGAATTTTGCATCAAATTGCTTCTATACACCATGCCTGGCAGGAGTTGAAATAAGAAGAAACAGAAATTCCGGTAACATAAAATTGTATTGTGTTTGCGGAATATTTTATTTCTCACTCTCATGTAACCATACAACCGTTTTGGGGATGAAATTAAACAGAAATGTAATACCCCATTCATACTTCTCTCTCAAAAAACCTGGGATATAATTACCATACCTCGTATTGTTTTCTCTATGTCCAGGGTAGAGAAAGTTATGTGACTGCATTATTTTCGTGGATTTCATTCTTTAATATTCATTTATAACATGAATTATATTGACAGCTTCTCTAATTTTTCAAAGTTCCATTTCATTTATTTCCAAACCCATCTGGCAACAATATGTTGTCATGTGAACTGTGATTTGGATTTGATAATTCTGTGCAAAAAGGGATTAAGTATTCCCAAACACATTTTATTTTTGGCATTTAAAATCGAAATTTTGCAAAATCCTTTCTTAGTGAGCACTTTCATTATGAAACGAAGGTACTGTCAGAATTCCAAGTCTCTACCTGTTATAGTTTAGGCTGTACGTTGATTCTCTGTCAGTCAGTCAGTCAGTCAGGACAAAGCCTCTTATATATATATAGAGATTCAGCAAGCTTTGTTGAATATTGATATTAGCAATAGAAGGCCATGGCGAAACCAATTATTGTAATTTTCTCCTGTTCCTAGATTTCGTAATCGATTCCAGTGAACAAAGCCCCCGCCAATCATGGCCTTCTTAGTAAAACCATTGATATTCTTTTAATAGCGAATAATTTTCACTGCAAAGCCAGTGTGGACTTCTGGAACGCTTTCTAATGGTTTACACTGCCATAAAGACACTGCTGACGGACGAAACCGGATTTACGTGCGATTATTTTCTCATCTCCGGGATTTGCGTTTTCTAACGTGTTCGCTGAGTGATTGCCGTCAGATTTAGACGAGAAGATAAAATACATTTCTCAGAACTATGCTTTTGCTTTGGCAATTAGCAAAATTGTAAGAGCGATTCGTTTTGTTTGACAAAGCACAAACCAACAGATGTCGAAGGATTAAGGCGTAGGTTTTATTAATACTAATTTAGGATAATGTATCTCTCTTTACACTAGTTAATTAGCTATAAAATATTACTCCAGAGAGGTAGATTTAACAAGAATTCCACGAAGGACCTTGTTCCATTCATACGTCCTCGGATATATAGACCAATCACGATCGTCTATCTTAAAAAAAATGCTTGCTATAAATTTGAGGATGTGATTTTACCTGATAAAACGTCAGCTCGTTATTGGACACGTAAGCATCAGTGTGCAGTGATTAATACGTCACATGCTGCCATTAAGCAGCATGAAAACAGTTTTTATGCAACATAACTTGTTTGGAAATTGAAATAATGTAAATGTACATTGATTAAAAACACAATTTCGATTCGGTGCAAGCCAGTTCGTGTGCTTTTATTCTGTTCTGCTGTTAGCTTACCTGAATGAAGTTAACTATGTCTTATATGCACCATTGGTAGCACTGGTCATAACATGGTAACTCGAATCGATTCATGGATGGTTGATTCATAGTAGGCCGTGATCTCGCAGCTGTTAGTTTTGTTTTTATATAGTAAAGTAGTTTTACATTATCAAAATGTAATTTTCTGCGATTTTCTCGAAAACGACTGGATCGATTTTGTTTAAATATTGGACAAGAAGTGCTGATACTGAGTTCTAAAACTTTTATTTGAAACATTCTTTCGCAAAATTTATCTGAAGGGTAGTTATAAGCCACCCACTGTTTGTAGAAACTCAGTCTTGCCTGGTGAACAATGCATCAGGTTGAAACAACTGAATACGCACTCTTTGCAATACAGCCTCTTATTCTACATCAGAATGTGAACTGAGAAAGATGTATTTGCCCATGTTTAGGGTAAAGAAAGTTACGTGAGTGCAATATATCAGCTTTTACTTCGCGTTGTGTATCCTTCGGGGATGCGATACGGCGTGGTAACGACATTATTTTCATATTTATACAATTTACGTGAAAAGAATGCCATAGAAGGTATCTTATACTAAAATAAAAATCTGTTATTGGGCAATTATGTTCCACATAAGATTGTTATTTTTCTTAAACGCGAAATTAATAAAGATACGCACGAATTTAATCTGTCGGGTCAATGCACATTTAAATAGGATTTATAATACTGACTTTTGTACTTTTTATTTGCTCATTTGTCTTTGAGAGAGAATATTAAAAGAGAAACTCATTCGCAGATTATAATAAAGAGTTTCCACGGAAACTCCCCTGGGCTAACACTGTCTGTAAAGTTCACAGACTCGCAGCCCTGACCTTTACAACAGCGAAACTTTCAACGTTATATTCTATTCAATAGTGTGACGTCATTTGACAAAGAAAGTTTTATAATAATAACAACAGACTAATAAAAAGTGCTATAATCACTATATATATATGGAAGGAAAAAATCATATAAATGTAGAGACTAAGATACAAGAAATAAACTATGGGCCTAATCATTATCTTAACTGTTTTCTTTGCAGTCCGGCATGGGTTTGTAAATTGAGACTCTTACATTTAATAGATAATGAATAATAGATCAATTTTGTGATATCTATTCTAGGCTATATTTATAATAGGTATTGACCTGACTGACTGAATGACTGACAGAATCAACGTAGAGCCTAAACTATTACTTGGAATTTTGACAGTACCGTCGTTTCATAATGTAAGTGCACACTAAAAAGGATTTTTTTTAAAATTGCATTTTAAATTCCAAAAGTCAAATGTTTTTGAGGATTCTTAATACCTTTTTAACAGAATTATCAAATCCAAATAAAATTCCATGTACAGTTTATCATGGCAACAGTTTGATGTTGGCAGTGGTCACAGGTAGGTTTGGAAATAAATGATACGAGACTTTGAGAAGATATCGATAGAATTCGTTTGTGTAAATAAATAAAGAAGAATGAAATCCACGAAAATAATGCACAATGTGATGCAGTCACATAACTTTCCCTGCCCTGGACATAGAGAATAACATTTTTTCACTTCACATTTTGATGTAGAATAAGAGGTCGTATTGCAGGGACAGCTTAAACCAGCTGTCACAGTCTGTGTGTCAACGAGTAAGTTATGCCATATCAAAACTCAGAAGTAGGTTAAAATAATAATAATAATAATAATAATAATAATAATAAAAATAAAGATAATAATAATAATAATCTATCCACTGATACGTTATTCACTGCTGTAGGCTTTGTAATTTTAGTTGAGTTATGTTTATCATAGGCCCTAAGCATGTAAAAGGAGACAAAATAAGATGTAACATTTTTAGTCCTATGGGCGCAGTATATTATTATGTTCCAGGTTTTGGGGAGGAAAGTATGAAAATGGTATTTAATTTATTTTTTATTTCAGCCCCGAAACGGTTGTATGGTAACATGAGAGTGAGAAATAAAATATTCCGCAAAGACAATACAATTTTATGTTACCGGAATTTCTGTTTCTTCTTAATTGAACCCCTACCAGGCATGGTGTGTAGAAGCAATAGGGTGCGAAATTCTACATCCTCTGTGAGCCATAAAAAGCTTTATGAAGCATTTTCTGAGGGAAGTGATAAGTCGTTCTTCCTTTATTTCAAATTCTACATACCTATTTAAGGTGCTAGAGTTTGAAAATCGAAAATCCTTCATAAGTTAATTTCGAATGTCAAAATACAAAACCCTTAAGCTAGTAATCTATATAATATGAGGATGTGTGCTATGCAAAGCCAGATCTACGGCACGCAGAGATCTGAAATTTTTTGGACGAAACTCACTGTGCGGAGGTTTTATGGGTCTGAGGTCCTTTTTTCCTCCGGGCATCGCACTTTAGTCTAGAAATGCTTCTTGAAGCCGGCATTTTAGCTTTTTAATTTCAAATTGTTTTTTTTACATGATTTGGGTAAGGTTCATGAATCTGTGGTACGCTTTAATCGTTTCATTTCAAATCTGTATGCTCATATGGCGTATGGATAAAATTCGGATGTTGCCTATATTATTTTTATAGCCATTTTACACTTTTCAAAGAGAATATTGCATCCGTTCGTGCAATCAATTTTTTTTTCATTCCGGTTTGAATAATTTCCATTGGGCTGTGTTTTAATAATTATTTCGTTTAATTGGAATTCGCGAGGTTTCATATAGTGGGCTTTGGATATACAATTTGACTTTGAAACAAATGAAACTACGAATTATTATTATAATGTTCTGTGATTATCATTGTAGGCTATGGAATTACATGGCCAACTCTTTCTAGGAATCTAACCTGCTCTAATCTAATATATAAAATCGAAAGTGTGTATGTATGTATGTATGTTTGTTCCTTATACAAATCTACATTTCTTTACCAATTTACACGACATTTTGCACACATACCCAGTTAAGCCCGGGAAGTATAGCTGTCAACATTAAAATTGAAACAAATCAGTCCTTCCCTTGAAAATTATATAATTTCTGAGAATATTATGCAAACAAAATGAAATCCCATTCAGTTGTCAAGACAACAGTGTATTGTTTACACAGTTCATATAGGGCTCTGGACATTACATAACATTGGACTTTAACGAATTCTGATGCTAACGTTATGTAAAAATAATTCTTGAAGAATAAAATCCACGAGAATAAAGCACATTGTAATGCAGTCACATAACTTTCTCTACCCTCGACACAAGAAATATTTTCTCACTTCACATTTTGATGTAGAATAAGAGGTCGTATTGCAGGGATAACTTAAGTGTGTGAGTATGCTTTATCAGAAGTAGGTAAACAATCCTTTCCGCTTATACGTTATCCATAGCTGTATGCTTTGTATTAGTTGAGAAATAAGGCCCTAAGCATGGGATGGAACATTTTGAGTCCTAAGCTCGCAGTATTTTATGTCCCGGGTTTTAGGGGAGGAAAGTGATACTGCATTTCTCTTATTTCAGAACCGAAACGGTTGTATGGTAACATGAGAATGAGAAATAAAATTTTCCGTCAAGTCAATACAATCTTATTTAATTTATGTTTCTTCTTATTTCAAATCCTCCCAAGCATGATGTGTAGAAGCAACGGAATGCAGCTTTCGACATCCTCTATGAGCCATAAAAAGCTATATCTAGCGTTTTCTGATGGAATAGTTTGAGCGTGATAAATCTTTTTCTTCATTTCAAGTTTTACATACATATTATATAAGCACCTAGAGTTTCAAAATCGAAAGTCCTCCATAAGTTAATTTCAAATTACAAAATACAAAGCCCGGGCAACGCCGGGCCTTTTCAGCTAGTATTTATATAATTTAAAAAATTAAAATCCTAGCGTACAAAACCCGCCTAACTCCACAAAATTCATATGACTTTAGATTGTTCATATAGGCCTATAGTATTTTTTGTAAAGAGTCAATAATGTGGTGCACTTTATAAGGGTAAAAATTAAAATCATCTTTTTTTAAAGCTAGGATATAATTTAAAACAATGCTACCAATAGTACGTATGAGAAATATACAGTATAAACTAAACTTAATTCAGATAAGCTAACACAGAACTGAATAAAAGCACATGAAGATGCCTGCACCGAATCGAAATTGATTTAATCAATGTACATTAAGTTACTAAAGTGAACGCCTTTTAATGTAATCGCGGATAATGTTATCAGCCGGGTAATGTTATCACTTTATGAAGTCCAGTACGGATAATACTGATACATTGAAAAAATGCTATGTATTGTGATCAAAGGTTTGGTTTATGTTATCACATTTTACTATTTGCGGCTTTATTTCAAAGTACAGTACGTCATTCAAAATCTCAACTGTATTGTGTTGTACTGGAGGTAGCAATTCTGTTCCCAGCTCACAGGATGACCAGTTCGAGGGGGTGGCATTACTTAACTTTCTCTTTTAAGCAATAAAACATGTTTCACCCCTCAGTTAAGCTGCAGCTTTTGATTTATGAAGATAACAGTGTTGACGTGCCATGTTGGCTAATGTAAAAGGAAAAGACTTGAACAGACCGGCTTTAGATGTTTTGCTACGCGGTGATCACCACAAATCAGTAGACTTCCAAAAACACTCGTAACTGAGTATGGAGTATTGGTTAGTGGACTTTTAAACGAAAGTAAAAGCAATTAAAAACTTTGTTACTGGTTGAAAAAATAGTTGCTTGCAGTCTATTACTGTATTAGCCTATGAGTGGTTCAGTTACGTATTATTTTATGAATTTTAATTCTGTTTTGTAGTGTATTATAGGGTATATGAATAAATGTCCTTCATTTAATTCCTTCGCCTACTATTATGAATCGGTTAATATTATCAGATTAGCTGAATCCCGAAGTGATCACAGTAAGCGGCGAGCTGACGTTTTTTTCAGATAAAATTGCATCCTTGTCTTCCTAGCAAGCATATTATAAGATAAACTATTGTGATTGGTCGATATCCGAGGCATTATCAAATCTTATTGGTCAATATCAAAATCGTGACTTATCAATGGAATATATTTCAATAATGACTTCACTCGCGTTCAAGGAAGAACGAAACGTTCTTTCTCTGGTGACTTGAAATAGTAGTCCTTTCCCCTTAATCCTCCCCCTCCCCCGTCAATCAGCATTCCTTTACCGACAATTGTTTGGAATAAACAAGTTTCTGTGAAAAACCCACCTCTGCTGTTCTGCTCTTCATTCAGGGATTTTATTTTAAATGTACAAAATAGGCATTTTAGGCACTAAAACAGTAAAATAGGCTCTAAAGGTCCAAATAGGCATTTTAGGGCACTATAAAACTCTATAAATGTATATGATTTATCATGAAACATCCACATATTTAAACATTTTCATGTTATGTCATAAGGAACAGAATAGGCATTTGTCTTAAAATCCCAGGTCTATTTATGAATTAATATTTTTATTCTGTTTTTTAGTGTACGCCTATTACCTTATATATGAATAAATAACCTTTATGTAATTGCTTCGGCTACTGTTATCAATCGGTTGATATCATCAGATTATCTGCGTCCAGAAGTGATCACAGTAAGCGGCGAGGTGACGTTTCATCAGATATCTTTGTCTTCCTAGCAAGCGTATTATAAGATAAACGATCATGATTGGTCGACATCCGAGACATTGTCAAATGTTATTGGTCAATATCAAAATCGTGACTTATCAATGCAATATATTTCAATAATGACTTCACTCGCGGTCAAGAACGAACGAAATGGTCTAAGTTATTGAAATCTGGTCAAGCAAGGGCGTTACAAGTTAGAGTCTTTCCCTTCACACACACACACACACACACACACACACACACACACACACATGAATATTGGGGGGGGGGACGCTTTGCAGATTTTTATGGCCTGTCCTCCTATCCCGTCCTCATGCACTTGGGCCCCTCTTCCCCACATACCGAGTGGGCCTCACATGTTTTAAAGGTTTTTTATGACCCTGAACAAAGACTGTTTGAAGCAGTTCTCTTATTGCTTTCTCTTCATTCTTTATGCACATAAAACTCTCACATCACATACGTTTCCTGTACCAACTCCAGAAACATCAGTTATTTGATGACAAGAGAGCGTTTTTACTTTGGACGGAATGGATAGATTTATCTTCGTGTATTGCTGTTGTTATGGTAACTGGCAAGCCCTCAATGCAGGAGGCTTTGGATAAGATGCCCACGTATGAATTCAACAGCTAGAATGTTTTTAAATCACTTATTTTATACCAAAATTATTAGCAGATATATTTTTTTCATAAATTGCATAAATTACATAAGTTTATTACTTCCTCTGCCCGTACCGTAGGTAGGTACTATAGGTACAGGAAGTACTGTTTTCGACTCTCAAATTCGAAATTGAGTTTTTAGCATAAATACACATTTTAAGGACCCCTGAATCCAAAAATACTATTTTTGGAAACATGTCTATGTGTGTGTGCCTGTCTGTATGGATGTCTGTGAACAGGCTAGCTCCAAAACAGAAAATCGTATGAAAACAATATTTCGTATTTGGGTCAGGTACCTTCTGAAGATGTGACCCGAAGATTAGAGGCAAGTTTTTCTTATTTTTAAGGGATTTTACACGAAAAAAATTTCGTTTGTCGCTATTTTCTCGAAAACAGCTCTTGCGATTTTGTTTAAATTTTACACATGGAAAGCTTATGCTAAGAGCTAAAACTTTTATTTGAAACATTTTTTCGAAAAAATTCTCTGAAGGGTAGTTATAAGCCACCCACTTTGAATATGTGCTCTTTGCAATATGGCGTCTTGTTCTATATCAGAATATGAAGTGAGGAAAATGCATTAGCCATGCTTTAAGTAAAGAAAGTTACGAGAATACATTAATAAGATTTTATCTGTGTTATGTATCCTTCGGGGATGCGATGTGATGTGGTAACGACATTCTCTTCGTTTTTACAACCAATTTACATGAAGAGAATGTCATACATAATAATTATATTATACTTAGAGGCTAACTTTTATCTGGGCAGAGAAAGATATGTGAATTTCAAGTCACCTTCTTCTTCCACTTCCCTAGTGTATTACTATCGTGGTGTTAGGGGATTGCCTCGGACCCACTTTTTGAACTTAGCTCTTTCAATTTCAAGTCATACTTTTCAAAAATAATATATTGTTGGTTTCAATGTTTTTCATACCGGGTTGATGTTGGTACAAATAATATTAAAACCATATAAAAGACCCGATATTATTTAAAAAGCAATCTAATTTTCTCCTTATAGAGCCTCCGGGTAATAGTATATTGCGACACAAGGGCGGAAAGGCACGTTTACGGGTCGAGGAAACAGATTGAAAACCCGAGGCGCAGCCGAGGGTTTTTAAGTTTTCGAGACCCGTAAATGCCTTTACGGTCCGTGTGTTGCATGCTATTTTTTGCACGACGGTTACTTATATCAATTTAATTATATTAATTGTGATATTACCTGAAAATATTATGTATATACAGTCTTGAACAATGGTGCTTATTTCAGAAAGGGATACGCATTTGTTATTGTTTATGGCAACCGAATATTTATAAAGCGGGGAGGCCTTGGTCATTTCTGCTCGCAAATAAGCATTTGCGGGCGGTAAAGTAACTTTCTGCCCGTCGCCCCTAGCAACAAGATTGCGTGTGGTAATGTCAAGTTACGATCCATGTAAACAACTTTCGTAAGTAACACTTGCTAAGGAGTGCAAAAACTATATTAAGTGATCTTGCATTTGGAGCTAAGATGTATGGATTTTTTCCACTTAAATATCTTCCAAAACACCGTTGCACCGTGAGAGAAACACCGTTTCCGAAGACTCGTATAACTTTTACGTAGTTGTTATTCTAAATTCTGTGATAATTATTGCTCTTTTTCCGCGATGTTCTTCTTTTCCAGTTGCTATGGCAGCAGACCAAGGCCATCTGCAATAAATTTCACAATTAAAAAGCATTAATGAAAACTGGTGCGGCGATAACGCTAAATATCACGTTTTCACCCATTTTTGCACTCATAACTCGCGAACGAAAGGAAACATAGAATCACATTGGGACCTTATACGGATTATTTTCTTTCTTGCTTATCTCAGTGCGAGTACGCCACTGCTTACTCGTATGCACGCCACTGCTTATCTAACTTTGACGTGTTGAAAGCCGGTGTATGAGAATATTTTATTCCCAGGCTAGTGCAGTGAAATGAAGTATTGTACGCTTAAGCTTTTCATAACCAGTGAATGCTGATATATGATCTAGCGATCATGATCTATCGTGACGGCCATATTAGCTTTGTTCACGTGTGTGATCCCTACATCACATGGCTATTAGGAAGAGAAGAAAAAGAAAAAAATGTTCCTTCTTATGGAGATTTAACATTTAGAGATCGATCAAGCTGAGAGTTTTGTTTCGTAGTCTATCTAATCTCTTCACTTAACATTCATATTTTATTTCTTCTGTTCCTTTCCCATATTTTTTTTTTTTTATTATTATTATTTTTGCCTTGCTTTCTTTTCCTTTTCGTTCTTACTTCCCCGAACTTCTCATTTTCTTTTCTTTCAAACTTCGCTGTGGTCTTCTTTCTGTTCCCTTTCTCATTATATTGCATCTTCTACCATCTTTCTTATCGATTTTTTTCCTGTCGATCTTTCTAACTTTTGTTGTTGTTTTGTCTTTATCTCTTCATTTTGCTTTTTCCTGTCTGTCTTTTGTTCATTCTTTCTTCTTTATTTGACTCCCATTTTGTCATATTAATTTCCTTTTACTTAATATTTCGTTTATTTCCTATTTCTTGTTTACCTCCTTGTTTTGATCATAATATCCTTTTTTATTATCTTTCTGCTTTGCTCTTATTAAATGGTTACTTTTTTCTTATTATTCATTTCTTTAAGTTATCTTTTCTTTGGAATTTGATTGTTTCTTTCCTTCGTATAACATTTCTTTACAGTTCAATCTTCATTCTTATTTTCTTTCTTAATTTATTGCGTTTTATTTGTTTATTTCTTTCTTTGTATCGCTGTTCCTTTATTTAGTTCTTTATTTCCTTTAAATGCTATTCTCCCTTTCTTTTATTGTTCCTTTTTATTACTTATTTAGTAATCTATGTAGCCTATTTCTTCTTTCTTTCTTTCTTTCTTTCTTTCTTTCTTTCTTTCTTTCTTTACTTCTTTGTTTCTCATAATTCTTACTTTCTTTCATTCCCTGTTTAAGTTATAACTTCCAAAAATGTTTTCTTCTTTTTGTTGTACCATTCATTTTATTTAGTATTTTCTTTCATTTTTATGCTTTAATTTCTCTATTATCTGTCTTCATTTTTTCTTCGCTTCTTTCTCTGTTTAATATTATGTCTAATATGTCAGTAATGGCCACGTTAATGTTGTTTCTTAGATAGGCATCCGCAAGGTTCCTATTGGGATCACTAACAATCATAGGCGTAACCAGGCCGACCATATGGGGGGGGGTTATAACGTCTGGGGGGTATCCTCCCCCGGAAAATTTTAAAAATTAAGATGCAAAATAACGAGTTTTAAGCTTCCGGGGGCCCTCCCCTGGAGAATTTTAAAAATTAAGACTCAAAATAACGAGCTTTAAGCTTCCGGGGTTCCCCCCCCGGAAAATTTTTAAAAATTAAGACGCAAAATAACGAGTTTTAAGCTTCCGGGGCTTTAACCCCGGAAAATTTTAATTATTAAGACGCAAAATAACGAGTTTTAAGCTTCTCACGCTTTATACTTGTATTAAGTAATTTATGGGCAGACTTAAAAAAATTGTACAATTTTCCTTTTTTTAATCAATGGGGGGTTCAAACCCCCCCCCCCTCGGTACGCCTATGCTAACAATATCTGAAACATAGCTAACTATTGGATAAAATACTAAACAATTTGTTTGGTGTACGAAGCAACACACATATTTTCTGTTAATTTTATTTCTTAAGCGATTCCCTTCCTTCTGGCGTGTCGAATATTTTTAGGAGATGAGATATGCGAAGAATGGCCCTGAAGATGGGTGTAGACTCGGTCGTAAAGCATCTCGTGGATCTGCCGTGGAGAAATCCAGGCTGGCTTTACGACTCTGCCAAGGTGAAGCGAAATTAGAAACCACCACCGGGCTAATTGTGAGTTTCATGAAGTCTTTCATCAACAGGAATAATTCTGCCCTTCCTTATAACATAACGTCTCCAATTTCCTGCTGCTTCAAAACCCGTTTCAAGTAAAGGCTTTCTTAAGAAACATGGAAATAAAGAACAGCATACTGTTGAACGAAAAAAATCAATTTTGGCCTTGGAAGATGAATTACATAAATGTTAAGGGATTACGACCGCCGGCGTGGTCTTGTGGTTAGCATCGGTGACTAGATCCGTCGGCCCGGGTTCCATCCCCGGTACCTCCTCGGATTTTTGAAGTGAAACTTCTTTAGCCGCGGTAGGGGTAAATCGAGAGCTTGTGTAACGCTCAAAAATCGTCACGAAATTAGTGAGGTGTGACGGAATGGACTGCACAGAAAACAATCAACTCAATGATTAGGTTTATCCAAAGTTTAAAAAGTCCGAAAATTCAAAATTTAAAAAAATAAAAAATCCAAAAATTAAAAAAATCGAAAATTCAAAATAAAAAATAAAAATATTAAAACATCCAACATTAAAAAAATTAAAAATAGAAAATTAAAAAATCCAAAATTAAAAAAGTCTAAAAACCCAATACTAAAAAGTTCAACAATCCAAAATTTAAAAAAATCCAATAATCCAAAATTGAAAAATCCAAAAATTAAAACAAGTTTCACTTCTGTCGCGTGGCGTTCCACGCACAATTTTTTTTTTCTGAGATAGGGAGTTCTGGAACGGGGTGCACTCAGCCTCGTAATTCAAGTTGAGGAACTACTTGATTGAGAAGAATTGGTTCCGGTCATGGAAACCACCATTAACGTCGTGGATGTTGGCATGCTAGCCACAAGCCCCAATCCTGCCATCTGCCTATGGTAGATGACGCAGCGGTCTGGTGGTAGGCCTAGTCCCTTCAGAGATGTAGCGCCACGGAGTTTTAGTTTAGTTTAAGAGAGTACAGAAGTGTTGGTTTAGCCATTTTGGTCCCCCAAAAATTATTTTTGCATTTTTATAAAGAAATCAAACCTTCCTTAGAAAGGAACTCTCTAATATTTTATACCGTTTGGACGCATATAAAATAAAGGTGTTGCTACGCCATATTTAAAATATCTTGCGCAAACTTTATTCACTTGTTTTCTTAGTTTCAATTTCCATGCTAGTGTCCGTCACGGGTCCCTGCCTTAAGCTTAAACAGAATTTTGATTTTATTTAAATAGAGGGTGGTTGCTGATTTCAAGACTTGAAGTTTGTTCCGCATACGATATTAGGCCTAATCGATACAAGATATGCCTAGTTGTAAATCGATAGTCGGAATAACAACAGAACCAAACCTTAATGTACGACAGTATTTAAGAAATGTTGACTGGGAGACCCGAAGGGAAAATACCACTTGGAAGACCTAGACGTAGGTGTGAGGACAATATTAGAATAGATTTAAGGGAAGTAGGATTTGCGGTGGATTTTTTGATAGAGTTAGCACAGAATATGGTTGAATGGCGGGATCAGGTAAGCGCGGCAATGAACTTTCGGGTTCCATAAAATAGATAATATTCCTTTAGCTTGCTTTGGAATTGTCTATTGCCATTCAGTAAATAAGTAAGTATTATTATTATTATTATTATTATTATTATTATAGTATGAGACTCCACCGTGAGTGGACGTGTTGTGTGTTCTCTCTGCTATAGTGGTGACCTACTTACTATTTCATTGACAGTGCTTCGATTTTTCAATGGCGCCTAGTGCCGACCTATGCCCTTTGTGTAACAAGGGATTTCAAGGTAGGCAAAAACATTTATACTGTAGTGGGAACTGTAAGGCCCGCTTTCATTTAGTTTGTCTAAATATAACTGATATAGAGGCTACACTCTACCACAAGGATGGTGAGAGCACCTACGTTTGTGATAAGTGCACTCAATTAAGGAAAGCCCTCAGGAATGATGATACTCCTGTTAGATCTAGATCTAATTCAGTTCCTGATGAGAGTATATCTGCAGCTCACATTCACCCAGGGAGGTGTAACACCTTGGATAGCAAACTTGAAGCCATTATTGAGGCTAATAAATCTTCATCAGTAGCAGTGTCAGCTATTACTGAACTGCTGACAAAAATCCTCTCCGAGGTCTCTGACCTAAGAGAGGAAAACAAAAATCTACGGAAAGAGATCTATGGCCTCCGAGATCTCCTAAACGAATCTTCACCACGAGTCCAACAAGGAGCTAGTTCAAGTGGTACCAATATTCCCCAGCAGCCTAGCAAGAAAGTTGCAAATATCATCCAACCGGCTAAATACTCTGAAGTGGTGGCTGCCATCAATAGAGAAACTACCTCTGCCAACAGTGGAAATCCTACCTATACCAGTAATGGTTCAGGTGGTGTTTCAGCTTCCTCAAGCCGCAGTGTCAAACTGCCAGTGCCCAATCGGGCCACTACAAGTGCCAGTTCCAGTGCCAGTGTGTCTAGTGCCATTAATTCTAATCTCGCAGTGCCCACTGCACTCAGTGCCCCGGAATCCGATAGAGGTGACACCAATGACGGCTTCACAGTTGTATCTAAAAAACCTAGGGTTAAGAAGGCCCCGCTAATAGGAGTTAGGAATTCTTCCTCACTACCAGTAGTTGCCAAACCAACTAGAGGTAAAGCCTTATTCGTGTCACGCTATGGTAACACTGTAAACGCGGAAGATATTGCAGAATCCTTACGTACCCAGGTAAATCTCAAAACATTTGCAGTAACAAAGCTGAAAACTAAATTTAATTCTTATGCCAGTTTTCATATTTCTGTTTGTGAGGAAGATTTCCCTCTTATTAATAATGTAGATATCTGGCCTACAGGGGTGCTGTTTTTTCCATTCCGTGGCCGCCTACAAAAGGAACAAATCGCGCCCACCAGTCCTGACCCAGTTGTATGTAGCCCTACAACGAAGTCGCAGGGTAAACCTCCTGAAAAAACTCCTGAAAAATCCAGTAGATCTTCCCCTAGGAAGATTATGGATACACTGCTAGCCAGAACATCTTCTAAAAGCAGCCTTGGAGGGGGCTCTCCTTAACCCTAAATGGCAAATAGTTGTGATCATATGGATCAGTCTATGTTTAGTAACAGCAATTTAGGCACTGAAATTTATTACCAAAATGTTCGTGGTTTAAGAACTAAATCCACGGACCTTTTCGACAATATTAACACAAATGAACCCATCATCATTTGTCTTACTGAAACATGGTTAAATGATGACCATTATGATCACAATTATTTTCCTGAAATATATCAGGTGTACAGATCTGACAGAAAATATACACTAGTTAGCCAAACTCGGGGAGGAGGGTCTTTAATTGCCATCAGCAACAGTGTCAGGCATAAACGTAGACCTGAATTAGAACAGACAGATGAATGTGTGTGGATTGAGTTAACTCTCAAAAATGCTCAGCCTATTTTAATTGGATGCCATTATTTTGCGCCCAATACGAGTATTGCTGCATTTCAGCAGTATTTTAATTTTCTCGAAAATAATTTAGATTGTAACAACTTTCAGGTCATTTTACTCGGTGATTTTAATATCCCTGGTTTCAATTGGCTGGCAGGTGTTGCACCTAACTTATATCACTATCATAAAATTAAAGGTGAAATTGTACACCAAACATGCTCTTTCCTAAATTTGTCTCAAATCAATGACACTGTCCCTAGTAAAAATTTATTAGACTTAGTTTTTACAAGTCTGGATGAGATCACTGTATCAATACCGGATTATGCACTGGTGAATATTGATAACTATCATCCCCCTATTGTTATGAATTTAATTAGCCAAGTGAGTGAAGGTACTCAGTTCCCAACAGAAAGTTTATGCTATCACAAAGGTGACTATTATAAACTATACAACACATTGGCTTCATCTGACTGGTCCGCAGTGTATAATCAAAAATCACCTGACACTGCTGTTGAAAATCTTGCATATTTAGTTAGTGATGCAATTAATAAGTCAATCCCTAAAACATTTGCTGTTAAACCAAAATATCCGGCTTGGTTTTCAAGAGAGCTTAAATTATATATAAGGAAAAAGAAACATTATCATCGACTTTTTAAAAAACACTCGACTGATTTGTATTATCAATGTTTCTCAGATTACCGAAGATTGGTAAAAGTAACTATTAAAACTGATAGGCAAAAATGGTACAAATCAATCGATCAAGATTTAAAGTCAAACCCTGCTAAATTTTGGAGTTATGTTTCGAAGTTACGAAATAAAAACGATCCCGTATTGCATGTTAAAATTAACAATACCATTGTTTCAGAACCATCAAAGCTAGTGAATATTTTCGCAGAGCATTTTCAGATTATAAATACGCCCACTAATGAAGTACCTGGGCCCTATGCTCAAACTGTCACATCTGAATGCCTACATGTTCCAACTATCGTAGATTCCGATGTCTTGGTAGCTATTCGACACTTGAAACCATCTAAGAGTTCGGGACTCGACCAGATACCAAGCTTTATTGTTAAGGGGTGTGCCCCAATACTGACACCTGTACTTACATATGTGTATAACCTTTCGCTGGAAACAGAAACTTTTCCTTCAATTTGGAAAATTTCTGCTATCAGACCGGTACACAAGAAAGGCAAAAGCAAAGAATTGGCAAATTTTAGGCCCATAGCCATATTAAATACATTTTCAAAAATTTTTGAAACCATCATTCATAAACATATTTCATTTTTCAGTAAAAATAAATTAAATGATTTCCAGCATGGTTTTACCAAGGACATGTCCACAGCAACCAATATTATCACTTTTCTCAATGACATACTTAAAGAAAATTGCTCACAATCGCAATCAGATGCCATATTTTTTGACCTGAGCAGAGCATTTGATGTAGTAAATCACGATCTTCTTGTTAAAAAATTGAGTAATTTAGGTCTACATAACAAGTATGTCAATTGGTTTTCAAGTTATTTAAGAAACAGATCTGCTCGAGTTAGAATATCTAACTATTTTTCAGAGCCTTTTTATATACCAGATGGTGTACCCCAGGGGTCAGTGTTGGGTCCTTTCTTGTTCTTAGTTTTTATTAACGACATATCTAATATGCTAACATGTAAGAAAATAGCATACGCAGACGACCTATGTATATGGAATAAAATATCTACGGCTTCGGACTGCAAATTACTGCAAAGGAATATCGATTACATACACCAGTGGTGTAAATCAAATTTAATGATAATTAACACCAGTAAGACCCAGAGCATGATATTTAGTAGAAAAACTAACCAAATAATATACAATTATCGTCTTGGCCAAAACATAATAGCACGTTCAGAAAATATAAAATACCTTGGAGTTTATCTTGACTCAAAATTATATTTTCATGTCCATATTGACCATATTTTCACACAGGCTTTAAAAACTCTTGGATTAGTTCGTTTAATTTCTCAAAATTTAAAAAGCATAGAGTCATTACTTACTCTTTACAAATTTTTAATTCGCAGTGGCTTAGAATATTGTAGTGTTGCTTATAACAGCATTACAATATCTGACAGTAATAAGCTGGAACGAATACAAAGAAAATTTGTTTCCCTTATACGTAATAAGTTTAACAGAAATTTGGACTATGATGATATACTTAAGTTATTAAATTTGGAAACATTATATAATAGGCGTGTTTCTGCAGATGCTAATTTCATAGCTAAAGTCTTTCGTGGGGAAATACATTGCAAATCAATTTTAGATAGCATAGGGCTCTCTGTCCCATATGCACGAGGAACAAGAAATCGAACAATTTTTGCTGTTCAACAGCCATATGTGATTCCTTCTAACAGAATGGCTATTGCTTGCAATGCCCTATTTAAAAATTCTGATATATTCCACAAGCAGTGATTATTATTACTGTTATTATTATTATTATTATTACTATTATTATTATTATTACTATTATTATTATTATTATTATTATTATTATTATTATTATTATTATTATATACACACAAGACTGACAAGGACTCATTCATTATTTTGATAAAACGGCCATATGCTCTACAAGTTTAACAAGAAATGTAATGACACAATCTTTAATTAAGAATGCGACCTGCTTTCCTCAAATATAAACATATAAACTAGTGTCTGCATTGAATTATAAGTAAAGAATGTGCTGACGTAACGAAGTTCATGCTATTGACATAACTCTGCTGACCGCACAATCAATCATGTTAAAACTGCAGACTTGACAGTTAGGTAGTCAGATGTCTAATTATGTGTTATCTTGTAATTCCTGTTGTATATGTAATTCTTTTATTATTGTAAATAATATATCATCATCATAATTCACCACTGCCATTCCTTTATCATAATTCATTCTAATATTAAGTAGAAGCCTGCTGTTTAAAATTTGTAAAAATTGTCTGTAGCTTCTATAAATAAATAATTGAAATTGAAATTGAAATTATTATTATACATAATGACGAGCTTCATAACCTGTACTCGTCACCAAATAGGCCTATAGTAAGGATAATTAAATCACGGAGGATGAAATGGGGGAGGAAAGACATATCTCAAAAGTATTGAAAGGGAGACCCGAAGGGAAAAGACCACTTGAAAGACCTAGACATAGGTGGGAGGACAATATTAGAATAGATTTAAGGGAAGTAGGATTTGCGAGGGATGGTTGGATGGAGTTAGTACAGAATAGGGTTTAATGGCGGGATCAGGTAAGCGCGGCAATGAACCTCTGGGTTCCATAAAATAGAACAATAGATAATATTCTTCTAGCTTCTTGTCTATTGCCAATGAGTAAGTAAGAAAGTAAGTAGGCCTAAGTAAAGTGACCTTAAAAATAAGAGAATACCTTCTTAAATTTTCGTCTCTCATTCCCAGAAAATACCTAATATTAAATTTCCCTTTATACTATTATTTCGTCCTCTAGCTATTCGGTTCACATACACACATAGACATCTCTCTGATTTTTTAACTTTATTTGTTCAGGGGAACCTCAAAACATGTTGAAAACTAAACATGGATTTTCAGGGTGGAACAGAATAAATTCTTCCTCTACCTTCCTATGGTACGGGCAGTGCCCCCTGTGAATATAAATACGATCAACTAGAACGCTGTGTTACTATGGAAACATGTTTCAAGGAAATCGGGAAAAGGAGAAGAAATTAGCAATGAAAGAAATGTAGTGGGCTATGCCTGTGGATTTATGTCTGGGATTTGAGAAGAGACATTTCAGTTTCCAAGGAGACCATTCTGATTTCTACATCGTCAAAAAACAAAATTATGATTCGCTGAAGTGATAACTGGAAGAAACTGCTTTCTGATAATTTCTTTTCAAATAGATTATAGCCTATTTCAATACACTCAATCCAATGTCGCTTTCATTTTTGGTGAGGAAATTGGTATTTCTGGATCAAACAAACAATGTGTTATGTATATAAAATTTTATGTATATAATAACTAGGGGCGGATTTCTATGACCTAAAAAATAGGTTAGGCCTATATGCATGCATTTATGACCTAAAAAACATTAAAATGTGACCAATAACATTTAAAATATGACTTTACCACTTATAAATTGTGTATATTTTTTTAAGTTTCATTACAATACATTTTATTAATATATCTGTAAATTCTCAAAAAGTATCATTATAATGCAAAATTTACAAAATATGATATGAAACTTCAAAATTTCTTTAATATGCACACAAATATGCCAAAAATATGACCTAAATATGCATATTCATACTAAATATGCTACAATAGTTGAAAATGTCCTAAATATGCAGTTATATGCACAATAAAAGCCGTTCCATTTTCACCAGGATGCTTGGAATCGGGTTTAAATTAGTCGGAAACCTGAAATAATGCAAAGGGGAAAAAGATGACATGTCATAGAAATCCGCCCCCTAATAATAACTTATTATAGTATTATCAAACAATTGGTTGTTTGAAAATATTGTAATATGCATTTATCCATTTTGTTGTACGTATTTTGTTGTTCATACTGTTTTTTGTTAATACATTAATGAGACAGATAATCATAATAGCTATTATGTATCAAGTACGCAAAATAACGCAAGCCAAGGCTGAAATACTGGATGAATCCGATAAAGCTTTTGCATTATTTTTAGTAAAAGATATCTAAATTATATGAAATGAAATAAAAATACCGTATATAATTAATTACAATGAAAGGCAGTCAGCCATTTGTTAACGTCATATTCTCAAAGCCACCTGAATCGCGGAACAACAATGAACCGTACGTATCAATACGAAATGCGGTATAGATGCATTATAGGCTATATGAGTCGCTTTTTGTAAACAATAATGCATACGAACTAGTATTTATGAAAGGATTGTGAAAATATGAGTGATAACCCCGTGGAAATTTCAATCCAAGCCAGAAACATTGAATTGGAGCTGCTGCCAGTAAAATATCGGCAGCAATAGACTATGGGAAGGAATATATTGCATTTAAATGCTGGTGCATCTATGGTAAGCAATGTTTATCTTGTGAACCAAAGTTGTTGGCTTATATTTGTTGTTATATGATGAAGTAGGCTAGTGTGTTTTGCGAAAAACCCTGGTAAAGTTTCTGATTATCATAAAGAAAATTAAATTTGTTTTTTTTTTAATCAAATATATGCTTAAATCCATGTTAAAGTTGGTGTGACTGATCAAAGCCGTCTGGATTTTCTTGTTTGTAGAGTGCCATGACGACTTTAGCGTCCTTGGCCGCTAAAATTGCAGTTTAAATGCAGTTATATGCAATTTTAGGTCGCTAAAACGCCATTTTTCCGGCGTGTTACCAGTCAGGCAAGCAACTATTTAGATAGATAGATATAGTTTATTTGCCAGAACAATACATTATTGTATAGCAACGTCAAAAATATTATAAAAATCAGAGTAACATACACTTACAATCATAGGCGTACAATTGTATAATTTTTTTAAGTCTGCCCACAAATTACTTAATACAAGTATAAAGCGAGGGAAGCTTAAAACTCGTTATTTTGCGTCTTAATTTTTAAAATTTTCCGGGGGAGGGCCCCCGGAAGCTTAAAACTCGTTATTTTGCATCTTGATTTTTAAAATTTTCCTGGGGAGGACCCCGGACCCCCCTCTCCCTGGGGGGTATTCCATACCCCCCAGGGTATTCCATACCCCCCAGACCCCACGGATGTTATAACCCCCCCATATGGTCGGCCTGGTTACGCCTATGCTTACAATCATAAAACTCAGCAACGTTATACAGAGGATTAGAAAGTAAAAAAGACTTAACCTTTCTTTTGAACATTAACAATCGCAGTGCTTTAACATGAACAGGTAGACTATTGAACAAATTTAAATATGTTATTTCAAAAGAGTTTTGAACTTTGCTATATTTGCATTTAGCAATATAAATATTAGCACTGTTTCGTGTGGAATAACTATGTACAGAAGAACATCTCTCTCTATATATATAAAAGGCTTTGTCCTGACTGACAGGAATCAACGTAGAGCCTAAACAATAACAGGTAGAGACTTGGAATTTTGACAGTACCTTCGTTTCATAATGTAGGTGCTCACTAAGAAGGGATTTTGAAAAATTCTGATTCTAAATGCCAAAAATTAAATGTTTTTTAAAATACTTAATCCCTTTTTGCATAGAATTATCGAAACAAATTCACAGAACATATTGTTGCCAATGGTATAGGTGGGTTTGGATTAAATTAAATGGATGTTTGACAAATTAGAGAAGGTATCATTTTTAATAAAAGGAACTGTCCTCGATGTCCAGGGAAATCTACTGAACGCAGAGATCTGAAATTTTAAACATAGGTGGGCTGAAGGGTCGGAAAATGCACCGCGAAGCAGGAATTTTAATTTTAGTTTTCGTTCGTGAGTTATGAGTGAAAAACGGGCAAAAAACGTGCATTTTTTTGCGTTTTCAAAACATAAGTTTTCAGTTATACATTTCAATGTCAAATCAATTACAGTTGGCTTTGTCCATTTTTGTCACACCTTGAAAATAAAACTTTCGCGATCGCTTGAATGTTGTAAGCCCTAAATATGGTCAAACGTTGTTTTATTTGGACGAATCTCACTATACAGAGGTTTTCTGGGCTAAGAAACTCGAATCTGAGGTCGCTTTTACCAGACGATGCTATCTAATCTTGGTATGTAGTCCACGTGATTTAGGAGTTAATAAATATTATGATTTTACTATTATGCTCTTAATTTTTAATTTTTGAAATAGGCCTAATTATCGCGGGCGAAGCCGCGGGCACATGCTAGTAGTGTATAAGAATCAATATTCATCTTAACAAACAAAAGACATTTCATTACAAACAAGGAGTACATAGTCAGAATACCCAATTTAATAAATAACGGTTTGCAATGTGTCCTGGGGGATACACTATATATAAATCTAATGGCTTTCTTCTGAAGTATGAAGATTTTTGTTTGCTGAAGAATGGTTACCCCAGAGTAGAATACCATTGGCTATTTATACACCCATAATAAATAGTTTTCAAAAAATTAAAAGATATATGATATTTTAAAATTCTAAGCACGAAAAGTCCTCTACTTAATTGACTAGCAACACTATCAATATGAGTTCGCCAACCCAGACAAGACTCAAGGTTTATGCCTAAAATCTTGGCAGAATTATTAGGAAAATCAAGGCCAAATGAGTTAATCTTAAAAGGTGAGCCTCAGGAACTGTAGTTTAACCTATAATGCACGACACTCAATTTCTCACACATTATACAAACCCGTGCCAGACTGCAAAGAAAACATTTATCACAATGATTAGGCCCATAGTTTATTTATTGTATTTTACTCTTCATAATGAGGTTGGTTTAAAGAGTAAGGTAACGTAGGTCAGCTTTTCAGCTGTGTTTGTGCTTGATGATCCATTATATTTCTTTAGATAATGCAGAGACTAAAATCTGAATGATTCTTTGATTATGAAAAGAATTATTGTTGTTACAAAGGTAACCCATCATGCTATGCAAATCAGGCTCTTTCAAAACCGGGCGTATTTCCTGGAGTGCAGAGAAAAGCAAAGACGTACTTTGTGATTAATGAACTAGGCAAGAGACTTCCTCTATTACAAACAGAAAAGAAACTATTAACTGTTCTGCATGTATGTAGATAACTTATTTCAGATTTTTAAGTGCCAGAATGGTACTTTATGAAATTATGTGGTAGACAGGAATGTCTGTCTGTCTGTCCGTCTGTCTGTACGCGCTATAACTCAAATACGCTTTATCGGATTTTCATGAAACTTGGCATACGCATTTATAACGTCCATGGGAAGAAGCCTATTGATATTGGACCAAATCGGTTGACCGGTACCGGAGTAAAGCCCAATCTAGCGCCTATTTTATGGTACTATATTAGAAAGAATTTATCAAAAGAAAATCAGTTCTCACGACAACATATTGTTTTAAAGTGTTCATATACAACTTTGGAAGTTGCAATACAGTTAACAAATAACACTACCCACATATTCCTTCACATATGCTTATCAAACTAGACCTTTGTTCTTCCGAAAGCTCTGCTTAATGAATCGATCTGGAGCTTAACTCGGAAATCGATTAAAAAAATTACTTATTTTCTGCATATCATAATTGCAATTATCACTGACTAAACAAAAGCATTCTGGCACTTTGTTACCTTATTTCATTTGTTCTCAAAATTGACTTCTACCATGCTTAGAATGTGATCGTCACCGGGCATAGAATGGTCGTTCTTCAAGACAATTTTTAACTCTAGTATGGGTTCAATCTTACATGCTCCATAATTTCTTAATATTCCTTAATACGGTATTGACTGTAATTTAATTCATAGCAGGTAAGAATGAGGCAAGCATGCGGTAAAGTAGTCAGTGTATTGATCACCACCAAGATTAAATTAGTCACTAAATCAGCTCTTCGTATTTAATAATTTTTCACGAAAGTGTTTTCAAGTGTATTTCCCTATCGCATAAAAAATAGTATGCAATACATGTATAAAGTATATAATAAAATCTCGGAAATCAGTGACTACTATGTCGAACAGCTGTGCGTATTTAATTATTTTCGCCTAAGTATTTTTGCCTACCATAAAAAAAATAATATGCAATAAACGTGTGAAATATACAATAATTAGTATCTCGGAAAACCACTGTCTCGAACGGCTGTTTGTATTTAATTATTTTCCACATAGTATTTTCATGTATTTTTCTATGTCGTGGAAAAAATAGTATGCAATACTTGTGTGTGAAATGTATAAGAGGATCCGGAAAAGAAAGATGAACTCTTATTTTTCAAAACATTTCCTCGGTTCTAACATAATACACTTCCTTTCTTTAGGCTGTATTTCAACCGTACCGGTATACCATAAGTTGTCCTGATCTCAAAATATATGTGTATCGGCTCTAACAGCTGGTCGTATTTAATTTTTTTCACTTATGTATTTTCACGTATTTTTCTATATTGATAGAAAAAATAGTATGCAATACTTGTGTGGGATGTATAACAAAGACAAACTCTTCTTTTTCAAAACATATCCTCTGTTCTATTATAGTAAGCTTCCTTTCTTCATATAGTATTTCAACCGTATACCATAAGTTGTTCTGGTCTCAAAATTTGTCTGTCTACACCCCTCCAATTTTCTCTGGGACACTCTGTATTCGACTCTAAAAGAAAATCTAAGATGAAATGTCATTATGAAGAACAATAAACTTGTAATGAGGACATGGCCCCCTGTATAATTTTGATGTTTCATGTCCATTTAAATTTACGAGCGGTTGTTGACCTCTTACTAATTGCTAAAACATTGTTAAAATGCAGCTGAAATGTCCGGAAATGGCGTTCGCCTCACAAATGCCACAGATAGCGAAATTCTAAGGCAGATGGCTGATTGTCTTGTCTTTTTAAAATGCACATGCGTATTTTGGCAGCTCGATTACTATCGAAACATCTGCCGGTCGTCTTTGTTCCGAAAGAAGTCGCGAAGAAGCAAAGCCATCTGCCTCCTGACCTGATTTCCACGGCTTAGCACAGGAGGCAGTGCTTAAACGCGATAGTGGTCTGTTTTCAGTCTTCAACTTTCTATTTTTTCAGTCGTCCTATTTACCATCTCATGACGCAGAATGCATAGAAATCTAGTACGGCGTATTTTGATATTTTCTACCATTAATTTTTATTTTATTTCAGCTGTGTTTACACTCGTTTTAGGACTATTATCCTGCCTGTTGTATATAACTAGGAGGTGCCCGTGGCTTCGCCACGATAATTCTTTTGAAAATTAAAAATTAAGAGTATAATAATTATTAAAGCATTATATTTATTAACACTTGCACGCGAATCATTCATAAACTAAGCCATTAGTAAATAATGAAACAGCTAAAATTATTCCTGCTTTAGAGTACATTCCACGACATGAAAGCGCCCCCTGGGAAAACTAAATCAGAATCGATTATGCAGTTCCAAAGAACCTGTGAACACATAATACGTATTGTTTCTCAGCTGTTTATTGACATGAATATGATGTGAATTTTATTTTATCAATTCAGTGTAATTTTCAGAAATTATATAATGTTTCAAGGGAAGGAATGGTTTGTTTGGATTATTATTATCAGCAATATTTCAAGAGATAAAACCATCAATATTTTACAGCTGTTGCCCCCGGCTTCGCCCGCCATTATTCATTGACTCCAGGATTTTTAAGAAAATTACACTGGTAGATTATTAAAAATGTTTGTGGTTTAGAGCTATGAAAATTGTAAGTAAAAATAAAATTAGAATATTTGTTCATTGTGTTCATTTCACTTAGGCCTTATATAATAAAGAAACGGTTTTCCTTCCTAATTTTGTAGTCGTCATGAAAGTTTAGACTGCGAGAGACGAACATCGCCGAGTATACCCGATGTCTCACGAAGCGGGCGAGCAAGCACGCTATTTAGGGCCGTTGAATTGTATAAGAGTAGAAGTAGATGGATGTGAGACAAGGCCCCTTACATAATCTGAGTGTGTTCGAAAACAGGGGGCTTAGGAAAACATTTGGGCCTAAGAGAGATCTTCCTGTGGGACTTTTAAACTGAATATCAGTCAAAGACCACCTAACAATAGAAACAATTGCTGACGAATTAATTATTGAAAGTGCCTACTGGTAAACCTAAACTTGTGATTTGACGTGTTAGTTTTAATATCGTACTAAAATGAGTTCATTTCATCTTGTTAAAATTCCGTTTATTTCAAGAAAACGGCTAAGAACAATCATCGACTTGACCGTAAGCCATCGACAGCCACATATCGCAGAAGACAGCAGCAATGACAACTTGCTTACAGCTGATTGCCGCGGTCAATCATTTTTTAAAATGAATCTGTCCGTCAGTGTAAAAAAACAGATGTCTGTGTGTCATAATGTTAAAGTGCCGTAAGTAAAATCATCATAATACAAGCCTTTATGGAAGACCGGAACCAAGGCCCCCTAGTTTGTGGCGACTTTAACAGGACAAATATTCGGTTCCCATAACAACCAACACATGCGAATCACTTTCTGAAATAAACATCTATCTTCAATAGTGTATATACATAATATTTTCAGCTAATATCTCAATTAATATAATTAAATTGATATAAATAATAATCATCGTGCAAAAAATAGCATGCAATACTCGTTCCGTAAGCGCATAACGGATCTCGGAAAATTGAAAAAACTCGGCGCAAGCGTCTCGTTTTTTCAAACTCTTTCCTCGATCCGTATACACCGCTTACAGCACTTGTATCGCAATATACTATTTTCTGTGTTCTTGTATTTTTTTTTATTAGTTTTCTTTAATTTCTTTCGTTTCGTTCTGTCCTTTCTGTTCTGCTATTATACTGTTTTATAGTGTTTCCTGGACTTATTTAATTACCATTTTGAAGATGCCAGCTTCTGTCAAGGACATCACTTGTGCCACTTTTGCACTAGGGGGCAGTGTATAGTTCTGAAAGCGGATTTTTAAAATGAGCGTCCCCAAGGGGGCAGAGGGGACTCACGCCTGCGCACATTAAACTTCGTCTGTTTTTGTCGTGACCAATTACTTTACGACGAGCGCAAAACAAATGCATTAGACTATTAATTGTTTATATTATGTATAAAAAGCACGGTGTAGATTGAACTCATCTCGTCTGCGCAGGCGTGGCGTGTGAGCCACAAGAGGCTAGGCGCATATTGGGGCGCGATTGACGCGTGTGACGCGACGTGGCACAGTGCGAGTTTTTGTAACATACTTAAAATGAATGGGTTAGCGCAAATTGACAACGCGTCGCTACTCAGCGCGAATCGTGTGATACTACAGACGTGTGGCACAGTAGCAGAGCCACAGTTTCTCGCGCCACACGTCACACTTGCCTTTTGTTCTCTGACTGTCACTCAAAGGTTTTGGTGTCCGGTTGTGCATTTTTCCTTTATTCCATGAACAAAAACATTTTTTTATTTACGATGTTGGTCGAGTAAAAGCTGACAGAGGCGGTAAGGAAACACCCAGAGCTGTACGACACAAACAGTCCAAATTACATGAAAGCTATATTGAAAACAAGAATTTGGACGGACATCGCAAAGGAGCTGAACTTGAAAGACGCTAAGTAAATATACTTATTGAACCATTTTATAATTAATGTCTACTATTTTAACCTTTATAACACATTTCATATCCTACAATCCTTCTAATTTTACTCTGTGCTTGTAGCTTTTTTCCTAGTTGACTCACCCACAAACAAATCATATTATGTAATTTAGAATCGATCATTTTAACTAAGTTCTAGTTATGTGCTAGCAGAATGTATCAGAAAATAGAATTGCAGTATAATTATTAATAACACAATGTTTAATAACAAGGTTTTGAGGGGAGAATATTTAGAAATGAATTGGGTAAACAAACCAATGAACGAGTTAACCTGTTCCAAGAACCGTATTCCCAGAATCCAACATCAGTAACCGCTTAACTTGAGGATTCTCTACTTTCCTTTTATATTCCCTCTTGTACCGCAATTTCTAAATTAATTTAAAAACACACCCACAAATCAGGGTTCAAATCAAACATTTTACGAGTAGGGGGAATTAATATGGGTCCAAATTTATTCATGTTGTTAACAGAACATCCACTCTCTATACTCGACAGACTACCACGGAACACTATTGCACTCATTGTCATCAGGGTTGCCAGGTTTTTCTACACCACTATAGGTAATTGCAGAACAAATAAATAGTGCAAAATTATGTTGCACAAACTTTCTCGCATCTCGTACGTGTTAAAGGCTAGCACAGAAAAAAAGGAAATTAAAGAGACAATTAAATTTTATTTATTACATTTTCATAAATGTAACAAGTATTTAGAACGGAAAGTATCAGGGTCGATCTTTATGTCCAATGCTTTTAACGTGAAATAATAATAATAATAATAATAATAAATGAGTAATAATAATAATAATAACAACAACAATAGGTAGTTTTAAATTATTAGTAAGTTATGACTTTCGAATGACCATTTATCAAAGAAAAAATCCCAATAACCATTGTCATACGAAAAATCGGCACACCTGCCAACCCGGATTGCCACAGCACATTCTTCAACCGTTCTGTTGCCCGGCAAGAAGAAACAAACACCAAACCGTCCACTGTCATGCTTCTGTTTACTCCATGCATATCAGTGCTTGTTAGATAAATATTGCTTCGCATTGTGCTTGTGCACATCAAAAAGCGGCATTATGAAGAAACAATAAGACCTCAATTCTGATGCTGTTCTAATATCTCTCCTATCTCATGAATTTTCTCAGTAAGCACATGTAAGCTAGATGTCCTCTTGATTATTTCGTATTAAACACAGAATCTATTCAAGGAGGAAGAGAGTGTGCCTATAACTTAGGCCTAAATTCAAAATTTTTACAACGGTATTACGTATGTGAGGGAGAATACTTCTTTTCTTTTTCTAGATCGTCTTAGCCTATGTTCTGTTTAGAGCACTCCATAGCAAAATATCCGCGATTTCGTAAAATAAAACAGCATCAACCAGGGCTGGCGACATGTGCCCCCGCCAAGGGCGCAGGTACAAAGAAGGCTCAAAATTAACCATGAAACATTCAGCCTTTTTTTAGACCGGTGCAATTTATCAAGCAATGAACATTCCACGTTAATGGAAGAAATCTTTCAGGTTATTAAAAATTATCTGTAGTATTATGCAGTCAAGCAACGTTCTTTAATTAACAAGTTTTTTATTGACAGAGTATGATAACATAAATCATGAACAGTATGGAAAGATATAACAATAAAAATTAAAATGTACATTATTATTGAGATGAAAGTGGTTCAACTATTCGACAAAACATACTTTTTACCTATTAATGTGTTAAACATTTTAGTAGGCCTCAGGCATATTATGCAATTTACTTTTGTTACTAGATTTATTTAATTCTATTTTAAGAAGTTCAATCGTCTGAAAATCAGGTTTTAGTACCTTGAAAGTCCAACACTTATTTCATTTTCAAATTGAGGTTTAGGTTTTCTTTGATAATAACAGTGTTTTTATATTAAAATAATAAACAATTTTACAGAAATCTAAAAAAATTGTTCAGACCCCCAGTATTGGAGGGCGCAGATTTGTCAAACTGGCCAAGAGCGCAGAAGGATCTTGCTAAGGCCCTGGCGTCAACATAGCAATATATCTCATGGGATTGACCATAACCACAAACAGCTGACAGTCGTCAGTCAGCTGACATGCGCAAAGAGCATTAACACGCATCAGCTGGGCGAGAGAACTGCGTTGCAATATGCGTTCCCCAACGAGACGCGTTTGGCGCGATCGGGCCATGCCGCTCGCATCATGTCATCTCATACGTGTCAAACGCGCCCCAATATGCGCCTAGCCTATCACGTACAAGATGATGATGATTATTATTATTATTATTACAATATTATTATTACTTACTGAATGGCAATAGAGAATTCCTAAGCGAGCTAAAGGAATATTATCTATTTCATGGAACCCAGAGGTTCATTGCCGCGCTTACCTGAGCCCGCCATTCAACCCTATTCTGTGCTAACTCCATCCAACCATCCTTCGCAAATCCTACTTCCCACTTCCCTTAAATCTATCCTAATATTGTCTTCCCACCTACGTCTAGGTCTTCCAAGTGGTCTTTTTCCTTCAGGTCTCCCAGTCAATACTTTTGAGATATGTCTTTCCTCCCCCGTTTCATCCTTCGTGATTTAATTACCCTTACTATATAATGTGAAGAGTACAGGTTATGAAGTTCGTCTTTATGCAGTTTTCTCCAGTCCACATTTTCATCTCTCTTAGGCCCAAATGTTTTCCTAAGCCCCCTGTTTTCAAACAGATCTATTGTTCCGAACAAGGCTAGGATGGGATGAACATGATAATGACGGCCAGATGATATCCGGGGACCACAAGGGCCTAAAGTTAACCGACATTTGTCTCAAAGGCATGGGAAACCCCGGAAAAAAACCCACCTAGGTAAATTGTCCCGACCAGGATTCGAACCCGAGCCCGCTGCGTGAGAGGAGCTAACGCATCCCCTCGTTTACAGAAATAACTTATTTTCTGCATATCATAATTGCAATTATCACTGCTTAAACAAAAGCATTCTGGCATTTTGTTACATTAGTTTACCTTACTTTATTTCAATAGTTTTAATTATGCACTTACTACATCTATCAATGTAATGAAAAATGCATAATTAGTGCCTATTTTGTGGTAAATTATTCGAAAGAAGTTATCAAATGCTAATCAGTTATCATGACAACATATTGTTCTACAGTGTTAATATACGGCTTTGGAAGTTGCAATACAGTTAGCTTTCCCAAATAACACTACTCACATATTCCTTCACGTATGCTTATCAAACTAGACCTTTGTTCTTCCGTAAGCCCTGCTTAATGAATCGATCTGGAGCTTAACTCGGAAATCGATTAAAAATAACTTATTTTCTGCATATCAATTATCACTGATTAAACAAAAGCATTCTGACACTTTGTTATATATGATTTTATTTTAATGGTGAAATTGCTTAAGTTTTGTGTTGAGTCAGAATCAATATTGCACTTTAGGTTAATTTACCCCGATGTACCCTAAGATATCAAGTGTTAGAGGAAGCACACGTCAGCTGCCCTGCACCAAACTCTTTGTTTCGGGAGGTCGTTGACCTCGCTAAATATTGCGTGTGCTAAAAGAGAACGGCTTAGGTTCCAATTTCATGTCTTGGAATCGAACAAAGGAACATAAAAATACGAACAGGACCGCGGCTTAAATTCTTCATATGTCACGTACGACATGGTCTTTTTAACTCGTAACACGTCGAGATGGCAGTTCTAGAGTTTAAAAGTAATGAGGAAAGAACAAGGCCTACTGTGGTAATAAAAATGAAGAAATATGAATCATGGGAAACAAAAGAAACAGGGACACAACACTTTAAAGAAAAAGTGAAGACAGTGGTCCCATAGGAAATAAAATCAGGTAAACTAAATGTAACAAGGTGCCAGAATGCTTTTGTTTAATCAGTGCAATTATGATATGCAGTAAATAAGTTATTTTTTTAATCGATTTCCAAGTTAAGCTCCAGATCGATTCATTAAGCAGGGCTTACGGAAGAACAAAGGTCTAGTTTGATAAGCATATGTGAAGGAATATGTGGGTAGTGTTATTTGTCAAAGTTAAATGTATTGCTATTTCCAAAGCCGTGTGTAAAACAATATGTTGTCATGATAACTGATTTGCATTGGATAAATTCTTTCAAATATATAATAATAATAATAATAATAATAGTTTATATATAGGCATTAAATTGGGCATTACTCCGGTACCAACCTACCGATTCGGTCCATAATTAATAGGCTTCGTCCCATGGGCGTTATAAATGCGTATACCAAGTTTCATGAAAATCCACGAGTTATCGCGCCTACAGGCACACAGACGAAGTTTTTATGAAGAGTCCCCTTAATATTTCAGTTATAGAATCTTAATGTTTGGCGGTCCGTAAAAATCTCGCCCTCCCCCCCCCCCCCCAAAAAAAAAATACAATGAACCGTTTACCTACAACGGATGTCCATAGACACATAGACATTCCAAAAATACTAGTTTCGGTTTCTAGGCGTCGTGAAACACGTATTTCCGGTGTTACCTCGATTTCGATTTTTTGTCATGATCACAATACTTTCTCTACAATACGTATATGTAGGCTATATAAAAGGCTTTGTCCTGACTGATTGACTGGCTTAATGACAGAGAATCGACGTAGAGCCTAAACTATAATAGGTAGATACTTGGAATTTTGACAGTACCTTAGTTTCATAATGTAAGTGCTCACTAAGAAAAGATTAAAAAAATGTTTTATTTTAAATGCCAAAAATAAATTTTTTTTGAGTATACTTAATCAATAATTACACAGAATTATCGAATCCAAATCACAGTTCACATGACAACAGTGTATTGTTGCCAGTGGTCTCAGACGGGTTTGGAAATAAATGAAACGGGACTTTGACAATTTAGAAAAGCTATCAAAATAATTCATGTTATAAATAAGTATTAAAGAATGAAATCCACGAAAATAATGCATTCACATAACTTTCTCTACTCTGGACATAGAGAAAACAATACGAGGTATGGTAATTTGTGTATTAATATATCGTAGGTTTTTGGGGAGGGAAATATGAAAGTGATATTGCATTTCTGTTTAATTTCATCCCCCAAAACGGTTTTATGGTAGCATGAGAGTGAGAAATAAAATATTTTGCAAAGACAATACAATTTTGTTACCAGGATTTTTGTTTCTTCTTATTTCAACTCCTACCAGGCATGATGTATAGAAGCAATGGGATGCAAAATTCTACATCCTCTATGAGCCATAAAAAGCTATATCAAGAGTTTTCTGAGAGAATAGTTCGAGTGTGACAAGTCGTCCTTCTTCATTTCAAATTCTAAATACCAAAAAATGACCTATAATTTAAAAATCGAAAGTCCTTCATAAGTTAATTTCGAATTATAAAATACAAAACTCGGGCGACTCCGGGCCTTTTAAGCTTATATATATATATATGTATGGGAAAGTAACAAATTAATAGGATTTATAAAAACAAAACACACACACTTAATGCCATTGGAAAGGACTTGGTTTAGAAAGTGTTGCTATGGTAACGTCAGCGTTCACTTGTTAGTTGTAAGGAGAGAATAGTTTGGGAGTGAGAAATGTGTAACTTCTTGGAAGCAACTTTTAACAAGCATTGTAGAGCATTGAACAACTTTAGCGCCAGCTCAGCACGACATGTATTGAACATGCTAATTTATTATGGAACCTAAATGATTTCCTTACACATGCAACTTGTACGAAGTCACTAAGCGTGGCTAGAAACTGTTCTAATATACGGTCGTTCGGCGGGCGAAGCGGTAAGCATTATTATTTTTGAAGTGAAACTTCTTTAGCCGCGGTAGGGGAAAATCGAGAGCTTGTGTAACGCTCAAAATCGTCATGAAATTAGTGGGTTATGACGGAACGGACTGCATAGAAAACAATCAACTCAATGACTAGGCTTATCCAAAATATTAAAAAAATATAAAAATTGAAAATAAAAAAAATATATAAAAATCCAAAAATTCAAAGATACAAAATTTAAAAAATCCAAAATTAAAAACATCCGAAATTCCAAAATTCAAATATACAAAATGGAAAAGACCAAACATCCAAAATTTAAAAAATAAAAAATTATAAAGAATCCAAATATTCAAAATTTAAAAAATTAAAAAATAAAAAATTAAAACATTCAACATTTAAAACATAAAAAATTCAAAATCCAAAGTTTAAAAATAAAATATTAAAAAATCCAAAAAATAAACAATTCAAAGATCCAAAATTTAAAAAATAAAAAATTCCAAAATTAAAGAATTAAAAGATCAAAAACTAAAAAATCCAAAATCTAAAATTAAAAAAGTCCAAAAACCCAATATTAAAAAAAAGAGTCCAACAATCCAAAATTGAAAAAAATCCAAAAATTAAAACACGTTTCACTTCTGTCGCATGGCGTTCCACGCACACTTTTTGTTTATATACTGTATTCATTTTATTTTATTGACTAAGCGAAGTATACTGTTCGGCATTTAGTCTGTTTATGAAATTGTGTGTTACGCGATGAAGCACAAAAGCGTTTTTCGATTTTCTTCCACTTGGGCATGAATGTTCCTTGAAATAATTAAAATCTACGTAGGTGTAAGGATTTATATTTTTTGTTGCGTTTCAATATAGTGGCCGTTATAGTGTTTCCGTTTCACGTAACGTACTTTAAACAGTTCAGTCAAACGGATCATGCTAAAAGAATTTGAAACTACTTCCATTCTCGAGTGTAAAATTTTGGTCAACTATGTTTCAGTACATTTTTACATAATTCTAGTTCTAATAGTTTACTGGCAAACTAAGGTCAATTTTTTTCTTTTTAATTTTATCCGGCCAGTGGCTAATTTTCCGAAATCATTTTTCTGTTATTTTCTCTTTATCTTGTCGCATACGAAAAAATTCATCATGGTGTGCCACAAGGTTCTGTACTGGGTCTTCTGTTATTTTTAATTTTCGTAAATTTTCCGACAATTTTCTATTGTTTTTCTCTTTATCTTGTCGTGTACGACAAAAATAATCGTGGTGTGCCCCAAGGTTCTGTATTGCGTCCTCTACCGGTTTTTTGTTTTTTGTTGGTTTGTTAATTTTTGTAACTGATATTACCTCAAGCTGTATCTTTTGCTGATGATTTTAGTTTAATATCAGGTAATTGTAGCAACTGTATTGCAACTTCCAGAGCAGTATACGAACACTGTAAAACAATATGTTGCCATGAGAAATGATTTGCATTTGATAAATTCTTTCTAATATATTACCATAAGATAGGCACTAAATTGGGCATTACTCAGGTACCGGTCAACCGATTTCGTCCAAAATCAATAGGCTTCTTCCCATGGATGTTATAAATGCGTATACCAAGTTTCATGAAAATCCGATAAAGCGTATTTGAGTTATCGCGCGTACATACACACGGGCAGAAAAACGGACAGACGGGCTGACATTTTCCCGTCCCCCACACAATCACATAAAGTATCATTCTGGCACTTAATAATAATAATAATAATAATAATAATAATAATAATGATAATAATACCAAAGTATTTAATCTCAGATATTATTCAGTTTTCTTGCCCGTCTTTGGAAAGAGACAAACAGCAAAAGTTTCACTCGGGTTTTCGAGCATAAATTATATTTCTTTTTCGGCGTGCACAAGTTAGTCCACTCCCTCGTGTTTCCGCATCACCAGATTCAAGATGGCGGCTGTCGTCCAACGCACACCAACCCATTTCCTTCACCGGCAAATATACGCAAGCAACTTCTCGGCGTATATAATTGGGTTACGGACCTATATATACATATAAACTCCATCAACTCTGTACGTCTTTTCTTTAAATAAAAAAGTCGAACAAATATGTTTGGGGTCGAAGTTATATAAAAGTCAGAGGTAAAATGGAATCGTGGGCAATACAAGTCTCAAAGGGATGTATCAAAAGATTGGTTACCATGTGATTAAGGATGTCATGGATATGGAGATCACAGATGGCCGTGTGCACTAACAAATTTAACTTTAGCAAATGCAATGCGCACTATGTTATATTCTTGTTTTTCTTATTACGTCATAGCCTCCAATGAACGAAATGTAAGCCAGTTCCCTATTTAATAAAAGTTATATTTATACAGGTGACAGGTATAAACTCTAGCTTAAAAGGCCCGGCGTCGCCCGGGTTTTGAAATTTGTAGTTGGAAATTAACTTATGAAGGACTTTAGATTTTTAAATTCTGGGTCCTTATATAGGTATTTATAATTTTAAATAGGAAGAACGACTTATTACACTCAAACTATTCCCTCAGAAAACGCTTGATATAGCTTTTTATGGCTCATAGGGGATGTAGAATTTTGCATCCCATCGTTTCTACACACCAAGCCTGGCAGGAGTTCAAATAATAATAGACAGAAATTCCGGTAACGTAAAATTGTATTGTCTTTGCGGAATATTTTATTTCTCACTCTCGTGCTGCCATAAAACCGTTTTGGGGATGAAATTAAACAGAAATGCAATATCACTTTCATACTTCTCTCTCCAAAAACCTGCAATATAATAATATACATATTACCATACCTCGTATTGTTTTATCTATGTCCAGGGTAGAGAAAGTTATGTGATTGATATATTTACCCTTTAATGATACAATTATTCAATACATCATTTCCGATCTACATAAATAAGTAGCTGAATTTGTTCCTTTAATATATTACTTTATCGTTGGTTGGCAAATGTTATTTTAAAGTTGAAACGACAATGGATTACTTGCAGATTTCAAAGTATTGCAGACGGCTCAAGTTTCATTTCCTGAGACGGCGAGGTGGCACATTTTTTAGTTATAAAGACAAGCGACAAAGCGACATATATATATATATATATATATATATTGTTAATTTCAGTGTGTTGTATAAATTAATTTTTATTATGTCTTTTCGTATAATGCACTAATTAACATATTTATTTACCTGTGCATTAATTGGAAAATCTATTTAAAAATAGTGCTTTTCTGCAAAAGTCCTCTTTGGCCCTTAGTTTTTCAGCAAAAGTCCTCTTTAGCCCCTATTTAGGCCGTTCAGTTCGATTTAGCCCTTTTTAGGTTGTATAAGATTCATATATTTGGAAGCAAGGGGCATGAAACGGAAAATTAGTTTAAAATGTTTTAATTAGGAAGCAGGGGAAAAATAAGTAAAAACCTTCAAACTGTATTTGACGCTATTTGGTATCACTGAGTATGCAAGCATTGCCTACTTGGTATATCTCATTTTTTGTTCCTCGCTCGCATTAGATCTCAACAATAATGGTATTTATATGAATATAATATTATTCCGAACTAATTTGATTATATATTTTTAAAAAATATCTTATTAACTTGCAGTATGAAAATATAGGAAGCAACTATTACGTTAATGTTATTATAATACTAGTTAAAAGGTTCGCCCAAGTGGGCATTAGTTGTTTGGTTTCTTTTTAGTCTTTGCTAATATCATTCAACGATCTTGTATTCTTAGAACATCTTAATAAGTGATATTGTTCACAACGAATATTACACAATTTACAGACACTCTGTTCACTAGGTTCATGGTAACTTTTGGTTTGACATATTTTGAAATGGAAGCCGTGCACAGCGTATCTTATTAATGTTATTCATGACCTATTCTCTGTGTTCACTGTAGCTCACTGTCAGCGAGCTAGTTTCCACGGAAAGTGATCCTGAAGTGTCCAAACCGTAACAGCCTTTTAATAACAACAGAAAAGCGCACGAATGTGCATAGCGTAGCTTGGTAGTTAGCTTTATGGTACATATCACAGAACTGGCCACATAATGAGCATACACAGTTTTCATCTGGGTCATGATACGCCATGTTTTTGCATATTTTATGGTGATACCCATCATAGGCGTAACCAGGACGACCATATGGGGGGGTTATAACGTCAGGGGGGTATGGAATACCCCCCAGGGAGAGGGGGGTCCGGGGGCCCTCCCTTGGAAAATGTTAAAAATTAAGATGCAAAATAACGAGTTTTAAGCTTCCGGGGGTCTTTCCCCCGGAAAATTTTAAAAATTAAGACGCAAAATAACGAGTTTTAAGCTTCCTATGCTTTATACTTGTATTAAGTAATTTATGGGCAGACTTAACAAAATTATACAATTTTCCTTTTTTTAATCAATGGGGGGGGGGTTCAAACCCCCAAAACCCCCCCCTCGGTACGCCTATGATACCCATGTACTGCCAGTTTTATTATGACATGTCTTAGTTTCTGGTTTGCGTTGGTCCAACTCCTGTCCAACATGGCATCCGTGCTGTAGAATTCTAAGGGGATTTCTTCTCTCTTCTTCCTTGTTTCTTCTAGGAGCGCTTCTACGTTGCTTGTGGATGGCAGTTGCAGTTTTGTCCTTAGTTCTTCGATGAGGAAGGGTTCCCGTGCTAATTCATATGTTAGGCGGGAGTGCATGTACTTTGAGATGCCCATAACAGCCTTTTAATATTAATTAAAAATATGTCATCGTTGAAAAATTATGAAATTAATTTTCAGTACTAGTCTACTGAAGACCTAATTCTCAAAATTAATTTAATAATTTTTCAATGATGACATATATTTTAAATTAATATTAAAAAGGCTGTTATGGTCTGGACACTTCAGGGTCACTTAACATGGAATGGATGACCGTTCTAAAAGTCCGTGGTCCCATCCCTTACATGATAATATTTTCTTTGCTTTCATAATGTAAATTGAAGTAAATACAGAGAATATGTATAATTCTTTCATTTATCTGAATTACAATTTTTACTTCCTCTATCCGTATCATAGCTAGAGATAGACAATCTGTTGTGTTCAACCCTGGAATTTGATGTCGCATTTCCAACATAGATAAGTTTCAGTGATGGGAAAAGTACAAAAAGAAAGTAATTGGGCTGAATTACAATTACCCTAACCGAGAGACATTTTACTTAATTACAATTATTACAAATTTCTTTAAAAAAAAAAATCAGTAAAATTACAATCACATTTACAAATAAACAGTAATGATGGCGATATAGCAACCAAGAATGATACTAATACTAACGACTACTAAATTGTAACAATTACAATTTTATTTCCACAAGTAAATTACAAGTACAAATTACATTTTTTAAAAAGTATTGATTACAAGTAAACGGGACCAAAATAGCTATTTATGTATCAAATATGCAAAATAACGCTTTAGCGGACGAATGTAGTATAGTGGCCAAGGCGAAAGCCGAGGCTGAAATACTGAATGAGTCCGCTAAAGTTTTTGCGTAAGTGGTGCATACAATACTTTTTAGTAAATGCTATATAAATTATATGAAATAAAATAAAAATACCGTATAATTAATTATAATGAAAGGCAGTCAGACATTTGCTAAAGTTATATTCTCATGGCCGTCTGAATCATAAAACAACAATGACCGTACGTACCAATAACAAATGTGGTAGTATAGTTGCATAATATATGAGTCCCTTGTTTGTAAACAATATTGCATACCAACTAGTATTTATGAAAAACTTGTGAAAATATGAGTGATAATCCCGAGGAAATTTCAATCCAAGCCAGAAACATTGAATTGGAGCAACTTCATGACAAAAGTAGACTATGAGAAGGGATATATTATGGCATTTAAATGCTGTTGTGTCCATGGTAAAGAATTTTTTCATGTGAACGAAAATGTGAACGTTGTTGGCTTATATTTGTCATGTGATGAAGTGGGCAACCGTGTTTTGCGAAAAATCCTGGTAAAGTTTCTGATTATCATAAAGAAACCTGCTGGCTTAAATTTGTTTTATGACCAATTATATGCATAAATGCATTTTAATGTAGGTGTGGCTGGTCATTGCCATCTGGCTTTTGTTTATAGATTACCATGACGACTTTTCTTTATAGATTGCCATGATGACTTTAAAGGGCAAGGCCGATAAAAATGCATTTTGAATGCACTTTTATGCAATTTTAGCAGCCTGGGTTGCAACTCCAATCAAGTCCTTCCTCATTATGTCATTAGTGCTCTGGTGGGTGATTTTGGAACTAACTTGTATAATTTATACAAGTGCAAGTTTAGGCTCTGGGTTTGTAGAAACCCAAAAAGTTACCCTTGTGCAAATTCTATTGGATAATTTACCCATGGGTATTTCACGAGTTTATAGAAACCGGGCATGAATCAGAAATATGTGTTAATAAAAAGTGAATTATGACTAAATTTGGGAAAAAATAGTTTTATGCTGCACCCTAGGCTCCTCTCTAATGAGGCCTAGGTGGGAAGGTGAGGTTTAGGGTTTCGTCACAGAAGGAATTCAAAAAACACTTAATATCACACGAATTTTGTTATAGATAGTTGTTTGGAGAGGAGATGTTGTCTTGGGGAATGATTCGGTCCGACCCACCCGTCTTAAATGCTAAACTTTCTTTTATATCACGATCTAGCGAAAACTTCCTTGTTCTCCACCATTTTTTTCTGTCCTCGTCGTCATGATTGGTCGTTGGAGGTGTGACATCATATCGCTACACGAGATATGATTGTGGGTGAACAGTCTGACAAACCTACAAAGGTACAAGCCACTAGCTGCTCGTAAGAAATGGTGGATGTGATAGAAACCTCGTGCTATTCAGTATATTGCTCCTTAACTAACATAAACATTAGATGTATCAAAGAGGTTTTTAGTCTTATACGCCCATTGAGGGTATAAGACTAAAAATCTCTTTGATACATCTAATATTTCCCTCAAAGAACCAAGATGAAATTGATCAATAACATAAACGTTCCTAACCTAACAAAACAGCGGAGCTTGGCTGGTGCACGGCATAAAATCGTCTCCTGTCACTATATACAAGAACAGTTGGTCACACTGCCTCGCTCATATACAAAAATCATCACACAGTCTGTAGAAATGTGAATATCGCATGAATGGGTACGTGTCATTGGGATTATGCCCACTTAACTACCGAGTTCTTCAGAGACTTTAAATACAATTTTGTCAAGAAAACTGGACTTTGCACCCGCAAACTGATAAAGGCAATATTTAGTTCTATGTTCCAGAGACGTGAGTCTAAATTGGATACCTTGCTTTGTTTTTAATCTCGTCTCTTGTATGTGTAAAAAAATGAATTTTAAGAATACGTTTTCTGGATTAGGTTTTGTTACACACATCACGTTTGTAAGCTTTCTTTCCCTGTATGAGTAAGTAGATGACTTTGGAGATCATTTATCTGAGAAAATGTGTTGCCACAAACATCACATTCGAAAGGTTTTCCTCCTATATGAATAAGCAGATGACGTTTGCGATCATATCTTCGAGAAAATGCTTTGTTACAAACATCGCACTTGAAAGCTTTTTTCCCTGTATGAATAATTAGATGAGCTTTGAGACAACTTCTTTGAGAAAATGTTTTGTTACAGACATCACACTCGAAAGCTTTTTCTCCTGTATGAGTAAGCTGATGAGTTTTGAGATGACTTCTTAAAGAAAATGATTTATTGCACACGTCACACTGGAAAGCTTTTTCTCCTGTATGTGTAAGCAGATGAGTTTTGATATGCCTTCTTTGAGAAAATGTTTTGTTGCATACATCACACTCGAAAGGTTTTTCTCCTGTATGTGTAAGCAGATGAGTTTTGAGATAACTCCTTAAAGAAAATGATTTATTGCACACGTCACACTGGAAAGCTTTTACTCCTGTATGTGTAAGCAGATGAGTTTTGAGATGACCTCTTTGAGAAAATGTTTTGTTGCACACATCACACGAGACTTTCACTGCTCTACGGCGAGGACTTCTTTTGGAATTCCTCTTTGTAAGAGAATCATATGCCTGGAACTGTTGACTTAGCACATATTGTTTTTCATGTTCTATTTCAGAAGAACGTTCGTAATTGTTTTGGTCAGAAACCAGCATCTCCAAATCTTGAACAGTGTTGGATAACGGAGAATCATTGTGTTCATCTGGGTCTATGTTCTCACATTTAATTTGACGTGTCTCTACTAAATTGTAGGTTATGGGTACATCCTCACTTTTAGTTTGACTTGTCTCCACTAAATTGTAGGTTATGGGTACATCCTCAATTTTAGTTTGATTTGTCTCTACTAAATTGTAGGTTATGGGTACAACTTCACTTTTAGTTTGACTTGTCTCTACTAAATTGTAGGTTATGGGTACAACTTCACTTTTAGTTTGACTTGTCTCTACTAAATTGTAGGTTATGGGTACAACTTCACTTTTAGTTTGACTTGTCTCTACTAAATTGTAGGTTATGGGTATATCCTCACACCTAACAGTATGTTCTTCTTTTACACATTTCGATTGGAAGTCTTCTTGTTTTATTTCTACTTCATGATGTAATGGTGCCGCAGTCTCCATTATGTGACGTGTTTGCTTACATACAACATGGAATCTTTACTTACTTAAAATGGACACACATAACCAGTAGTTCACGATTTCATTCCAGCTGTAATATTCCACCTTCATACAAAGATTAAGTTTCGGAATTTTAAACTTATTCCAAACATACGATGGGAGTTGAAGTAGACACTGGTTAGAAACTTTTTAAGCTCTGCGAAGTGAAAATCTAATGGACCGTGATCTACTTTTCCTAAGAGTGTCGAACCGTATTACGATCCAACCTAACGATCGTCTTTGTCAGTGTTGCCATACGTACGACTATAGTCGTACACATACGACTATTTCATAGATTTGTACGACGTACGACGCAACCATGTGTCGTATGCCTATTCATACGACTGTTTTTAATATTAGCAATTTATACTACCATTTTGTGTTTATTTTTTTAGCAATCTTTCTAGCTGGGCAACAGTTAGGTGATTCCATATGATCTGTATTCCATATTCTGCACATGGATAATTCATTTCCGGTTCCGGTTAGGTTGAAGACGCGAGATTGTAAGTGTCTTACAAAAAGTACAAGTTTACCGAAATACTAAGTTCATAGCAGAATCATATCACTCCAGAGCTCAAATAAGTGGCGAGACACCCAAAGGAATATTAGCTCACCGAACACGTAGCAGAGTGAGAGGAAAACATATCAATAACAACATCCACGTGAATACACTAGAAGGTCGCCATATTTGAGAGGAGACGAATGATGTCAAAAACGGAAGTGACAAATACTACCAGCCATCGAGATCACACAGACAATCAAAGAATCCACATGGAGGAAGTCGAGAACAGCGCCCCATGTGGCAACTGCAGTAAGCAGGTGACAGAAGTAGATGCCGGAATAGGATGCGAAGGACCCTGTAAACAATGGTTTCATAAGGACTGCGCAGGTATCAGCTCCGGAGACTATTCCACATTGAAAAAGCATAGTTGCTCCCTTATATGGCTTTGTATATCATGCAGAGGAGAACTAACTCTCATGAAATCTAGAGAAGAAGAGATGGCGGACTTACGTTCCGAATTAAACAGTTTGAAACAATCACTCCAAGATATCATAAAACAGAAATAAAAAAATGATAGGCGAGTTCGCCTCTCAAATGAAACCAGTCAATAATAAGACATCGGAAAGAGAAACAGCGAGTAAAGGGCCAAGACAAGAAGTAACAAAACCGAAAGAAGCAGCATCAAAAGTGCCAACTCCAGACCGTGAGAAATCAGAAAAGGAAGAAAGAGCACCCGTCATGCAGGAAGAAGCCTCAGGCGCGGATCCAACCTCGCAAGAGTCCGAGGAGGAAGAGGATGGAGAATGGACCCAACATACCCCAAGGAGGAGACGTAGACGACTTAACCGCAGTCTCCAGACACAGGCAAAATGACGAAAGACGACACAGACAAAATAAAGGGTCAATCATAGGCACAAAACAAGGAAACGATGATGACATACAGCCAGCAAACAAAAAAGCCTGGCTATACGTGGGCAAACTAAGAAACGGTACAACCGAAGAAGCACTAAGAAATTTCCTAGCAAGGACTAACATCACCGAGGACGTAGAATGCGAAATGCTAAACACAAAAGGAAGCATGAAAGCCTTCAGGATCGGTATCCCCTTCATACACCTCACTGAAATTGAGAAGCCGGACTTCTGGCCAGCAGGAATCCTAGTCAGAAGATTTCTTTTTCGAGGACACAGGCGAAACGAAGGAGCCTCTCTCCAATAAAAACACCTTAAAATTATTATTGTGGAACACCGAAGGACTTAGAAATGCACTGCAGTATGCTCCACCGAATCTGATAGAGAACTATGATGTGATGATCATGACGGAGACGTTCCTAAGAGAACCAATAGATTTACCAGGTTTCTACGGAGTGCACTCATACGCAAGTAATACTGGAGGCAGACCGGCGGGAGGAGTGTCATGTTTTCTCAAACCAACAGCTGGAAAAATACTAGAATGTAGGAAAGAAGCAAATGCAACAATAGTCATAACATCAAAGCTCTCATTAATAGGAATATACATTTCTCCAGATATGGCAACGGAAGATGTGATCGGCATTCTTCTCAAGACAATAGATCACGCAGCAGGACAATCAAATGCAATACTAGCGGGCGACATCAACTGCAGAACTGATAAAACAAGCACAAAGACTGATCTGGTGTTAGAAACTTTAGAAGAAGAGGGATACTCCCTAGCAAACGAAAAGTCGTTAAAAACTTATTTCGCCCATAACGGGGCAAGCGCCATAGATCACGTGTTCCACAGAGGAAACGCTATAAGCATCCTGAAACAAGAGGCACTATGGTCATCAGGAGCAGCGCCCATCAGGAAGCATGTTCCCATTTCTACAATAATCGAATTAAATCTCCAGGCATCACTAGCGAAAATACCACCAGAACAAAGGCCCTCCAGAAAACTAGATCTGTCCAAACTACAAGACTCAAAAAAGGTGGACGAAATAAGAGCCCTTATATCACAGAATCAGGTAGACGAAGCGATGAACATAACTAATAGATTGATTAGTAAAGCATTCGTCCCAACCAAGACAAGGCATGCCCAAAAGTGGTTTGACAGTCAGTGTTATAACACAAGGAAAGAAACCTTGCAAGCGCTATACAAAGCAAAGTGCACAAATAAGACAGACGACTTAAAAGCATACGCAGCAAAGAGAAAGGAGTATAAACTGCTTCTGAAAACAAAAAGAGCAAAATTCATTGAAGAAGAAGTAAAGAAAACAGCAGAGAATGCTATGTCTGACCCGTTCATTGCCATAAGGAAGAAGCAAGTTCCCAATGCAAGAGAAATACCATGTGAGACCTGGGAAAAACATTTCACCGGCATTCTCAACAAGAACGGCGCCACATCGGCCTTTCAGGAAAAAACCACCACAGGTAGTTCAACAGAAACACACACCCCAATTACATCAAAAGAAATACAAGATGCCATCAAAACCTCAAAGAGGGGAAAGGCAGCAGGTCCAGACAACATATTCACAGAGCATATAAAAGAAACGCAGGAACTATTACTCCCAGTATGGACTGATATGTTTAATCAATGCCTGTCAAGCGGTTCAATCCCAGATATCTGGAGAACGGCGCAAATGTCCATCCTGTACAAAGGTAAAGGAAATACCGACGATCCAAACTCCTATAGGGGTATAGCATTAGAGAATACAATATTCAAAATATTCTCCAAAATCCTAACGAAAAGACTAGCAAAGGAAGTAGACGTGCATATCCCAGACTGCCAGTTAGGTTTCCGAGAAAACAGGAGCACGCTACAAGCGGTGAACTTTCTGAAAGAAGAAGTGGAACAGGCGCTAAGACTTTCGAGAGGGAAGTACCACGTGGTCTTTGTCGACTACAGAAAGGCGTTTGACCTGATTGACAGGAACACCCTAATGAAAAAACTTGTAGGGATGTTGGGAGACTCCCACCCCCTAGCTGTAATAGTGGAAAACATTCTAGAGTGTAACTACATTATTATAAATGACGGCGTCGCTCTATCCGAAAGGGTTAGACAGACAAATGGAGTCCCACAAGGCGATCATATGAGCCCACTATTGTTTAACGTTATAACGTCAGACATTACGAGCATCCTTCAAGATCTACCCACGGTAAAACTCATAATGTACGCAGATGATATGGCATTAGGGTCACACTGCAAAAAGGATCTGCAAACAGCACTGCAGAAGCTAGAAACGTGGGCCGCCGACAATAGTTTTGAGATAAACAAAGACAAAACTGTACACATGGTATTCAGAAAAGGGGGCAAACTGGCAGCTGATGATATCTTAACACTGCAGGACGAGCCACTGGAAACAGTATACAAATTCAGATACCTGGGAATTTTCCTACAAACGACTATGTCCTCGTTCAGATTACATATTCAGGAAAGAACAACAGCAGCAACAAAAGCCATGTACAGGATTCAAAACATCAACAGACTCTCCCTGATCACAGCTATGTCCATCTTCGACGCAGTTATAAGCCCAATAGTCTCATATGGACTGGATCTAATATGGGAAAAACTGACCGTCAGCGACCTGGCCAGAATTGAAGGCGTGAAAGCTAGATATCTCAAGAAAGTTCTAGGAGTTGGGATGTATGCCCCCTCCAGGATCGCATATGAACTGGCGAGGGAATCTTTCTTTATAGAAGATCTGAAGCTGAAACTGCTGCTACCATCTACCGGTCCATATCAGGCACAGCTAAATTCAAGACGAAGAAAGCGGGACGACATCGACCCGGAATTTTATGGTACAAGCGCTATGATAGACAGGAAATGGATCGAGGCATGTCAGGACCAAAGGCACGTCGTGACCAGGCTCGCAACCCATGGCTTCCATCATAAAATCTGTAGAACCCAACGATTTCATCAACCAAATGAAGATTGTGTGTGCGTGTTGTGCAACGGGAAATGTGAACGCTACCATCTGATTAAGTGCCCAGAGAGATCCAAATCTATAAACGACTATAGCAAAGACTAAACAAAAAAAAATCTCCATACCTAATGCTCTTTCGAGCGCTCCTTATTTATTTATTATATTCTGCACATGGAGAGACCTTCGCTGCGAATAACTTCATGGCTGTGTCTAATGATATTAGTCTCAAATGCTGGATGTCGTTCATGCTTTTTACTGCTGCCTCCATTTTCTCGTTTAGGTGCATGGAGAAGCATCTGGCTGTAGTCTGAAGAGTGATTCCTAAGTATTTGTAATGGCTTCTTCTTGTAAGTTTTTCCCCATTGCAGCGAATTTCTTCTTCGTTACGGACTTTGCCTCCATTTCGAAACACTACCATCTCTGTCTTTGTTGTGTTTATGTTTATGTCGTTTGATCTTGCCCACTCTGTCAGTTTATTCATTGCCGTTTGCAATTCATGGTAACTTCTTGATGACAGTGCCATATCATCAGCATAGATGTGAAGATTTGCTTCCGCTTCATCTTTTATTTCTTTTACTACATCGTGCAGAACTACGTTGAATAGCAAGGGACTCAAGGGGTCTCCTTGCAATACCCCTATCTTCTGTGAGATCCATTCAGTTTCTTCTATGCTGTTGCTTATCTGTATATAGTTCTCAGCTAGTATGCTCTGTATTAATCTAGTAATCCATGTAGCCCCCGCTAGTTGTTTCAGCTTTTTCATTAGGTTTCTGCGATTTAAAAGGCCAAATACTTGAAGAAGGCATTAGGGCTCTCCAAGTACACACCATCAAGGATGGTATATGAGATGGCAAGGGAGACATTTTACTTGGAGGATTTGAGACTGAAACACTTGCTGCCATCTACTGACAACTCAGAAGAAGCTCTCCGCAGAAGACGAGAAAAGAGGAAAGAAATAGACCGAGACTTATATGGGACGACTGCAATGATAGACAGAAATTGGACAAAAGCTAACTTTGAAATGAGACATATGTTTACACGCTACGCAGTGCACGGATTTCATTATAAGATATGCACCGAGAAGAAGTGGCACAATCCATGTGAGAAATGTATATGTGAGCTGTGCGGGAAGAGATGTGAAAAGTACCATCTTGAAATGTGCACAAGGAGAAAGAGATCGCTCAAGGAGTATGCAACAGCATAAAAATGCTCATTTGAGTGCGATTTCCTAATTATATTTTTAGCAATCTACTGCAGAATTTCAATTTGGAAAAACATGAAGTTTTTTTTTTCCCTCCAGTAGTTTATTTTGTATGTCACTAAATGAATGGCGGAATGTTAAGATAGCCATTGTCAAATAAAACTCAGTCCATTTATTTATTACAGGTTTTCACGGGCCGGTGCCGCACCTTGCTTAAGTTGTATTGTTGTATTGTTATTGCTACTTCTCTCATTATTCTTTTCCAAACATTTTATATTTTAGCCACACGTGTGCAAAACGAAGCAATCCTAACCTCTAAAGAAATTACAGAGCAGCTGGCCCTATTGTTTTTTATTTTATTTTGACCAAGCATAATAATCATATCATTGTTACTATTAATAGTAGGTATGTGTTGACACGTGCATATGAAAAGTGGCTGAATATTTTTCTTTGAATAATATTTAGACATTTTACTTTCTTATGGATTGCAAACCATTATTTATACAAATGAAAATATTAACGGTGGTAAACCTGTATATTTATTCGGTATTGATCTATACAAAAAAGAATCTTCCAGACTTACAATGTAGAAATGAAGTACATCATTACAACACGAGACATAATAATCAAATATATATACCGCATCACAGGTTATCCAAATCATTAAATAGTTATAAAATTGTAGGGCATAAGTTATTTAACAAACTTCCTCTAGAATATCAACTGCTACCTATAAACATTTTCAAAAGGACAGTATATGACTGGCTGATAAATAACCCCTACTATAGTATTGATGAATTTTATACATGTAATATAAATACTGTATGAGCTTCACCATGGTGTGTACTCATTTTTCTTTTACTTAGGTTTTTATGTATTATTTATAGGGGACGTAACTATATATTTGGACAATTTTTTTTTATGCTGTGCTTAACCTGATATATTTATATACTTTGACGTTGTCCATAGCTAAATGTTTTTAGCTCTATGACAATAAAATTGCTTATTATTATATATTATTATTTATTAATATTTTATTATTATTACCATTAGCATTATCATCAGGTGTACGACTATTTTAACTAGCGTACGACTATTTTCAATTGTTGGTACGACTGTTTTACTTTTCTGATCTGGCAACCCTGGTCTTTGTGGTCTCATGTTTAGCGTCGCTGACTACGGAACCGTAGGACCGGGTTCGTTCCCCGGTTCCTGTTCGGATTTTTCTGAGGCAGGTGAGCCTGGAACGGGGTGCACCCAGCCTCGTGATACAAACTGTAATTGTAATTAGTTAAATCATTGCATGTAGTGTTACGTATTGTAATGGAGCATGCAGTTTAAAAAATAAAAAAACTGAGCTACTTGATAGAGAAGTACGGAAACCACCATTAACGGCCGTGAGTGTCTGCATGCTGACCAGATGCCCCCCAATCCGGCAAAATACAACTTATTTTGTATTATAATTTTGACACAGTTATTCTAGTTTTTTTCTTCTTTACAAAATAAACAAGTAACTATTCCGAATACCGGCACTCGAAAAATAGCATAAACAATTGAGATACCGGTATTTACCCTTTAATTATACAATTATTCAATACCTCACTCATTCACTTCTGATCTATAAAAATAATACACTACACTCTAAACTTGTTCAAATTGGAAAAATACTTACGCATGTTGTAGAAGGTGTTAGCCATTAAAAATTTCTTGAGAGACCCAGTGTCACGAATTTGTTCCTTTAATATATACCTCTGTCGTTGATCAGAAACTTGTTGTAATAAAGTTGAAATGGCAATGGAATAGTTGCAGATTTCAAAGTATTGCAGATGGCTCAAGTTTCATTTCCTGCGATGGTGAGGCGGCATATTTTTAATTTACAAAGACAAGCGATGAATCGACACATATATATTGTTAATTCCAGTGTGTTGTATAAATTAATTTTTATTGTGTCTTTCCTTATATTGCACTAATTCACTAATTTATTTACCTGTGCATTAATTGGAAAATCTATTTAAAAATCGTGTTTTTTTGCAAAAGTCGTCTTTGGCCCTTAGTTTTTCAGCAAAAGTCCTCTTTAGCCGCTATTTAGGCTGTTCAGTTCGATTGACACAAAAACTAAAACTATGAATTTTAGTTTAAGAGAAATTTCGAACGATTGCTCATCTGTAAAATTACTTCGCTTATTGCTAGACCCATAATTATCATGGAAACCTCATACGGTCTCTGTATGTATTAAAATTTCCAGTCACCTTCCTCCTTCGCAAATTGAGATCCTACGTTCCACTTTCTACCTTAAGAAATGTTTATTTTGCACTCTTGCATACCAATATACTTTATGGACTTCACTTGTGGGGTCATTCATCTGCCTGTGATGAAATACTGAAATGTCAAAAAAGGGCACTAAGAATTATGCTTAATAAGACATTTAATAAACCTTGTAGGCCTTTATTTATTCAGCTGAATGTAATGACAGTTTATAGTATCTTTATTTATACCAGTCTGGTCAACATACATAAGAATATTAGTAGTCTTGAGATGAGATCAGATGTGCATAACTTCAATAGAAGAAATAACTCTAAATTGAATCTTCCTAGATGTAGACTACAGATGACCAATGATACAAGTTTCTACAAGGGTATAGATTTTTATAACAAGCTTCCTGTCTCAGCTACACCATTTCAACCTCAATTTCGGAAAAAGTAATTTCAATTTCGGAAAAAGTAATTTCAAATTCGGAAAAAGTAATTTCAATTTCGGAAAAAGTAATCTGAATTTCGGAAAAAGTAAGTTCAATTTCGGAAATACGAGGACTACTTTTTAAAACATTCGATGGAGCATAAAATGAAAACCACAGTGAAAATCAAAACTGTTTTATTTGGAACATTTAGGTACACCTTCTAGCTACTTCTCTACATAATCTCGCTCCGATTGAGTCATTTGTCCTAGCGTGGTACCAACTTTACTATACCCTCTTCATAGCCCTCGTATTTCCGAAATTGAAGTTACTTTTTCCGAAATTGAAATTACCTTTTCCGAAATTGAAATTACTTTTTCCGAAATTGGAATTACTTTTTCCGAAATTGAAATTACTTTTTCCGAAATTGAGGTTGAAAAGGTGTAGAGTTGTTCCTTTCAACACTTTTAAGGTGAAATTGTGTAACTGGTTCTTATTGAATTCTTTTTATTCTGTTGACGGGTTTCTTGAAACCAATGTAAATATACAATTTTAACTTTTAATTTTTAATTCACATAATCTTATATTATATTGTACCGATTGATGCTATATTGTGTCTAATTTACTTGTATTTATGATAAAGTCCTATTCAAATTTATTTTGATCTTCGACCAATAAAGATTATTATTATTATAGTGGAGGCAAAACCTATTAGACAGTCGGCATGCTTTGAGGATTAAGCCATTGTCTGGCACTTAAGGAGTGGTACGGGAGGAACAATAACTGACTGAACGGCACACATCTGGTGTTCACATAGAGTCATAGCTTAAATGTCAAAAATTCAGAATTAGCATTGATTGGTTGCACACAAAATTCTATTGGCTGTCAGGCAAGTTCAACGCCCAAGAAACTCGCTGAAAATCCAGAATATACAACTTTATTGTCCAAGACACCCCTATTATCCCCCTATTTACTGCGGATTATGAGGGTCTGTCGGCATGCCTTGAACCAAGTTGTATACGTAGAAGTTGCCTCCACTATATGCAGTTGTATTTTGAGATTACTTCGAGTATAAGTTTTAATACAGACAACACATTGGAAAGGTTTTTCTCATGTATGTGTAAGGAGATGAGTCTTGAGATGTGTTCTATGACAAAATGTTTTGTTGCAGACATCACACTGGAGCTTTTTCTCCTGTATGTTAAGCAGATGAGTTTTTAAATTACTCCTTTGAGAAAATGTTTTTTGACAGACATCACACTGGAAAGGTTTTTCCCCTGTATGTGAAAGCATATGGCTTCTAAGATACCTTCTGCTAGAAAATACTTTGTTACAGACATCACAACTGAAAGGTTTATCTCCTGTATGTGTAAACAGATGAGTTTTGAGATGACATCTTTGAGAAAATGTTTTGTTGCAGACATCACACTTGAAAGGTTTTTCCCCTGTATGTGTCAATAGATGTCTACTGAGAACACTATATGCTTTGTTACAGACATCACATTTGCGTCTGAAGGCCTTTTCCCCTGTATGTGTACGCAGATGTTTCTTGAGATCCCTTCTATGATAAAATGTTTTGTCACAAGCAACACATCTGAAAGCTTTTTCTCCTGTATGTGTTAGCTGATGAGATTTCAGTGCAGTACTTCGAGAAAATGTTTTGGGACAGACATCACATTTGAAAGGTCTTTCGCCTGTATGTGTGAAGAGATGATTTTGGAGCTCATATTTTAGAGAAAATGTTTTGTCACACACATCACATTTGAAAGCTTTTTCCCCTGTATGTGTAAGCTGATGTCTTCTGAGATTACCGCTTTGAGAAAATGTTTTGTTGCAGATATCACAATTGAAAGCTTTTTCGCCTGTATGTGTAAGAAGATGAGATTTCAGATGACAACTTCGAGGAAATGTATTGCCACAAACATTACACTCGAAACCTTTTTCTCCTGTATGTGTAATCAAATGTTTTTTGAGATAACTATTTTGAGAGAATGTTTTGTTGCAGACATTACATTTGAAATTCTTTTCTCCTGTATGCGTTAGCAGGTGTCTTTTGTGACTATTTCTATGAGAAAATTCTTTGCTACAGATATCACACCTGAAATTCTTTTCTCCTGTATGTGTAAGCAGATGTGTTTTGAGACAACTTCTTCGAGAAAATGTTTTGTTGCACACATCACACCTGAAATTCTTTTCTCCTGTATGTGTAAGCAGATGAGAGTTCAGATGACTTCTCTGAGAAAATGTTTTGTTGCAGACATCACACTGGAAAGCTTTTTCTCCTGTATGTGTAAGCAGATGAGTTTTGAGAATACTTCTCTGAGAAAATATTTTGTTGCAGACATCACACTGGAAAGTTTTTTCTCCTGTATGTGAGAGTAGATGAGTTTTGAGACTACATCTTTGAGAAAATGTTCTACTACAGACATCACACTGGAAAGCTTTTTCTCCTGTATGTGTGAGTAGATGAGTTTTGAGACTACATCTTTGAGAAAATGTTCTACTACAGACATCACACTGGAAAGCTTTTTCTCCTGTATGTATGAGTAGATGAGTTTTGAGACTATATCTTTGAGAAAATGTTCTACTACAGACATCACACTGGAAAGCTTTTTCTCCTGTATGTGTAAGCAGATGTCTTTCGAGATGACATCTTTGAGAAAATTTTTTGTTGCAGACATCACACTGGATAGCTTTTTCCCCTGTATGTGTAATCAGATGAGTTTTGAGATTACTTCTCTGAGAAAATGTTTTGTTGCAGACATCACACTGGAAAGCTTTTTCGCCTGTATGTGTAAGCAGATGAGTTTTGAGATTACATCTTAGAGAAAATATTTTGTTGCAGACATCACACGAGACTTTCTCTGCTGTAGGAGTATGATGACTTATTTTGGATTTTTTCTTTGTAAGAATATCATATGACTGGAACTGTTCACTAAGCACATCCTGATTTTCATGTTTTATTTCAGAAGAAGTTTCGGGATTATTTTGGTCGGAAACCAGAATTTCCAAACCTTGAGCTGTGTTGGATAACGGAGAATCATTTTGTTCATTTGGGTCTATGTTCTCACTTTTATTTGGAAACTTCTTTACGAAATCAAATGTCTCAGACTTACTTTTAAGACATTCATTATTTACATAAAGAAAAGTTTCTGAAATTTCGCCGCACGATGTCGATCTCTCTAACTTCGGGACTGCTCCTACATCTGGGTCTAAATCCTCACTTTTAATATGACGTGTCTCAACTAAATTGAAGGTTATGGGTATATCCTCACACTTAACAGTATGTTCTTCTTTTACACATTGCGATTGGAAGTCTTCTTGTTTTACTTCTGTTTCATCGTATTGTAATGTTGCTGCAGTCTCCATTATCTGATGTGTTGGCTTACATACAACATGGAACCATTATTTATTTAAAATGGACACACATAGCCAGTAGTTCACGTATTTCATTCCAGCTGTAATATTCCACATTCATACAACGATTAAGATTCGGAATTTCAAACTTATTCAAACATCAGTTACGCTGGGAGTTGCACTAAACATTGGTTAAAAACTTTTTAAGCGCTGCGAAGTGAGAATCTCATGGACAGTGATCTACGTTTCCGAAGAGTGTCCAACCGTGTTACGATCCAACCCGGAAGGAATCGTGGCTATAAACCCAACGATCGTCTGCATGGTCTCATGTTTAGCGTCGCTGACCACGAAACCGTAGGACCGGGTTCGTTCCCCGGTTCCTGTTCGGATTTTTCTGAGGCAGAGAAGCCTGGAACGGGGTGCACCCAGCCTCGTGATACAAACTGAGCCACTTGATAGAGAAGTACGGAAACCACCATTAACCGCCGTGAGTGTCTGCATGCTGACCACATGCCCCAAACCTGCAAAAGACAACTTATATTGTATTATAATTTTTACACAGTTATTCTATTTTTTTTTTTACAAAATAAACAATAGCATAAACAATTGAGATGTTTACCCTTTAATGATACAATTATTCAATACATCACTCATTCACTTCTGATCAATAAAAATAATATACTACACTCTAAACTTGTTCAAATTGGAAAAATACTTACCCATATTGTAGAAGGTGTGAGACATTAAAAATTTCTTGAGATATAAATCTCTGTCGTATAAATTAATTTTATTATGTCTTTTCTTAAGGTGCACTAATTCACATATTTATTTTACTTTGCATTAATTGGAAAATGTATTTAAATATCATGTTTTTCTGCAAAAAACCTCTTTAGTCCCTAATTTTTCATAAAAACTCCTTTTTAGCCCCTATTATTCCATCAAAGTCCTCTTTAGCCCCTACTTTTTCATCAAACGTCCTCTTTTAGGCCCTTCAGTCTGATTTAGCCCTTTTTAGGCTCTGTAAGATTCATATATTTGGAAGCAAGGGGTATGAAACGGAAAATTACGTTAAATGTTCTAATTAGGAAGCAGGGGAAAAAAAGGTAAAAACCTTCTTACTGTATTTGCCGCAATTTGGTATCACTGAGTATACAAGCATTGCTAACTAGGCTCGTATTTCTCATTTTAGGTAGATTTCGAAAAAAAATCTACCTATTGCAATGGATACCATGTCATGATTTTCGAAAAATTCTTTCATATCTTTACGTTTCATGCTCCCCTAAGTACGAAACCACCGCCCGTTCAAAAAAAAAAAAAAAAAAAAAACTGTGATATTTATATATATATATATCTTTTCACGCTAGCGACCGTAATTTTGAAGATATTTGAACCAAATTTTAATATGCTATTTCTAGGCCCAATAATTCGGACTAGTTCGTTAATGAGCAACATTGGCCCAAGGGGGTGGTCGGGGGAGGGGGTTGAAATTTTAAAACATTTTTATCTCGGCCCCTATGAAGTATAGAGGGAAACTTTGTTTGAATAAATTCGAGTACTCCCTATGGAGTTCACAGTGACACCAACGATTCGGGGGTTTTGGGGGTACGAGTGGGCGTGGGGGGATGGAAATTCGAAATTTTTGAAACCCCGTCTTGTGGGGTATCGCTGAAAAGTCCTTGATGAGTACTCCACAAATCAATAACTAGTTTCTCGATAACTCTCATTTAAGGCGAGATTTGAAAGTTTGAAAAAGTGCTCTTTCCTCTTTTTTGCAATTATTATTGCGGGTTTGTCATGCCAAGGCTAAAGAAGAAGAGTGCTACGCAGCGACAGTAAATTAAACCGAAAGCACTTTGAAATCTACCTCAGCCTGCAGGCTTGCCTAAAGGGATTTTTTTGTTCCTCGCTCGCATTAGATCTCAACAATAATGGTATTTATATGAATATAATATAATTATTCCGAACTAATTAGATAATATATTTTTCAAAAGTGTCCAGACCGTAACAGCCTTGTAATATTAATTAAAAATATATGTCATCGTTGAAAAATTATGAAATTAATATTCAGTACTAATCTACTGAAGAACTAATTCTCAAAATTAATTTAATAATTTTTCAATGATGACATATATTTTAAATGATTATTAAAAGGCTGTTATGGTCTGGACATTTCAGGCACAATTTCTATGGCATGGCTGACCGTTCTAAAAGTCCATGGTCCCATCCCTTCCATGATAATATTTTCTTTGCTTTCGTAATATAAATTGAAATAAATACAGAGAGTATGTATAATTCTTTCATTTATCTGAATTACAATTTTTACTTCCTCTATCCGTATCATAGATATTATAGCTAGACATAGGCGTAGCGAGGGGGGGTTTTGGGGGTTTGAACCCCCCCCCCCCCATTGATTAAAAAAAGGAAAATTGTATAATTTTTTTAAGTCTGCCCATAAATTGCTTAATACAAGTATAAAGCGTGGGAAGCTTAAAACTCGTTATTTTGCGTCTTAATTTTTAAAATTTTCCGTGGGAGAACCCCCGGAAGCTTAAACCTCGTTATTTTGCATTTTAATTTTAAAAATTTTCCGGGGGAGGGCCCCCGGACCCCCCTCTCCTTCCATACTCGCCAGACCCCGCGGTTGTTATAACCCCCCCCCCCATATGGTCGGCCTGGTTACGCCTATGTAGCTAGAGATAGACAATCTATTGTGTTCAACCCTGGAATTTGATGTCGCATTTCCAGATAAGTTTCAGTGATGGGAAAAGTACTTATCTGATAATTTCAATGGGTCTTCCTATCACCATATCAGCTGATTCTGAAGACCCGCTCAAATGATCATCCTGGGTTAATATACCTTTGAGTAAAGTTAGTGTGTATATTTCCGATATCAACACTTGACTGTAGATTTCCATATAATAATAATAATAATGATCCACATATTTCTTCACTAATAAGCAGGGCTAGGATTTATATGTACTAAAAAAGTCAAAATATGTACATATATGAGTACTTAAAAATCTAAAAATATGTACATATATATGTACTAAAAATGTCAAAATACGTACATATATATATGCAAATATATTTTGTAAAATATGGACATCAAAACAAATTTAACCACTACACACTACATTTTGTTACTTTTAGAACCTATAAAAATTAATTACAAATACTGGATTCATAAATTAAATTATTCAATTTTTTTTTCAGATCACTTACTTTATTTGTATTCATTCATTGATTATTTCTCCTACCATAACATTATGCCACAAAATGTTGTTTTAAATTTTCAAAAGTGATTTGTATTGGCTGAAGCTTCGTTCTACTGCACATGAAGTGATCGGCGCGTGTTTAAAATTCACTGATTCTAGTTTTACATTTGACGAGCTACTTAAGATTGCACTAATTTTACACATTTCTTCAAAGCCTGGATTTCTTGAAAACACATTGTCCACTTTAGATTTGATAAGATCGGCTAAATGTCCACGTATACATTTGAGTTCATGAATCATGTTTTTCACAATGTCAATATTTCCAGGTAATGTCAGATTATTATTTTGTAGTTTCTGGATTATTTTTGTTATATTACAGAAATTTGATTCAATGTAACACAAATCATTTTTCACACATTAATTTCTGTTCATAACTGTAAACTTATCCTGTGCTGCCATATTTTCTGGCACTGAAAACGACAATTTTATATAGTTTTACTCTTAAGAATTAAATATGTACGAATATTGCAGTAAAATCACTAAATATGGACAAATATTTATTTTACATATAAATATGTGCTATTGTCAGAAATATGGAAAAATATGTAAAATAAATTTGTTTAATTTGAATAGAGGACAACATAATAGATGGAGATAAGTGAAAAAAATGTGTCTATATGTGAAATTAAGAAATATGTAATTACATATAAATCCTAGCCCTGCTAATAAGTAACATGCAGTAACACATGAAAATTTTTAACATTTAGTAAACATTCAATGGTAAAATCCTATCGGCGTGGACCCATTTTTTTTAATCGAGATTCTCTTCATAAAACACTTCATATCACACAAATTTTGTTATAGATAGTTGTTTGGAGAGGAGATGTTGTCTTGGGGAATGATTCGGTCCGACCCACCCGTCTTAAATGTTAAACTTTCTTTTATATCACGATCTAGCGAAAACTTCCTTGTTCTCCACCATTTTTTCTGTCCTTGTCCTCGTGATTGGTCGTTGGAGGTGTGACATCATATCGCTACACGAGATATGATTCTGGGTGAACAGTCTGACAAACCTACAAAGGTACAAGCCACTAGCTGCTCGTAAGAAATGGTGGTTGTGATAGAAACCTCGTATTCGAAAGAATTTATGAAATGCAAATCAGTTATCATGACAACATAGTCAATTGTTTTACTGTGAATTTATAAGGCTTTGGCAATTAAAATACAGTTAGCTATGACAAATAACACTATTGCTTTACATGCGGTTATCCAACTAGACTGTTCAACTGACCCAAGTGGCTTAGATGGTAACGTCTTGGCCTCACATTCTGGAGTTCAATTCAATTCAATTCATTTCAATATTTATTTTACCTGGTGTAGTTAGAACTATATAGTTCTTTCTTCCACTACACCAGGGATATTATGATTACATGACAATACACTTACAAGTAGAAATTACAATAAACATATAATACAACACAATAAGTTACACAATTACAATATACACAATACAATATCTATAATTAATTAATATAACTTAAATCTACAATTCACATTACCGTAATCTTAATTTATTACTTATACTAGTACACAAGTTTTAGTAGGGCCTAATAGTTTTGATAATTTATTGTAAAAATGTCATCAATTCTGTAAGGTGCTTCATTTATGAGTATTGACTTCATTCTTTTAGTGAATGAGGATACATTTAGTGCCTTTAAATGGTTGGGTATACTGTTGTATACCTTTGTTGCCATATGTCTGCAGTTTTTTTTAGTTTTACTATACTGGCATAGTTCAATTCTGAAGTTATTTTTATTTCTTGTGTTGTGATTATGTATTTCGTCATTTTTTTTAAACATATTTTTGTTTGTGTGTGTAAATACAAGAAGTGATAATATATAGATAGATGGTACTGTCATAATTCTTAGTTTTTTTAATATAGGTTTACAGTGAGCTTTCCAAGTAGCATTAGAAATAATTCTGACTGCCCTTTTCTGTAATACAAGTAATTTAGAACATTGTGAGCTATAGCCCCAGATTATTATGCCATAGGAGAGAATTGAATGTATTTGTGCATAGTAGACCTTTAATAGAGCTTCAGTATCAACCGTTTCCCTTAGTCTTCTTAGCAAGAAGAGCCCTTTACTGAGTTTATTTGCAGTATAATCGACATGTTCGTTCCAATTTAGATTTGAGTCAATTACAATACCTAGTAATTTTAGTTTACGTTTTTCATCATTATTTGTATTTGAACTATTACTAAAACTAAAACTAATGTAGTTAGTTTTGTTTAGATTTAACGACAGATTATTTGCAGAACACCAGTCTTTTAGTAATTTTGAGCTATTTTCTAAGATAATGTCTAATGTTTGTGAGCTTTTGGAGCACACCTTAAGTCCAAAGTCATCAGCAAACATATACCCATCCTTTTCTTTTCCATCTATGTTGCCAGGTAGGTCATTGATGTACAGTCGGTCAAATAAAAAACGTCGGGACTCGTATGCTGTTAAAATTAAAGTTTTGACGCATTAGTTCACAAGTTTCCTATAAAAAACACAAAATACAGGTCATTTTCGGAACATATGAGGCCATGCGGCAGGAGGGAAAATATGAACAAGGAGGGAAAAAATGAAAATCGCGGAAAGCGCAACACACGATATTCAACTTAATGCATTGTCATAATTCATTTTGCTTTGTCATCGCCACATACAAATGCTAACGTGAGAGAAAGTGTAGTTAGGGCTGTAATTGACCTGCATTTTTCGGTCTCTGAAGCAGCGAGAAGGTTCCATATTTATGAAAGAGCAGCTCAGAGGAGGGAACTTGACTATAATGCGACCGGAAGTTTTCATAGCAAACGTTGATCTGGCCGGACGCGTATTTCGATGCTAAGATTGGTTGCAGAAGTTGAGCGTAAGTTATTGATTTTGCACTAGAAGTACCGGTATTAAAAAATAAAATCTTAAAAAAATGCTCCTTGAATAAACATATTCCTCGCGAATCTATTAATTATTAATATTATAAAAATTTGGAACCAAGAATATGGCGGATTTGAGGCATAGCCACAGCCTTCTATACATGTTTGTTTTGGAACAAAACTGACTAAATAATCAAGAAAATACATGGATAGACAAGAGGCGTGTGTGAACCTAACCTTAAGTCTTCCTGTACATGCGCATATGCTCGTTCGTGATACTTAATCAAATACCGCCCAACGTTTTTTATTTGACCGACTGTACACAATGAATAGGAAAGGTCCTAGGATAGAGCCTTGAGGTACCCCTTGTTTAATAAGCTTTCCCTGTGAGACATTACCATGGTTCAAATCCCAAAACCGGCCAATTTGACTTTTTTATTTTTTATTCTGCATATCATAATTACAATCATAACTGATTAAACAATAACATACTGGCACTTCGTTACATCAGTTTACCTGATTTTATTAAATCTGATTTGCTGTTGATAATAAATAATTTGGAATAAAAAATTTTCTTAGAACACTAGTAAAATTCACTTCTTAATTATCTGGTTTTAAATAGCGACTATTCAAAACACAAAGCCCTGCTGATGGTTCAGTAAAACTGTAATGCCTAGGTAGGCAACACTAAAGATTTTAAATTGATATTAAATGTGTCATGCAAATATTTTATAGATCCAGCTCAACCCAACAACATGATTTAAAGCTATTTACAAAAATAAGACCCATAAGATTAATTTACAAGTATTTCAAAATATACACTGCTTTTCTGGAGACTCGTTAGCTCAATTGGTAGAGCGTCAGCACCAATAGCAAGTATCAATGCCAGTTGAATATTTCTCTTAATTTGTACTTATCTCTCTCGAATCTTATGCACCTATGTTGGGGCAAAATGTGAATTTTGTTATGCTTATGTACCTGATGAGTAGGGACCGGATTCTTAGGTTTTTACCTATTTTTTTCCTTACTTCCAAAACAAAAAGCGCTCATACACTTTTTCGAATCATGTCCATAGGATTCACCCACATTAATTCTGTGGTACCTAAAAATACCTACATGGGGTATAAAAACCTAAATATACCTAAACGGGATATAAAACCTTAAATATCTAATTTAGGTTACTTTTTTTGTATTTTTTTGTTTGTCAGTTGAGAAATCGATATTTTGCGGAGAGAGAAAACTTTGTCGGGTTGAAATTAATACCACCAGCGTTTCGTTCAACCCATTGTCGTCTAGGATGGACAGTAACAAGAGACGAAGTGTAAGAGTACCGGCGTATTCTTTCTAAAATATTCGTACGAGCAACCATTGTTGCATTGTGAGTTTTAAGAAGACGTGTTAATTATGCCGAAACAAATGAAATCGAGTTTATTACGGCAGTGGATTGGCGACGACCTGAATTTTTTTCTTTCTTCTTCTTCTTCTTCTTCTTCTTATTCTTGAGGTTATTTTATGACGTTGCACCCCGCGGGTTCTACGTCTGTTCTGTCGTTTTCCAAGTTGCTCCTGCTGTATATGATAAACGTTGTCATTCAATACAACTCACAGTTGAGAATCTTGAAAGATACATTGTGATATAGGGTAAATCCGGGTGAGATGGCCATGCTTTTTTAAATGCTTAATAACTTGAAGGATTTTCAAGATAATTCGTGTGCAAAATGTTCAATTAGGTCCTTGGATGTCACATTCTCATAGCATAATTTTTTATGGAGAGAAAAAGTAATTTAGGGTGAGAAATCCCAACATTTAAAAAAATGGTGCGTTGGCCATCTCACCCGAGGTGTCAGGGGGAGATTGCCATAGGACATAGGGACAGTTTTCGAAGATAGAAAGTACAGGTAAAAAAGTAGAAAAACTAGTTAGCTCTTCTCCAATAAATATATACAAATAAAATAAACTTAAGTGCCAAACAAGTTATCACAACGTAAAAATAAACATATTATGGAAAACAGAATCAATTCTGAGTAACTGAAAAGTTCTGATACATTTCTGAAAAGATAACTAAACTCTACTGCATGCCACTACATCCGATAGAGGGGAAGGGCATACCATCTAACCTCTACATCATTTATCTCCATCTTTCGACTTTGTTAGTTGACGACAGGAAAACGTAAATATGAAAAATAATACAATATTATGGAGCCACCTTTGGCATAGAAACATGAGTCCAATCCACTTTTTAAGCACATAAATAATTTTGAAAATGAATTTAATAACGTATTTAATTAGGGGTACACTGTCAAATTCGTCTCTATTCACATACATCTTTCCGGATTGGATTTTCAAAATTGTTTCATTAAGGTATACATATTAATATGTTCGTTTATGTCAATTCCCTAGCAATAAAAATAAATAGGTAATTGAGAAGCGATGGAAATTAGTCTTAAGTGAAAATTTTTACATTTCGCGTTAGAAAAAATCAGAAGGTCTTGAAAATATGGCTCTTAAGGTGTTGGCCAACTCTCCCGGAAAATAAGTGGGCCATCTCTCCTATTTGTAAAGGTGAGATGGCCATAGTCAGTAGTTAAAAATTGAAGAGTTTAGAACAGAACACGTAATACAAGTGAAATATATAAGGTTCGCTCACCTCACACAGTGAATATCGTTTAACTGTTAGTAATAATGTCGGACTTCTGCTTATTTCATTCAACATACAAAAAATAAATGGCCAGTTAGAAAACAATAATGTTATATAAATCGCGAATTTCTAAATATAAACAGCGCAGGTGTTCAACAATCGATGCTTAGTACCAAAAGCTTGCCGCCTACCAAGTTACGTTCAAATATGTTTATCGGCCTTGAAATCAGAGCGATTGGTCGTCTCCCCCGCATGGCCGTCTCTCCCGGAATTACCCTACTGTAACCAGGAAATGTGAGGCAATCTTATTTTCACTGCTTCTTTTGATTGTTTATGCTTTCTTTCTTCAATTGTGTAATATTGTCCTAAAGCAAGTTTACACAAATTTAAGTCAATTTTGTTAAGTTAAACTTTACAAGTATTATGTATTGAATCCTATGTAGCACATTCAAATTCATTAAACCAATTATTCTACCCAAAAACTATATTTTGGACAAAAGAACCTAAAAAAAACTATTTCACCTAATGGAAACCTAAAATAGTGTTTTTAAAAACCTAAAAATCCGGTCCCTACTGATGAGTTTTAAGATCACTTTTTTGAGAACAGCTTTGTTTTACAAACATCACACTTGAAAGGTTTTTCTCCTGTATGTGTAAGCAAATGTCTTTGGAGATTATTTCTTTTTATAATGTTTTCTTGCAGACATCACACGAGACTTTCTTTGTTCTACAGGTATGACGATGACTTCTTTCAAAATTCTTCTTCGTAAGAGAATCATATGACTGAAACTGTTCACTAAGCACATCCTGATTTTCATGTTTTATTTGAGAAGAATGCTCGTAATACTTTTTGTCCAATTCCATCATCTCCAAACTTCGAACTGTGTTGGATAAAGGATAAATCAGAGGATTACTGTTATTATATTCATTATAATTATTCTTTAAATTCTTGAAAAACATTTTCTCGAATTTAGCAGGACGATGTCAATGTCTCTAAATTCGGAACTGCTCCTATATCTGGGTCTATATCCTCACTTTTAATTTGACTTGTCTCTACTAAATTGAATGTTATGGGTGTATCTTCACACTTAACAGTATGTTCTTCTTTTACACATTGCGATTGGAAGTCTTCTTGTTTTATTTCGGTTTCATTGTATTGTAATGTTGACACAGTCTCCATTTTGTGATGTGTTGACCTACATACAGGACGAAACCTCAACTTCCAGCCAAATACGTACATAGAATACATTGTAGTTCATAAATAAAAGAAAGTCGAAGGAGATAATAAACTATTTCAAAGCCAGCCAAGGAATAAAACCGAATCATTACCAGCTATAGCATGATAAAGAAATCATAGTTTTAGAAAAGTGAAACTATAAATAGAATAACCATCAAATAAGTTTCAACATAATGGAACACCTGTATGTGTAAGCAGATGAGTTTTTAAACTACTCCTTTGAGAAAATGATTTGTTGCAGACATCACACTTGAAAGGTTTTTCTCCTGTATGTGTAAGCAGATGAGTTTTCAAATTACTCCTTTGAGAAAATGATTTGTTGCAGACATCACACTTGAAAGGTTTTTCCCCTGTATGTGTCAACAGATGTATACTGAGAACACTATATGCTTTGTTACAGACATCACATTTGCGTCTGAAGGCCTTTTCCCCTGTATGTGTACGCAGATGTTTTTTGAGATCCCTTCTATGATAAAATGTTTTGTCACAAGCAACACATCTGAAAGCTTTTTCTCCTGTATGTGTTAGCTGATGAGATTTCAGTGCAGTACTTCGAAAAAATGTTTTGGGACAGACATCACATTTGAAAGGTCGTTCGCCTGTATGTGTGAAGAGATGATTTTGGAGCTTATATTTTAGAGAAAATGTTTTGTCACACACATCACATTTGAAAGCTTTTTCCCCTGTATGTGTAAGCTGATGTCTTCTGAGACTACCGCTTTGAGAAAATGTTTTGTTGCAGATATCACAATTGAAAGCTTTTTCGCCTGTATGTGTAAGAAGATGAGATTTCAGATGACATCTTCGAGGAAATGCTTTGCCACAAACATTACACTCGAAACCTTTTTCTCCTGTATGTGTAAGCAAATGTGTTTTGAGATAACTATTTTGAGAGAATGTTTTGTTGCAGACATTACATTTGAAATTCTTTTCTCCTGTATGCGTTAGCAGATGTCTTTTGTGACTATTTCTATGAGAAAATTCTTTGCTACAGATATCACACCTGAAATTCTTTTCTCCTGTATGTGTAAGCAGATGTGTTTTGAGACAACTTCTTCGAAAAAATGTTTTGTTGCACACATCACACCTGAAATTCTTTTCTCCTGTATGTGTAAGCAGATGAGAGTTGAGATGACTTCTCTGAGAAAATGTTTTGTTGCAGACAACACACTGGAAAGCTTTTTCTCCTGTATGTGTAAGCAGATGAGTTTTGAGACTACATCTTTGAGAAAATGTTCTACTACAGACTTCACACTGGAAAGCTTTTTCTCCTGTATGTGTAAGCTGATGTCTTTCGAGATGACATCTTCGAGAAAATGTTTTGTTGCAGACATCACACTGGAAAGCTTTTTCTCCTGTATGTGTGAGTAGATGAGTTTTGAGACTACTTCTTTGAGAAAATGTTCTACTACAGACATCATACTGGAAAGCTTTTCCTCCTGTATGTGTAAGCAGATGTCTTTCGAGATGACATCTTCCAGAAAATGTTTTGTTGCAGACATCACACGAGACTTTCACTGCTGTAGGAGTATGACGAGTACATATTTTGGATTTCTTCTTTGTAAGAGAATCATATGCCTTCAACTGTTCACTAAGCATATCCTGATTTTCATGTTTTATTTCAGAAGAAGTTTCGGGATTATTTTGGTCGGAAACCAGATTTTCCAAACCTTGAGCTGTGTTGGATAACGGAGAATCATTGTGTTCATATGGGTCTATGTTCTCACTTTTGAAATCAAAAGTCACAGACCTACTTTTATGACATTCAAGAAACGTTTCTGGAATTTCACATGGTGATGTCGATGTCTCCAACTTCGGAATTGTTGCAACATCCGAGTCTATATCCTCACTTTTAATTTGGCGTGTCTCTACTAAATTGTAGGTTATGGGTGTATCTTCACACTTAACAGTTTGTTCGTGTTTTACACATTGCGATTGGAAGTCTTCTTGTTTTATTTCTGTTTCATCGTATTGTAATGTTGCACCAGTCTCCATTATGTGATGTATTGGCCTACATACAGGACGGTATCACACAGTATACACGGGCGTACTACTAGAAACATGAATGATTTACATAGACCAGCTAACTCATTAAAACTTTTTCAGAAAGGTGCTTATTATTCCGCAATACAAATATACAATAACCTTCCAAAAGAGATTAAATCACTATGTATTAAAAGCAAATGCAAATCTTTCAAAAGAGCTCTGAAGCAATATTTAGTAACTCACACCTTCTACAATATGGATGATTTCTTTTCAGCTTGAGTAAGTGTAACATAACAATTCTTGTATCATGTTTTTTTTTTTATAACATGCATGTATGTTTTTATCTGACGTGTTCTATATCCTTGAGCCCTGCTCAACACAGGATCTACAGAACGAGACATCTACATCTACATCTACATCATTCCAAATTTCTACAAAGATTAAGTTTTCTTATTGTAAAGCTTATTCCAAACCGTAGCTATCTTGAGAGTGTTAACATTTCCTTCAGTGCGTTAATAGTAGTAATTTCAATGGTAGTAGTAGTAGATTCATCTTCTCCTGTATCTCATAGGCCGTGACTGATGATTTGTTTCGGCTATGTTCGTAGTTCATTCGTTATTTGTGCCTAATTCAAAACGATATTATGACGATGGTATTACAGTCTTTTTCTAAATAAAACAGCTGATTGACACATGATAGTGGGGATGAGCCACGCCAAATAATTATTCAGTCTCTAACTTCGGAACTGCTCCTATATCCTCACTTTTGATTTGCCGTGTCTCTACTAAATTGAAGGTTATGGGTACATCCTCACACTTAACAGTATGTTAGTGTTTTACACATTGCGATTGGAAGTTTTCTTGTTTTATTTCTATTTCATAAATTTGTAATGTTGCACCACCAGCCTCCATTATGTGCTTACATGCAGGACGGTACGATGACTTACTTAAAATGGACACATATAACCAGTAGTTGGCGTATTTTATTCCAGCTGTAATATTCCACGTTCATACAAAGATCAAGATTCGGAATTTTAAACTTAATATCAGTTGAAGACACTTGGATTCAGGGTAGAACCAGTTGCCGGCTCTCCACATCCCTTGTCTACAGAATGAAAGGGAGTGAGTGAGACAGCGGTTGTGTATTGCAACGTTGAGTTGCAGGTACATCTACACTATGTTCCTACCCTGAATCCATGTATAGTTGAAGTAGACACTGGTTAAAAACTTTTTAAGCGCTGCGTAGTGAGAATCTCATGGACCGTGATCTACATTTCCGAAGAGTGTTACGATCCAACCCGGAAGGAATCGTAGCTATAAACCCAACGATCGTCTGCATGGTCTCATGTGTAGCGTCGGGTTCGTTCCCCGGTTCCTCTTCGGAGTTTTCTGAGGCAGGGAAGCCTGGAACGGGGTCCACCCAGCCTTGTGATACAAATTGAGCTACTTGATAGAGAAGTACGGAAACCACCATTAATGGTTTTATTGTTAATATAAATTTGACTATGCCTATTGTTATAGTGGCTAAATTGCAATAAAATTGTTTATTTTTATTAAAATATGAGAACTATGATATTAGATCCAAGCTTTATTTTAAGTAAAAACTCTTACTAAATCTGTAAATTTTATGACTATGATTTTGGACCAATGTTTTTATATTTTAATATAAGGTAAACATTATACTTGTATATATTTTGACTGATATTTATATATGATCTTGAATCCATGTTTTATAATTTGCTTTAAGATAGTTAAATATCAAATTTGTGTATATTTGTCCATGACTTTGTCTATTACCATGCTGTTTAACGACAATAAAATTATATTATTATTATTATTATTATTAATGGCCATGAGTGTCTGCTTGCTGACCACATGCCCCAAACCGGCAAAAGACAACTTATATTGTACTGGCTTAAAAGGCCCGGCGTCGCCCATGTTTTTTATTTTGTAGTTGGAAATTAACTTATGAAGGACTTTAGATTTTTAAATTCTAGATCCTAATATAGATATTTATAATTTGAAATAGGAAGAACGACTTATCACATTCAAACTATTCCCTAAGAAAATGTTTGATATACCTTTTATGGCTATATGTAGAATTTTGCATCCCATCGCTTGTACAGTACACAGTAAGCCCGGGAGGGGTTCTAATAAGAAGAAACAGAAATTCCGGTAACATAAAATTGTATTATCGTGGCAGAGAATTTTTATTTCTTACTCTCATGTTACCATAAAACCGTTTTGGGGATGAAATTAAACAGAAATGCAATATCACTTTCATACTTCTCTTCCCAAAACATATTAGCTTTCCTCGTATTGTTTTCTCTCTTTCCAGGCTAGAGAAAGTTATGTGACTGCATTGTTTTCGTGTATTTCAATCTTTAATATTTATTTATAACATGAATTATATTGATACCTTCTCTAATTTGTCAAACTTCCATTTCGTTTGATTCCAAACCCATCTGATACCACTAGCAACAATACTGTTGTCAAGTTTTCTGTGATTTGGATTTGATAATTCTGTGTAAAAATGAATTAAGTATTCTCAAAAACATTTGATTTTTGGCCTTTAAAATCAAAATTTTTCAAAATCCTTTCTTAGTGAGCACCTACATTATGAAACGAAAATACTTTTTTAAAATTCCAAGTCTCTACCTATTATAGTTTAGGCTCTATGTTGAATCTCTGTCAGTCAGTCATTCATTCAATCAGTCAGGACAAAGCCTCTTATATATATATTATAATTTTAACATAGTTATTCTAGTTTTTTTACAAAATAAACAAGTAACTATTCCTTATATCGGCACTCGAAAAATAGCATAAACAATTGAGACATTTACCCTTTAATTATACAATTATTAAATACACCACTCATTCACTTCTGATCTATAAAAATAATACACTACACTCTAAACTTGTTCAAATTGGAAAAGTACTTACCCATATTGTAGAAGGTGTGAGACATTAAAAATTTATTGAGAGACCCAGTGTCAGGAATTTGTTCCTTTAATATAAATCTCTGACGTTGGTCAGCAATTTGTTATTTTAAAGTTGAAACGGCAGTGGAATAGTTGCAGATTTGAAAATATTGCAGACGGCTCAAGTTTCATTTCCTGAGATGGCACATTTTCAAGTTACAAAGGCAAGGGACATAACTACATATATATTGTTAATTTCAGTGCGTTGTATAAATTAATTTTTATTATGTCTTTTCTTAAGGTGCACTAATTCACATATTTATTTTACTTTGCATTAAATGGAAAATGTATTTAAATATCATGTTTTTCTGCAAAAGTCCTCTTCATCCCTAATTTTTCATAAAAAGTCCTCTAGCCCCTAATTTTTCATAAACGTCTTCTTTAGCCCCTTATTTTTTCATCAAAGTCCTCTTTAGCCCCTACTTTTTCATCAAACGTCCTCTTTTAAGCCCTTCAGTCTGATTTAGCCCTTTTTAGGTTCTATAAGATTCATATATTTGGAAGCAAGGGGTATGAAATGAAAAATTACGTTAAAATGTTCTAACTATTTATAATACTTCTTTATAAACCACTTTTTCATTTTGTTATCCAGGATATATAATATGTACAAATTTTTCGAATTTCCTACTCGAGAGCAAGCTATGTATAGTTGACCATGAGAAATGCAAGAGTCTTTGAGGTTGATGCCGCAATGTTTTTAAGTTTTTTCTTGAGCTATGTTAACTATAAAACATTGAGGGTAAAGAAAATATACCTGACCTTATATAAAGTGGTTTACAGTGTGTCCCAGGCGAAATTCCATAGATTAATCTTAAGGCCCTCTTTTGTAAAATAAAATTCGCAAACTTGAAGTATGGTTACCCCATAATAAAAGCCCATAGTTTAGGTGGCTGTGAATATGTCCAAAATATACTGTATTTAAGGATTCAATATTTATATTGTACCTAAAAACTCTTAACATGAATAGGCCTTTACTCATTTTGTCTGCAACGTAATTTATGTGGGTTTGCCATCCAAGCCCCTGCTCAAGATGGATGCCCAGAAACCTAACAGGATCATTATCAGGAAAATTATTTCCTCTTAGACCAAATTTTAAAGTTTCAATTATGTTTTTGTTGAATAAAAGATTGTTTGCATTGCACCATCCTTGGACTTGGTCAGTTATCTCTTGAAGTTTAATATTTTTTAAATATGAGGGTTTCAATGAATAACATTAACAGCTAAATCATCAGCAAACATATAGGCCTCTAGACACCCATGTCGGACAGAGTCAGGGAGGTCATTGACGTATATTAAAAATAATGTGGGTCCAAGTATAGAACCTTGGGGCACCCCATACTTCAATAATTTATACTGTGAAACATTATCATTAAAGAAAACAACCTGATATATATTGCTAAGATAAGATGATAAAAATTCAACACTAATATCATTAAAACCATAAAATTTAAGTTTTTGCAATAGAGTTGAATGAGATACAGTTTCGAATGCCTTTGTAAATTCGAAAAACCTACTACATACTAAATTATTAGTTTCAAAACCTTCAAAAGTCCGTTCAATAAAAGATATTATAGCATCTACAGTGCTACGAGCTGTCCTAAAACCGAATTGGCAGTTAAATATGGAATTATATTAAAAATTTTTACATATTTGTTTCTTTATCAAAGCTTCAAAAACCTTCGACACAGTAGGTATTATACTTATAATTCTGTATTTTTCATATACAGGGTGTTAATGAATAACACCTAAATATTTGACCTGTGTTTAGAGGGGACACAGACAAGCAACTTTTATCAGGAGATTTTTGCTCTATGGATTCAAATTTTCCTGTTACAGCATAAAATCTCTCAGGGCATGGCTACCACTGACTTGTAACATTAGAAAAAATGCAAAATAAAGAAACTTCGTTGTTAACACTGTAGTCATTAGTTATGAATCATAAAAAAGACTAATACAGTGGTGTCCAGTCATGTGATTATTCTGTAAATTTTGCAGATTATGGAAACACTAAATTATGTAATAGCTGTTGATGAATGATTAAAAATCGGGTTTTTATCGATCACTAAGAAGGCATGAAGTCAATTTAATGAACATTTTAACCCTATTTTGCGTAATTATTGATTTACGAGCACTAAATTATAATGACTTTAATGCCCTGTAGCATACACATTTTACGTCATAGAGCAAAAATGTCCTAATAAAAGTTGCTTGTGTAAGACCCCTCTACACACAGGTAAAATATTTCGGTGTTATTTATTAACACCCTGTATAAATTTGTCTCGTGAAAGGTCTTAATAGTTGTATAATATCTGTAAAAAAAGAACTCTGATGTTTAAAAAACAAAATGTCCATACTTGAAGTTATGCATATAACTTAATTTCCAGTCTTATTCATTATACCTAAATATTTGACTTGTTTGGTAAGCATGCACAACTTTTGGGATTAGAACAATAAATTATTTAAAGTATGAATTTTAAAAACTGAACTTTTGTTTTGTTTGTTTGCAGGATTCCATGACAACCGTGAGAATGTGGTGAGTGATTAATACATTCAGTTTTGTAGTTTTGTAGTTTTGTATTACCCATTTACTTTCATGTGAACAAATGCTACAAGAAAAATAATCTGTAGCGAATCTATTGAAGTAAAACTTCTTTAGTGGCGGTAGAGGGTAAATCGGGAAAATCATCACACTAAAACCGTCACGAAATCAGTCACACTCAAAACCGAACGAAATTACTTGTTTCGGTGCGGACTGCACAGAAAACAATCAACTCAATGATTAGGAGTAATCAAAGGAAATTTTTCAGACCTTACTTCCTCAATGGCAATAGACAATTCCTAAGCAATCTAAAGGTATATTATCTATTTTATGGAACCCGGAGGTTCATTACCGCGCAAATCCAAAATTAAAAAATACAAATTTCCAAAATTTAAAAAAAAACAAAATTAAAAATTATAACATCCAAAAATCCAAAATTTAATATATAAAAAATCAAACATCAAAAAATAAAAAAAAATAAAATTTAAAAAATTAAACATTTTAAAGATCGAAAATTTAAAAAATCCAAAATTAAAAATTCCATGGTCCAAAATTAAAAAGTCCATAATCCAAAATTTTAAAAGTCCAAAAACCCAATATTAAAAAGTCCAATAATGCAAAATTGAAAAAATCCAATAATAAAAAATTTAAAAAATAAAATAAAGTGTTACTTCTTTTTTTTTTATTATGATGAAAGGTCATAACCCACGAGGAAAATTTAAATTACAACAGCAATTTATTATAAATTTTTCAAGAGTATGGTGAGATCTGGAACTCATAAGAGATTAATTCGCTTTGAAAGAAGCATTGTTACGTATGTATCTCGGACAATAATTTAAGTTTCAACAATTTGTTGCTATACAGAAATAAGGCCTAAATATTGCTAATTCATATCAGTAACTCACAATAAGTGTTAGGCCTATTCAGTTATCATAGTAACAACATGCACAAAATTCAGGAGTTCAAGTCTGTTCGAGTGGCGTAATAAAACATAACAGTGAACAAAAGTAAATAATGTATAATGATTTTCTTGGATATTTAAAATTGACATAATTCCCTGCCATGATAATATTCTCTTTCATTTCGTAATGCAAATTGAAGTAAATACAGAGTGTATACATAATTCTTTTATTTACCTGGATTAGAATTTTTACTTCCTCTATCCGTATCGTAGATATTATAGCTAGAGATAGACGATCCATTGCATTCAACCCTGGAATTTGATGTGTTGAGTGCTTTTGTTGTCTAACAGTATCATTATATATTGTCCCATATTTTAATGATCATGAGGATGTAAATAAATAAATAAAACCTTAAAGAAATTAGCACAAATAAGGGATTCAAATTACAACTAAAAATATATCAAATTCATAAATGTATTTATAACTTAAATGACTTCTGAAAAAGACAGTTACATTGGTACACTGCGAAGCCACAAGTTATATATTATAGTTCCTAATGTCTAATACCTTGTAATTAAGGTTGAAACACAATAAAGTTTATTATTATTATTATTATTATTATTATTATTATTATTATGTTGCATTTCCAAAATAGATAAGTTTCATGTTTTGAGGACACCTTAATTAAAAAAATAATAAATGTAAGCAATGAGAATCAAAGCCTTTGAATTAAATAGACTGTACAACCCCAATCAAGTTCTTCCTCATTATGTCATTAGTGCTCTGGTGGGTGATTCTGTAACTAACTTGCCGATGGATAATTTATACAAGTGCATAAGGCAAGGAGCTGTTTTCCGACTCACCCTGCTCCCCTTTCCACCGGCGCGGTCGCTTTCTCCGCCAGCCTGCCTGCACGCTCGCTTCCCCTCACCGCCTACTGCGCATTTCCCACGCGCATCTTCTCCCCGCTGCATGCCAACCACTACTAAGCGCCGGTAATGCAGCTTGCTGTGTTAAACAGGCCCCTTGCACCATAAATAATATTTCACAATTTTTTAAAACGAATATAAAAAACAATAAAATTTCACGAATTATAGAAAATGTCGAACAATTAAAAAAATACCCTTGTACCAAACATCATATTTCACGATCTTTAAACACCGATTTGAAAGAAGAAAAAAAATTCACAATAACAAAAGACCCTTGCACCATACATAATATTTCACAATTTTTAAAAATGATTATAAAAAACAAAATAAAATTTCACGAAATATAGAAAATGTCGAACAATTAAAAAAATACCCTTGTACCAACCATCATATTTCACGATCTTTAAACACCGATTTGAAAGAAAAAAAAACATTCACAATAACAAAAGACCCTTGCACCATACATAATATTTCACAATTTTTAAAAACGAATATAAAAAACAAAATAAAATTTCACAAATTATGCAAAATATCGAACAGTGAAAAAATACCCTTGTACCAAACATATTTCACGATCTTTAAACAGGTAAAATAATATTTCACAATAACAAAATACCCTTGCAACACCAACAAACATAATATTTCACAAATGATAAAAAAATAATAATTCACGATAAAAAAAAATACAAAATGCCAAAAACCCTTGCAACAAACATAATATTTCATGCCAACAGGATATTTCACAATTATATAAATATAAAAAAAATCGAAATTTACATAATATTTCCAAATTTTAAAAAACGCCGTGTTATGACAAAAAACATGGCTTAATTGATGCAGAATAATTCCCTTGCACCAACACTACTCTTTTCATAACAAACAAACCATCTCAAAATTAGAAAACACGATTCTTGCGTTAACACTCGCTAACGCAATAGATAACTAAAATATATCGGAACTTCCTTCACTGCTCAACTCGCCTTCGTGGCGTAATGGCTAAGTCTCTTGGCTACGATGCTAAGGGTCATGCGTTCGATCCCCGTCCGATCCAAAATTTAATGTTAGGAATAGGTCTCGAATAGGTAGGTAGAGTGAAGAGGAGGTGAGAGGAAGAGAGGAAAGAGACGGGAAAGGAAGAGAAGAAGAAAATAAAGGAGAAATAAATTATTTTTCTCTTTCACCATTTCCATACTAGATGTCGCCACCGTCGCTATTCTGCTAGTAGTTCTAATGCCGCCGCTAGGTTTCTCCCCACCCTAAACCCCTACTTTCCTCGCTGTCCCGTTAAGAGAGTAGTGGTGGGGGAGTCGGGTGAGTCGCAATATTATTTTTTCTCCCGTGCATAATAATAATAATAATAATAATAATAATAATAATAATATAGAAAAACAAAAAATTACCCTTTTGTAAATTCTGTAAACTACATAATTCACCCATAGGTATTTCAAGAGTTTATGAAAACCTGGACATGAATCAGAAATATGTATTAATAAAGAATGCATTATGACTAAATATAACAAATGAACATTTATTTATAACATTCAACTAAGACGTAAGACCAAAACACAGTCACTGGTCCACATAACAACAAAATACTTTGAGAAATTGTAGTTATATTAAGTTGTATTAAGGTTTATCAACTCTCAATATCTGCTATTTCTTCACTATTAAGTAACATTCACTGTATACCATATTAACTTATTATTTAACTGAACATTTATTCAAACACATAATTACCGAGTTCTTCAGAAACTTGAAATGCAATTTTCTCAATAATAAGAAATCTAGAATTAATTATTTTTGCCCACGAATTGAAAACAGAAGTTTTCAGGCATCGTCTCTTTTCGGTCTATTAAAACATTGTACCAGACGAGCATTAGATGGCTAGCTTTGTTTATTTTTGTTCTGCTCAAATTTTTTTTTAATCTGGTGTGGTGGTTTTTTAGTAATTAAAACTCGTGGACTGAAGTAAACAAATATCTTTGTTTACAGTATGTGTAAAAAAATGATTTTTAAGAATACTTTTTCGGGAAAATGCTCTGCTACAGACAACACACTTAAAAGCTTTTTCTCCAGTATGTGTAAGCAGATGAGTTTTCAGGGTTTCTCGTTGGGAAAATGCTTTGCTACAAACATCACACTTGAACGGTTTTTCTCCTGTATGTGTACGTTCATGAATTTTGAGTGTTTGACTGAGAGAAAATGTTTTGTTGCACACATCACACTTGAAATTTTTTTCTCGTGTATGTGTAAGTTGATGAGTTTTGAGAATGTTACTTAGAGAAAATGTTTTGTTGCAAACATCACACTTGAAAGGTTTTTCTCCTGTATGTGTAAGCTGATGAGTTATGAGACTTTTTCTTTGAGAAAATGATCTGTTACAAACATCACACTTGAAAGATTTTTCTCCTGTATGTGTAAGTTGATGAGTTTTGAGATTAGATCTTTGAGAAAAAGTCTTGCTACAAATATCGCACTGGAAAGACTTCTCTCCTGTATGTTTAAGCAGATGTGTTTTGAGATGAGATCTTTGAGAAAAGGCCTGTCTACAAATATCGCACTGGAAAGACTTTTCTCCTGTATGAGTAAGCAGATGAGTTTTGAGATTACCTCTATCGGAAAATGCTTTGTTACAAACATCACACTTGAAGGCTTTTTTACCTGTATGTATGAGCATATGTCTTCTGAGATTACTTCGATCGGAAAAGGTTTTGTTACAAACATCACACTTGAAATTTCTTTCTCCTGTATGTGTAATCAGATGAGTTCTGGGGTTTGTTTGAGAAAATGTTTTGTTGTAGACATCATACGAGTCTTTGTCTTCAATAAGGGTTTGATGTTGACTTTTTTCAAGATCATATGGTTGGAGCGCTTCTTCATTAAGCATATGCTGATCTTTATCATTCTTTCTTTCACAAGAAGCTTCGGAATTGTTTTGATATGAATCCACTGAGTCTAAACTTTGAACTGTGATGGGTAACAGATCTGTATTTTCACTTTGAATTGAAAAAGTCTTTACCAAATCGAAGGTCTCAGTCTTGCTCCTATGATATTCAGTAAACAATAAGTCTTCGTTATTTTCTGCAGGAAATGTTTCTGGAGTTTCGTCCCACGATGTCTCGCACTTAACAATGTGTTCCTGTTTTACATAATATGATTCGAAGTCTTCCTGTTTTACTTTTGTTTCATCGTATTGTAATGTTGCACCAGTCTCCATTATGTGAAGGGTTGACTTTCATACAAGATGGAATCTTTACTTACTTAAAATGGAGATACACATGACCAGTAGTTAACATATTTTATTGCAGGTGTAATATTCCACATTCATACAAAAATTAATATTCTGTATTTTAAAGTTATTCCAAACAGAAGCTATGACGAGTGTTATAAAAATTTCAGCTCAAGTGGACACTGGTTAAAACCTTTAATTTCTGTGTAGTGAGTATCCGATGGGCCATGATCTTCGTCTCCGAAGGGTGACCAACCGGTTCAGTATTAAGGCTGTTTATCAAAAATATTCTAAATATACACAAATAATAATATTAATAATAATAATAATAATAATAATAATAATAATAATAATAATAATAATAATAATAATAATAATAATAATTAGGGGCTGATTTCTATCACCTAAAAAATAGGATATATGCATGCATTTATGACCTAAAAACATTAAAATATGACCAATAAAATTAAAAATATGACTTTACCACTTACACATTGTGTATATATTTTTAAGTTTCATTACAATACATTTTATTAAAATATAGTGTTAATTATTTAAAATGTCTGTAAATTCTCAAAAAGTAGGCCTACCATTATAATGCAAAATTTACTAAACATGATATGGAACTTCAACATTTCTTTAATATGCACACAAATATGACCTAAATATGCATATTCACACTAAATATGCTACAATAGTTGAAAATTTCCTTAAAATTTCCTTATATGTACAATAAAAGCCGTTCCATTTTCACCAGGTAGTTTGGAATCGGGTTTAAATTAGTCAGAAACCTGAAATAATGCAAAGGGGAAAAATATGACGTCATAGAAATCCGCCCCCTAATAATAATAATAATAATTAGGGCAATGCATTTAATGACCATAAAATGGTGAAAAAATGCAAAATAGAAAATGCATTTATGACCTAAAAGTAGTGAAAAAAATGACCCGAAATTTAAAAAAATTTACCAATAAATTTACCATTATTACTTATAATTAGTTTTTTCTTAAATAATGAATTGCTAAACATAGTTTATGACGGTGCGTTACATATGAATTTATATTATAAAACATTTTTGTTACTACTTAGACACCCTTAGCGAAAAAGAAATTCTTTCTGAACTGGCATGCCCATCATTTTTCCCCTAGCCAAAAAAAAAAAAAAAAAATCTTTATTGCTACAAGACAGACTGCTGTGGTGTTTACAATAAACCTGAATTAGAATAAACTATGAACATTTGGTGGATATTCTCAAATAAAAACGATTCTCTGTTGTCTGAAAGTAATGATCTGTACTTGGAAAAGCTCTTCTCTACCTCCACTAAAACATGGCCTAAAATGCCGAGAATTACTTAAAAATGCCGAAAATGACCTATCTCTTGAAAATGGGAAAAAATGCAAAATAAAGCAAAAAAATGCAAAAAAAATTACTCTTCTTTAATCAATTATTTCATGATACACATTTATATTTGAGCTATCTTTTAACCTTCATATAAAAAAGATGCCAAATCATCAAATTTTTAATTTTTAATTTTTAATAACTCACACCTTCTACAATTTGGAGGAATATTTTCAGCTTGGATAAATTTGGCAGCTTGCAGTTTCTGTAGGCCTATATTATTGTTATAACATGCATGTATTTTTTTATCTGACGTGTTCTATATCCTTGAGCCCCGCTCAACACAGGATCTACAGGACGAGATATCTACATCTACATCTACATTTGCCCTAATAATAATAATAATGATGATGATGGTGATGATGATAATGCTAACGATGATAATAATAATAATGTTCGGACTGTTATGACATAATTATTTATTAAAAGTTAATAAACGTGAATTTCTCCTAAAATAAGAGGTTAAAGCTACAAAAACTAAAAGCCTTGGCGCTACATCCATGAAATGACTCGGCCTACAATCGACCGATACGTCATCTTACCATAGGCACAAGGCAGGATTTGGGGCATGCGGTTAGCATGCCGTTACCCATGGCCGTTAATGGTGGTTTCCGTACTTCTCTATCATGTAGCTCCTCAGTTTGTATCACGAGGCTGAGTGCACCCCGTTCCAGACTTCCCTGCCCCAGAAAAATCCGAGGGTGTACCGGGGAACGAACCCGGGCCTACGGTTCTATAGTCAGCGACGCTAACCACCAGACCATGCACGCGGTCGTTAGATTTATAGCTAGGATTAATGCAGTTTTAAACTATCCCCATCTTAAGGAAATCTAAATTCCTTCAGGGTTTGTCACACTTCGGAGATTTAGATCACGGTCCACGAGATACACCTGGAATAAAATACGTAAAATAGTGGTTAAGTGCGTATTGATTTTAAGAAAGTAATGGTTCTGTATGTAGGACATCATCTCGCATAATGGAAACTGCGGGAACATTGCAATACGATGAAACAGAAATAAAACAAGAAGACTTTCAATCTCAAATTGTAAAACACGAACGCGATGTTAAGTGTGAGGATATACCCATAACCTCCAAGTGTGAGGATATAGACCCAAATGTTGGAATAGTCTCCACATTAACAAAGCTGAAGACAGAGACATCGTGCGCCGAAATCCCAGAAACATTTCCTGCGGAAAAGAGCGAATATTTCGTGTGTACTGAGTATCACATAAGTGAGACTTTCGATTTGGTAAAGACAACTAAAAGTGAGGTTACAGATCTGTTACCCAACACAGTTCAAAGTTTAGACTCAGTGGTTTCGCATCAAAACAATTCCGAAGAATCTTCAGAAAAAAATATTGATCAGCCTATGCTTAGTGAAGATCAGTTCCAACCATATGATCTCGAAAGAAGTCAGAATCAAATTCTTACTGAAGACAAACACTCATATGATGTCTACAACAAAACATTTTCTCAAATAATAATTTATTTTTTTTTTTTTTAATAATTTATTTTATTGTCATTAGACTATGAACATAGTAATAGACAACGTCAAGTACAAAACATGATAAAAAAGAAATAATACAGAAATCACACCTTGAACAGTAAAAACAACACTAATTGCTAGGTATGGCATTACATAATAATAGAGTCAACATTATAAAATTCATTCATATTATAAAAAGGATTCTTTACAAGCCATGAATACATTCTATTTCTAAAGATATTAATTGGTAAGTCTTGATAACTTGGTGGTAATTTGTTAAATAATTTCAACCCTACAATTTGATAACTATTTGTGGATTTGTCAAGTCTATGTTGTGGCAAAGGTATTAACCTATTGTGTCTTGTATCATGAGAGTGAATATTATAACTTCTTTGCAAATCCTGTAGCTTACTCTTTGTGTATAATAAAACTGTTAATATGTAGAGATTTATGACAGTTAATATTTTCAATTGCACAAACAAGGGTTTACAATGAGCTCTGTTCTCCGATCCCAAGATTATTCTTATGGCCCTTTTTTGCAGCAGTAATATGCTGTTAATGTGTTTTGTGTTACCCCATAGTAATAAGCCGTATTGGATTACACTTTGAAAAAACGCAAAATAAGCTGAACGCAGATAGGTGACCGGTACTGTTTGCTTAAGGCTGTGAAGCAGATAAATAACCCTGGATAGCCTACCTGATACGTACTTAGTATGCTGATCCCATGTTAACTTTTGGTCAATAAAAATCCCCAGGAACTTAACACTATCTAGTAACTGCTTTCTAGGTTCATTCCAATCTCTCAAACTGAACTGCAGATATTGAGTTTTATTTGCATTTAACAGAAAGCCATTGGCTCTAAACCATTGCGATGCAACATCTATTGCATTATTTTGTGCTATTTCTAAATTGCTTATATCTTCATTAACATTTATAAATGTTGTGTCATCCGCAAAAAGTACGCTATGAGCACCAACACTGGTAACGTGTGCTGCGAGATCATTTATCATCACCAGAAACAAAAACGGACCAAGGACAGATCCTTGTGGTACTCCTACACTGACTTCAGCTTTACTAGATTTAACTTTATCAGAGGATACAATCTGCTGACGTTTCATGAGATAAGACCTCAAAAGTTCTAGGCAGATGCTACTTATTCCATAGAAAGATAATTTGCCAAGTAATACCTTATGATTAACACAGTCAAACGCTTTGCTCAGGTCACAAAACGTCGCCTGAGCAAAGTGTTTGTTTTCAAAAGCCTGAAGAATTACATTGACAAGATAGTCTACAGCATCTGTGGTGGACTTGTTCTTCCTGAAACCGAACTGTGCACAGGTGAAAAGGTTGTTTTCCTCAAAGTATTTGGATAGCTGTCGATAGATAACCGTTTCGTAGATTTTAGCAAATATCGGAATAATTGAAATGGGTCTATAACTAGAGGGCAAATCATGGTCTCCCTTCTTATATACAGGGACAACTCTAGCTATTTTGAGTTCATTAGGAAAATATCCTTCCCTTAAACAAGTATTAATGCAAAAGGTTAACGGATGCGCAATAGTCGAAATTACTTGCTTGATTAGTTTAGTTGAATTGTCATAAATATCTACACAGTCAGAATTTTTAAAATTTTTGACAATGTTTACTACATCATCCTCTGTCACTTCCGTAAATGTGCACATGTTTTGTCGTATATTGGTTGATAAATTACTTTGCATTTTATTAAAAGCGTCACTAGAAGAACTATCAAAAGTACTACTAATATCTTCCACTGAGCTAATGAAATAGTTGTTAAAATCCTCAGGAGAAATTGTGATGGTTTCCCTCTTCCTGGGCTTGGCTGCCTTATTGATTAATTGCCAGGCTGTTTTGCATTTATTACTAGAGCTATCTATAATACGGGAGTTATAGGCTTTTTTTGTAACCGACAGAGCTACTTTGTATTTCTTTCTATAATTAACAAATACTGCCTTGGTAAGGTCTGACCTGTATCTTGTATGAATGTCCCTTAGAAGCAGAAGCTTACTTTTCATGGAGGCCAGCTGGGGAGAGTACCAGGAGTTACTTGGGGATTTTTTCCTGCATGAAGAGTCATTTTTATAGACCTTGCATTTCCTCGTTGGTATACACTCATCAAAGATTTTCATGAAGGTATAGAAAAAACTTTCAAAGTTAGCTTTGGCATTCAGATTGCCCATGGGGTCTGTTTTATTTAGAAGTGTAGTCCAGTTTATAGACGAAAGAGAATCAATAAAATTGTATAACTTCTCATCACAGATAGGCCTAGTAATTACAATCTTGGGGTCAAGTGTTATCCCGTTTGTTGCAGAATAAAATTCCTTAATATTGACGTTAAATGATACTGCCTTATGGTCAGATAGTAAGAAATCGATAATTTGCGTGGACTCCGGAGTAAATTGCACATTAGTGAAAACATTGTCCAGGCAGGCGGAGCCTCTAGTCGGTTTAGAATGAGTGAATTTAAGATTGAACTGCCTTAGTATATTGATGAGGTCGCTAACACTATTCTTATTGGTAGTTACATCAAACTCTGCATTAATATCACCGCCGATAATAATATCAAATTTGTTAAATTTAGGTGAAATAAGAAACATAAGCATACTATTGAACTTCTCTAAAAATATGTTAGAGTTGCCATTAGGTGATCTATACAACGAAAGAACAATTAATTTGAGATTCGATATAACTATTCCTGACACTTCAAAATTAACTTCGTCACAAAAAGAATCTAAGTTAATGCGTCTATAATCAATATTAAGTGAATTGTTTATATACACTGCAACTCCTCCCCTTACGTGTAGTTTACGGGTGTAACTATCGCAACAAATAAAATTATCAATACAAGCAGAGGTTATTGCATTTTCACTATACCAGTGCTCATTTAAACATATTATATCTAGTTGATTAACAATTGCAAAGTTGCTTAGTTCAAGTTCTTTATGTTTCATGCCTTGCACATTGAGAAAACATACTTTAAGATTAGTAGCCTTATACTTATGAGGATCTCTATTATCAGAGCCAATGATAGGCAATGGTTTACTATGTAAAATATTACATGGTTCAGTATGTGATGGTGTGTCACGTTCATCTACATTAAAAAAGGTCCATAATAAAATTCGGCTGGAATTGCCACATTTCCTTGATGTGAATTGGTGGCATACTTATTTGCTACTTCCAGTATTTTGGTACTTATAAAATGTTTACCAAGCCTATTTAAATGCATACCATGTAATGTATAAAACCTTCTACCCAAATTGCTTATATCTATAAATGAAACATTATTAAAGTGTTTACATATTTTACGCATTTCTCTGTTTGCTTCATCTACTTCATTATTGACTATTGACCAACTAGGAAGATCGTAACGTCTGGGTACTGAGAAAACACACACATGAGCTGCACTCCGTAGATGTACAAGTTTTTGCTTGAGTGAAGATAGGAGACCAATGGTATTATTTCTACTTACATCATTAGTTCCTGCTAAAAGTACTGAAATGTCACAAAGTTCAGTAATACCAGCTTCTGTTGTTGCTTCTTTAAACTTTGCCCCGGGTTTCACTATACTTTGAACCTTGTGAATGCTATCTCTCATTATGTTACTATAAATACCTCTGCCTTGACTATCAGCATGGATTCGAATATTTACAGGCCTAATTTTTTGTTCCTGTGTAGAATTCAGATTGTTTTGTGTATTAGTTCCATTTTTGCCCATATCATTATTACCTGCATTCCATCTGACATGATTGTCTTGGTTTATGGGATTACACACTTGTAAACTGCTGCTAGGTGAGGGACAAACGGTTGTGTTGAACAAGTCAATATCACTTTGAAGACTCAAAATCTTATCTTGTAGTTTTTTTATGTCATCTTGAAGGCAAGCAATAATCTTTTGCAACGAAAGATTCTCGGATTTTAATTTTATTAACACTGATTCACTTGCAGAATAGGCTCCTTTTGAAGTTTGATTTTGACCGTTAACAGTGAAGGCGTTTAGACGGCAATCCTCACATGTCCATTCGGGATTGCTCCTTAGTATATCAATTAATACTGCGTCTACTTTCCCGCATCTAAAGTGAAAATAATTGTCACATTGCACACACAGGATCCCGTTCTTTACATGTTTATTACATCTACCACAATTGTAATGTGATAGAATTGGTGATTTGAGGGACTCACTTCCATCTTCTACATGGTTAGGCGCCATGTTGAAATAACGGATCAGCAGAGAGTACACACGTCTTCACTCCACGGCTCCAAACAAGCCTCGAAACTCATCAGATTACACATACAAGAAAGAAGGTTTTCAAGTGTGATGTTTGTAACAAAATATTTTCTCACAGAAGTAATCGCAGAAGACATCTGCTTATCCATTCCGGAGAAAGGCCATTCAAGTGTGATGTTTGTAACAAAATATTTTCTCACAGAAGTAATCGTAGAAGACATCTGCTTATCCATTCCGGAGAAAGGCCATTCAAGTGTGATATTTGTGACAAAAACTTTTCCGATAGAAGTAGTTTAAGAAAACATCAGTTTACACATACAGGAGAAAAATCTTTCAAGTGTGATGTTTGTAACAAATACTTTTACGATAGAAGTAGTTTAAGAAAACATCTGCTTATACATACAGGTGAAAAATTTATCAAGTGTGATGTTTGTAACAAAGCATTTTCTCGAAATAGTCTCAAAAGACATCTACTTATCCATACAGGAGAAAAAGCTTTCAAATGTGATATTTGTAGCAAAAGCTTTTCCCTAAGAAGTAATCTCAAATCTCATCTGCTCACACATACAGGTGAAAAACCTTTCCAGTGTGATGCCTGCAAGAAAACATTTTCTCAAAGTACTCATCTCAAAACTCATCTGCTTATACATACAGGAGAAAAACCTTTGAAGTGTCATGTTTGTAACAAAAAGTTTTCCGATAAAAGTAATCTCAGAAGACATCTGGTTATACATACAGGAGAGAGGTCTTTGCAGTGCGATACTTGTAGCAAGATCTTTTCTCGAAGATCTGATCTCATAAGACATATGCTTACACACACTAGAAAAAAATAATAATTTTCGTCAGTCCACCAGTTTTAATTACTAAGAAGCCACCATAACAGACACAGAGGCCTAAAAGAAACGCCTGGCAACTTCTGTTATCAATTCATGGATGGGCGGGCAAAAATAATTCAGTTCAGGTTTCTCGATAAAATTAGTTTCTGAAGAACTCTACAATTGAGTTTTGACTAATTGTTCAAATTTTGTATGTGTTAATATTATTTAATAGTGAAGAAATGTGTGGATATGGAGATTCGATAAATCTAAAATAAAACTGAATAGAACTATAAATTCTGATTTTTTTTTTTCATATGTGGACTTACCTCGGTATACACAGTGGTGTTTCAGACTTACCTCTGAGTTTAATGTTATAAATAAATGTTTGTTTGTTATATTTAGTCATAATGCTTTCTTATTAACGCCACTCGAGATTACGAGTTTCATCAAAACTCATTGGCACAACTTCGATGAACAAATACATTTATTTTTCATTAAGGTGTTACCTGAATGACCCATATTCGCATGGTTGGAAACATTTCAGAAATAATACTGGTTGTGTCTAAATACATGGTTTGTTTTTTTAGTATTGACAACTATCTTATTTCTCCATACATAGCATACGTACATGGTTCTAACTTTTATAGGCCTTTGGTGTAATCACCACCAATGCGTACATGTTCCCCGCGATGCGTAAGTCTTTGGAACTCGCTGGCACCACCTAATCTGTTGATGGTGCAAAGAGAGCGGTTGATTGCCTGTAAAACATCTTCAACCATATGAAAGCGATTTCCCCCAAGTGGTTCCTTCATCTTCAGGATTAGAATATAGTCGCAGGGACTTAAATCTGGAGAGTACGGAGGGTGATAGAGCACCACCCCGCCGCCGCGATTGAATAGTTCAGACACAACTGCTGTATGTTCCCTAGTGTTGTCATGCAGATCAATGGAGGGATTATTCGTGAAGTTGTCACCATTTTCTTTTTAGAGCTTCTTGCAGATTGTTTTGCAAAAACGAACAGTACTACTCCGCAATAACTTTCTGGCGTGGAGGAACGATCTGTTTTAAGATCACACCATTCCCAATTTTGTTTTACAGGCAACCAACAGCTCTCTTCGCACCATCAACAGATTAGGCAGTGCCAGCGGGTTCCAAAGACTTATGCATCACAGGGAACGTGTTGTACGCAATGATGATGATTACATTGAAGGCCTGTAAAAGTTAGAACCATGTACGCTAGCTATGTATGAAGAGATAAAATAGTAACCACTACAAAAAAACTAAACTCCGTAGCACTACATCCCTGGAGGGACTTGGCTTACCACCCGACCGCTGCGTCATCTACCATAGGCAGATTGCAGGATTGGGGGGCATGTGGTCAGCATGCCGTTACCCATGGCCGTTAATGGTGGTTTTCGTACTTCTCTATCAAGTAGCTCCTCCGTTTGTATCACGAGGCTGAGTGCACCCCGTTCAGACTCCCAGGCCATGCACTCGGTCGTTAGATTTATAGCTAGGATTAATGTGGTTTTAAACTACCCCCATTCATCTTAAGAAAACCTAAATTCCTTCCGGGTTGAACGTATACTGTGTGTATATACTTGCCTAATTATATTAAACAATGACAGTTACAGTGTAATACAACTAAAGTAGGCTTCATAAACTTATAAGTAAATTTATTATATTCTCCTTTTTTTCTTTAAACTATGATTTATTTTATTATAATCTATAATGTATCCTAGCGTGAGTGTGATGACAATGTCCATTATATGATTTTTGAAGTAAAACTTCTTTAGTGGCGATAGAGGGTAAATCTGGAAAATCAGTCACACTAAAACCGTCACGAAATCAGTCGCAATTAGTCACGAAATCAGTCACACTCTTACTTGTTTCGGTGCGGACTGCACAGAAAACAATCAACTCAATGATTAGAAGTAATCAAAGGAAATTTTTCAGACCTTACTAATCTAAAGGTATATTATCTATTTTATGGAACACGCAGGTTCATTACCGCGCAAATCCAAAATTAGAAATACAAATTTCCAAAATTTAAAAAAACAAAATAAAAAATTTAAACATCCAAAAATCCAAAATTTAATAAATAATAAATTCCAAAGTTTAAAAATAAAAAATCGAAGATACCAAAATTGAAAAAGTCTAAAAATCCAAGGTAAAAAACTAAAATCCAAAATTTAAAAAAATCAAAGAATCAAAATTTAAAAAATCCAAAATTAAAAAATTCAACGATCCAAAATAAAAAAATCCAATTGTCCAAAATTTAAAAAAATAAAAATCTACGAAAAAAATACAAATTTCCAAAATTAAAAAAAACCAAACTTAAAAATTATAACATCCAAAAATCCAAAATTTAATAAATAATAAATCAAAAAGTTAAATATAAAAAATTTAAAAAATCAAAAAATAAACAATTCAAAGATCGAAAATTTAAAAAATCCAAAATTAAAAATTCAAAGATCCAAAATTAAAAAGTCCAAATTCCATAATTAAAAAAGCCCAAAAACCCAATATTAAAAAGCCTAATAATGAAAAATTGAAAAAATCCAATAATCAAAAATTGAAAAAATAAAAAAATAAAAAAATAAAATAGTCCAAATTCCATCATTAAAAAAGCCCAAAAACCCAATATTAAAAAGCCTAATAATGAAAAATTGAAAAAATCCAATAATCAAAAATTGAAAAAAAATAAAAAATAAAATAAAGTTTTACTTCTGTCGTGTGGCGTCCCACGCACTCTTTTTTTTATATTGTACAATATAACACTATATATACAATTTGTACTTTTAATCCTCTAATTTAATGAATTTTGACTTTGTCTATAGCTGTATGGCCTAAAGACATTATTACTATTATTATTATCATCATCATCATCATCATCATCATCATCATCATCATCACACTTCGATGATGTAGATCACGGTCCACGTGATTCTCACAGCTGGAAAGAATGTGAAATAGTGGTTAAGTGTGTATTGATTTTAAGTATGTAGGACATCATCTTGCATAATGGACCCAGTAGGAACATTGCAATACGATGAAACAGAAATAAAACAAGAAGACTTCCAATCTCAAATTGTAAAACACGAAAACGATATTAAATGTGAGGATATACCCATGACCTTCAAGTGTGAGGATATTGACCCAGATGCTGGAATAGTCTCCACATTAACAAAGCTGAAGACAGAGACATCGTGCGCCGAAATCCCAGAAACATTTCCTGCCGAAAAGAGCGAAGATTTCGTGTGTACTGAGTATCACATGAGTGAGCCCGAGACTTTCGATTTGGTAAAGACAACTAAAACTGAGGTTGTAGATCTGTTACCCAAAACAGTTCAAAGTTTAGACTCAGTGGTTTCGCATCAAAACAATTCCGTAGAATCTTCAGAAAGAAAGATAGATCAGCCTAAGCTTAGTGCAGATCAGTTCCAACCATATGATCTCGAAAGAAGACATCATCATACTTTTACTGAAGACAAAGACTCGTATGATGTCTACAACAAAACATTTTCTCAAACAAGCCTCGAAACTCATCTGATTACACATACAGGAAAGAAGGTTTTCAAGTGTGATGAGTGTAACAAAGTATTTTCTCACAGAAGTAATCGTAGAAGACATCTGCTTATCCATTCTGGAGAAAGGCCATTCAAGTGTGATAATTGTGACAAAAACTTTTCCGATAGAAGTAGTTTAAGAAAACATCAGCTTACACATACAGGAGAAAAATCTTTCAAGTGTGATGTTTGTAACAAAAACTTTTACGATAGAAGTAGTTTAAGAAAACATCTGCTTATACATACAGGTGAAAAATTTATCAAGTGTGATGTTTGTAACAAAGCATTTTCTCGAAATAGTCTCAAAAGACATCTACTTATCCATACAGGAGAAAAAGCTTTCAAATGCGATATTTGTGGCAAAAACTTTTATCTAAAAAGTGCACTTAAATCTCATCAGCTTACACATACAGGAGAAAAGACATTGAAGTGTGATGTTTGTAACAAAAACTTTTCCATAAGAAGTAATCTCAAATCTCATCTGCTAACACATAACGGAAAGAAGCCTTTCCAGTGCGATATTTGTACCAAGACCTTTTCCCGCATATATTATTTCAAAATTCATCTGCTTACACATACAGATGAAAATGCTTTCAAGTGTGATGTCTGTAACAAAAACTTTTGCAATGGAAATAATCTCAAAATTCATGTGCTTACACATACAGGTGAAAAACCTTTCCAGTGTGATGCTTGCAAGAAATCATTTTCTCAAAGGACTCATCTCAAAACTCATCTGCTTATACATACAGGAGAAAAACCTTTGAAGTGTCATGTTTGTAAGAAAAACTTTTCCGATAAAAGTAATCTCAGAAGACATCTGGTTACACATACAGGAGAGAGGTCTTTCCAGTGCGATACTTCTAGCAAGATCTTTTCTCGAAGATCTGATCTCATAAGACATATGCATACACACACTAGAAAAAAATAATTTTCATCAGTCCACCAGTTTTAATTACTAAGAAGCCACTATAACAGACACAGACGCCTAAAATAAACGCCTGACAACTTCTGTTGTCAATTCGTGGGTGGGCGGGCAAAAATAGTTAAGTCCAGGTTTCTTGAGAAAATATTGTTGGGGATTGGACGGAAATATCCGGTCCGAGGAGCAATGTGTTAGGGAATGGTTCGAGAGGAACAAACCTTGGGAATCAGGCTTTGGATACGATGTGTCCAGTTGTGATAGGAGCACAAGGATGGATAGGAATAATAGAATAATCTAGTAGCTAGGAGGACCAGCCTGTTTATTGGTACAGACGAACCAGGGTAGAGCAAGTGGAACTTATAGATCTCAGGTGCTGGTGTCAGGGATCTCTGGATGTAATCTTGGAGCGAAACCTTTATCATGTAATATACTATGAAACATTTATTCTCAACACAAATAGGTAATAAACACTTGTAAAACGAATAATAACACTTGAATAACAAAATGGAGTGAATATAAGATAGTTGCACTTGCACTGAACAAAGGAATGTGCGTTGGCGGGAACTTTCATACACGTGGCGAGAATTTCTCTCTAATTGTGCCAGCTATGTAACTTATATCTCAATTTACTCGTAATGATCACTAAATTGCTCTACATATGCTTTCACACTGAAAGATTGAATATTATGAACTTTATAGACGAGCTATTGCGAACGCTTGGTTGCGCAACGTTGCCGCACTGATACACGAACTTTTAGACTGATCTAAGAAGCCGATAACACTGAATCTACTGTAACTAGTGTAGATTAATTACTATCACGCGATAATACTTGTAAATGGAAGTATTATGTCTTTATTCGATACTTAATAGAAAACCTCTGTTCTATTGTATGAAATTGGCGGTAATTCTGGACGGCGCTCCAGCACGTCTCTCGTGCTTGAAGGCTCGCTGCTAACTAACTCTTGGCATGACGCTATGATGTAACGCTGATGCGAGGCTGCACCTGCCTCTGCAACGGGGATTCACAGAAAAGGCTTACTTACACTAATATCAATGCGCTGCGAGAGGGAGAAATGCACTGAGCGGAACATTTGAATATGCACTGTTACTAGACATGTAAAATAATGCTAGTAAACCCTTAGCTTTCTCCAACATAGACTCCCCCCGTTAAAATATTAATTTTAAGAAAAATAACTAAGGAGAAAGCTATAATAAAAACTTACATATACACAAAACCATCACTGATTCTAATTGGATGTATACATGTGATATGTGTTGAAAATATGCCTTCTTACACATATTGCAAGAATAGGACATTGAATAGAAAAGCACTAATTTAACTATTTACATTGAAGCACTGACTCTACAATATTTAGACTAGCAACACACGCAAGGTTGTGAAGGTCTAGTTGAATACTGGCTGGAATCCAAACTGTTGTTGTAGCATCCATAAGTGAAGACTTCGACTTGTGCTCAACAGCTGATTCAGGAACTTGTAGTGTAGATCAGGTGGCTTGTTGAAACATAATCTGTAGAAACTTGTTGAAGAAATGCTTGATGATTTCTTTATATCATTCAGGGCACAGCTGATGATCTTATATTACTAACATGGTATCTTGCCCTAATGTAGAAAGACCATTGGATAAACATTAAGTAAGATTTTAACACAAACAGTGCTGAAAAGTTGCTTTCTTACATATCTCACAGTGTAACGGTTTGGCTACATGTAGATTTCTTGCTAACATGGTAGCTCTAAACTGGACATATGCAGATGATGCACGTATAGCTTTTCACTATTTGGAAGATGAGATACACTGCTTTGTATTGTTTCTAGATGAGAACAGACACTGCGGAGTGTTGTTTCGCTCTGAAGACAGACACTGAGTGTTGTTTTTCGATGAATGCAGACACTGCGGAGTGTTGTTTCGATCTGAAGACAGACACTGAGTGTTGTTTTTAGACTGCAAAGCTCGGTAGAACGGATCTGATTTACCTCTTATATTTACACTATAACTTGTTTTAAATCTCCCTTGACTGCTGAAAGATTTATTGTGAATAGATGGGTGCAAATGTTCTTTCCTGTGTTTGAAGGAAGCGAAGCTATTGCGAACTGGTTTGACCGCTGCACTGGGTCGGTTTGTCTCTAAGCGTTTGCTCTGCATATGATGAGAGGCTTTGTTTGTATTGTTTTGAATTCTAATTTGTTTAGAATTGCTTTGTAGTGAAGTGCTCTGTTGACTTCGATTGATGTCAAAGCATGTGAGGGCGTATGCTGTTGATTTTTCTTGCTTAGCTGTGAAATGCAGTAACTTGCTATGTGTTAAGTCACATTTACAGTAAGAAGGTAATTCACACTCTCGTACCTTGTGTTGTGTGGAAAAGCAATTGAAGCACAATTGGTTTGATCGTGCACACTTCCATCTCTGTTGTACAGTGAAATTGCGAAATTTCTTGCACTTGTGTAACGAGTGATTTCGTTTACACAGAGAACAAGTTTGCTGATGTTTAGGTTTGCTCGTGACAAAGAAAGAATGCATTTCTGTTTCTTCGTCTGTCGTTGAGTTTTCATCATCTTGAAGCGAAACCGTATTCATGTCACGATGCAGAAGTTGACTGTGGACTGATTGTTGACAACCACAGAAAGATTCTAAATTGCACTGTTGTACCGTATGATTCGTTGAGAAACAATTGACACACATGTGCTGTGACTTGACGAAATTCCATCGCTCAGTGACTGGAATTTGCCGGAATTCATTACAATGATACAGCTTGTGATTGCGTTGACAATAGGCACACGATAATCTGCTTGTACCTTCGTACGACTGTCGCTGTTCTCGGACAGTGTATTTTGGAGATCGCAGCTCAACCTTTCTTGCAGGTGATGGGCTGGACACGTTGTTGGAATTAGATAACACTTCTAATGAATGAGCCTTGGCTTCTAGGAAGTTCATCAACTCTTGAAGCGGTGTGAACCTTTGTGAGTCAATTTTGCTCTCCCATTCCTTGCGTGTAGTTTCACCAAGATGATCCAATATTAATTGAATGAACATGACTTCGTGTAATGGGATTTCAATGTTGAGAGCTTCGATGGCGTTAAGATTGCTTTGAAACTGATTTAATAAGTTTCGCAAGTCTGTAACATTTTCATCTTTCATTATTGGTAATGAAAGTAGATTTTTGATGTGAGCTGTGGCAATAACTCGAGTATTATCATATCTAGAGCACACCAAGTTCCATGCTATAGTAAAATTCTCATTCGTGACTGGAAGATTCTGAATGAGCGCGTGAGCCTGCCCCTTCAGAGAACTCAGCAAATAATGATATTTCTGGATGGAATCCAACGATTCATTGTTTACCACTAAGCTACTGAAAGTGTCGTGATAGTGTTTAAAGTTAGTCACATCCCCACTAAACACTGGAATTTGAATCCTTGGAAGTTGTATATTTCTATTGTTGCATTGTGAAGTAGAAGATTGACACGTGTGATGCGAATTACCACTGTGATTAGATTGATGACTGTGATGAGAGCCTACACTACGCACTGGTTGGTCGTGTAGAAATAACAATTCACTAAGCTTAGCCTTTAGCACCTTGTACTTGTTATTCATCTCTTCGTCATACTGTGCGTGCATGTCAAGTTCACTTTCAGCTTCGATAATAGCTTCAATTTGAGTTTGTACCACTTCATAATTTTGCCACACTTCGTTAAGAGTGTCATATTCAACTTTTAATCGAAATATATCAACTTCTTCAGTAATATTGTCACTGTACTTCTGAATGTACGTAAGTTTTCTTTTAAGAAAAGCACGTTTTTTCGTTAATTCCTTCAATTCACTTTCCATCTTGAATGCGAAATGTGGAAATTACTTGTTCTTGAAGATTTGAAATTCTACCACTGCTGCACGATAATGCATGTATTAACTGTTCACTGTCTTCTTGATGTTCACTGAGGACCGGAATCCCACGATGAGTCGAATCACTGCTGCATGATGCTGTCTTCGATGCGAAGTTCAGGGTTGCTGGAACTCACGAACTGACCGACGCGGAAGCACATATGAATGAGACGAACTCGAGAAACGGTATTTGCGAATACAAGTATGCAATAAATAAGATTGTACCAATATGATCCGGCCCGGAGGACCAAAATGTTGGGGATTGGACGGAAATATCCGGTCCGAGGAGCAATGTGTTAGGGAATGGTTCGAGAGGAACAAACCTTGGGAATCAGGCTTTGGATACGATGTGTCCAGTTGTGATAGGAGCACAAGGATGGATAGGAATAATAGAATAATCTAGTAGCTAGGAGGACCAGCCTGTTTATTGGTACAGACGAACCAGGGTAGAGCAAGTGGAACTTATAGATCTCAGGTGCTGGTGTCAGGGATCTCTGGATGTAATCTTGGAGCGAAACCTTTATCATGTAATATACTATGAAACATTTATTCTCAACACAAATAGGTAATAAACACTTGTAAAACGAATAATAACACTTGAATAACAAAATGGAGTGAATATAAGATAGTTGCACTTGCACTGAACAAAGGAATGTGCGTTGGCGGGAACTTTCATACACGTGGCGAGAATTTCTCTCTAATTGTGCCAGCTATGTAACTTATATCTCAATTTACTCGTAATGATCACTAAATTGCTCTACATATGCTTTCACACTGAAAGATTGAATATTATGAACTTTATAGACGAGCTATTGCGAACGCTTGGTTGCGCAACGTTGCCGCACTGATACACGAACTTTTAGACTGATCTAAGAAGCCGATAACACTGAATCTACTGTAACTAGTGTAGATTAATTACTATCACGCGATAATACTTGTAAATAGAAGTATTATGGATTTATCCGCTAATTAATAGAAAACCTCCGTTCTATTGTGTGAATTAGGCGGGAATTCTGGAATGCGCTCCAGCACGTCTATCACGAGTGGAGGCTCGACGCTAACTAACTCTTGGCATGACGCTATGATGTAACGCTGATGCGAGGCTGCACCTGCCTCTGCAACGGGGATTCACAGAAAAGGCTTACTTACACTAATATCAATGCGCTGCGAGAGGGAGAAATGCACTGAGCGGAACATTTGAATATGCACTGTTACTAGACATGTAAAATAATGCTAGTAAACCCTTAGCTTTCTCCAACAAATATATTTAAAGTTTCTGAAGAACCCTGCAATTAAGTTTCGACTAATTGTTCAAAATTTGTATGTGTTAATGTTATTTAATAGTGAAGAAATATGTGGATATGGAGATTCGATAAATCTAAAATAAAACTTAATAGAACTATAATTTCTGAAATTTTTTTTTGATATGTGGACTTATCTCGGTATAAACAGTGGTGTTTCAGACTTACCTCTCAGTTTAATGTTATAAATAAATGTTTGTTTGTTATATTTAGTCATAATGCTTTCTTATTAATGCCACTCGAGATTACGAGTTTCATCAGAGCTCATTGCCACAACTTCATTGAACAGATACATTTATTTTTCATTGAGGTTCCTCCTAAATGACCACATATTCGCATGGTTGGGATCATTTCAGAAATAATACTGGATGTGTCTAAATACATGGTTTGTTTTTTTAGTATTGGCAACTATTTTATTTCTCCATACATAGCATACGTACAGGGTTCTAACTTTTATAGGCCTTTGGTATAATCACCACCATTGCGTACAACATGTTCCCCGCGATGCCTAAGTCTTTGGAACCCGCTGGCACCACCTAATCTGTTGATGGTGCAAAGAGAGCGGTTGATTGCCTGTAAAACATCTTCAACCATTATGAAAGCAAATCCCCCAAGTGGCTCCTTCATCTTCAGGATTAGATAAAAGTCGCAGGGACTTAAATCTGGAGAGTACGGAGGGTGATAGAGCACCACCCCGCCGCCGCGATTGAATAGTTCAGACACAACTGCTGTATGTTCCCTAGCGTTGTCATGCAGAACAATGGATGGATTATTTGTGAAGTTGTCACCAGTTTCTTTTTAGAGCTTCTTGCAGATTGTTTTGCAAAAACGAACAGTAGTACTCCGCAATAATTTTCTGTTTCAAGATCATACCCAATCATCCCAATTATGTTTCACAGCAACCGACCGCTATCTTTGCACCATCAACAGATTAGGCAGTGCCAGCGGGTAGAAAACAGATTAATACTTTAGTGCCCGACATTGAGTTTTTTTAAGTGAAACTTCTTTGGCCATTGGTAGGGGTAAATTGAGAGCTTGTGTAATGCTCAAAATCGTCATGAAATTAATGAGGTGTGACGGAACGGACTGCACAGAAAACAAGCAATTCAATGATTAAGCTTATCCAAAATTTAAATAATCCAAAAATTAAAAATAGAAAATTAAAAATTAAAAAATCGAAAATTAAAAATTAAAAAATCTAAAATTTAAAAATAAAAAATCAAAGATCCAAAATTTAAAAAAACGTAATTCCAAAATTTAAAAAATAACAAATCTAAAATTAACAATCCAAATATCCAAAATTAAAAAAAAAAAAAATTTAAAAATCCATATATCCAAAATTTAAAAAAATCAAAAAAATTCAAAATTTATCAATTATAAATCAAAATAAAAAAATTCAAAGATCTGAAATTTAAAAAATCCAAAATTAAATAATTTAAAAGATCAACAATTTTTAAAAATCCAAAAAAAACATTAAAAGATCAAAATTTTATATAATCCAAAATTAAAGAAATATCCAATATTAAAATGTCCAACAATCCAAAATTGAAAAAATCAAAAAATTAAAACAAGTTTCACTTCTGTCACATGGTATTACAGCACACTTATTTTTTAATCCACGAGCTACTACTGGTTGTATGCAACTTGCCCATAATAGTATTTAAAGGACTTGCGTTGTTCATGTCATAAACATACTCTAATTTCAACTTGTCTTTGTGCTTCATCCTTGATGTAGTATGTTTTCTTCACTTGGATTATCTTTTTGTATTCTTTCCTCTTTCATGTGTATGGTTCGGGTTTCTTTGTATGTTGTATTGTATTTATCTGTGAAGATGGTAAAGGGCTTCTTCCCTGGAGTAAAAGCAATCTGTGTCGAACAGTGACAGATCGGTTGTCTGGCTCCTGGGGCAAGAAGGTACTTCGGCGCCCCTAACAATTAACAAAGGCAGTAAATTTTTATTTCATACTAATTATAACTGTGTAAATTAATGCAAACAGAAGGTTTAATACAAAGTGTAAAGCATTATATAAACAACTAGCTTAAAAGGCCTGGCATTGCTCGGGTTTTTTATATTGTAATTTGGAAATTAACTTATGAAGGACTTTCGATTTTTAAATTATAGGTCCTTATATAGGTCTTTAGAATTTGAACTAGGAAGATAGACTTATCACACTCAAACTATTCCCTCAGAAAATGCTTTTTATGGCTTATAGAATATGTAGAATTCTGCATCCCATCGCTTGTACACAGCAAACTTAGTAGGGATTCAAATAAGAAGAAACCTAAATTCCGGTAACATAAAATTGTATTGTATTTGAGGAATATTTATTTCTCACTCTCATGTTACCACAAAACCGTTTTGGGGATGAAATTAAACAGAAATGCAATATCACTTTCATACTTCTGTCCCCAAAAACCTGCGATATAACAATACACATATTACCACATCTCATATTGTTTTCTCTATGTCCAGGGTAGAGAAAGTTATGTGACTGCATTATTTTCATGGATTTCATTCTTTAATATTTATTTATAACATGAATTATATTCACAGCTTCTCTAATTTGTTCAAGTCCCGTTTCATTTATTTCCAAACCCATCTGAGACCACTGGCAACAATATGTTGTCATGTGAACTATGATTTGGATTTGATAATTTTGTGTAAAGAGGGATTAAGAAATTTCAAATGTTTAAGTGGTGGTTCATTATTCCCTTAATACTATGACGAAATTCCAAATTAAAATACCTAGCCTACCATTGATGTGCATTACATTTGCCAACAAACTATTATTTTTTTTTATGATTTCAAGTTTTAAAATCAGGGGCGCATTATTTTCAAGTGAATATGGTAATCGATGTATTAATAGATATTTAGGAAATTCAATAGGTTAAACTCAGACTACATAATATAGTTTCAAAACCAATTACTGTACAGCAGCGAGACCTGGATAATGAGGAAGAAAGACAAAAACAAAATTGAATGCTCAGAAACGAGATTTAAGAAAAGGCTACAAGGAGCATCCCTCAGAGACAGGTGCAGATATAACAAACAAAATGCGCCTGGAAAGTAGAATGGTGGAAGAAGTAGTTAAATACCAAAAGAAATGGTACGAGCTTGTCAATAGAATGCCATCTGACAGACTACCAAAGCAAGCTATGTTTTACAACCCAAAGGGAAGATGGGATATGGGATAGCCAAGGACCATATGGAAGGACCAATTGCAATAAATAATAAATACTTTTGGTGCAGAATGGGACAACTCCCAATCCTTGGAAAGGAAGAAGAAGAAGAATGGAAAATAATACTGCTCTTAAGTGATTCTGTTTAAATTTCAGGGAATCAGAAATATGTATTAATAATAGGGATGGGTCCTCGATACTTGTATGGTATCGGTATCGAGCGATACTTCAGAAAACTCTCTCGGTACTTTTTCGATACTTTGGTAACTCTGCAATTTAAGGTAATGCGGTATCTCCTTCTGCTTTTAGTAGTCTACTAAATATAGTAAATACTTCTATTTCTCCTTGAAATGGAGAAAACCACTCTGAGACTTCTGTCTAGTCATAAATAAAGACTTTAAGACTTTTAAAATCCAAACAGAAGAGATTCTTAATTGTTTCGTTTCTGTCAAACGTTTCAGTAACAACCAACAAGCAAGCTGACTGTCCAAACCCCATACTGTAATTTTTGAACAAAAACTTGTAAGTGGACTGTTTCAAAAACTAATTTTAGTTTTAATGTAGAGTTTAAAAATAATTATAGACTACTGATGATATTAAATTTTGTCTCTCATTAAATATGCACACTTAATTAATTTAGCTGGTATTATGCAGTTCTCTTAACTTTTAATTTTTAATGTATCTATTTATTGGAACAGGAAATGTTGAGGGTATCGAGTATCAAGGAAAAAATTCATGTATCGGTATCGACTAGCGAGTTTCGAGAAAATCTGGTATCGATCCATCCATCGCTAATTAATAAAGAATGCATTATGACTAAATATAACGAATCAACATTTATTTATAACATTCAACTAAGAAGCAAGTCCAAAACAGAGTTGTGCACAATGAGTTAAGTGCACATATCAACAAAATATTTTCAGAAATTATAGTTCTATTAAGTTTTATCAACTCTCAATATCCACACATTTCTTCGCTATTAAGTAACATTAACACATAAAAATTTTGAATACTTAATTAGAGTTCTTGAAAACTTTAAATACAATTTTCTCAGTAACAAGAAATCTAGACTTAATTCTCTTTGCCCACAAAAACAGAAATTGTCAGACATTGTTAATTTTTTTAGGTTTATTAAAACCTATGTTCCAGAGGAGTGACTAAATTGGATGGCTTCCTTTTTTATTTTTGTTGTACTCCATCTTATAGAGCCTGTTGTGGTGACTTTTTAGAATTCAAACTGGAGGACTAATTTTTTTTCCCCGAGTATGTGTCAGCAGATGAGTTTTGAGATTACCACTTTGAATAAATGCTTTGTTACAGACATCACACTTGAAAGATTTTTCTCCTGTATGTGTAAGAAAATGAATTTCAAGCATATTTTTTCGGGAAAAGGCTTTGTTACACACATAACACTTGAAAGCTTTGCTTCCTGTATGAGTAAGCAGATGAGTTTTGAGATTACATCTTTGAATAAATGCTTTGTTACAGACATCACATTTAAAAGCTTTTTCACCTGTATGTGTAAGCAGATGAGTTTTAAGAATACTTTTTATAGAAAATGTTTTGTTGCACACATCACACTTAAAAGCTTTCTCACCAGTATGTGAAAGGAGGTGAGTTTTGAGAATGCTACTTCGAGAAAATGCTTTGTTACAAACATCACACTTGAAGCCTTTTTCTCCTGTATGTGTAAGCTGATGAGTTTTGAGATTAGATCTTTGAGAAAATGTATTGCTGCAAATATGGCACTGATAAGACTTTTCTCCTGTATGAGTAAGCAGATGAGTTTTGAGATTTCTCTTAACGATAAAGTTTTTGTTACAAATATCACACTTGAATGGCCTTTCTCCGGAATGGATAAGCAGATGTCTTCTGCGATTACTTCTGTGAGAAAATACTTTGTTGCAAACATCACACTTGAAAACCTTCTTTCCTGTATGTGTAATCTGATGAGTTTCGAGGCTTGTTTGAGAAAATGTTTTGTTGTAGACATCATATGAGTGTTTGTCTTCAGTAAGAATTTGATGTTGACTTTTTTCGAGATCGTATGGTTGGAACTGTTCTTCATTGAGCGTATACTGATGTTTATCATTCTTTCTTTCACAAGAAGCTTCGGAATTGTTTTGATACGAAATCACTGAGTCTAAATTTTGACCTGTGATGGGTAACAGATCTGTATTTTCACTTTCAATTGAAAAAGTCTTCACCAAATCGAAGGTCTCAGGCTCGCTCCTATGATATTCAGTAAATAATAAGTCTTCGTTATTTTCCGCAGGAAATGTTTCTGGAATCTCGCCGTACGATGTCTCACACTTAACAATAGGTTCATGTTTCACGTAATATGATTGCAATTCTCCTGGTTTTATTTCTGTTTCATCGTATTGTAATGTTGCTGCAGTCTCCATTATGTGAGCTGGTTAAAAACCTTTAATAGCCTTGCAGTCTCATGGACCGTGATGGACATTTCCATGGTATGTCCAACCTGTAAAGAATCCCATCAGATGCATTTTTCGTAGCTATAAACTTAAAGACCGCCTGAGTGGTATCTTGGTTAGCGTCGCTGACTATGGAACCGTAGGCCCTGGTTCGTTCCCCGGTCCCCCTTCGGATTTTTCTGAGGCAGGGAAGTCTGGAACGGGGTGCACTCAGCTCGTGATGCTAACTGAGGAGCTACTTGATAGAAAAGTATGCACGTGATCTATATCCTTGAGCCTGACGTGTTCTATATCCTTGAGTCCCGCTCAACACAGGATCTACAGAACGAGATAACTACTACATCTACATCTATTAACAGCCGTGGCTGACTACATGCCCCAAATCCTGCCATCTGTTTATGGTAAGATCAATGGCGCCAACTTTTGAAGAATATTGAGTGGGCTCAAAAGATTTTAAAATTTTCACACTCCCATCTTTATTAAGGTTTATGAAATGATCTTATAATGTATTAATGATGTGACTACACATAAATATAGAACTGTGCAAGAAACGATTTCAGTGTTTGTAATAACAATCACATTTTGTAATTCAACCGGCTAGAAAGTAGTGTGTAGACCGGTTAACAATTTTTTTTTTAAGTTTATAATATTGCATACACTTATTTTTTAATTTTCGGTTTTAAGCAACTTCTAAAATAAAATATGTAGGTGTTGCAAAATGAACTTCTCCTGACTGGAGTTCTCCCAATAAATTCGTCACAAGCAACATAAGTAATCTTTTTTGTCCGTAAAACTGCACTTACAGAGTAAGATGTAAAACTTTAATAAATTGGACTATTTCAAACGATCGTGAATGATTTCGAACAAGAGAAGATCGTACTATAAAATTCAACAATAGCCTAATTGCCGTTTTACTGTGATTCAACAAAGAAACACGATTTTTAATAATAGCAACAAATTATAAATTATAATAACACATGACAAATTATTAGGTGGGCTAAAGCCCCAAGGGCCCATATGAGTTGGCGCCACTGGGTAAGATGACGCAGTGATCGGTGGTAGCCCGAGTCATTTCAGGGATGGAGTTTAGTTTTTCTTTTTTAGTTTTAACTTCTTTTTATATAGGAGAAATTCAGATTTATTACTTTTAATAAACTGTTATAATGTTGTGGTCGTAGTAGCCCAGAATCGATTATTATTATTATTATTATTATTATTATTATTATTATTATGTAGTTGTGTATTTTTAGGCTCATTTCTTAAAATATACTATTTTTTCCCAGTTCGTTAAATGTAAAAAGCCTTAATATCGATATTAAACACAAAATCCCAAGAAACATAATTTTCAGTTTTGTTTGGAAGAAATTGTTGAGAGCTCCAACTTTTTTAGTACGCGCAGCTTGATTCAGTAGTTTATTTTAAGGAGAGAAGTGTTGATCACGGTCCATGAGATACTCATTTCACACCAGTATTTATACCTGAGCTATGCTTTGTCTGAAAGGTCTGAAAAAGGTTTTTACATTCGTCATAAATTCTGTTTGAAATATAGTTTAAAATACCAAATCTTAATCTTTGTAAATATGTGGAATGTTACACTTTGAATTAAAAAGCCATCGATTTTAAATAAATCATATGAGGTCCGTCTGAACAGAGGCCTAAACCTCACAATGGAGACTGAGGCAACATTACAATACAATGAAACAGAAATAAAACAAGAAGACTTCCAATCGCAAATTGTATAACACGAACATACTGTTAAGTGTGAGGATATACCCATAATCTACAATTTAGTAGAGACACATCAAACTAAAAGTGAGGATGTACCCATAACTTACAATTTAGTAGAGACAAGTCAAACTAAAAGTGAGGATGTACCCATAACCTACAATTTAGTAGAGACAAGTGAAACTAAAAGTGAGGTTGTACCCATTACCTACAATTTAGTAGAGACAAGTCAAACTAAAAGTGAGGATGTACCCATAACCTACAATTTAGTAGAGACAAGTGAAACTAAAAGTGAAGTTGTACCCATAACCTACAATTTAGTAGAGACAAGTCAAACTAAAAGTGAAGATGTACCCATAACCTACAATTTAGTAGAGACAAGTCAAACTAAAAGTGAGGGTATAGACCTGGATGATGTTGCAACAAGGTTAGAGACAGAGTCATCGTGCGCCGATATCCCAGAAACATTTCCTGCGGAAAATTACGAACATTTCCTGTTTACAGACTATCATAAAACTAAGCCTTTGACCATCGAGTTGGTAAAAACTTTTTCAGCTAAAAGTGAGGATGCAGATCTGTTACCCATCACAGGTCAAAGTTTAGACTCGGTGGTTTCGTATCAAAACAATTCCGAAGCTTCTTGTGTAAGAAAGAATAAGAAACATCAGCATAGTGAAGAACAGTTCCAAAGAAGTCGACATCATACTCGTAGTGAACACAAAGTCTCGTGTGATGTATGTAGCAAAGCATTTTCTCGAAGAAGTTCTCTCAAAATTCATCTGCTAACGCATACTGGAGAAAAGCCTTTCAAGTGTGATGTTTGTAAAAGAAATTTTACCATAAAAGTAAATCTTAAAACTCATCTGCTCACACATTCAGGAGAAAAAGCTTTCCAATGTGATGTCTGTAAAAAACAATTTTCTCGAAGTAGTCATCTCAAAGCACATCTTCTTACACATACAGGTCAAAAAACTTTCAAGTGTGATTTCTGTAACAAAGAATGTTCTCGAAGTGGTCATCTCAAAATACATTTGCTTACACATACAGGATATAAAGCTTTCGAATGTGAAGTGTGCAACAGAACATTTTCTCGAAGAGTTGATCTCAAAACTCACCAGCTTACTCATACAGGAGAAAAACCTTTCGAGTGTGAAGTGTGTAACAGAGCATTTTATCGAAGAGGTGACCTCAAAACTCACCAGCATACTCATACAAGAGAAAGACGTTTTGAGTGTGAAGTGTGTAACAAAGCATTTTATCGAAGAGGTGACCTCAAAACTCACCAGCATACTCATACAAGAGAAAAAGCTTTTGAATGTGAAGTGTGTAACAAAGCATTTTCTCAAAGACGTAATCTCAAAGCTCACCAGCTTACTCATACAGGAGAAAAAGCTTTCAGGTGTAATGTTTGTAACAAAAACTTTTCCCTGAGAATTTATCTCAAGAGACATCTTCTTACACATACGGGACAAAAACCTTTCACGTGTGATGTTTGTAACAAAAACTTTTCCCTGAGAATTCATCTCAAAAGTCATCTCTTTACACATACAGGAGAAAAAGCTTTCGAATGTGATGTCTGCAACAAAACATTTTCTCAAAGAAGTTATCTCAAAACTCATCTGCTTACACATACAGGACAAAAAGCTTTCGAGTGTGAAGTGTGCAACAAAGCATTTTCTCGAAGATATGAACTCAAAACTCACCAGTTTACTCATACAGGGCAAAAAGCTTTCGAATGTGAAGTATGTAACAAAAAATTTTCCCGAAAGGTTAATCTCAAAACACATCTGCTTGGGCATACAGGAGAAAAACCTTTCAGGTGTGGTGTTTGTAACAAAAACTTTTCCTTAAAGCGTAATCTCAAAACTCATCTGATTACGCATACAGGAGAAAAACCTTTCAAGTGTGATGTTTGTAACAAGAACTTTTCCTTAAGAAGTCATCTCAAAAGACATCTGCCTATACATAGAGGATAAAAAAACTTTCAAGTGTGATGTTTGTAACAAAATCTTCCCATAGATGTAATCTCAATGCTCATCTTCTTACACATACAGGAGAAAAGGTTTTCAAGTGTGATGCATGTAACAAAAAAAAATATTTTTTTTTCAAAATAATTTCATACTACATCTGTAGATGTAGATGTAGATGTAGATGTAGATGTAGATATCTCGTCCTGTAGATCCTGTGTTGAGCGGGGCTCAAGGATATATAACACGTCAGATCAAAAAATACATGCATGTTATAACTAGGGCCCGGATTCTTATGTAATTACATATTCTATTCCCTTACTTGTAGACTACTAAAAATGAGAAATGTCAGCTATTTGGGCTTCTGATATGATTATTAATTGGGTTCATTTTACATATTTTTACATATTCACAGTAATACTACATATTTTACATATGTAAAGAATTTTGTACATAAAATCTAGAAAATCATCAAAAAAATTAAGAATTTATTTAATTTTGTTTTATTTTTCAGTACTTTTTTTCTATAAATAAAACATTTCAGTTGCCAAAAGTAGGAATAATTCTTCTAACTTTCTGAATTCCTACACAAATGCAAACTACGGTGGTTCTTAGTGCCTCAGCCATATACTTAGCACTTATTGTTTCTCAGAAGTTGGGCTATCCAGGTATGTTGGTTTTGTACTACAAATTGAAACCAGCGAATTTTGAAAGATTACAATCAGGATTCAGGTAGCAAAAGTACCAGTATTTGCACGGTACAAATGAATTTTTCTACGAAGTATTAAGGCTGAAATTGGATGGGGCATGAGGACAAAAGCTTATGGTACAATACATATTTCTCCACAAACTTAAGTGTATTACATTTTTTTAAATATCTTAAGCATTTTTACTATGGCTTTAATTTGGTAAATCACATAAGTTGCACCCACTGTCAAAATTAAAGGTAGCTTGTAGAAGCTTGTGTGAATATTTTCATATATTCATTGTATTGAAAATATTAATTTTAAACTACATATATTTTTAATATTACATATTTTGTTACATATTTCCCTGATATTTACTACATGAAATACTAGTATTTCACATAAATATACAATCTCTCCGAAATAAGATGAATGAATTGCAATTTATATTAGATGTAAAATACTGTAAAATACTATGCTTAAACGAGCACTGGTTAGAGAGTAATAACTTAGAGTTGAGCGTACCAAAAGGTTACGAATTAGCAAGTTCGTTCTGCAGAAATACAAAAAAACATGGTGGAGTAGTAATCTTTACTAAGCTGGATGCAAATTTAAACTTAAGATACAATGTAATAGATATTACCCATCTCTGTGAAGAAACAATCTTTGAAGCTGCTGCCATACACTTGCCCCTTCAAAAAACAATAATAGTATCTGTATACCGCACTCCCTCATCAAATGAAGAACTGTTCACAATGAAATTAAAGAAACTCATACTACTTCTAATCAAATACAAGAATCATAGTATTTATATACTAGGAGACATTAATATAGACATAAATCTTAGACAAAAAACCTCAGTCAACTTCCTGCTAAACATACTACGATCTTATGATTTCTATTGCTTAAACAAAAAGGCTACTAGACTCAACTCCTGCTTAGACAATATAATCAGTAATGTCCACCATACAAGAGTTAAATTTGATGTTATAGATCTGTGTTTATCAGATCATGAAGGACTCTGGCTTAAACTTGACACAGGCCTAGTTGAACCTAAAAACTCTCCCAAGGAGTCAAAAATTATCAGACCATTAAATGCTACCAACCTGGAGAATCTAAAAATCCAATTAAGCAGCATAAACTGGAGTAACATCCTAAATCAAGGAACAAATATAAATCAATTATTCAGTACTTCTCTAGAGATAATAGTAAAAGCCCTGAATGAAAACTGCCCAAAAATAGTAAATAAAAAGAATCTCAATACCAACAAAAACAAAACTAATAAAGAAAAAGAAAAATGGTACACTCCTCTAGCCAACAGAACCCGAACATTACTTCTAATCTATAGAACAAAGTTTCATAGGGACAATAGCAATGAAGACAGAGAGAAATATAATAGAATAAGACAGCTGTATAAAAAAGAACTAAAAAATGCAAAATGTAAAGCAAATGATACTTATATTCAAAACTCTAAAAATAAATGTAAAGCCGCCTGGGACGTTATCAAGTCGGAAATTAACAAGCCCAGAAAAGACGCACTTATACCCATTGCTCCAGACACACTAAATTCTCACTTTGTCAATATTACAACTCTTCCTGAAGATGAAGAAACAGTATCGCAAGCAATAAAACTACTCGAAAAAAATGATATAGTAATCACACAACAATTTAACTGGTCATTAGTTACTCCAAATGACATACTCTTAGCCATTCACAGATTAAGTAATTCAAAAGCAGAAGATTACTATGGCATGTCAAATTTTTTGTTAAAAAACATAGTAGATGAATTAATTTTCCCATTGACAGTTCTTACTAACACAATACTAGAACAGGGTACTTTCCCGGAATGCCTAAAAATAACACTAACAGTTCCTATCTATAAAAAAGGAGATAAAACAAACCCTGACAACTATCGACCAATATCATTAATACCAGTGTCATCAAAAGTAATTGAATATTGTATCCACAAACAATTATATAAATATTTTGAAATCAACAACCTACTAACCAACTCTCAATATGGATTTAGACCTAAACTCACTACTATAAAAACGATTGAGGAGATAATAACTTACATATATAGCTGTTTTGAAAACAAATTAACATCCAGTGCAACTATGCTAGATCTGCGAAAAGCGTTTGATACAGTATCACATCAGCTATTGGTAATAAAATTAAAATACTATGGGATAACTGGCAAAGCACTAAATCTTATAGCAACATATCTAAATAATAGATCACAAATGGTAATTGCGAATAACGACACATCAGAATTTATGCCCGTCGTAAAAGGAGTACCCCAAGGATCTGTACTAGGACCCTTCCTGTTCATTGTGTATGTAAATGACTTTCACTGCAACTTACCCTGTACTGCGATCTTATACGCAGATGACACAACATTCTTAACCTCTGATGTAAATCCAGTGGCGGTTCATAACTTGAATAAACAAATGGTAGAACTGGCTACCAAATGGTTTAAATTAAATATGTTACAAGTAAACAATGCAAAAACTGAAGAAATATTTTTTGACATGAACACAAAGAAAGTAAACAATAAATCAGTAAAATTGTTAGGAATTCATATAGACCAAAAACTAAGCTGGGAACACCACACAAACTACATCTGCACTAAACTCTCCCGGGTTATTCATCTACTGTATAAACTTAGGGGTAACATAAGTGATGAATTACTTAGATACTCGTACTTTGCTTTTTTCCACTCCTGTTTAGTATATGGAATTCTTCTATGGGGAAATTCACCAGGATCAATAAATGTTTTCAAATGGCAGAAAAAAGCAACCAGGTGCATTTCTGGACTCCAAAATTTAAAAGTTCAAAAATCCAAAATTTAAAAAATAAAAAATCCAAATATTTAAAATTTAAAAAGCCAAAAAATTAAAGATCCTAAAATTAAAAAATTAAATATCCAAAATTAAAAAAAATCCTAAATTTAAAAATAAAAAATAAATAAAATAAAAAAAATCAAAGATCTAAAAATTAAAAATCCGAAGTTCCAAAATTAAAAATTAAAAGATCAAAAATTTAAAAAGTCCAAAAACCCAGTATGAAAAAAAATCCAACAATCCAAAAGTGAAAAAATGCAGTAATCCAAAACTGAAAAAAAAACCATAAATTTAAACAAGTTTCACTTCTGTCGCTTGGCATTCCACGCACACTTTTTTATTTTATTTCGACCAATAACAAATAAGAATGATCCTGAAATCAGCTAATCACAGACTCGATTCACTCAGTATTTGTCAATTTTCCTTTATTACCTCTGAAAAGTGGTAGGCAGCGACTTACACATCCCTCACTTATTGAAGCGGTACGTTAAAATTTATTCTGGCTATAAAGTGAATTATGCTTACATCTGTTTTGGAATCAGCATTATTATATTTTACAGGAAATGTTTACCCTATAGTTCTGCAATGTTGGCACCTAATTTTAATTGCTTCCTGTGGGCCAAGCCCTATTTCCTTGACATTACAGTTTTAATTCTTACGAAACGAAACAACGTTAAAAATGTGTCCCTAGGTCCAAGGATTATAATTAGGTGCGAAATTTGTTCATGATAATAAGATAGAACTGACGGCCATGTTATCGACTTCAGTTAGAATTCTGGGTAACAGGTTAATCAATAGCCTATGACAAACCTCACGGGATGTGGCACATTTTCGAAAAGTGTGAATTCGGTATGCCCTACTATGCTAATACCACTGTTCATAACCTAACCTAATCTAATCAACCTAACCTAACCTAACTGCCACTAAAATAGAATCTACTTGCCACTACTTACCTTATTGTAAGAAAGACAGTTGGTATCCCACTTCGCTCAGAATCATAATATGGCTGGTGTGTTTTATGCATAATAAAAATGAATTGAAAGTAGGTAAAAATACATGAAAAAGTTTAAAATACATTTTTAGAATGTCCCATACTTGCCTACTTACCTTGTGGTCCCCTATGCAATCGTGTGAATTTTCATTATTATTGCTCTGAAAAATTACAGTAAATATATTGCCGTAACGGATGTGACAAAACTGTCACTTGGCTCCACACTGAGTTCTACATTGACTTGAAAAACTGTTAAAATATTTGAATAAATATAATTTTAAAATACTACACTGGTTCTTAAATGCTAACAGGTTTGTTCGCAAAGCAAATCCGTGACCGCTTGAGAATTTGTTGTACTGCGCATGTCCAGTCTGTAACTTACCCGTGATTTGCACTTTGCGAATGGTTACAAGAATTTGGAATCGATAGTTTCTGCGTTTAATCGATATGACATGTTATAAATGCAATATACATCGACAATATAATCTATATTTTGGGAAACTTTTAATTATCTTCCATTATTCATACATATAAGTAGCCTATGTTTATAAATCTGGCGCAATGTTATAGGAGGGAGGAGTCAGGCGCGTGAAAATAGGTTACTGCGCATGTCCCTGATAACAATTCATGCTAGAGCCTGCAAACTTTTCTTATAGTACAGAAACTGTCCGTGAGAGCTTTGCGAACAGAAGATTGAAATCAGAATCACGGATTCTCGCTTTGCGAACGCGTGTGGAGAAAGAGCGCATGCGCGAACGATATGTTCCTGGTTTCTGACTGCTTTGCGAACAAACCTTATGTTACCTGCCCAGGTTGGTGATTATCATAATTTTTAGGAAATATATGTTTTGCAGTGTAACGGATGTGACAGGTAGGCCTATACATAAAAAATCAAATTCATACTTGATTTAACATGAAATATTAGTTCCATCCAAAGAAATCAATTACTGTTGTCTATTATAATAAGAGGAAGTGTTTGTGTGTCTGTTCGCGATGCCCAGCAAAATTTACTGAACGCAGAGATATGAAATTTTAAACATAGATGGACTGAAGGGTGGGCAAATGCACCTCGAAGCCGGAATTTTAATTTTAGCTTTCGTTCGTAGGTTATGAGTGAAAAACTAGCAGAAAACGCGCATTTTTTGCGCTTTCGAAGCATCAGTTTTCAGCAATACATTTCATTCGTCAAATCAATTGCATGTGGCTTTGCCTATTTTTGTCATACCTCGGAAATAAAAGCATTGCGATCGCTTGAATGTTGTAAGCCCACGCTGGTCGATTCATTTGTTTGTAATGTCAAGGCAAGCAGATATCTGAAATTTTTAACATAGACTGAAGAGGGATAATGAATAGCCTATAGGCCTAAATGTACAGACATTGATCAGTTTAGACGGAATTCACTGTGCAAGGTTTTTCTGGGCTAGGGAACTCTATCGCTTGATTTTGTGAGTCCATCCTGGACAATTAATTTGTTTAGAATGTCAAGGCCCGTAGACATATGAAATTTTCAACCTATACGGAAGAGGGATAATCAATTTAGGCCTAAATATGGTCAAACATTGTTCGATTTGGGCGAAACTCACTGTACAGGGGTTTGCTGGGCCAAGGAACTCGAATCTGAGGTAGCTTTTACCAGGCGACGCTATCTAATCGTGGTATGTAGTCCACGTGATTTAGGTGTTAATAAATGTATAATTATGCTCTTAACTATTATGCTCTTAATTTTTAATTTTTGAAATAATTATCGCGGGCGAAGCTGCGTTCACATGCTAGTATATTAATAAGAAGTTACAACATGAATGGAATACTCAGTCTGATCCAATTTAAACTTGCGACGTATATGACACACTGTACCCTATTATAAAATCCTATAAATAATATAGACTACTTTTACTTACCAAACCTGGTTGAAAATTTGTGTAGATAATAACAATTGTGTAAGTTTTGTTCCTTTATACACAAAGCCCACAACAACTTACCGACTTCAGTTTAATTGTTCATTTAAACAACTAACTTTGTCTCCAGTCCTCAACTTCTCTGATTAACACTGTAAAATGGTATAATTACATAACAAAATTATACCAAAGAAGCACCCATTCCTGTACATTCAGGCATACCTGTTTTTAACACCAGAATGAACAGTTTTATTTTTAGGTAGATTTCGAAAATATCGCCCGTTCAAAATTTGTTTTGTATGTATGTATATATATATATATATATATATATATATATATATATATATATATACCCTATATATATAGGCTATCTTTACACGCTAGCGGCCGTAATTTTGAAGATATTCGAACGAAAAATTTTATTATGTTATTTCTAGGCCCAATAGTTCGGAAAAGTTCGGTAATGAGCAAAATTGGTCCAAGGGGGATCGGGGGAGGGGGTTGAAATTTTGAAAAATTTATATCTCGGCCCCTACGAAGTATAGCGGGAGACTTTGTTTGAATAAATTTGAGTACTCCCTTTGGGGTTCACAGTGACACCAACAAATTGGGGGTTTTGGTGGTGGGGGTGGGGGTATGGAATTTCGAAATTTTTGAAACCATGTCTTGTGGGGTATCGCTGAAAAGCTCTTGATGAGTAGGCCTACTCTCGATAGTCCTCATATAAGGAGAGAGTTTAATGTTTGAAAAAGTGCTCTTTCCTCTTTTTTGCAGTTATTATTGCGGGTTTGTCATGCCAAGGCTAAAAAGAAGAGTGCTGCGCAGCGACAATAAATTGAACCAAAAGCACTTCGAAATCTACCTCAGCCTGTAGGCCTGCCTAAAGGGATTTGTATTATTCATACAATCCATTACATTTGTTTCATGGAATAGTCTTAATAAATCGCACTGGAGATTGTCTATGCAGCCATTTCATAATTACGGGTGGGATATTCTAGCAAATTATAAAAACTATTTTTGTTTATTAAATATCATAAATAAGAAACTAGAATTGGTTCTTCACATTCTGTAAAATTTACAATGCTTCTCCTCCACACTACACGCAAAGGATTATTTACATTTTATTTTATACTAGCATGTGCCCGCGGCTTCGCCCGCGATAAAAAAAGAGAATAAAGTTAGAGCATAATAGTTAAATCATTATATTTATTAACACCTAAATCACGTGGACTACATGTCACGGTTAGATATCGTCGCCTGGTAAAAGCGATCTCAGATTCGAGTTCCTTGGCCCAGAAAATCCCTGTATAGTGAGTTTCGTCCAAATCGAACAATGTTTAACCATATTTAGGTCTATGTTGATTATCCCTCTTCCGTATAGGTTGAAAATTTCATATGTCTACGGGCCTTGACATTCTAAACAAATGAATCGACCAGCGTGGGCTTACAACATTCTAGCGATCGCGATGTTTTTATTACCACGGTATGACAAAAATAGCCAAAGCCAACTGCAATTGATTTGACATTGAAATGTATTACTGAAATCTGATGCTTCGACAGCACTAAAATCACGTTTTCTGCCAGTTTTTCACTCACAACTCGCGAACGAAAGCTAAAATTAAAAATCCGGCTTCGATGCGCATTCGCCCACCTTTCAGCCCACCTATGTTTAAAATTTCAGATCTCTGCGTTCAGGAGATTTCGCTGGTGGACAGACAGAAAAACACGTCCTTTTATTATTTTAAGATAGCATGTGCCCGCGGCTTCGCCCGCGATAATTATTTAAAAAATAAAACATTAAGAGCATAATAGTTAAAACATTATATTTATTAACACCAAAACCACGTGGACTACATACCACGATTAGATAGCGTAGCCTGGCAAAAGCGATCTCAGATTCGAGTTCCTTGGTCCAGAAAACCCCTGTATAGTGAGTTTCGTCCAAATAAAACAATGTTTGACCATATTTAGGTCTAGGTTGAAAATTTTATATGTCTTCATATTCTAAACAAATGAATCGTCCATCGTGGGCTTACAACATTCAAGCGATCGCGATGCTTTTATTTCCACGGTATGACAAAAATAGCCAAATCCAAATGCAATTGATTTGACATTGACATGTATTACTGAAATCTGATGCTTCGACAGCGCTAAAATCACGTTTTCTGCCAGTTTTTCACTCATAACTCGCGAACGAAAGCTAAAATTAAAAATCCGGCTTCGAGGTGCATTCGCACACCTTTCAGTCCATCTATGTTTAAAATTTCAGATCTCTGCGTTCAGTAGATTTCGCTGGGTATCGCGGACAGACAGACAAACACGTCCTTTTATTATTATAAGATAACATGTGCCCGCGGCTTCCCCCGCGATAATTATTTCAAAACTTAAGTGCATAATAGTTAAATCATTATATTTATTAACACCTAAATCACGTGGAGTGTATTCCACGATTAGGTAGCGTCCCCTGGTAGGAAAAGCGACCTCAGGTTCCAGTTCCTTGGCTCAGAAAACCCCTGTATAGTGAGTTTCGTTCAAATCGAACAATGTTTGACCATAATTAAGCCTATGTTGATATCCTTCTTACGTGTAGGTTGAAAATTTCATATATCTGCGGGCCTTGACACTCTAAACAAATGAATCGTCCACGATGGACTTATTCAAGCGATCGCGATGCTTTTATTTCCAAGGTAGGCTATGAGGTATGATGACAAAAATAGCCAAAGCCAGCTGTAATTGATTTAACATTGAAATATATTACTGAAACTGATCCTTCGAAATCGCAAAAAATACACGTTTTCTGCCCGTTTTTCACTCATAACTCTCGAAGGAAAGCTAAAATAAAAATTCCGGCTTTGAGGTGCACTTTCTGACCCTTTAGTCCATCTATGTTTAAAATTTCAGATCTCTGCGTTCAGTAGATTTCGCTGGGCATCGCGGACAGACAGAAGGACAGACGGAGGACAGACACTTCCTTTTATTATATAGATATATTTTTAATTTGTTTTTCAAAATCTGTCACGGGTGGGACATAATTTGGACACTGATTTTAATGATGCAAAACAAAAGCTCATTTTCAAGTGTGGTCTTTGTAACAAAACGTTTTCTGTAAGATGTAATCTTAAAAACCATCAGCTTACTCATACAGGAGAAAAAGCATTCAACTGTGATGTTTGTGGCAAAAACTTTGCTCGAAAAAGTGTTCTTAAAACTCATCTGCTTACACATACAGGAGAAAAAGCTTTCAAGTGTGATGTTTGTAACAAAAATTTCTCCGTAAGAAGTAGACTTAAAACCCATCAGCTTATTCATACAGGCGAAAAAGCTTTTAAATGCGATGTTTGTGGTAAAAACTTTTCTCAAAAATGTAATTTAAAACCTCATCAGCTTACACATACAGGAGAAAAAGCTTTCAAATGTGATGTTTGTGGCAAAAACTTTTCCTTAAAATTGAAACTTAAAACTCATCTGCTTACACATACAGGAGAAAAAGATTTCTAGTGTAATGCTTGGGACAGAACATTTTCTCGAAGAAGTGTTGCCGCTGTCATTCACTACTTATTAAGCGAAGTAAATGCTGTGGTACGTATTTGCCAACATTGCACTGGACTGCAGACAAGTGTGAATACACCAGATTGACAGGTCGAAGAGGATTAGGGTGGCAACAGGTAGAGGCAATTCTTGAAAAAGAAGTTTTTAAAATGTGGCACCCACTCTAATATCAATATTAACGCTAGTTAACAGGGACGATCTAAGATCAAAATTTGGATCGGGGATTATTATAAGAAATGAGCGTAAACATACATAAACAGGACTATCATAATGATGATGCTCATGATGATAACAGTAACAACAAAAATAAAAATAATAATAATAATAATGTCTGGACTATTAACACCACAAAATCATTGTCCTCAAAACTCAATAATTATTAAATTCTCATTAAAATAAGATGTTTAGCTTTAATATGTATTATGACAAATTCTAATACTTTTCAACAGGGCCGTCGCGTGGGCGGGGCGAGCGGGGCGATCGCCCCGGGCGCCGCGACTAGGGGGGCGCCGTGGCAACTGCAAAAATAAAACAACAAAATTTGAAAAAATAAGTAGAATGTAAGTTACATAACGTATTTTTTAAAGTTAGGTTTAACTGAATTTTGAATATTACGTTGTATGTTTTTATTGAACAAATAAATATTTGACGCCAATAACTTTAGGCCTATATCTGTACTAAGTTATCCCAAAATAAATATTTCCTTATAAAGACATATTTACGATCAACTTCCGTCACAGGAGAGACTGAATTCTCTGGCCATCTTGTCCATTGAAAACGATGAAGCACAAAAAATAGACTTGAAGGAAATTCCAAAGACATTTGCTCGTGCAAAAAACCATGCGAATGTCATTTAATGTTTAGTACCTTATCTTAATTTGATAAATGCGGTTCCCTTTTCTATATTCTATTTAATGTATGTATCGAGCCTCGATACATACCCATACATTGAATAGATCAAGGTTTCTCACACTATTAATTTGTAGTCCATTAATAACGTCTATAGCATTTTTTATGATTGTTAAGATGTTCTAACATTACTAAACTTGTATTATCTTGATTTTCAATACAATCTAATTTTAAAAAAAATTAAATAATTTTATTTCTGGTATTTTTGTAAGGTAATCCGATTAGGTGTCACTTTTGGGCACAAAAACACAGACAGCGACGCAATCCGACGCGCAACTTGGCTAACGAGCGACTGGACGCGATGCGGCTTGGAACTTGTCCAGTCCACGACGCCCCAAGTCGCGTCGATCATTGCGTGTTTAATCCCAAATGTTTATATTGTAACAAGGGCTCGTCGGGGTTCAAAATGAGAACACCGAGTTTATAATTGAAGGATGGAGGTTTCTTTATTTCCTACAACAATTGTCAATACAGCCAGAAACTCCAGACTATTCACCAGGCTACTGTCCTGTTCAGTGCTCACTCTCACTGTGCTCAGTCCTAATTACAGCACTGTTCCGTTCGCACACACTGTGCGGTCTCCCAGTCGAGATAATCCCACGTCGCGCCGGTCAACTCCACAGTCCTCGCTGCCGCTGTACGATCCACCCGTCGCGCAGAGTTCCCCGGGACGGCACTGCCTCAGCCCAGATCAGCTCACCAGCTCTTCCGTTCACCCTTCCCTCCGGTCACTAGTTCCCCGTTGACTAGCTATTCCGCTCTCGGGTCCCTCCGGTCACTGGCTCCTCAGCTTCCCAAGACACACTCACTTGAGGCCGCGCTGATCAGTCCTCTCCGTCCAGCTCACCCTCTGACGCTGACGCTCGCCGCTACTCACGGACTGCCTCTCGGACTGTTCCCTCGTTGACTCTCTGACTCTTCACGGACTGTCTCTCCTCTGATGTACTGACTCTTCACACTGAACTCTCTTCCTTCACTGACTCTCTCAACTCCGATTCACTGACTGACTTTTCCGCTCGCTCGCGGCCCTATATATAGGGCCGACGAATATTCCAGAGTCGGTCTCTGGAAGGTTACGCCCGCGTGGAATCTGGAATGTGCACTGCGCTGCGCTGCGCGGGCAAACCCATTAGCGCGAGCTCCTCCTCCGGCCTCTCCCCCACGAAGCGTGGTCCAATAGCCGTGCTGCAGTCACGCCCACTGGCGCTCGTCCGCCGCCCATCCACTAGGGGAGCGCGATCTCTCTAGACTCCGTCGTTCTAGTTCTTTCTGGCTTACTCCTTCTATCAGTTTTTAGGCTTTTCTGGCTTTGTCACAATATGTATTTGATAGTGTCGCATCACGTCGCTCGCTGTGTGTTTGTGTTTGAATCCTTACAGATAGGTGGAATGTCGGGTGGGTGCACGTGAGATTGAGTTGGGGGGGGGGGACGCCTGACGAAATCTTGCCCCGGGCGCCAACAAACCACGCGACGGCCCTGCCTTTCAAGAGGTTTCAATAACCCTCCCCTTAACCACCAAATCAAAAGAGGACATAAATTTCGCTTGGTCATACTGCAGTGAGATATGATTATGAAATAGGAAAATCGCACAATGTGCATAGTTTGGTCATTTAGTACAAAATGCTGTCAAAGATTTTTGTCTCCTTTCACATGACTGCAGAGAGATATTGATCACGGTCCATGAGATACTCATTTCACAGCAGTATTGACGCCCTGAGTTCTGCTTCGGCCTGTTTGTAAGTCACCACGTCAAATAATGGAGACTGCAGCAACGTTACAATACGATGAAATAGAAATGAAACAAGAAGACTTCCAATCGCAATGCCTAAAACACGAACATACTGTTAAGTGTGAAGATATACCCATAACCTTCAATTTAGTAGAGACACGCCAAATTAAAAGTGAGGATTTAGACCCAGGTGTAGGAGCACTTCCGAAGTTAGAAACATCGACATCGTGCGACAAAATTATGGAAACATTTTCTGAAGAAAATAGATAGGATTTCGTGTTTACTGAATATTATGATACTAAATCTCTGACCTTCGATTTGGTAAAGACAGCTAAAAGTGAGAGTACAGATCTGTTACCCAACACAGTTCAAAGTTTAGACTCGGTGGTTCCGCATCAAAACAATTCCAAAGCTTCTTGTCAAAGAAAGATTAAGAAACATGAGGATATTTTTAGTAAAGAAAAGTTCCAACCGTATGATCTTGAAAGAAGTCAACAACTTACTCGTAGTGAAGACAAAGTCTCGTGTGATGTATGTAACAAAGCAGTTTCTCGAGGATATCTCAAAACACATTTGCTAATACATACAGGAGAAAAACGTTTCGAGTGTGATATATGTAGCAAAACATTTTCTCGAAGAAATGGTCTGAAATATCATCTGCTAACACATACAGGAAAAAAACCTTTCAAGTGTGATGTTTGTGGCAAAAGCTTTTTCGGAAATTTCTTCTTAAATCTCATCAGCTTACACATGCAGGACAAAAAGATTTTGAATGTGATGTCTGCAACAAAAGATTTTCTCGGAGAAGTGATCTCAAAACTCATCTCCTTACACATACAGGAGAAAAAGATTTTGGGTGTGATGCTTGTGGCAAAACTTTTTCTCAAAGAAGTCATCTTAAAACTCATCTTCTTACACATACAGGAAAAAAGGATTTAAAGTGTGATGTTTGTAACAAAAAATTTTCCCTAAGAAATCATCTTAAAAGTCATCAGCTTACACATACAGGAGAAAAGGATTTTGAGTGTGATGTTTGTGGCAAACGCTTTTCTCAAAAAAGTAATCTTAAAACTCATCAGCTTATTCATACAGGAAAAAAGGATTTCATGTGTGATGTTTGTAACAAAAACTTTTTGCTAAGAAGTAAGCTTAAAAATCATCAGCTCACTCATACAGGTATAAAGCATTTCAAGTGTGATGTTTGTAACAAAAAATTTTCCCTAAGAAGTAATCTTAAAACTCATCTTCTTACACATACAGGAAAAAAGGATTTCAAGTGTAATGTTTGTAACAAAAACTTTTTGCTAAGAAGTTATCTTAAAACTCATCAGCTTACTCATACAGGAGAAATAGCTTTCAACTGTGATGTTTGTAACAAAAACTTTTTGCTAAGAAGTTATCTTAAAACTCATCTGCTTACACATACAGGAGAAAAAGACTTTGAGTGTGATGTTTGTGACAAAAGCTTTTCTCGAAAATGTACACTTAAAACTCATCTGCTTACACATACAGGAGAAAAAGACTTTGAGTGTGATGTTTGTGACAAAAGCTTTTCTCGAAAATATACTCTTAAAACTCATCTGCTTACACATACAGGAAAAAAGGATTTCAAGTGTGATGTTTGTAACAAAAACTTTTCCCTAAGAAGTGATCTCAAAAGACATTTGCCTACACATATGGAAGAAAAAGCTTTCCTTTTTTGTCAGTCTACTGGTTTTAATAACTAAAAGGCCACCACAATAGACAGAAGAAGAATCAAATAAAGCAAATCATCCCTTTCAGATCTAATTAAATGAAACAGTGCCACTGAAACCTTTCTGTTGGACCTTGCGTGCACACCCAACGTGTACAGCATGTATTCGCTGGAAGATCAGAGGGCTGCATTTCATGCCTGTATACAAACACATTCAGGAAGAATCAAAGGAAAGCTTACAGAAGAAGACACAGTATTCATAAGAACACAACAAATTTACCATTGTAGGGATGTCTGCCCAAATAGCAGACGATGCAGTTGAGCAAGTCATGAAAGCCATCTCCATGACAAGACAGGGAATAATGTGACCCTGGGGGAAGCCTCAATTGCCGACTAGACGAACTAGACCATAATGCTGAACTGGTTGTTGAAGTTCTGTAAGACGAAGGGGTATAATCGCATTGTAGGGGGGCCCACTTTCAAAACCAATATTCTTGTGATAAAACACATAATATCACACGTATTTTGTTATAGATTATTCTTTGGAGAGGAGATGTTGCCTCGACGAATGGTTTTGTCCCACCTGTTTGCCGTAAATGTTACACTTTCTTTTATAACGCGATCTAGCGAAAAGTGCCTTAAATTCTGCCATATTTTTATGTTCGTATGATGAAGAAACTCGTGATTGGACGTTACAGGTGTGATGTCTCACCAGCACCATGTAGAATTCTGGTGAATAGGTTCACCAACCTAACATAACCTGTCACTAATTAGTAACACCGTTCCTAACCTAACTGCCGCTTAACTAGAATTTTGGGAGAATTCAGCAAAGTACAAGAAGCGTCATGTTGATCAACGTGCATCGCTGGAAAACAAAAAACATCACCCATCCGTGGAAACCTGTGCACATCGGGACTTTGCCGATGAAGGATACACACTAGATAACCAAAGGGAAGAAAAGACACTGATCAGATCTAATACAGTAGATTAGTCTTTAGAAAGGGAGAAACAGAATGGCCAGTTCCAAAGAAACTATGCAGATAGCAACAGTCATAGCAATAAAAAAAACCTCTACCAGTTCACACTAGATTTGTTATATCAGGAGTGAATGCTGGACAAAAGAACCACCCCAACCAATTCATCTCAAGGATGTTGAACAAAAACATTCTAGGCTAGCTAGATACACAAACATCACAAGCAAAATAAAAGAAGGAAAACTTAAAACTGCACTGTACATGTGGAAGACACAAATAATCAGGAATTGCAAGATCATTGTTCGACAAAGATTGCTCGACTGGTATGTCAAGGTGATTCACTGAATCTGCCTAACTCTGACGAAGTGGCCAATAATAACCTGTCAACCTTCAATGGTATAGTTCCTCTGACTTTAAACATCAATAAAATGACGGAAAACAAGTTGTCAATAGTTGCTAAAGTTTTAAGTTTAATATGTTGTTCTTCTTACTAAATTCCAAGTTGCATATGTTTTTCTTCATACTTCACTTCTTGTAGAACTTGTTCAATATATATATGTATTAATTATTGTGGTCGCTGGTGACCCTGGCAGTTAAAAAGCGACCTTAAATAAATAAATTAAAAAAAAAAAAAAAAAAAAAAAAAAGTTGTAAGAAAATTTTTAGTTTAATATAAAATTGTATGAACCAATGAACTACATGCCTAATCATTGTGTAAACTCTTTTCTTCATAGTCCATCACAGGTTTGTATATTGTTCGAGAAATTGAGTTTTGTTGCATAGGCCTATATTTTTATTTTGAGGTTTTCCAGCACACAAATCACCCTAGTCCCTTTTTTTTAATATGAAACTTCTGGCCATGTCATACAAATATAGTAGAACGCGATTATATTTTGAAAGCATGTAAATAATAAAATAAAGTATAATAAATAAAGGGGTCAATCCATTAGAAATGAACCAAATTTAATAAAATTTGTTGCTCGACATTTTTTATTTTCCTAATTTTTTTACAAGTTATTTCCCAACTAAAGGTGAGTTCAAAACTATGGTAAAAAACGTTTTGGGCTCATACTTTTTTTTTGTGGCCATTTTGAGTTTGCCTTTTAACCATATTTCAGTCGAAAACATGTTTTGCACAAATGTATGTAACTCTGTTAATTTTATAGATAACAAGACAAAATAAACACCAAAATTATCAGAATGAAATACTCTACAATTTTGCTTTAACACAATATTACCTAAGTAGTGAGGAAAGTGAAGAAAAAAATTCAAAACTACAAATTGAAAATTGACTTAAAACGGAGTTTTGGCGCCGCACAATTATTGGAAGGAAGAAAGACTCGCCCTTAATTTTTTTTCTGGTGTAGATCTACTATAGGACTACTCGCTGTAGAAGTTTAAAGCTTGAGAACTTTGCGGGTTTTTTAATACAATTTATCAAAATTGCCCAAAACCGTATTTTGGCAATATTTGAAGTAGAATATCTCAAAAGGGCCTAAGTGAAAAATTATGAAATTTATACAGATAACACCTCTTTATGATATAAAGATGTGATACAAATTTGGTGACTGAGACTCAACTGGTTCCAGAGTAAAAGTGCTTTGAATTTTGCCAAAAATTGCGTTATTGGTACACGAAATTTAACAGTAATTTAATAGTAAAAATTCACTTTGTAATTTTAAATATAACATTTTTGTGAGCCTAAGTTTGTTACACAAATGAGTTGTATATGTAGGCTACATTTCATCAGTTAGCATGACAAATTTTTGGTTTCCTCAAAGCTTTGAAGAGTGTTGAAATTTCGATGCATAGTTTGTAGTTATGGCCAACTTCGATGCACTGTAACTCGGGAACCAGTTGAGTCTCAGTCACCAAATTTTTATCACATCTTTATATCATAAAGAGGTGTTATCTGTATAAATTTTATAATTTTTCACTTAGTCCCTTTTGAGGTATTCTACTTCAAATATTGCCAAAATACGGTTTTGGGCATTTTTGAAAAATTGTATAAAAAACCGCAAAGTTCTCAAGCTTTAAACTTCTACAGCGAGTAGTCCTATAGTAGATCTACAGCAGAAAAAAAAAATTAAGGGCGAGTCTTTCTTCCTTCTAATAATTTTGCGGCACTAAAACTCCCGTTTTAAGTCAATTTTCAATTTGTAGTTTTGAATTTTTTTTTCTTCACTTTCCTCACTACTTAGGTAATATTGTGTTAAAACAAAAATGTAGAGCATTTCATTCTGATAATTTTGGTGTTTATTTTGTCTTGTGATCTATAAAATTAACAGAGTTACATACATTTGTGCAAAATATGTTTTCGACTGAAATATGGTTTAAGAAAACTTAAAATGGCCGCAAAAAAAGTATGAGACCAAAAAATTTTTTACCATAGTTTTGAACTCACCTTTAGTTCGGAAATAACTGGTAAAAAAATTAGGAAAATCAAAAATGTAGAGCAACTTGGCCTGGTTCATTTCTAATGAATTGACCCAAAGACATTTTATTAAATAGAATCTACTCTTATGGGCCATTCCATTTGTGACGGAATTACAAAGTGCATGTATTTTTTGCCATAGTCCTTACAGATATGTTGAGCTATGTTTATGAATTGATAACTTTTATAAAGATAATCCAGTTCTGTTTCGAAATAAGTGTGAACAAGGCCTAAGTTAACCCTAACTGAAAAGATGTAAACACCGAATACAGTACTCAAACCGGAATTGCTATGTTTTTGCATGCGAAGTTCCCACAGGTTGGCGTGCAGATGTTTGGAACCTGATCGCGAACCCTTGCTTAGCCCCGAGGGCCTGTTTAAAACAAAAGCCCTACACCCTTCTACTTGACCTCCTTCCATTCTTAATTCTATATCCCGTTCATGTAAGCCTCAACCTGTTGATCTGAACCTTCCTGTTCCCTTCTCTCTCTACCTAAGATAAGGTACTTGAAAATCATTTCCTGTTAGAATCATTCGTCAACATTTTCCCAGGTTAATTTGTTTAAGCAAAAAGGGTAAGTTTTTCTCCACGTGAGACCGAAAGGTAGCCTATTTTTCCTTTACTTACTTACTTACTTACTTGCTCAATGGCAGTAGACACTTCCTAAGCAAGCCGAAGGAATATTATCTATTTTATGGAACCCGAAGGTTCATTGTCGCACTTACCTGAGCCCGCCATTCAATCCTATTCAGTGCTAACTCCACCCAATCATCCCTCGCAAACCCTACTTCCCTTAAATCTATCCTAATATTGTCCTCCCACCTACGTCTAGGTCTGCCAAGTGGTCTTTTCTCTTCGAGTTTCCCAGACAATACTTTTGAGACATGTCTTTCGTCCCCCATTTCATCCTCCGTGATTTAATTACCCTTACTATATTCGGTGACGAGTACAGGTTATGAAGCTCGTCGTTATGCAGTTTTCATCTCTCTTAGGTCTGAATATTTTCCTAAGCCCCCTGTTTTCGAACACACTCAGATTATGTAAGGGGCCATGTCTCACATCCATAACTTATAATATTTTTGCTTTAGGTTATTTATGGCCGGTTTCTATAAACTCGCGAATTACCTATGGGTAAATTACCCAATGGACAGAATTTACACAAGAATAACACCACACGAACACAAATAATCTAAAGATAGCAATCACTTACACTTGTGGCGAGTTTCTAGATAAATGTCCTCTGAGTAAATATGAAAATGACAGAAGAAATGTTCCTACAAACTCTGGCTAGATCTTTCCAAGGGTAAATCATCGGGTTAATTTATCCTTTCATGGATGGCTGGATAAAATTTAACCTCTTTGTAGGATCAATAACAATGAGAATCAAAGCCTTCTGAATTAAATTAACTGTACAACTCCAAGGCCTTGCTCATTATATCATTGTGGTTGAAATGGGACTTATTTATCCATGGATAATTTACCCATAGGCAATTCACAAGTTTGTAGAAACCGGGCATTAGAAAGACAGATAAAATACACTTTTGCCTATTGCAAAAATTTAATATTATAGCCTATTATTGCATGGCCATACAGATCTTTAAAATAAATTTTATCATACGTAATCCCACGAGAGTTGACGAGTTTATCAGATGAAACTCGTCAACTCGAGTTGGATTTATAATGACTATTCCATGAATAAAATGTAACGGATTATATAAATAATAATTACTATAGTGCTTTGTTGTATAAAAAAACTAACAGTTGTGAGATCACGGCATACTGTGAATCAACCATCCACGAATCGATTCGAGCTACCATGGTGTAATCAGTGCTACCAATTGTGCATATAAGACATAGTTAAGACGTTCAAATCCGGGACCTAGTTATCACATATGCTTGTAAAATCAGACCTTTGTTCTTCCATAAGCCCTGCTTAATGAATCGACCAGGAACTTAACTCGGAAAACGATTAAAAAAATAACTTATTTTCTGCACATCATAATTGCAATTATCACTGATTAAACAAAAGCATTCTGGCACTTTGATACATCAGTTTACCTGATTTTATTTCTATAGTAGAGGGCTGTGGAAGTTGCTTTTCATGAGCTACTATAATACTATCAAGGCAGGCTAACTTCAGCAGGTCAATGTAACATTATGGACCATTATTAATTTTTTGCACGACGTAACTAATTAGTGGTACGAATATTGTTCCCGTGGATCGTAACTTGACATTCCCACACGCAATCTGGTTGCTATGAAAACAAAAGAAATCTCAGTGCTGTAAAAATTACAAAAAGCACAAGTGCCGTAAGTAAAATCATCATAATGCAATCCTTTATCGAAGGCCGGAACCAAGGCCCCCCAGTTTGTGGTGGCTTTAACAGGACAAATATTCGGTCTCCATAACAACCAAAGCATGCGAATCACTTTCTGAAATAAACATCCATCTTCAATAATGTATATACATAATATTTGCAGCTAATATCTCAATTAATATAATTAAATTGATATAAATAATCATCGTGCAAAAAATCGCATGCAATACTCGTTCCGTAAGCGCATAACGAGTCTCGGAAATTGAAAAAAACTCTTTCCTTGATCCGTATGCACCGCTTAGGGAACTAGTATCGCAATATACTAGTTTCTCAACCTTTTTGAACCCGAGGACCTCTAAAATGTCGAAAATGTTTTATGGACCCCCAAGTTTACATCCCATTTTTAAAAGTAGGCTATATGTAGGCCTAGGCCTATATTCTTAATATTTGGGGTATTAATTATTGGTCAATATAACAAATAAATCTAAATACATAAAACCCTTGTTAAGAGAGAGCCTCTAATAACAAATTCCGACAAAGTCTTATTTTTCAGGGTTTTCAACGAAAGAGGGAACCATAGACGTCAGTGCATCAGGGGTTTCAAACTGTGGTTCGTAACTGCAAAAGTAAGGAAACTTGCAATAGGACATGTATTTTCGAAGGTTTTAAAAACTTTGATATCTAGTGTCCATTTTATGTTAAAAATTTTTACTTCTTTACTTTCTACTTGCTTTAGGATATTTTTCAATTATGTCTGCGGACCATCTGCCCCATCTGCACCATAGGTTGAGAAACGCTGCTATAGTCTAATCTCTCTCTCTATATAAAAGGCTTTGTCCTGACTGAATGACAGGAATCAACGTAGAGTCTAAACTATAACAGGTAGAGACTTGGAATTTTGACAGTACCTTCGTTTCATAATGTAAGTGCTCACTAAGAAAGGATTTTGAAAAATTCTGATTTTAAATGCCAAAAATCAAATGTTTTTGAGAATACTTAATCCCTTCTTACACAGAATTATCGAATCCGAATCACATTTGACATTAAAACATATTGTTGCCAGTGGGTTTCAGATGGGTTTGGAATTAAATTAAATGGAAGTTTGACAATTACAGTTGGCTTTGTCTATTTTTGTCATACCTTGGAAATAAAACTTTCGCGATCGCTTGAATGTTGTAAGCCCTAATATGGTCAAACATTGTTTTATTTGGACGAAACTCACTATACTGGGGTTTTCTGGACCAAGGAACTCGAATCTGAGGTTGCTTTTACCAGGTGACGCTATCTAATCGTGGTATATAGTCCGCGTGATTTAGGTGTTAATAAATATAATGAATTAACTATTATGATCTTAATTTTTAATTTTTAAAATAATTATCGCGGGAGAAGCCGCGGGCACATGCTAGTACGTAATAAAATCATTAGATTTAATATACAACAAGCTTAGTCCACTTGATACTACATTATGATGTTGTAATTATTTGTCTCGGATTGCACACGGTGAAGGAAGGGTGTACTTAGAAATGTGCCATCTGGTCCGTCAGCAAACCAGTTCCACCGGATCTCAAGTTATGCAATATCACGACCCTATACCCAGTGTAATGTTAGTAGAAAAGAGAGATACCGAGCGGGGTGGCCGAGATGGTAACGCATTCGGGAGGTCCCAGGTTCAAATCCCATGGCCGGCCAATTTGACATGGGTTTTTTCATGGTTTTCCCCAGTCATAAAGGCAAATGCCGAATTGGATATTTACATACCATGAATCATCCTCACCATTTCATCCATTTAAATTAATATCAGTTGAAATTTACTCCATTAAATACACCAATAATAGAAACAATTGACAATCAATAGTTCCATGGCCTACTGTACACACATCCCGAACTCCTGATATGGCCTCGCAGCTAAAAAGGAGTAAAGGTAAAGTGATCCCTATAAAGACCATGGAGGCCCAGAGAGTTCCAGGAGGTTGAGGCTCCCAGATTTTGGACATTCGGCACATGAAGGTGGTAAGGTTGTCAGCCTTACGCACCGGCCGCCTTCACCCCCAGGATTTCTCCTGGTACTCATTTCTGTTAGAGGCTGAGTCGACCCCAGGGCCATAGTGCCACCAGAAGGATTAGGCCAATTGAAAAATCTCAACGACCTCATCGGGAATAGAACCCGCGACCTTCCGGTTTGTAGCGCAGCGCCTCAACCACTACGCTACGGCGTACCCCTAGCTAAAAGGAGTATAAAACAATAAATTATTAGACCTAGTATCAAAAGAAAGTTTATTTAAGCATTGCTAACAAAATACCCCGTCTGAGATGTTAGTAGCATCGACAAGATAAAATGGTCCAGGCACAGCATCCAATCTGTTGAGTTGAAGGCAAAGATGTTTCTCAAAGAGTTTTGTACGGTGGAAGTGAATTATTAAAATTAATCTTCAGAGTGTCCACCCCCATTCACTTTGTCATCCTCAGATCTCTTTCACTTCGTCTTGCGAAGCGCGGTTCACACTGCAGCGTTTAGTTTCGATGCCATAGAGAAAAAATCCCTTTAGGCAGGCCTACAGGCTGAGGTAGATTTCGAAGTGCTTTTGGCTTAATTTATTGTCGCTGCGCAGCACTCTTCTTCTTTAGCCTTGGCATGACAAACCCGCAATAATAATTGCAAAAAAAGAGGAAAGAGCACTTTTTCAAACATTTAAATCTCGCCTTAAATGAGAGCTATCGAGAAAGTCGGAACAGTATGTCCCTTCTTACTATATATACCTGCTACTTGTTGTTTTGAGCGAATCCTCCCCGTCAGTCAGCATTCCTTTGGCGACGATTGTTTGGAAAAATCAAGTTTCTGTGAAAAACCCACCCTCTGCTGTTCTGCTCTTCATTCAGGGATGTCCTTTAAATTATTGTAAAAGTTACAAAAGTTGAATTTTATTTTAAATGTACAAAATAGGCATTTTAGGGACTAAAATAGTAAAAATAGGCTCCAAAGGTCCAAATGGGCATTTTAGGGCATTATAAAACTCTAACAGCCTTACTAATAAAAGCTGCTTATACCTGCGTTGAACGGTTGTTTGGTTGTTCACCGTGCAAGTTCTGCATAAGCCGCATTACCAATAATAGGTGTGTAACTGCCGAGTGTTTGTACGTCCAACGCCATCAAATACGTCACGCTTTTCATGACGTTCCTAGCCTCAGGCTATGAAAGGACTGCTGAACGCCATCTATCGGTGTAGCGGGCAAACAACGATGGATCGTCTGCAGACTAATTGTAGTTTCAGTATTTCATTATATTGTTTTCAGAAAGCTGTAATCATGGGTACAAGTATGGAAATAAGTCCCGCAAACAAGGAACAATGTTTATAATTCCGCAAAAGTAGCCCAGAATGTTTCATAACAAGTTACCTTAAGAATGGATGCATAACCTCAAAATTCAATCTCAGACATCTACGAAGCGACCGGCTGTTACGCATATCGGCCATCTTGATTATTTACGTCAAGTTTAAACAAGGGGGCCAGGCTGTGTAAAGGTTGCACACATTCAGCCTTATGCAACAATTATCAGTACACTTTCTTTCCTCAGCTGTGTATATTCCTGGTATAAATGTTACAACTGGATTATTAGTAAGACTGTATAAATGTAAGTAATATATCATGAAATGTCAACGTGTTTAAAAATTTTCATATTATTTCATAAGAAACAAAATAGGCATTTGCCTTAAAATTCCAGGTCTAGTTATGTGATAAACAATTGTGATTGGTCTATATCCGAGGAATTGCTAAACGTTATTGGTCAATTTCAAATACGCGGCGTACGAATGGAATAGTCCAGAAAATATTGTCATGAATGTTGAAAAGAAAAAGTATTCTTTTGTTTCACAAATACATGCCTAACTTACATAATTTATAAATTGCATTCCCTTCTCTAGCAATTACTGCCTTCCTTGATTTGTTCTTCGATTTTAAAAAAGGTATAAAACGAACATTTGAAATTTTTATTACAATTTGAGAAAGAAAAATAATTATTTTTGAAGGAGCAGTTATATTTCTTCTTTCAGTTGTTTCTTTTATTACCACATTCCGCCATTAAAAGCTGCACAGTAGAATACGTGACCTCTGCAGCATTCCACGGCCTCCTGTGTCCATAAACAAACATTACTGTGGCCAAATCCCGATTCGTCACATACGGCCATAAAAATATGAACACACAAGAACCGAAATTAAAGAGTTCATAGGTCGAGGCATAAACCAAGATCACTGTTATGGGAAATGAAGGTCTAACCTACCAATCATCTTCACAAATAAAAAGTCATAGGAAGAAGTTTAATAAAGTTTTTCAGCTAATGCAGTTATGTAAATACAGTGCACGCCCCTTAATGTAATCACGGGTAATGTTATCACTAACGCAAGGTATTTTATGATCATAAAATAATGAAAAAATGCAAAATAAAAATGCATTTATGATGTGATAATAGTGAAAAAATTACATAAGATTTTTAAAAAATAGACAAATAAATTTCCCATTATTACTTTTTTAAAGTAATGGATTGCTAAAAGCAATTTAATGGTTGGCAGTGAATATATGAGTTTACATTATAAAACACACTTAGGCTATTTTGTTATTAAAGAAGTAGGCCTAAGTAAATTTATATTACTTGGGCACCCTTAGCGAAAAATCATTTCTTTCTGAACTGGCATGCCCATCAAATTTCCTGTAGCAAATATGTGCCATTTAAAAAGAAAGAAAAAATATTTATTGCTTCAATAAACCTGAATTAAAATGAACTATGAACACTTGGCGGAGATTCTAAAAAAAAAAACGACTGTCTGTTGTCTGAAAGTAACGATTTGTTTAGGTAGGGGGACAAAAAAGCGGACCGACTAAAATATCTAAGTTGCCGATAAGAGCCACTGCGCATGCCTAGCGGCATTCACAGGATAGCAGGGACTGCATTGAAATTTTTTCTAGACAATATAGAGAATCAATTAAGAAATAATTTCACGTAATTTGCATTGCTTATGAAAACATACGTTTCCGTTACATCTCTTATATTTATTTATGTATCACAAGGCTTTGAAATCAGCTACAAGAATCGGTCCGATTTTTTTCCCGACCTGTGCATGGAAAGCTCCTCTCTACCTCCACTGAAACATGACCTAAAATGCATAAAATGACCTAAAAATGCAGAAAATTACCTAAAAATTGCAACAACAAAAAATGACGTTTCTTTTATGAAAAATGAAGCAAAAAAATTCAAAATCAAATTGCCTTATTTAATCAATTATTTCATGATACACATTTATATATAGGCCTATTCGAGCTATCTTTTAACTTTCATATAAAAAAGATGCAAAGTCATCAAACGCCTTGCCTCAGTTATCACTTAGGGCCCGGATTTTTAGGCTTATTTAAAGGTAGATATATAAGCATTCATGAGCCACAGATTATTGTCTCTGTTGGACACTACATGAGAATATTATAGGAGAAAATTTCCTCCGGCACTGGGACTTGAACCCAGGACCTTTGGCTATTCGCGCCAATGCTCTACCAACTGAGCTCCGGCTTAGCCAAAGGTCCTGGGTTCAAGTCCCAGTGCCGGAGGAAATTTTCTCCTATAATATTCTTATTTAAAGGTATTTTAGCCTTTTTATTTTCGTGGAATAGCCTTTTTTTAGACTTTAAACAAACGATTTTAGTCGTCTTAATAAAACTTATAATGAACACTAATGTTAACACTGAAAATTGTATTATAATTTTGACCCATTTATTCTAGTTTTTTTTAACGAAATTAACAAGTAATTATCCCTTATATTGACACTCGAAAAATAACATAAATAATTGAAATATTTACCCTTTAACGATACAATTATTCAATACGCCACTCAATTCACTTACTATCTACAAAAATAAGTAGACTGGAGTGTCACGAATTTGTTCCTTTAATATACTTTCTGTGTCGTTGGTCGCAACTTGATATTTTAAAGTTGAAACGACAATTGGTTAGTTGCAGATTTTAAAGAATTGCAGACGGCTCAAGTTTCATTTCCTGCGACGGCGAGGCGACGCATTTTGGAGTTACAAAGACAAGCGACAAAGCGAAATATACATGATAAATTTCAGTGCGTTGTATAAATTAATGTTTTATGTCTTTTCTTAAAACGCACAAATTCACATATTTATTTTCCTTTGCATTAATTGGAAAATCTACTTAAAAATTGCGTTTTTCTGCAAAAGTCCTCTTTAGCTCCTAGTTTTTCAGCAAAAGTCCTCTTTATTTTATTTATTTTATTTTATTTATTTAACCTGGCGGAGTTAAGGCCATAAGGCCTTCTCTACCACTCAGCCAGGGCAAAAACATGAAATACATAATGATAATAATAATAATAATAAAAAAATAATAATTAGCTCCTAGTTTTTCAGAAAAAGTCCTCCTTAGCCCCTTTTAGGCCCTTCAGTTCGATTTAGCCCTTTTTAGGTTCTATAAGATTCATTAGAATAATTACAAAATCCAGCCCTTTTGCACACTGTAAACCACTTTTTATAAGTGAGGGGATCATGACCGTTGTAAATCTTTATGCTTTCATGGTACTAATACACATAAAAGATAATATAAATACATACGACCTAAGAACTGACGTGCATTGTTATGGAACCAGAATGACGAATGACATAAATATACCATTCAGGAGGCTTAAGAAGACACAGAACAATTATAAAGTAAATGGCATGACCTTATACAATAAACTACCAGTAAATATTAGGACATTGACAATGAGGCCTTTTAAAAATAGAATTATGCGCTGGCTGAAACGGAATCCATTTTATAAGTACAGTGAATGTTTAAACAGTGATTTTAGACTATTGTAAATATTTTATTCTTTTGACGATGCTACATGTAAAAGTGTTTTTACTTTCCAGCAAATAAAGATTGATATTGATATATTCGGAAGCAAGGGGCATGAAACGAAAAAATACGTTAAAATGTTCTAATTAAGAAGCTGGGGAAAAAATATGTTAAAACCTTCAAATCCGAGCCCTAGTTATCACTTTTATGAGGTCCCGTACGGATTAATACAGATACATTGAAAAAAATGTTGTTTATTGTGATCAAAGATTTTGTTTATGTTGTCACATTTTCCTTTTTGCGGTTTTATTACCAAGTACTGTACGTCATTCAAAATTCCGTTTATAAAGTCTTGCCTCGTGAATAATGCGACAACTGAATATGCACTAGGCCTACTGCAATGTGACCATGTCTATATTGGGATATATTATGGCTAGAGGAAGTTATGTGTTTCACATTTAGTATTTGGATTCAGGGAACCTCAAAACCGTGTATTTAGGCTCATAGGCGTACCGAGGGGGGGGGGGGTTTGGGGGTTTGATTAAAAAAAGGAAAATTGTATAATTTTTTTAAGTCTGCCCATAAATTACTTAATACAAGTATAAAGCGTGGGAAGCTTAAAACTCGTTATTTTTCGTCTTAATAATTAAAATTTTCCGGGGGTTGACCCCCGGACGCACCCCCGGAAGCTTAAAACTCGTTATTTTGAGTCTTAATTTTTAAAATTCTCCGGGGGAGGGCCCCCGGAAGCTTAAAACTCGTTATTTTGCATCTTAATTTTTAAAATTTTCCGGGGATGACCCCCGGACCCCCCCCCCTCCTTGGGGGGTATTCCATACCCCCCAGACGTTATAACCCCCCCCATATGATCGGCCTGGTTACGCCTATGTTTAGGCTAACGTATATTGTGAACGCAATATCTAGTTTCGTGGTGGAAGACAATACTTCCTCTACCTATAGTACCCACGATACGGACAGAGGAAGTGAATACAGGGCAGCGTTGATAAATTAGCCCTTAAAGGCATAATATATTGTATAGGATACAATAGATTCTCTTAAAAGGTGTAATGAATTACCGGGAAATTACTCAAAAGGAAGTTTGAATTCCACTGAACCATACACCAGGTACGTCAAACTCAACTTTTGCTAAGGGGCAACTCGATTTTCAAGTCCAGGGGCCACTTGCAGAAATGAAAATATATTATTTGTTCTTATAAAATTTAAGCATGTTTTTATACAGGATGTTAATGAATAAACACCGAAATATTCTACCTGTGTTTACAGAAGACGTAGACAAGCAACTTTTATTAGGAGATTTTTGCTCAATGGATTAAATTTTTCTTCTTACTGAATAAAATCTCCCAGAGCATGGCTACCACTGACTTCTAATATTAGAAAAAATGCGAAACAAAAGAACTTCGTTGTTAACACTGGAGTTGTGAATAAAAAAAACTAATGCAGTGGCGACCAGTCATGTGATTAGTTTGTAAATTTTGCAGATTATGGAAATACTAAATTATGATATAGCTGTTGATGAATGATTAAGAATCAGGTTTTTATCGGTCACTAAGAAGGCATGAAGTCAATTTAATGAAAATTTTAACCCTATTTCGCGTAATTATTGACTTATGAGCACCAAATTGTAATGACTTTAATGCCATTTAGCATACACATATTACGTCATAGAGCAAAAATCTAATAAAAGTTGCTTGACTATGTCCCCTCTATACCCAGGTAAAATATTTCAGTAGGGCCTATTATTCATTAACACCCTGTATTTCATGGTATACGCATTTATTTCGTGAGAAGCATATTGATTTTGATCCAAATCGGTTGACCGACACCGGACACCGGAGTAATGCCCAATTTAGTGCCTATTTTATGGTAATGTAGTAGAAAGAATTTATCAAATGCAAATCAGTTCTCATGACAACATATTCTTTTACAGTGTTCATATACGGCTTTGGAAGTTGCAAATACAGTTAGCTTTGACAAATAACACTATCCACATATTCCTTCACATATGCTTATCAAACATTCTTCTATAAGCCCTGTTTAATGAATCGATCTGAAGCTTAATTCTGAGATAGATTACAAAAATAACTTATTTTCTGCATATCATAATAATTGCAATTATCACTGATTAAACAAAAGCATTTTGGCACTTTGTTACATCTGTTTACCTGATTTTATTAATAAAACAATGCGCCCCTTAATCTATGAACAAAAATAAAATGGCACATTAGTTTTAAGAAAGTTTAAGATCAATGCTATATAACTTACCATGGTCTTAATCATTGTGTCAACTGTTTTCTATGCAGTCCGTCACAGTTTTATATTTTACGCGAGAAATGGAGTCTTGATCATTTAAGAGTTAAAATTCCAAAAAACTTTTTTCTTTCGTTGACTATGTCTAAACAGCAGTTAAAATTAAAGAGAATGTTTTACAGCAGAATATTAGGCCTACATTTTATGGGGAATCCCATACAAGTTAATAACTTGACGTTCTTCATGCAATTTCTCCCTCCTTCTCCTTCAGCTTGAACTTTATTTACGCCGCGGGAAACTTCGACTTATCGACTATAACTCGATAGGGAAAGCGATATAAACTGTTAAATTTAATACTCTTCATGTTCGGGTGAATGTTGTAGCAAAACTAATGTCATACAGAGGCGATATTAAACGTATGGTCGTCTGGTATGAAGACAAATAAACATATAAGCAATCACGACGAAACGCGTTGTTCAATTTTCTTCCGATTTGGCAAAAATGTTCCTTGGAGTGATTAAAAATTACTTATGTGTAAGGGTTTTTTTTCCCCCCATTTCAAGATGAAGAGCAGATTTTATAGGCAAATATTTTGGGCACGAGGTCTAGTGTTCGCAGAACTACAAATTTTATCAATAAAACTTCAATTTAAAGCCGCTAGAAACTTCCAAACGACTATTGCACTCTTACGCCGCGTGTTTGGTACTGACCAATAACGTTTAGCAATTCCTGGGATATAGACCAATCACGATCGTTTGTCTTACAATATTCTTGTAGGAATTCGTTTTATCGGGTAAAACGTCTGCTCGTTACTGGACAAGTAAGCATCAGTGGGCAGTGATTTGTACGTCACATGCTGCCATTAAACAGCACGAAAACAGATTATTTTATACAACATAACTTGTTTGGAAATTAAAATGATAGAAATGTACATTGATTAAAAACACAATTTCGATTCGGTACAAGCCAGTTGGTGTGCTTTTATTCTGTTCTGCTGTTTCCTTGCCTGAGTTAAGTTGACTAAGTCTTATATGCACCACTGGTAGCATTGGTTACAACATGGTAACTCGAATCGATTCATGGATGGTTGATTCATAGGAGGCCGTGATCTCGCAGCTGTTAGTTTTGTTTTTATACAACAAAGCACGAAAGTAATTATTATTTGTATAATCCGTTACATTTAGTCTTAATAAGTTCAACTCTCGTGGGATTACCAATGATAATTCCTGATTAATAGCCACTAGAACTTCTGTATAGCCTACATTAACTGAACCTAGAAATTGCTACATGGAAACTATAATTTAGTATATCAAAATAGGCTATCTATATAAAATATAATTAAAATATAATTAACCTACATTTTTTTAAATGAATTTTCACTGAAAAATGCAAAATCACAATCCACCTGGTTTAAATGCAAAGGGCCCGGATTCTAATGACATGTCATCTTTTTTATTGATGCTGCATAGACATTGCCAACTTGTGAATAAATCCTAATCATGGCCTCTAGATTACAGAAATACATTTTTGTTAGGTCTTTTTTGTCATTTTATGCAATTTTATATTTTTAGGGCATTTATTTCAATTTTAGGTCATTATTTTGTCATTTTCGTGTCATTTGCTTCCTTATATACCGGTAGTCATTTTCATGCATTTACATTGAGTGTATTAACTTTTATACCTTCGATAATCTCCGTATGATGATAGTAATTTACTGAAGTCTTGAAGAAGGTAGGGTTTACAAGCTTTCTTTTCGGGTAATCTATTATATAAAGTCGAATGTGTGTTTGTGGGTATGTTTGTTCCTTATACAAATCTACATTTCTTTACCAATTTACACGGAATTTTGCGCACATACCCAGTTAAGCCCGGAAAGTATAGCGGTCAACATTAAAATTGAAACAAATCAGTCCTTCCCTTGAAAATTATATAATTTCTGTGAATATTCTACTGAAAAAAAGAATGTTGTTCAGTTCACATGGCAACAGTGAATTGTTTACTGTGATTACATAGGGCCTTGGCAACTATATAGCCTAATGCTGGACTTTAACGAATTATGATTCCATCGATGTAATATATTGGGGAAAATAATTTCTGAAAATGAAATCCACGAAAATAAAGCACAGTGTGATGTAGTCACATAACTTTCTCTACCCTCGACATAAGAAATATTTACTCACTTCACATTTTGATGTAGAATAAGAGGGACAACTTAAGTGTGTGATTATGCTATATCAAGAGTCTGTAAATAATCCTTTCCGCTGATAAGTTATCCATACCTGTAGGCTTTGTATTAGTTGAGAAATAGGGATGTTTATCATAGGCCCTAAGCATGGGATGAATAGAATAGAATAGAGTAGAATAGAATAGAATAGAATAGAATAGAAGAGAATTTATAATATGGAACATTTTCAGTCCTATGCTCGCAGTATATTATGTCCTGGGTTTTAGGGGAGGAAAGTATGAAAGTGATACTGCATTTCTATTTTATTTCAGGCCCGAAGCATGAGAACATGAGAATGAGTAATAACATTTTCCGTCAAGTCAATACAATCTTATGTAATTTATGTTTCTTCTTATTTCAACCCCTCCCAGGCATGATGAGTAGAAGCAACGGAATGCAGCATTCGACATCCTCTATGAACCATAAAAAGCTATAGGCCTATCTAGCGTTTTCTGAGGGAATCGTTTGAGTGTGATAAATCTTTTTCAAGTTTTACATACATAAAGTCCTCCATAAGTTAATTTCAAATTAAAAAAATACAAAGCCCGGGCGACGCCGGGCCTTTTCAGCTAGTCTAATATATAAAATCGAAAGTGTGTATGTATGTATGTTTGTTCCTTATACAAATCTACATTTCTTTACCAATTTACACGACATTTTGCACACATACCCAGTTAAGCCCGGGAAGTATAGCTGTCAACATTAAAATTGAAACAAATCAGTCCTTCCCTTGAAAATTATATTATAATTTCTGAGAATATTATGCAAACAAAATGAAATCCCATTCAGTTGTCAAGACAACAGTGTATTGTTTACACAGTTCATATAGGGCTCTGGACATTACATAACATTGGACTTTAACGAATTCTGATGCTAACGTTTTGTAAAAATAATTCTTGAAGAATAAAATCCACGAGAATAAAGCACATTGTAATGCAGTCACATAACATTCTCTACCCTCGACACAAGAAATATTTTCTCAATTCACATTTTGATGTAGAATAAGAGGTCGTAATACAGGGATAACTTAAGTGTGTGAGTATGCTATATCAGAAGTAGGTAAACAATCCTTTCCGCTTATACGTTATCCATAGCTGTATGCTTTGTATTAGTTGAGAAATAAGGTCCTAAGCATGGGATGGAACATTTTGAGTCCTATGCTCGCAGTATTTTATGTCCCGGGTTTTAGGGGAGGAAAGTATGAAAGTGATACTGCATTTCTCTTATTTCAGAACCGAAACTGTTGTATGGTAACATGAGAATGAGAAATAAAATTTTCCGTCAAGTCAATACAATTTTATTTTATTTATGTTTCTTCTTATTTCAAATCCTCCCAAGCATGATGTGTAGAAGCAACGGAATGCAGCTTTCGACATCCTCTATGAGCCATAAAAAGCTATATCTAGCGTTTTCTGATGGAATAGTTTGAGTGTGATAAATCTTTTTCTTCATTTCAAGTTTTACATACATATTATATAAGCACCTAGAGTTTCAAAATAGAAAGTCCTCCAAAAGTTAATTTCAAATTACAAAATACAAAGCCCGGGCGACGCCGGGCCTTTTCAGCTAGTACTTAAATAAATTACTAGGTTACCATAATGCAACATTTTTGTAGGATCTACTTTAAAACAATTTTCTTACTTTTCTTCTCAAATGCTGAATCAAGAACAAAGAACATAGTTTTTAGACCTACAACATCCTTTCTGCATTTACAGTTTTTTTTTCAATTATGTACAAATTAGTCTGTAACTTTGTGTGTAGAATAATATTTTTTTAGAAATAAAATATCAGTTTTTAGGTCATTTTTTATCATTATTAAGTCGTTTTCTTTCAAATTTAGGGTCATTTAATAGGTCATTTTTCAAATAATGTTAGGTCATCAGAATCCGGGCCCTGGTAATTATCAATACCATACCATATCAATATCATACGAAACAAAATGAAAACTAATGGAATAGAAATTGTACACTTTCTGCATTGCATTCATTGACACTACGCATGCAGCGGATAGCGAAAGCGGGACCGCGTGATCGGAAGAAGCGGTTATCGATGGATCATGGGGAGGCTGACAGCTGCGGAGGCGATGTGGTCACCACCTGCAACCGCACGACAGGTCCAGATGACATGAGTAAATCAAGAGAAGCCGCAGTACAAGGGCGCAGTAAATCTGCCCACAACTGTACAGACATTCGCGTCTTGTCCGTGCAAGATCTGATTGCATCGAAACCATGCTGGTCTTCGCTACTTCACTCATTGCTTATTGTTAGAACCCGGATTCCTAAACGTAAGCAGAAATGTTAAATTACAGGCACAAATAATATTAATGCAGAAGTTAAGTGTAGACTCAACTCAGGAAATGCTTGTTTTTATGCAGTTCAGAAACTCTCATCTTCTCGTCTTCTGTCCATAAATGTAAATATTAAGATTTATAAGACAATTATCCTGCCGGTTGTATTATATGAATGTGAGATATGGCCCCTTACATGATCTGAGTGTGTTCGAAAACAGGGGGCTTAGGAAAATATTCAGACCTAAGAGAGATGAAAACTGCATAACGACGAGCTTCATAACCTGTACTCTTCACCGGAAATAGTAAGGGTAATTAAATCACGGAGGATGAAATGGGGAGGAAAGACATATCTCAAAAATATTGACTGGGAGACCCCAAGGGAAAAGACCACGTGGAAGACCTAGACGTAGATGGGAGGACAATATTAGGATAGATTTAAGGGAAGTCGGATGGAGTTAGCACAGAATAGGGTTGAATGGCGGGATCAGGTAAGCGCGGCAATGAACCTTCGGTTTCAATAAAACAGATAATATTCCTTCATCTCCCTTACTTGCTCACTCAATGGCAATAGACAATTCCTAAGCAAGCTATAGGAATATTATCTATTTTATGGAACCCGAAGGTTCATTGCCGCGCTTACCTGAGCCCGCCATTCAACCCTATTCTGTGCTAACTCCATCCGACTTCCCTTAAATCTATCCTAATATTGTCCTCCCATCTACGTCTAGGTCTTCCGCGAGGTCTTTTCCCTTCGGGTCTCCCAGTCAATATTTTTTAGATATGTCTTTCCTCCCCATTTCATCCTCCGTGATTTAATTACCCTTACTATATCCGGTAAGAGTTTTCAGTTATGCAGTTTTCATCTCTCTTAGGTCTGAATATTTTCCTAAGCCCCCTGTTTTCGAACACACTCAGATTATGTAAGGGGGCCATGTCTCACATCCATATAATACAACCGACAGGATAATTTCTATTTTTAGATTTCTGGACAGAAGACGAGAAGATAAGAGTTTCTGAATTGCTTAAAAACAAGCATTTCCTGATTTTAGTCGACACTTAACTTCTAAAATACTTTAATATCATATTTTGTATCTGTGTGCTATATTAAATCTGCTATATTAAACTTCCATTTATGCGATTAAAAATCCCCAAAGTGTAATTTTTCAACCAGAATGTCCCCTTAAGAAATTACATATTTCCAAAGTGATAATTCTAAATGCACAAGCAGAAGTTGTAACCCAGCAAACTTCAAAACAATTGACTGAAAATTCTAATATTCTCATTGACTAATATTCTCATGTAGTGTCCAACAGAGACAATAATCTGTGGCTCATGAATGCTTATATATCTATCTTGAATGTTAACTGTGCAATAACAGTGGGAGCCCGGTCACAAAAATCACTAATTAGTGTGCCTCACAGTACTGCATATGACATAACTTTTCTGTCTGTGAGGTGGACCATTAGGGCAATTAGTCATAGGAGAGAGGTTCCATCTGGTGCTGTGAATTGAACTCCGGCTTAGCTCAGTTGGTAGAGCATTGGCGCGAATAGCCAAAGGTCCTGGGTTCAAGTCCCAGTGCCGGAGGAATTTTTCTCCTATAATATTCTCATGAAAATTACAGGTTTTCAAAACTCATTAATTCTAGTGTCCTTTTCATAAACAAGCTTATCTGCCTTGCAATGAAAAGTCCTTTATTTATGCTGTACCTCGCCAGAGCAAATTGAAGCCGTAACTTCTCAAGAGAGGTATGTAGTTGTATTGACCACACGGACATATCCTATGATTGGGGGGGGGGGGTTGTAGGGCAAGTGGTAGCGTGCGCCTTATATGCATACACACATGTTACCACTTTCAATTTTTCTGGGAACACTTGAAGAGCGCGCAGCGAAGTCGAGTACCAATTGCACAATGATGATGGTGCCTGTATAATTGAGAGCAAGATTGCAACATCACGAAGTCAAGTGTTCAGGGCTGCCAACCTATCCCGCACCGCTCCCAGCATGGCGATGCATGTTTATACGAAATAGTAGATAGGCCTACAAAAAAATCCCTTTAGGCAGACCTACAGGCTGAGGTAGATTTCGAAGTGCTTTTGGTTTAATTTATTGTAGCTGAGCAGCACTCTTCTTCTTTAGCCTTGGCATGACAAACCCGCAATAATAACTGCAAAAAAGAGGAAATAGTACTTTTTCAAACATTCAAATCTCGCCTTATATGAGAGCTATGGAGAAACTAATTATTGATTTGTAGAGTACTCAACAAGAGCTTTTCAACAATACCCCATAAGACGTGGTTTAAAAAATTTCTAATTTCCACCCCACCCCCCCACTCGTACCCCCAAAACCTCCGAATCGTTGGTGTCACTGTGAACTCCATAGAGAGTACTCTAATTTATTCAAACAAAGTTTCCCTCTATACTCCATAGGGGCCGAAATATAAATGTTTTAAAATTTCAACCCCCTTGGGCCAATTTTGCTCATTAACGAACTAGTCCGAACTATTGGGCCTAGAAATAACATAGGCCTAACTTAATAAAATTTGGTTCAAATTTCTTCAAAATTACGGCCGCTAGCATTTAAAGATATATAATTTTGAACGGGCGGTGGTTTCGTACTTAGGAAGGCATGAAACGTAAAGATATGAAAGCATTTTTCGAAAATCATGACATGGAATCGATTGCAATAGATAGATAAAAAGAAGAAAGAAAAGAGAGAGAGAACAAAGTAGAAACGCAGAAATCAGAGTATTCACAGAATCCTTTGTACCGTTTTATACCTCAGCTGGGAAAAATAACTGGTTAAAGGATAGTTCAACAGACAATTTATTGCAGAGAAGATAAAACAGATAACTGCAATTTCAACACATAGTTAACTGGATATCAATTGCATTTCTCTTGATTTTTTTTTAATCCATTAACTAAGACAACCGAGCGAGATGGCCGAGATGGTATCGTCTCGCATTTGGGAGGTCCCAGGTTCAAATCCCGTGGCCGGCCAATTTGTCTTGGGTTTTTTCATGGTTTCTCCAGGCGTAAAGGCAAATGCCGCTTATTGTGATCACTTCGGGACGCAGCTAATCTGATAATATTAACCGATTGACAACAGTAGCCGGAGGAATTAAAAATATGTAATCATAAAATAATATGTAACTGTGAATCATTGAACCACTCATATGCTATTACAGTAATAGACTGCAAGCAACTATTTTTTCAACGAGTAAGGAAGTTTTTAATTGTTTTTACTTTCCTTTAGGAGTCCATTAACCAATACTCCATACTCAGTTACGAGTGTTTTTGGAAGTATGTACTGATCTGTGGTGAACACCGCGTAGCAAAACATCCAAGTCTGTTCAAGTCTTTTCATTTTACACTAGCCAAAACTGCATGTCAACACTGTTATTTTCATAAATCAAAAGCTGCAGCTTAACTGTGGAGTGAAACATGTTTTATTGCTTAAAAGAGAAAGTTAGGTAATGCCACCCCCTCGAACTGGTCATCCTGTGAGCTGGGAACAGAATTGCTACCTCCAGTGCAACACAATACAGTTGACTTAAAAACCCTTAAAAACGAAATTTTGAATGACGTACAGTAGGACTTGTAAATAAAGCCGCAAAAAGAAAATGTGATAACATAAAGAGAATCTTTGATCACAATAAACAGCATTTTTTCAATGTATCAGTATTAATCTGTACGGGACTTCATAAAAGTGATAACATTACCCGACTGATAACATTACATTAAGCGGCGTTGACTGTATTTCATATTCGGTAAGATTGTACACACTGCTTTTTACAAACTTGGTGGATTAACGAGAAAGTTAGCCGTTGTACACCCCTTGCAGTAACTGGAGTGGTGGAGAAGATTTCTCCACTTGTCTTTGTGCATATGTGTTGTTACTGCAGAAATAAAATTCCTCTTTGGTGGAGTGGGAAAGGTATAGTTGAATACCACAGTCATATTTTTTTTCTCTGAATACGTTCTATAGAGTATCATCCCAATACTGTCAAAAAAAACAGGTTTTCAAAATGAATGACAGACAGATTGAAACTGGGTCAGATAGGCCTACCCGAAAACTGTTGTTCTAAATTAGGCCTACTATTAATAGGGCAAGGCATTTGATGATTTTGCATCTATTTTATTTGAAGATTAAAAGATATCTCTAATGAGTTATATATAAATGTGGATCATGAAATGATTGATTAAATAAGGGCAATTTGTTTTTGAATTTTGGGTGGGGGACTTTATTTTGCATTTTTCGTCATTTTCAAAATATATTATGAATTTTTAGGTCATTTTCGGTATTTTGGGTCATGTTTCGGTGGAGGTAGAGAGGAGCTTTTCCATGTACAAATCGTTACTTTCAGACAACAGACAATCGTTTTTATTTGTGAATCTCCGCCAAGTGTTTATAGTTCATTTTAATTCAGGTTTATTGTAAACACCACAGCGGTTTGTCTTGTAGCAATAAAAGTTTTTTTTCTTTCTTTTTAAATGACACATATTTGCTAGGGGCAATTTGATGGGCATGGCAGTTAAGAAAGAATTCCTTTTCCGCTAAGTGTGTCCAAGTAGTATAAATTTAGGCCTATTTACTTTTTTAGTAACAAAATAAGTGCGTTTTATATTGTAAATTCGTAAGTTATATAACGCACTGTCATCCATTAAATTGCTTTTAGCAATTCATTACTTTAAAAAAGTAAATATAACTTAAGTAATAATGGAAAATTTATTGGTCATTTTTGTTTTAATTTTGTGTAATTTTTCACTATTTTTAGGTCATATATGCATTTTTATTTAATTAATGCATTAAATTCTCGATCATACAATTCACTTACATAGGCTTATCACACGGGTAGATAAAGTACCTGAATAACGCGCCACTGGTCGCAGCGGTGACGCGCCTAACTACTGTGCATCTTGTCAATCGATGTCGTATACATCGATCGATAGAATTCCAAGATGGCAGGTAGTGGGTCAAGTTGTGTGTTTAGCGGTGAAAAGTAGGAAAGTTTTATTATAATAGTGTGTGTTTCTGTCGATATGAATGTTGGCTTTGGTGTTTAAAGCGTTCGTGTGTTAGTGTTGGTGTGGATGATTGATGTACATCTTTCCTGGAAGCCTGGGACACATTCCAATCTGGAGCACAGAGGTAAGCCAAGACAGTGTTTGTGGCTACGTACCTAGGGGCACGACTTTCAGATTTGATTTAATATAGTTCACAATAAAGATTGTAAGTTAGGCCTACCAGGAGATGAGAATTCGTACGTACAGTGCGTAGCATTCAGTTGAGGTTAACGGGGGGGGGGGGGGTGGTCCGCCCCAGACCTTGCTTTGAAGCCCCCAAAGTTGTGGATTTTTAATATTTTAGTTTTTAATTATATATTTAACCTTATTATTTACTTGACGTTTGGGTTTTTAATGGCTTAAGAAAAATTTGTAATGAATTGTAATTTTTACGTCACTTGTTTTTCTTCAGAATCAACAAATTTGCCAAGGCAACGATAAAAACAAATTAAATCTTGTTTACTAGACATATGTTTTCAAACATGTAAGCCTATGATATAAATACGAAAGCAAGCGACTCACTTAACAAAATTATGTTTTCACAATTACATAAGATATAAGTAATTTTGCGGAATGGAAGTAAACATCTGACTGAGCTTGTCGCACTATCGTGAAGTAAGCGCTGGTGCGATTAACCAATAAAACGACAGGACACAATTAGTCAAGGCAAGTATGTTGTTTATTTTGGTGAAAGCCGAATACAAGGTGCACTATAAGCTCCGCCCACTGGATATTCACATTTTTGTTTCTCAGCGAAGCAGGGTGATCAACTATTCTTGTATATTATCGCCGACACTTCCGACTGTACCAAATATTAAAAATTCGAGAGTAAAGTGTCTTGTACCCAACGGTTTGTCAGCCTGTTCATCCTCGAAGAATTCGCTAGATCGTGGTATAAAAGAAAGTGCTTCGCTGGGGGTGGGTGAGGGTGGGATATGCCTCATGTGACTATGCACCTTATATTTGGTTTTTCCCTTTATTTTTGCTCCGTACACATCTTGGATCAAGTATAGTAACAATATATTCTAAGTGACTTCTTTCTTTTGTTTCAGGTGATTGTGCTGATGCGAATTCATAATCTTCATTGAGTGAGTAAAATTCCGCATGTTTTCTGTCACTGTGCGTATTTTGGAATTTTGCGTCAGCCTTTAAGACACAGCCGTTCACACAAAAGTTACCAGTTTGGGATCTTCACTCTATCAACTTTCTTCCTTAAGAAAATGAGGTAGTCCGTTGTATTATAAACTGCATCCTCAAGTTTACTACTAATGTTAACTATGCTTAGTTCTGTTCACTGACATTTCATCCAGAAAGGTTATTATTACTAGGGCAAGGCATTTAATGACCATAAAATAGCGAAAAAATTACACAGAATTAAAAAGCTAATGAATTCATTCGAATGCTTCTTCAACCTCTCGGAATCTGGCATCTCGGCTCGTTCTCTCATTCATTCGATTGTTTTCGTGTCCCCGTTTGCAAAGCATTCGGTAGAGTTGGATTACCTCCACAACGTCTCTGGGTTTTTACGTATATACCTTAGGAGCGAGTCTCACCGCTCGTAGAGTTCCTGGCTAGGGGAGGTAGCTGCACCCTGATTGGCTCAGCTCTCCTATCCCACTCCACGTGTTGTCTGTCTCTCTCGCAGGGGCATTATCCCTCCACTCAACTATTATAGTATTTTCTACGACTGGCATGATGTTCACTCTCTGCCCAGCGGTAGCTTACTGATCTTACGCGCACCGAATTCGCGCATCATGGTAACGAGACATAACGAGAAGCTCGCTGGCTGGGTTTGTCTTCAAGGCCAGAGACTTTGTGGGAATAATCCAACTCTAAGTTCCGTCTCTCCCATTCCAAGCGGGGATGGCATGACGCAGAGCTAGAGCGAAGATTTATTTTCATGAGTTTCAACCCCAGGCTACAAAATATATTTTGACAATAAAATAGCCGTTCTCACGAATATTAAAAAGTTCAATTTTTCAAAGATTGTTCCTGTTTTACATCCATCATTAGCTTCTACATGAAGCATATGCATTCTCAAATGGATTATTTATTTGATTAATTACCGTAGCCTATATTATGAATTATGATATTAAATACAGCCATTCAAATTTTTATATTTGATACATTTATAAGATTAAGCAATTTATATTTGTAGGACTTCAAGAAATTTCATGTTAGGCCTAATTTACTGTATTTACTACAGCACCTGTTCGAGACTACATGACTAAAATAATAAACATCTCTGGAGGCCGTGTTTGTTGTAAGCTGGCCGCATTGTTCTCAGTCCGAAATGTGCGCGCTAAATTTAAATCTACCCGCTTTCGAATGCCAATGAAGTGAAGTGAGAACGGAAGATTTCATTCGAAGAATATTGAAGCTAGCGAACGAACATCTCGTAGTTGCATGTCCCTCTATGAATAAAACACTTCGAATGATTTAATTCGAAATGTTTAGTTCTGTATTCGAATGATCATTCGATTGTTAAAATCATTCGATTTTTGCCATCACTACATTTAATGACCATAAAATAGCGAAAAAATTACACAGAATTAAAAAATAATAATAACCAATAAATTTACCATTGTTACTTATATCTAGGGTTCGGATGTTTGAAGTCATATTTTCCGCTCTTTTAGGTCATAAACTCCGTACATCAACAGTGTAAAACAATACGTTGCCATGAGAACTGATTTGCATTTGATAAATTCCGTCTAATATAATACCATAAAATAGGCTCTTAATTAGACATTACTCCGGTGCCGTTCAACCGAATTGGTCCAGTATCAATAGGCTTCTTTCCATGGACGTTATAAATGCGTATACGAAGTTTCATGAAAATCCGATAAAGCGTAATTGAGTTATCGCGGTTAGAGAAATGCGAATAGACAGACAGACAGAAATTTCCTGTCACTACACTGTCTCATAAAATGCCATTCTGGCACTTAATAAATGAATCTTAAGATAGTACCAGGTCCTAATTGCTTACTTCAAAACATAAAACCCTTTTATGTTCTAAAAAAAAGCATAAAAATAGAAAATAAATAAGTAAAGTAAAAAGAAATTCACTTCGCGTTACACAATTTACAGCACCACTATATCGATTTCTCATCCCCGTCTGATGATATGATCAATTTGTCATACTTAATAATTGCTAATATAATTGGAAGTTTCAGTTTCTCAAATTTCTGTTTGCAGCACCATCTACGGCTGTGAACAGTAATTGATCCTTCATCCACTACAAGAAGTTACTGTCGAGTCATTTAATTCGATGTAGGAATCGCCTTCATAGTTATGCACTTGGAAGTACTTAGTAGTAATGCTGGTTGCAGCAATTTAGGCAACCAAAACACCCAGTTTAAAACGGTTTAAAATATTTCCAAATGTAATTAAACGGTTTAAAATCGTATTGCTACCACACTAGCCGCCACTGAAATGGTGCCGCCACTGGCTTTTTGAGAGGTGTGATGCATATACTACAGGCGAGTCAGTTATATGGCTTCAAGCAGGGAAACACTCTAACTTGAAAATTTTAATTAATCGAAGTTATGAGTGTAATTCGATAGCCTCATTGCAGCCTCATAGTTACACGCTATTAATAGCCTCAGTACGCCTACGTTACTCAGGGGGACGAAGATCAAACCTTTGATAAGCACGACAACGACAAGCTTCTGTTTTGTTTTAAATTCAAAAGGAAGGCAGAAACTCCAAAGATGCCGTGTCTGATTTGATTGAACACTTTTATAATAGCTATTTATGTACCAAGTGCGCACAGTAAGGCTTTAGCGTAGGATGTTGCACACAATACAATAGCCTACTGTAGTCAGAGCTGTCTGAATTATATGAAATGAAATAAGTTGAATTGCTTTACTATAAATATATTCTATTAGTTATAAGTAGGGTTCTGATGTTTATGACATGTCATATTTTCATCCTGACCTCCATTCTCGCCGTAGACACAAATTAAACATGAATTACACATTTGTTATCCTAATTGGACCGTTTTTATTTTGCATATAAGTCATATTTTGGTCATTTTCGTGGTCTTGGTCATATTTGTCATTTAACGTCATATTTCAGTTATAAATTCGGTATGCACAATTATGCAATACGTGCACTAAATTACAGAGTTAAATTTTTTTCCGAAGAAGAGTCACGAATATTTTGGTTTTACTGTAACTGAAATGTGAAGGGACAATAACAAGTAATAGCACAATTACCTCTTCCTGCTTGTTGTTAACAACTTCCAATAATAAATGTTTTTAACACATTTGCAGTGGAAGGCCTATCTGGAAACATTAACAGATTAGAAGTTCTTTATAAGTAAAACTGTAAATCACCTGTAAAACTGTTAAAAAGGAATTATCTGATTGAATTAATGTGATATAATAATTTAGTATCATTAAAGATTTTAAGGTTGAACGTTTAACATTTTCAGTTGTTTCAGTCTGTGTGTCAACGAGTATGTCATATCAGAAGTCTGTAAAAAATGTTGTCCACTCATACGTTATTTATAGCTTTAGGCTTTGTATTTTTAGTTCAGCAATATGGATGTTTATCATAGGCCCTAAGCATGTAAAAGGAGACAAAATAGGATGGGACATTTATGTAAAAACGATGTCATTGTTAATAAATATAATATTTTAAGTCTTTTTCTGTTAAATAAATAATCTAAACAAAACATCTAGCAGATGAGTAAATAACCACGGGCACCTGCTAGTTAAATATAAACCCTGACGAATTGATAGCTGGATCCTGATAAACAAGACTAAATAGATGGGTTTTGTGATTATCTAGGGTGATACAGAGTGAGAGGGGATGATGATCTGATGCACTCCCTGAGGTCACAAGTTAAAATCTTGACAAAAAACATGTCGGCGCTGTTATCCAGGTATTTATAGCAGCAATTTCCAATAAACTGCTTTTGTCCGGCAAACCATGTTAACAGGCTTCTAGCTGCAGGCAGCATTCTTCAAAGGATTGACTCCCAACTCAATGTAGTCTCTCAAAGGGCTGATGGACCTTCCCTGCATTGTTTATAAATCAGTGGATTTCCTCTTTGTTTTCCGGTTTTCAAGAAAATAAATAAAAGTCCTCTTTCAAACCCCCTACCAGGGCTCCTTAAAGGATAAATATGAGTCAATGCTCAATTTTCTGCTATTATATATTTTCCTACAAGTGGAACAATAGTAGGTTTGTTCGCAAAGCAAATCCGTGACCGCTTGAGAATTTGTTGTACTGTTCATGTCCAGTCTGTAACTTACCCGTGATTTGCACTTTGCGAACGGTTACAAGAATTTGGAATCGATAGTTTCTGCGTTTAATCGATATGATATACAAATAAAATATATATTTCCCTTTGACATGTTATAAATGCAATCCCTATAATATAAAGCCACAAGGCTGACTGACTCACTCACTCACTCACTCACTCACTCACTGACATTAATGTTTGCCCACTTCCAGATGAGCTATAAACTTGAAATTTGGTGCACGTATAGCTTTTAGGCTGTAAACCACAGGAAAATTCCAAAAAGTTTATTTTTTTAATTTTTAGCCCTAAAAACCCTCCGAGAAAGGGCTCGGCTCGGCACACCGATATTAATGTTTGCCCACTTTCAGGTGAGCTAGAAACTTGAAATTTGGTAAACATATAGCTTTTAGGTTGCATATCACAGGAAAATTCCAAAAAGTTAATTTTTTTAATTATTAGCCCTAAAAACTCCCTTAAAAGGGCTCGGCTCGGTTCACCGACATAAATGTTTGCCCACTTCCAGCTGAGCTAGAAACTTGAAATTTTGTACACATATAGCTTATAGGCAGTAAACAACAGAAAAATTCCAAAAAGTTATTTTTTTTCAATTTTTAGCCCTAAGAACCTCCGAAAAAGGGCTCGGCTCGGCTCACCGACATTAATGTTTGCCCACTTCCAGATGAGCTAGAAACTTTAAATTTGGTATACATATAGCTTTTAGGCTATAAATCACAGGAAAATTACAAAAAGTTTATTTTTTAAATTTTTAGCTCTAAAAAGGGCTCGGCTCGGCTCACTGACATTAATGTTTGTCCACTTCCAGATAAGCTAGAAACTTGAAATTTGGTACACATATAGCTTTTAGGCTGTAAACCACAGGAAAATTCCAAAAAGTAAAATTTTTTAAATCTTTAGCCCTAAAAACCCCCGAAAAAGGGCTCGGTTTCCATGGCAACGGTATTATCAAACTGTGTTTACGTATGGCTCTGAAAGTTTAGAAATAATTATTTCCGTAAACCTAACGGCGTGGTCGAGATAGTAACGTCTTGGACTTGCGTTCTGAAGTTTCTGGTTCATCATAATTAAATCCAATTAACATATTTTTGTCCAGAACTAACAAAATTTTCTTCTATCTGTTAAAGAAATTTCATAATTTATATTCTTTAATAATAACTCGGAGATGAAGTCCCGCATTCTTGACAACATATTACAACCAATTTTACTTGAACTTTTCTATGATTTCCGTGGTCGTAAAGGCAAATGCCAGATTGAATATTTACATACCATGAATCTTAGTCGCTATTTCATTTTGTATCATGTCCATTTCAGTTGAAATTTACTCCATAAAATACACCATAAATGTATGTACACTGCCAGTTGAAAATTCCGAGAAAAAAAACCAAAGTCATGTACAAGTAGCATGTCATAATTATCTTCTACCGCGAGAAATATAAAATCTGGTAGGCTCTAAAGACCTCTGAGGCATTAAAATTTGCCTGTTTTATCATTACTGGTAGACGGTATTATTGTTAGTGGTTGTAGTAGTAGACCTATTTCTAATTTGGTATTTAATGAATAAATGTTTTACTAATTTTGAAAGGAATCTTTCTGTCTCCATTTTTTTGTCTGTTTTTCCGTGGTCGTAAAGGCAAATGCCAAATTGAATATTTACATACCATGAATCTTAGTCCCTATTTCATCTTGTATCAAGTCCATTTCAGTTGAAATTTACTCCATAAAATACACCATAAATGTATGTACACTACCAGTTGATCCAGAAAACTACACTTGGCAAACTGATATATTTTAGCTTGCAACCGATGGGAAAATTTCGAAAAAAAACCGAAGTCTTCCCACATTTATTTTTTCAGGTTTATTGAGGCAAAAAAGGTAATAGCCAATACAGCAGACTAAATACACGCACTCTATCCCCATTGATCTTTTAAAAAACCTTTCCCGAGAATCTCAGCAGGGGTTTGGGGGCGCAGGCCCCAATGAGCGAAGCTATATGTGTACCAAATTTCAAGTTTCTAGCTCATCTGGAAGTGGGCAAACGTTAATGTCAAAGAGCCGAGCCGAGCCGAGCCGAGCCCTTTTTCAGACGGCTGAAAATTGAATAAATATATATATTTTTTAATTTTCCTGCGGTTTACAGCCTAAAAGCTATATGTGTACAAAATTTCAAGTTTCTACCTTATCTGGAAGTGGGCAAACATTAATGTCAGTGAATGAGCCCTTTTTCGGGGGTTTTTAGGGCTAAACATTTTAAAAATATATTTTTTAGAATTCCCCTGCGGTTTGCAGCCTAAAAGTTATATGTGTACTAAATTTCAAATTTCTATCTCATCTGGAAGTTAGGAAACATTAATGTCAGTGAGTGAGCCCTTTTTCGGGAGTTTTTAGGGCTAAAAATTAAAAAAAAAATATTTATTCAATTTTCAGCCATCTGAAAAAGGGCTCGGCTCGGCTCACTGACATTAACGTTTGCCCACTTCCAGATGAGCTAGAAACTTGAAATTTGGTATACATATAGATTTTAGGCTGTAATCCATACGAAAATTCCAAAAAGTATTTTATTTTTATTTTTGCTGCTAAATTATCATCGTACGTTTTACTGGCACATTGAAGACCTTGATATCACAGCAATTGGATTGAAGAATCTTATGAGAAGAAACAAAAACGCAATAAACCAAAGCGGGTTTTACTGGCACATAGAAGGCCTTGATATCACAGCAATTGGATTGAAGAATCTTATGAGAAGAAACAAAAACGCAATAAACAAAAGCAGTTAGTCATCTGGCGATTGTTGGTACAGAATACGTGTTGTAATAATTATACAATATCCTCTTAAAGAAAACGATACATCATTCGTGAAAGGTAAGAACGAATTTTATTTGTAATCCTTCAGGAATTTGTTTATCACATAAATTTGTCATATTATTTATTTTCATCTGATTTTATGATTCCTTTTTTCTCAGGTGTACTTTGACCAGTTAAAATCGTGATCTCTCGCTGCTTTCTTCATTTCTGGCCTGTTTGTTTTCCTCGAGGTTCCCTGGCTTGTGACTTACTGCACATACTGAATAATCAGCTCATATCTCCTTTTCCTATTACTTCAGGAAGTGTTGTGCCGCATTCGGAATTTCAAGTTACCTTCTGATGAATGATAAAAACTTTCCTCCACTTTCGATAGGTACAGCCAACACCGATGGCAACAAACTTCCTAACAAAAAGCATTGTGGCCGACCGATGGCTAGAAAACGAGGTCGACCAAAGGGTTTACCGTCGACTTCTCAAGCAGGAAGTGTTGTGTCTCACTCGGAATGTTCAATTAACCTTGTGGTGAATGATAAAAACTTTCCTCCACTTTCGATAGGTACAGTCAACATCGATGGCAACAACATGCCTAACAAAAAGCATTGTGGCCGACCGATAGCCAGAAAACGAGGTCGACCAAAGAGTTTACCATCGACTTCTCAAGCAGGAAGTGTTGTGTCGCACTCAGAATGTTCAAGTAACCTTTTGGTGGATGATAAAAACTTTCCTCCACTTTCGATAGGTACAGCCAACATTGATGGCAACAAACTGCCTAACAAAAAGCATTGTGGCCGACCGATAGCCAAAAATCAAGGTCGACCAAAGAGTTTACCGTCGACTTCTCAAGCAGGAAGTGTTGTGTCGCACTTAGAATGTTCAAGTAACCTTTTGGTGGATGATAAAAACTTTCCTCCACTTTCGATAGATACAGCCAACATCGATAGCAACAAACTGCCTAACAAAAATCATTGTGGCCGACCGATAGCCAGAAAACAAGGTCGACCAAAGGGTTTACCGTCGACTTCTCAAGCAGGAAGTGTTGTGTCGCACTCAGAATGTTCAATTAACCTTTTGGTGGATGATATAAACTTTCCTCCACTTTCGATAGGTACAGCCAACATCGATGGCAACAAACTGTCTAACAAAAAGCATTGTGGCCGACCGATAGCCAAAAATCAAGGTCGACCAAAGAGTTTACCGTCGACTTCTCAAGAGCAGCATCGCGAAGCAGTCAGGCGTTACAGTGAAAAAAATCAAGAAATTAATAGACAAGCGGTGCGACGATATTCCCAGTCACATCCGGAAGTTAACAGGGGTGCAGTGGCTCGCTACAGTGAAGCACATCCGGAAGTTAACAGGGGTGCAGTGGCTCGCTACAGTGAAGCACATCCGGAAGTTAACAGGGGTGCAGTGGCTCGCTACAGTGAAGCACATCCGGAAGTTAACAGGGGTGCAGTGGCTCGCTACAGTGAAGCACATCCGGAAGTTAACAGGGGTGCAGTGGCTCGCTACAGTGAAGCACATCCGGAAGTTAACAGGGGTGCAGTGGCTCGCTACAGTGAAGCACATCCGGAAGTTCACAGGGGTGCAGTGGCTCGCTACACTGAAGCACATCCGGAAATTCACACGGCTGCGGTAAGGAGATTTGAACAGTGTCATCCTGATACAAAGCGATCCCGTCACATTCCTGCTGAATTAAGAAAACATGGGTTGATTGCCGGCTATAGTGGTGCACAGCTAAGCTCCATTTCACCTTACCGTCTAAAAATAAATTCTCTTTTAATTCCTGACTGTTATAAATGCCCCAATTGCCGGGCTCCACTCTTCGAGGAAGAAAGAAACAGGAAGAAATGGTGCTGTGGACAAGGTGCCTATAATGTTGTAGACTTTCCTCCTATTGATCTGGAAATATATGAACACCCAGATTTCAGAGCTCGGCCTCGGATGTACAATGAAATATTTGCCTTCAGTGCCCTTGTTATTCCAAGTGGATGGCAACACCCAAAGAATGGAATAAGTTTTATTAAAATACTAGGCAAGGTATATCATTGTGTGTATGATCTATCTTATCGTGGACCCTACAATAATCCGTGCTCCTTTTACATTGACGATGGAGAAGCTAGAAACAATTGGGCAGAACAAGAAAACCTTAATCATACAGTTGTGAAGGCATTCTCGGATTTCTTGCACGCCAACAATCCTTATATTCGCCTGTTCAAACAGTTGTATGAGGAACCATCGGAGGATGCCCATTTAATATTTGAAAATACTACAAGGAGAACCCATGGGCCAAATATTGGAGATCGTCCATTAGGATATGAGGTTGCTGCTGTTTTAAGCACTGAGAAGGAGACCTACTATCCTAGGAAAATAGCTATCTGGAAGGTCGGTGAAGGAAAACCCCATACAGTAGACGTTTTCCATCCTCTGTATGAGCCTTTCCAGTATCCCCTTCTATATCCGCATGGTACACCCGGATGGCACATCGGACGCCTTGACAACTTCAACAAAAAGCTTTCCCAGTTGAATTATATAAGATGCTTGCTTTTATCAGATGCACGCTTCAGGCAATTTGAAAGACTTTCTGAAACGTGGCTAATTGATATGTATGCACGCATTGAAGAGGAACGACTGCGGTATTTAAATTTCTCACAACAGAAAGGTAGTAATAACTCCTTAAGAACAGCACCCTTTGACGAACTGCAATCTGTTGTTTCTGAGCGTGCGCAAACTGAGCGAGCAGTTCCTATCCACGAGAACCGCCCGGTCAACAATGACATTCGGTCTGATGAGACTGTTCAAGGCGAGGGCGGAGTTGTTCCTGGGAAGGTTTATTTACCAAGTACTTTTACTGGTGGACCAAGGTACATGAAAGTTAAGTACCTCAACGCTATGGCCTTGGTAAACCGACTGGGCGGTCCGACTTATTTCTTAACCATTACCACCAACGCACGATGGACTGAAATAAAAATGAGCAAGCGACAGGGGTCCAAGAATCAACCAGATGTATGCGCTAGAGTGTTTCATTGTAAACTATTGGAACTTCTTCGTGATATTCGTTCAGGGGCTTTTTTCGGTGAACCAGCATACTTAATGTATGTCATTGAGTTTCAAAAGCGAGGACTGCCACATGCACACATTTGTTTTAGAATTGCAAAACAAGAACTCATTCCAGTTCAAGCTGGTGACATAGACAAGTTCATCAGAGCGGATATCCCGAATGTAGAGGAAGCCGGAGGTAAACTACGTGAACTCGTCTTGGCTAATATGATCCATGGACCTTGTGGTCCCCAGTATCGTACTGATCTTCCGTGTTGGGATGGATCACTTCATAAGTGTACAAAGTTCTTCCCCAAGCCTACATCAGAGTCCACACACATTGACAGCAATGGATTTGTTAACTACAAACGCAATTCTGACAATAAGGCTAATCTTATGTATCGTGGTAGACCTGTTGAAGTTAACGATGCCTGGGTAGTACCTTACAATGCGGCTTTACTACTCAAATACGAATGCCACATCAACTTGGAGATTGCTTCACAAAGAGGAGTGGTAAAATACCTCTTTAAATATATCACGAAGGGTACTCCTTTAGCTAACGTTGCCGTTATCAGTGAATCAGATTTGGTCAACGAAGTAGAAGACTACGTAACAAAACGATACATTGGATCAAGTGATGCAGTATGGCGTATTCTTGAGTTCAATCTCACGGAAAGTGAACCTTCAGTTACGTGTCTTCCTGTACACTTAGATGGGAAACAGTCTGTTTACTTTCGACCTGGAGAAGAAGCGCGAGCAATAGGTCGCAGCTCGTCTCTTTTGATTCTCTACTTTTCTAGACCTAACCTTCCTGAACTCGAGAATTTGACATACACAGAGTTCTATGAGAACTATATTCTCCACACAACTCGCCCAAAGTCATTGACTGTTCCTGTAATTGAATATGCTGATGGCCGTCATTACATTACAAAGCGTCAGAGAGGTAAATGTGTGACTCGAATGTTTTGGGTGTCTCCTCAGCGTGGAGAACAATTTTACCTTAGATTGCTATTGAATGTTTTCCCTTGCCGTGGATATCAAGACTTGATTTCGCGAGGGGGTGTTCAATGTTCTTCTTTTCAAGAAGCTGCTCGTAACCTCGGCCTTGTAAACGACGAACAAGAATACAGGCAAGTGCTTGCGGAGGCATCGGAATTCATGCTTGGCAAAGCTCTACGTTCATTTTTTGTCCTCCTTTGTAATATTGGGGCCCCGGCAGTCTTGTTGTGGGAAGAATTCAAGAATAAACTTGCAGAAGACTTCCTTCATATTGCACCCTATGATCCAGAAAAGGCTTTCGAATTGGCACTTGTTGAAATCGATCATTTCCTACGACGTCATGGTTCAAATCTATCTGAACAAGGACTGCCAGTTGTTGAAGATACCACTACTGAGCTTGCCAGAGAAAGGATTGAGTACAGTGCAGGAAATCTCCAATGTTTTGTGCAAGAATGGCTACCAAAGCTTTCTGAAGAACAAAGACAATTTCTTTGTTATCTGAAAAATCTTTTAACTTCTGGCAATTTCCATATGCCAAAAGTGTTGTATCTCGATGGTCCTGGTGGTTATGGGAAAACCCTGATTTTGAAAATGGCTGTAGCACTTTTCCGCTCACAAGATAAAATCGTCTTATGTGTAGCGAGCTCTGGAATAGCAGCCCTAAACTTTGATGGTGGAACTACTGCACACAGTATGTTCCGTCTCCCCTTGGATGTCGGTGACGGTTCTGGATATTGGTCTCTCACCAATGGGTCGCAAAGAGCTGATCTTATTCGAGAGGCTGCCTTAATCATTTTTGATGAAGTTTCCATGGCGAATAGATTTCTAATTGAAATACTGGACAGATCAATGAGAGACCTAATGAGAAACGATATTCCTTTTGGTGGAAAACTTATAATTTTTTCTGGGGATTTCAGACAGTGTGCTCCAGTTGTTACAGAAGCAAAATCTCCTTCTGAAGTAATAAGCGTATCGCTTAAGTCCTCAAGACTCTGGGACAAAATAAAAAAATTCCACCTAACAAAACCTCAACGAACACAAGGGGAAGAACGTTACTCCAGATTTATTCTTCAAGTTGGTAACAACGAGGTACAGCATGTCACTTTTGGTGAAGGAAAAGATCGACAGACGTTAATACCCTTGTCTGGAGTTGCGTACACAAATTCTTTGAACGAACTGTTACAATTTGTGTACCCCCAAGACGTTCTTTCTAAATCGCATGATGCTTCAAAACGTGCCGTGCTGTGTACAATTAATGAAAATGTTAATGAAATAAACTCTGCCATTCTTCAATCCTTGGAAGGTGATGATTTTCACCTATACAGTGTCGATTGGGTAGAAGACCAGATTGAGGATTCTGCGCACAACCTTGTTGAGCAAGATGTTCTGCATCAAGGGCAGGGTAAAGGCGTGCCACCCCACGATTTACTTCTAAAAGTAGGAGCAGTATGTATCCTAACAAGGAACTTAAATTTTTCAGACCACCTTGTGAACGGTACAAAGGTTATTATTCTTTCCATTTCTCGGAGACTTGTAGTTGTCCGCAGACCAGACAGAGATGAACGACTTGGTATACCAAGAATAATATTTAGGTTCTGCTTACATCGCTCCATAAATATGTGCAGAAGACAATTTCCACTTCAAGTTTGCTATGCCATGTCCATTCATAAAAGCCAAGGACAAACTATCGACGTTGTTGGAGTGGACCTGCGCACTGATGTTTTCAGTCATGGCCAATTGTACGTGGCATTGAGCCGGGTTCGATCTCCGACTCAAATCAGAGTACTTGTACCTTCTGAACGTGTTTTTGAGGGCGTTGCCTACGTAAAGAACGTGGTCTACAAAGATTTACTTTAGTATATAACTTACATTACAGTTGGGGTTTTCTTACCATCAATAAATAAATAAAGAAAATAACTTAATGTAATGAAAATTACTTTGTGGGTATTTATTATGTTAGTCTCTATTAGAACCTACACAAATAATTAGACAGGCTACGTAAATAAATCTCTGGTGTGACATAACCATTATGATGAATTGAAAAATTAGAAAATAAAAAGTATATTAATTCAAGCCATATAACATGTTCTGTCCACAAATAAAAATTTTCCGTCTATCTGCATTCAAGAAATATAATTTTTATTCACATGCTTTCCTTTAATCCATGAGCTTTGTGGTTACCTCATGACTTACTGGTACTCATCAATTTTTGTAGTCGATCTTCGAGCTAAGCTCAAGATCGATTGATTACTGCAGTTTTAGTGCTATGTCGTTGGTGAGTTGGTGGTGCGCCTGCCTTCCACACTGGTGGTCCTGGTTCAAGGCTAAATATATTTGCCGTTTTGCCATAAATCTAAAGAATGACAACTGGCAAGGGGAACTTCAACAACGGTGTCATTTCATTTAAAAAAAACCAAGAAGGGGGTTCTGGGGCGGAAACAGTATTACAGTGTTCACGTGGAGCTTTGGTAGTTTATATACATTGAAAATTAGCGATAGAAATAACTATTTCTATAAACTGAGCGAAGTGGCCGAGAGTGTAACTCTTGGAGTCGCATTCTGGAGGTCCCAGGTTCATAATTAATGCAATCTAATTAATATTTTTCGTCTAGAAATAACAACATTATCTTCTATCTGTGTTATAATTTATAATCTTTAATCATAACTCGTAGACGAAGTCTCGCATTCTTTACAACATATTATACCCAATTTTACTTGGGTTTTTCTACGATTTCCCTGGCCGTAAAGGCAAATTCCAAATTGAATTTTTACATACTATGAATCGTAGTCGCAATTTCATCTTGTAACATGTCCATTTATACATATCAGTTGATATTTACTCCATAAAATACACCATAAATGTATGTACACTTCCAGTTGATCTAGAAAACTTAGACTTGGCAAACTGATACCTTTTAGCTTACAACCGACGGGAAAATTCCGAAAAAATCCCAAAGTCTTTCCACATTTATTTTTTCCGGTATATTGTGGCAAAAGCATAATAGCCAATACAGCAGACTAGCCAATAGCCAATACACGCACTCTATCTCCCATAGATATTAAAAAAACCTTTCCCGAGAACCTCAGCGGGGGTTTGGGGGCGGAGCCCCCAACGAGCGAAGCGAGTATAATCTATATTTTGGGAAACTTTTAATTATCTTCCATTATTCATACATATAAGTAGCCTATGTTTATAAATCTGGCGCAATGTTATAGGAGGGAGGAGTCAGGCGCGTGAAAATAGGTTACTGCGCATGTCTCTGATAACAATTCATGCTAGAGCCTGCAAACTTTTCTTATAGTACAGAAACTGTCCGTGAGAGCTTTGCGAACAGAAGATTGAAATCAGAATCACGGATTCTCGCTTTGCGAACGCGTGTGGAGAAAGAGCGCATGCGCGAACGATAAGTTCCTGGTTTCTGACTGCTTTGCGAACAAATCTAGTATTGTCGGTGCCAATTTTTAAATACTTTTTGAGTGAAACTTCTTCAGCCGCGGTAGGGGTAAATCGAGAGCATGCGTAACGCTAAAAAAATCGTCACGAAATTAATGTAACGCTCAAAATCGTCATGAAATTAGTGAGGTGTGACGGACCGGACTGCACAGAAAACACTCAACTCAATGATTAGGCTTATCCAAAGTTTAAAAAATCCAAAACTTAAAATTAAAAAATCCAAAATTCAAAAATTCAAAGATTCAAAGATTCAAAATTTAAAATATCCAAAATTAAAAGATCCAAGATTCCAAAATTGAAAAATTCAAAAGTCCAACAACAGAAATTTAAAAAAAAAATTAAAAATCCAAAAAATTTAAAATAAAAGATCCAAAATTAAAAAGGCCAAAATTCAAGATTCAATAATAAAAAATCGAAAATCGAAAGTTAAAAAATCCAATTAAAAAGGTCCAAAACCCGATATTAAAATGTCCAACAATCCAAAATCCAAAATTGAAAAATAAAAAAATTACAACAAGTTTCACTTCTGTCACGTGGCGTTCCACGTACACTTTTTTTCTAAGAACTGTCTCTACATGCTGCCCCCCTAATCCTCTTCTACCTGTCAATCAGTGAATAGAAAGGTAATTAGGCGTATTCGCACTTGTCTGCAGTCCAATACAATGTTGCAAAATAGGTACTACAGCACGTTTACTTCACTTGAGAAGTGGTGAATGACAGCGGCAACACTGGGGAAATCCACTCGACTACAAGAGCACCTGTTCTTTGTCGGTATCGGTATTGGTGCAGATTTTCAGATTAGGGAACAATGGTATTATACTCTTTTGTAAACAGACGATGGTTTGGGTCGAGGTCTTCTTAAAATGGCATGAACTATACACAGTAACGAGTCATAAAACGCTCATTCTGGCACTTTATGAAATTCTGTCTGCATATAATACATAGTTAAATGAATTCAGGTAAGCTAACAGCAGAACAGAATAAAAGCACACCAAATGTCTTCCACCGAATCAGAATTGTGTTTTTAATCAATGTACATATTTTATATTATTTCAATTTCCAAACAAGTTATGTTGTATAAAATAATCTTTTTTCGTGCTGCTTAGTGGCAGCATGTGACATTAATCACGGCACATTGATGCTTACGTGTCCAGTAACGAACTGACCATTTTATCAAATGAAATACCATCCTCATATTAATAGCAAGAATTTTATAAGATAAACTATCGTGATTGGTCTATATCCGAGGAATTGCAAAAGTTATTGCTGAATATCAAACACAAACGTATGAGTGGAATAGTCGAAAAAGTTATAAACAGTTTACGTTATCGCGTCTCGTAAAGTTTACGGATGTAGGCCTACAGAGGCCTATAAATAGGCAATTAACTATTTTCCTTTCAAATGCGTAATAAAAGTGGTCTTCCCATCATAATAAGTTTGAATTCGTCTTCGGAGAATGAAAAATTAGACCCATCTGGATTAGAGTAAACTTTGTGTACTGTTACCATAGCAACGGATAATGACGTAATGTGAATTATAGAATTTCATTATGTATATTTTTTTCTGAAATTAGAGGAAGAAAATATAAAGTGCGTTTTTCGCACACCATTGCAACGGGGTTCTATTGTCGAGATTCAGACGGAGCCGTCTATTGTTATACAAGCGAGTATGATTAAATACCAAGAAGAGAATAAGAAGAAAAATCAAGGTGAGAGGTTTTAACACACAATGAACAGGAAATTGATAAATAGATAAGAGGTACAGGAAGTTCATGTAAAAAACATACTTACATAATATACTGCAGATGGAATGAAGAAATGAGTTGATTAGAGAATAAATTTCATTGCTGGAAGATTAATAATAAGTGTAATAATAATAATAATAATAATAATAATAATAATAATAATAATAACTTGTAAGAAAAATATTTGGCCGTCATCTATTGAAAATTTGTAGATAAAAATCTTGAAAGCTATGTTCTAACCAAAGTAGGCCTATTATATATCTCTATATATATAAGAGGCTTTGTCCTGACTGACTGACTGATTGAATGATTCACTGACTAACTGACTGACTGACAGGAATCAACGTAGAGCCTAAACTATAACAGGTAGAGACTTGGAATTTTGACAGTACCTTCGTTTCATAATGTAAGTGCTCACTAAAAAAGGATTTTGAAAAATTCTTATTTTAAATGCCAAAAATCAAATGTTTTTGATAATACTTAATCCCTTTTTACACAGAATTATCGAATCCAATTAACATTTGACATTAAAACATATTGTTGCCAGTGAGTTTCAGATGGGTTTGGAATTAAATTAAATGGAAGTTTGACAATTACAGTTGGCTTTGGCTATTTTTGTCATACGTTGGAAATAAAATTTTCGCGATCGCTTGAATGTTGTACGGTCAAACATTGTTTTATTTGGACGAAGCTCACTATACAGGAGTTTTCTGGGCCAAGAAACTCGAATCTGATGTCGCTTTTACCAGGCGACGCTATCTAATCGTGGTATGTAATTCACGTGATTTAGGTGCTAATAAATAAAATGATTTAACTATTATGATCTTAATTTTTAATTTTTGAAATAATTATCATGCTAGTATGTAGGCTACATAAAAAAGGCTTTGTTCTGACTGATTGACCGAATGGCAGAGAATCAATGTAGAGCCTAACTTAACCTAACCTAAGTAGAGACTTGGAATTGTGACAGTACCTTCGTTTCATAATGTAAGTGCTCACTAAGAAAGGATTATGAAAAGTTTTGATTTTAAATGCCAAAAATCAAATGTTTTTGAGAATACTTCATCCCTTTTTACACAGAATTATCAGTTCCAAATCACATTCCATGTACAGTTCTCATGATAACCGTGTATGTTGGCAGTGGTCACAGGTAGCTTTGGAAATAAATGATACGGGACTTTGACAGATTAGAGAAGCTGTCGATATAATTCATGTAATGCACAATGTGATGCAGTCACATAACTTTCTCTAGTCTGGATATAGAGAATACCATATGTATATTATTATATCTTAGGTTTTTGGGTAGGGAAATATGAAAGTGATATTGAATTTCTTTTTAATTTCATCCCCGAAACGGTTTTATGGTAACATGAGAGTGAGAAATAAAATATTCCGCAAAGATAATACAAGTTTATGTTATCGGGATTTGTGTTTCTTCTTATTTGAACCCCTACCAGACATGGTGTGTAGAAGCGATGGGATGCAAAATTATACATTTTCTAGAGCCATAAAAAGCTATATCAAGCGTTTTCTGAGGGAATAGTTTGAATGTGATAGGCTAAGTCGTTCTTCTTCATTTCAAATTCTAAATACCTATATAATGACCTTTTAAGCTAGTGAAGTTATAATGAAGATGTCTGCACAGGAAGCAGCCGAAAGCTTGGACTGCTTTAACCTTCTTATCGGGCTAATCTCGAAAAGCCTTGATCTGTAACCAACGTCGGGACAGCATCAAGTTTTTCATAAAATTTAGTTTCGTTTTCTGTTCACAGACATACACACACAAATTTTGAAATCTATATTAATAAAAGGAAGTGTCTGTCCTCCGTCTGTCTGTCTGTCCGCGATGCCCAGCGAAATCTACTCAACGCAGAGATCTGAAATTTTATACATAGGCGGACTAAAGGGTCGGAATGTGCACCTCGAAGCCGGAATTTTAATTTTCGCTTTCGTTCGTGAGTTATGAGTGAAAAATGAGCAAAAAACGTGAATTTTTTGCGTTTTCGAAGCAACAGTTTCAGTAATAAATTTCAATATCAAATCACTTACAGATGGCTTTGGCTATTTCTGTCATCATACCTCATACCTTGGAAATTAAAGCAACGCGATCGCTTGATTTTGTTAGTCCATCCTAGACGATTCATTTGTTTAGAGTGTCAAGGCCCACAGACATATGACATTTTCAACCTACACGGAAGAAGGATAATCAACCCTAAATATGATTAAACCTTGTTCGATTTGAACGAAACTCACTATACAGGGGTTTTCTGGGCCAAGGAACTCGAATCTGAGATCGCTTTTACCAGGCGACGCTATCTAATTGTGGTATATAATTCACGTGATTTAGGTGTTAATAAATATAATGATTTAACTATTATGGTCTTAATTTTTAATTTTTGTAATAATTATCGCGGGCACATGCTAGTAGTAAATATAGTGTCAAAAGACATCAAAACATGTTTAATGAGGAAATAAGACATAGCATTTCAAGGCCCTCTACATAATATGTTATAGATAATTATGCTAATTGTTCTAAGCGAATCCGAAACCAGAAGCCAATTCTTGTGATGTTTTCTGTGCGGTACGCCACACAAGCTTACATTGTAGAGGCGAGCTCTCGTATGAGAAAGAATATATTGCATTTAAATTCTGGTCACCCAGGATAAGCAATGTTTTGTCTTGTGAACCAAGATGTGAAAAGTTGTTAGCTTTTATTTGTTGTTAATTGATGAAGTAGGCTACCGCGTTTTGCGAAAAACCCTGGTAAAGTTTCTGATTATCATGAAGAAACATGTTCACTTAAATTTGTTGTTTTATGCACAATTATAACTAAAAACTAAACTCCGTGGCGCTACATCCCTGGAGGGACAAGGCCTACCACCCGACCGCAGCGTCATCTACCTTAAGCAGATGGCAGGATTAGGGGCATGTGGTCAGCATGCCGACACGGCTGTTTAGGGTGAATTTTTAAACACCTCCCAATCGAACTTCTGCAGGAGACTTGCTAGAAGGTGTTCAAACATCCACCCTACAGCCCGGACTTCGCTCCCAGTGATTTCCATCTTTTCCTACGCCTCAAGAAGTGACAGGGAATGACAAAGAATGACAGAGAGGCGAAGGTGGTTGCCATACAGTGGTTCAAATCCCAGGCAGCACACTTCTACGACACAGGTGTTCAAAAGTTGGTTTCACAGTATGACAAATGTTTCAGTTCCGATGGCAAATATGTTGAAAAATAGCTGAACACTTGCTGTGTCTGCTGGAATATATATGCCCATGAAATTGTGTTTTGTGTCTGTAAACGGCCCCAGGGAAACTTACTTTGTGGACGCGGGTCGTAGTTTCACAATAACTTAACTGTTTCATTCTAAGTATTTTCGTTCAATCTCTATAGGCCTATATATAAAAGGCTTTGTCCTGACTGACTGACTGACTGACAGGAATGAACGTACAGCCTAAACTATAACAGGTAGAGACTTGGAATTTTGGCACTACCTTCGTTTCATAATGTAGGTGCTCATTAAGAAAGGATTTTGTATAATGTTGATTTTAAATACCAAAAATTAAATGTTTTTGAAAATACTTAATCCCTTTTTACACAGAATTATCAATTCCAAATCACTGAATATATTGTTGCCAAATGGTATCAGATGGGTTTGGAAAAAAAAAAATGAAATGCACTTTTGTCAAATAAGAGAAGTTATCAAAATAATTCATGTTATAAATAAATATTACAGAATGAAATCCACTAAAATAATGGAATCATATAACTTTCTCTACCCTGGATATAGAAAAAACAAAACGAAGTATGGTAATGTGTATATTATTATATTATATCGCAGGTTTTTGGAGAGAGAAGTATGAAAGTGATAATGCTTTCTGTTTAATTTCATCCCCAAAACGGTTTTATGGTAACACAAGAGTGGGAAATTTCCCGCCTCGATATTAGAATTTTATGTTACAGGAATTTCTGTTTCTTCTTATTTAAACCTATACCAGGCTTGCTGTGTAGAAGCGATGGGATGCAACATTCTAGATCCTCTATGAGCCATAAAAAAATATATCAAGCGTTTTCTGAGGGAATAGTTTGAGTGTAATAAGTCGTTCTTCCTATTTCAAATTATAAATACCTATACAAGGACCTAGAATTTAAAAATCGAAAATTCTTCATAAGTTAATTTCCAATTCAAAATATAAAACCCGTGCGATGCCGGGTCTTTTAAGCTAGTATCATATTTTATTAAACCAATACCCTTGCCTCTGGCTAAAACCACTTATTCCCTGATCACGGTCCTTAGATTAACAAATTAACTTAATTCGGGTTTATTCAGAAAGAAATTCACAGTTGACTAAATCATAGAGTCCCTTGTGGGTGTATATTGCTAGAGTAGACGGCAAGTCAACCTCAAATCAGTCAGTTATTCCAAAATAGATGTCCGTAGAGGCAGAATAAAACCCTATGAAGCATGTAACGTGTAGGAATATTGTTTATTCTCGGAATAATAAACAGTTCTTCATTTGTCTCCTCGGGCACTGCGTTGCCATGGTTTCATTCTCTGTACTTCTATCACTATTTATCTCATCAATCAATGACCAATCCAGTGTTAGAACATGCGGAATTTCAACGAATCGCAAATGTCTATCTTCATACTTTTGTAGTTTTGTTTTTATCACTTTCATTTTTTTTCACACTTACGTGCACTTGTTTTTGTGTAAATTCGCAAGGACCGGACATTGAAATATCTTCATACCTGTAGCTTCTTTGATACAAAAAAATTAATGATAGAACATAGCGATTGGGTAGAGCCCTATATAACCTACATTTGAGCGAAAGGAAAATTAATGTGAGTGTAATATAAAATTATTTGTGTGGTGAAGCATTTTAAATTTCGTGTGATAATAAATACAGTATTAAATAGCAAAGAGTTTAATCTAAAAAATAAACAGCTGATTTCCATAACGAACAAAATAGTAATAATGGCACACACCACGACTATAACTAGGAAACGCGTCTATAGAGTAAGTTTTCCTGGGGTCGTTTACAGAAAACAAAAAAAAATTCTTGCAAATATTCATTGCAACAGATACAGCAAGTATTCAGCTATTTTTCAACATATTCGCCACCGGAATTGATACATTTGTCATACCGTTGAACCAACTTTTGAATACCTGTGTCGTAGAAGTCTTCCGCAAGGGATTTGAACCACTGTGTGACAAATATCTCCTCCTCTCTGTCATTCCCTGTCATTTCTTGAGGTGTAGGAAAAGATGGAAATCACTGGGAGCGAGGTCCGGGCTATAGGGTGGATGTTTAAACCCTTCCCAGCCGAACGTCTGTGGGAGACTTGCTAGGAGGTGTTTAAAAATCCACTCTGCAGCCCGAATCTCGTTCCCAGTGATTTCCATCTTTTCCTACACCTCAAGAAATGACAGAGAATGAAAGAGGTAGAGATAATTGTCAGACAGTGGTTCAAATCCCAGGCGGAAGACTTGTACTACTACACAGGTATTCAAAAGTAGGTAAGACACGTTTCAATTCCTGTGGCGAATATGTTGAAAAATAACTGAACACTTGCTGTATCTGTTGCAATAAATATTTTCATTATATTGTGTTTTGTTTCTGGTCCGAGGGAAACTTACTTCCTGGACGCCCCTCCTACTATAGGTAGAGGAAGTGTTATATTCCTTCCTGCATTTTGATTGTGAAATTCGGAACACACAGCTAGTTCCATTTTTATGTTTTTATTTTTGAAGTAAAACTTCTTTAGCCGCGGTAGGGGTAAATCGAGAGCTTGTGTAACGCTCAAAAACGTCACGAAATTAGCGAGGTCTTGCGGAACGGACTGCACAGAAAACAATCAACTCAATGATTAGGCTTATCCGAAATTTAAAAAGATCCAAAATTAAAAAAACTAAAAATCCAAAATTAAAAAACTAAAAATCCAAAATTAAAAAATCGGAAATCCAAAATTAAAAAACATAAAAATAAAAAATTCAAAGATCCAAAATTTAAAAAATCCAAACTTTAAAAATCTAAAATTCCAAAATTAAAAAAATTAAAAGATCAAAAATTTAAAAATCCAAAATTAAAAAAGTCCAAACCCGATATTAAAAATTCCAACAATCCAAAATTGAAAAAATCCGATAATACAAAATTTAAAAAATCCAATAATACAAAATTGAAAAATCCAAAAATTTTCTGTCGCGTGGCGTTCCACGCACACTTTTTTAAATTCAGAATTATGCAAACATATGGCTATTGGGTTCAAAATTAGAAAAAAGCTTGCATTTTAATTTCCTCTTCAGTGTTCCCTAACGATTTCTACTCCTAAAATAAGACCCTAAAGCCTCTTTATTTTCCATGAGTCGGATCCGAACCATCGTCCGTCTGTAGGCGGAGATATAAGGGAAGCTCAGTATCTTTTATGTAGATTGCTTCTTGTTCTGTGGACGTAGATAAAAAAATATGAAAAAAAGAATAAAGATACTTATGTGATTCCAAAGCCTCCAGTTTAATTAGTAGGGTACGAGTTTTTAATATCGAGATGGAGAGAGCGATCTATCGAAAACAAAACCAAACTTCTCTTTTGCGTTTGATATAACTTGCATCTTTAAGCACTCGCTTTGCTTTGCTTGTCTTCAGAATATGACAAGTCGTCTTCAGGACCAAAAGCAAATTTGCTGTCTCATAATTCGTAAAGAAACTTTCCCTCTTTCCGGAATCACATCGCTAGGCAATGCACTAATATACGCAGGAATTGTCCTAGTATGGAACCTTGAGGAATTTCATTGCATATATTTTAGACCTGGGATTTTAGGCTCTAAAAAATTAGTTTTAGGCACCTAAAATAGGGTTTTGTCGGCCGCGGTGGTCTAGAGGTAGCGTGCCCGCCTCTAGATCCGCATGGCGCGGGATCAAACCCGGCCGCGGTCGATGGATTTTTCAGGACGTAAAAATCCTGGGCACGGAGGGACTCTAAGCTGGGGGTCCCGTGTCGTAGATTTACGGCACGTAAAAGAACTCCAAGCCTAAATTAGAGCCTCTGGACAAAATTTCTCGGCCCTTTCACGTCCAAGAAATACTTAGTTTCCAGAGGGGGGTTGCGAGACGATGGGCTTACCACCTGTCCCTCTACCCTCTCTCGGAAAATAAGCATCTCAAAATTAGTATAGGTAATGAAACCTCCACTTGGAGGCCCCTTCGCCCCACCTGGGGTCACAGGGTACCAGATACAGATACAGATACAGAAAATAGGCTATTAAAACAAGTAAATAGGCTTTTAAAAGAGAAAATTGGCACTTAAAATAAGCTTTAAAATGTGTAAATAGACTTTAAAATACTACTAGATGCTCTTAAACGGTAACGTGATCTTTTTTTACTGTAAAAAAGTGGTATACCTATTCTTAACTTAAATAATTGCAAAATTAAGCCAGAATTAAAAATACATTTATCAAAAACAGTTTTGGATTAACTTATGTGAAATACTGACATAGGCCTAGTATGTCCCATCTTACTATATACCTGCTATTTGTTCTTTTGAGCTAATCCTCCCGCTTCAGTTAGCATTCCTTTGGCGTCAATTGTTTGGGAAAATCAAGTTTCTGTGAAAACCCCACCCTCTGCTGTTCTGCTCTTCATTCAGGGATGTCCATTAAATGATTGTAAAAGTTAGAGGAGTTGAATTTTATTTTAAATGTACAAAATAGGCATTTTAGGCACTAAAATAGTAAAAATAGGCTCCAAAGTTCCAAATAGGCATTTTAGGGCACTATAAAACTCTATAAATATAAGTGATTTATCATGAAATGTCAACATATTTTTTTTTTAATTCAAGTTATTTCATAAAGAAAAAAATAGGCATTTGCCTTAAAATCCCAGGTCTATATATAAATTATATACGTACATATAAATATATATATCTGTAATGCATAAATTTTTTCTAAAGTAATTTCATTAAACCATTTTCCGTTTATGCTGTTGATGGTATAAATTATATAAAATAACCTATTTATGAGAGTTTCCTGATGAATTAATTTAGGCTACATGTAGTTCCATTTGCAGCTGATCAGTCGCCTGGACGGGTCTATTATCGAAATATTACACTGCCTTTACGGCTACGGCTATCATGACTGGCGGGAGAGGAAGATGATTTGTCTCTCTGAATTCAACTCCCATCTCCGAATGACTTACCCCTCACTCGCGTTTCAAAAGTGTCGGGAAGGAAAAAAAATACTATATTTTATTCACTAAATTTCTCAGAAAAAGTTACCCTTAAACATTTGATTAAAACATTAATAAAATGTGCAGACCCATTAAAATGTTGTCGATTATGACAGTCAATATTTTATTATTTTCATGTTCATTTATAACTATTTGTTACTATAATAATTACAATCACAATCAAAATCTATGAATTAAAAGTGAAACAAAGTCCCGCGACTTCCAAAAACAACTATCTTCATTTGTTACTAAAATTACAAATTATGGTTTAAATCTTGGCAGAACTATTCGCTCTAAACTAAAGAGAAGTATCTTCCAAAGCATTTGTTGCTAAAATGTTAAGTGGAGAGATTTTTTCTCTTAAAAAACAAACAAATAATCAAACATGCGCAGTAAGTACTATCAATCGTTATAAAAAAATTCCCAAAATGGATCCTTGGGGTACTCCATAATCAAGAAAACTAACACTATGAAAACCTCAAATTTGTTTGCGTTCAAATAAATAACAACTCAAACCCTCATCCTGCGAACCCGGTTTTCCTGATTACAAACATTTTCACCGCATGTGTGTACCTTAGTACAGACCTTCTGCTACCCTACATTGAAAGCTGAGTGTTTGTGCATCCTTTCTCATGGTCTGGTTTTGAACTCACAACCTTCTAGTTGGTTTTAATTAATTATTCATGTTTACTTCTTTCTACCACAAAACTTCACACAACTTTACTTTACCCAGACCAAATACAAAAATTTCAGTGGCGTGCAGTGTGATTGCAGTGGCGTGTGATGCAATATTATCCATTACCTTATTGTTATACAAGATCAGTTATAGAAGGGCATGGCATATTATTAACTAGCAGGTGCCCGCTGCTTGGAGCACCATAATTAATGGAAAAATTAAATATTAAGAGCAAAATAATTAAAACATATTTTTGTTTACACTTGCACGCGAAACATTCATATACCTAAATTAAACTATTAATAGACTAATAAATAAACAGCTAAAAATCCGGCTTTGAAGTGAATTCCACGATTAAAAAGCACAGCCTGGGGAAAAAACCTCAGATTCGAGTTTTCTGGCGCAGAAAACCCTTGCATAGTGAGTTTCGTCCAAATCGAACAAAGTTTGCCCACTTAGGCCTATATTCATTATTAGACTTCGAACCTACGCTAAAAATGCTGTTTTAGGTACCTAAAATAGACTCTAAAAATTGGGAAATAGGTTCTAAAAACCGGAAAATAGTCGCTTAAAATCTTTAAGTTACCAATTTTTTAAAATATCTCAATTGCAATGCAGAATATTATATTTATTGGTCACCATTAATCAATAATCATGATAAAACACAGATATAGGCCTATGGTACACAGAATTATAAAGACCTATTAATAGGGCCTGTAGCATATTCAACCCCTTGCATCCCTCAGTGATTCAGAGAACTACGATTTTTTTTTTACTGGATGTGGGAGTCGGGAGAAAAACACTACATTTTCTTGGAAATTCCAAGGAATTTTTCTACTGAAGACGAAACATTTTTCACTATTTAACCTCGTCACAAATTTGTCATGTACTGCACATTCCAAGCTAAAAATTTAGTACGAACTGAAAATAAATGCTAGAATTTATAACAAAAAAGTAGCTTATAGTGAATTTTAGAGGAAAAACAAACAAAAAGGCAATATTAGGCTCTAACTTAAAAACAGGCTGTTTTAGGCCATATAAAAGTATCCGTTTTAGGCACAGTCACTTATGAAACATGCATATACAAGTATTCGCCCATACATCACTTAAGGATTGAAATAGGTTTTTACCTAAAATCCGAAGTCTATTCATTATCCCTCTTCCGTCTAGGTTGAAAATTTCAGATGTCTCGTGCCTTGACATTATTTTATTTCAAACATTAAACGAGAATCTGATCCTGCTAAACGCACAGTATTAATTAGGCTACCACGAAAAGAGTACATAAACTTAAATCTAAAGCTTATTCTGATCTACGGAAAGAAGAAATAGTGCAGTTGTAATTTTATTCATTGTCTGAAAAACATGGGATTACCTGACGTTCGGTCCCGGGTTCAAATCCCGTTTTGATTTGGGTTTTCAAAGGATTCCAAAGAAGTAGGCCTAAAGGCAAATGCTGAATTGAAAATTTACTTACCATGCATGGCTCATCCCGACTATTTCATCCTGTGTCAGTCAGCTGTTTTATTTAGAAAAAAAAAGTGTGTGTGTGGAACGCCACGCTACAGAAGTGAAACTTGTTTTAATTTTTGGATTGGATTTTTCAATTTTGGATTGTTGGACTTTTTTAATATTGAGTTTTTGGACTTTTCTAATCTTGGATTTTTTAAATTTTTGATCTTTTTTTTTTAGTTTTGGAATTTTGGATTTCTTATTTTGGACTTTTTAGATTTTCGATCTTTGAATTTTTTATTTTGTGGATGTTTTAATTCTGGATTTTCGATTTTTTAATTTTATATTTAATTTTTTTTTTTAATTTTGGATTTTTCATTTTATAATTTTTATTTTTTAAATTTTGGTTTTTGGATGTTTTAATTATGGATTTTTATTTTTTAAATTTTGGATTTTTTATTTTTTAAATTTTGGTTTTTTTAAATTCCTCATCTAATTTTTTTAATTTTGGAATTGTGGATGTTTAATTTTTTTATTTTGGATATTTTAATTTCGGTTTTTTAGATATTAAAATTTTGTATTGATTTTTTTAAATTTCTCATCTAATTTTTTTTTAATTTTGGAATTGTGGATTTTTATTTTTTATTCTGGATTTTTTAATTTTAAAATTTATTTTCGATTGATTTTTTAATTTTTTTATTTGGATTTATAAATTTTGGATAAGGCTAATCATTAAGTTGTTTGTTTTCTGTGCAGTCCTCATACCTCACTAGTTTCGTTACGATTTTTAGTGTGACAATATGTAAGGAAATACTCTGTAATACCAACCTCATAATATCGTTTTAAATAAGCCTCGAATACGACATACCGAGTGAACTACGAATATAGCCGAAACAAATCACCAGTCACGGCCTATGAGATACAGGAGAAGATGCATCTACTACTTGAAATGACTGATATTAACGCACAAGGAAATAGTTAACACTTTATATAGCTACGGATTGGAATAAGGTTTACAATAAGAAAACTTAATCTTTGTAGAAATTTGGAAAGTCTGCGTTACTGGCGATGTGAGTGGGTTTGAAGTAAGTCATAGTTCCGTCCTGTCGTAAACTTAGCTAAAGTGCACTTAACCCACCACTTCACATAATGGAGATTTCGGGAACATCACAACATAATGAAGTAGAAATAAAACAAGAAGACTTCCAATCGCAATGTGTAAAAGTCGAACATACTGTTAAGTGTGAGGATATACCCAAAACCTACAATTTAGTAGAGACACGTCAAATTAAAAGTGAGGATATAGGCCCATTTGAGCACAAAGATTCTCCCTTATCCAACATAGTTCAAGGTTTGGAAATTATGGTTTCCGACCAAAATAATCCCGAAACTTCTTCCGAAATAACACATGAAAATCAAGATGTGCTTAGTGAACAGTTCCAGGCATATGATTCTCTTACAAAGAAGAATCCCGAAAGAAGTCATCGTAATACCCCGAGAGCAAGGAAAATCTCGTGTGATGTCTGCAACAAAACATTTTCTCGAAGAAGTCATCTCAAAACACATCTTCTTACACATACAGGAAATAAAGCTTTCAAATGTGATGTCTGCAACAAAGAATTTTCTCAAAGAGGTAATCTCAAAACACATCTTCTTACACATACAGGAGAAAAAGCTTTCCAGTGTGATGTCTGCAGCAAAACGTTTTGTCTAAGATGTAATCTCAAAACTCATCTTCTTACACATACAGGAGAAAAAGCTTTCAAATGTGATGTCTGCAACAAAGAATTTTCTCAAAGAAGTCATCTCAAAACACATCTTCTTACACATACAGGAGAAAAAGCTTTCCAGTGTGATGTCTGCAGCAAAACGTTTTGTCTAAGATGTAATCTCAAAACTCATCTTCTTACACATACAGGAGATAAAGCTTTCAAATGTGATGTCTGCAACAAAGAATTTTCTCAAAGAGGTAATCTCAAAACACATCTTCTTACACATACAGGAGAAAAAGCTTTCCAGTGTGATGTCTGCAGCAAAACGTTTTGTCTAAGATGTAATCTCAAAACTCATCTTCTTACACATACAAGAGATAAAGCTTTCAAATGTGATGTCTGCAACAAAACATTTTCTCGAAGAAGTCATCTCAAAACACATCTTCTTACACATACAAGAGAAAAAGCTTTCAAATGTGATGTCTGCAAAAAAACATTTTCTCAGAGAAGTCATCTCAATACTCATCTACTTACACATACAGGAGAAAAGAATTTTAGGTGTGATGTGTGCAACAAAGAATTTTCTCAAAGAAGTTATCTCAAAACTCATCTTCTTACACATACAAGAGAAAAAGCTTTCAAATGTGATGTCTGCAACAAAACATTTTCTCAGAGAAGTCATCTCAACACTCATCTACTTACACATACAGGGGAAAAGAATTTTAGGTGTGATGTGTGCAACAAAATATTTTCTCATAGATCTAATCTCACAACTCATCTACTTACACATACAGGAGAAAGGCCTTATAAATGTGATGACTAAAAAATAGCATTTAGCCGGAAATGTGCTCTCGAAGCTCATTTTCTTGTAAATACAGGAGTAAAAGCATTCATGTGTGATATCTGTAACAAAACATTTTCTATTAGAAGAAGTCTTAAAATTCATTTACTTACACATACAGGAGAGAAGGCTTTCAAATATGATGTCTGTTGTAAAACATTTGGTCATAGAGAAAATCTAAAAAATAATTTTTTTTAAGATTCATAAGTAGAAGCTGTTTAATAGTGATTGTACAGTCGGTCAAATAAAAAACGTCGGGCGGTATTTGATTAAGTATCACGAACGATCGTATGTGCATGTACAGGAACACTTAAGGTTAGGTTCACAACTGCCTCTTGCCTATCCATGTATTTCCTTCATTATATAGTCAGTTTTGTTCCAAAACAAACATATATAGAAGGCTGTGGCTGTATGCTCACATCCGCCATATTCTTTCGTTGAAGTTCTTATAATATTGATAATGAATAAATTTGCGAAGAATATGTTTATTCAAGGAGCATTTTTAAAGATTCTATATTATAATACCGGTACTTGTGCTGCAAAATCAATAACTTTGGCTTAATCGTATTTTCAAGCTTGGACGTTACAATCTCATCAGAATTATGTAGACTATTCTATTTGTTCGCAATAGCCTAGTGGTCAACATATTGGAATTGAACGTGTGAGGTTGGGGTTCGATCCTTAGTTGGTTCTTGTAAATTTTTATTTATGTTTATTTAATCAAACGCGGTAATCACTGGAATAACATAATAATTACTTCTAATGAAGTATCATTGTTGGTGTCGAATTTTGGACACACACAAAAGAAAGCAAGAAAGAAAGTGTGATTTTACAACAAATGCGTATCTGTGGCATAAATTTATAAGAATGGTTTTAAGATGGCCAGGGAATTGAGCAGTAGCTTTCATGGATGCAGCAGTATGAAACGGATTACGATCAACTTCTGCGACCAATCTAGCATCTTGCTCCAGCATCGAAAGCACCTCTGAACTGCTCTTTCATAAATATGGAACCTTCTCGCTGCTTCAGAGGCCGAAAAATACAGGTCAATTACAGGCCTAACTACACTTTCTCTCAAGCTAGCATTTGTATGTGGTGCTATGACACAAAGCAAAATGAATTATGACAATACATTAAGTTGAATTTCGAGTTATGCGCTTTCAGCGTTGTTCATTTTTTCCCTCCTGTTGCATGGCCTCATATGTTGCGTGAATGACATGTATTTTATGTCTTTTATAGGAAACTTGTGAACTATTATTATTATTATTATAATGAGTTAAAACTTTAATTTTAACTGCATACGAGTCCCGACGTTTTTTATTACACCGACTGTATGTTAAGATCATTTTGTTTTGAGTTATTTTCCTGGAAGACAAGGAGCATAGAAAGAAGGAATTGTAGACTGAGTTTTACTCAATGCGAACAATGCGGATATGTACAAAACTGAAATTTCATCAACAATATGGTGGTGCTTCTACCACCTTGTGAAACGAACACTTAAGCTGTATCAGGAACAGACTCTTGTTTGAGAATATTATAGGAGATAAATTCCTCCGACTATTCTTGCCAATGCTCTACCAACTGAGCTAAGCCGGATGGAACCTCTTTCTCCAATGACTCTCCTATTGAACTCCGGCTTAGCTCAGTTGGTAGAGCATTGGCACGAATAGCCAAAGGTCCTGGGTTCTAGTCCCAGTGTGGGAGGAATTTTTCTTGGCAAAAGATAGATATATGCTGTGCACCAGCAAAGCTCCACCCGCTCTCACCTGTCCACTCGTTTCCCCTGCTGATTCTCGCTTCCGGGCCAATGCGCACGCTACTGCTTGTTTCCCCTACATCTATCATGACTATGTACACCGTGTTTCAAAATGAATATCGGGGTTTTAAGGCTTTGTAGAATTTAGTACATTTAACATACAATTATAAATAATACATCAAATGAAAGAGCAACTCAAACAGTTTTGTTGGTACTCCTGTGCTCATGCACTTTTTCCTCCATATGCCATTAGAATGCGCGAGTAGCAAGGTGGCGACTATTGAGCAGACATTTTTTTCTGTCTTACAGTATGCAAAGACGGAATCTGTAGCGACAGTGCAACATGCTTTCCGTATTTCCTTCTTTATCCTTGAAGCAAGTGTGATTTGTAATTCTTATCTTGATGCGCTACAACTAGGGCTCTTTCCTCAATTGGATGAAGCTGAACCAGAGAACTTTATTTGACAGCAAGGTGGTGCACCACCGGACTTGTATCACTTAGTACGCGAAGGGTTAAACGACGTTGTACCTGACCACTGGATTGGCAACAAGGGGCCGGATGACAGAGCTTGTTTCGCATGGCCTCCACGTTCACCTGATCTGACACCATGTGATTTTTACCTTTGGGGATTCATAAAGGATCAAGTGTATGTGCCACCACTACCAACTGACCTACCCGACTTAAGACACAGGATTGAAGCAGTTGTTGAAACAATTACTCCAGACACACAGATCAAGGTTTGGGAAGAACTCTCCTATCGACTCGATGTGTGCCGTCTGACGAATGGTGCTCACATTGAACACTTGTAGGAAAAACTGTTTGAGTTGCTCTTTCATTTGATCTATTATTTATAATTGTATGTTAAATGTACTAAATTCTACAAAGCCTTAAAACCCCGATATTCATTTTGAAACCCCCAGTACTTGCTCAGTTACGAAAATTACAATTGTACCATAGTAAAATTACTTTATTAATTTACAAGGCATTCTGAATTCTCCCGAAATTCTAGTTTAGTGGCATTTAGGTTATGAAGAGTTATATTAATTTAGGAGGACATTCTGAATATGTTATTAGACTTGAATAGCCCACCGGTTCCTTCCCCTTCTGAGCCATAACCAGGGCCCGGATTCTAATGACATGTCATCTTTTTATTGATGCTGCATAGACAATTTCAGCCTGTGGCTAATTCCTAATCTTGGCCTCTAGATCATAGAAGTGCATTTTTACTAGGTCATTTTTTGTCATTTTATGCAATTTTATATTTTTAGGACATTTATTTCAATTTTAGGTCATTATTTTGTCATTTTCGTGTCATTTGCTTCCTTCTTTAGTCATTTTCATGCATTTACATTGAGTGTATAAACTTTTTTCGTCGCTAGCGGTGCTGTCTTTGAAGTGTTGTTTGTTTAATGCAAGGAGGAAAAATTTATGGTAAAGTGTTGGACAATCGTTTGAGAAAATAAAGTTTCTGTGAAAAAACCCACCCTCTGCTGTTCTGCTCTTCATTTAGGGATGTCCTTTAAATGATTGTAAAAGTTAGAGAAGTTGAATTTTATTTTAAGTGTACAAAATAGGCATTTTAGGCACTAAAATAGTAAAAATAGGCTCCAGAGGTCCAAATAGGCATTTTAGGGCACTATATATTCGATTTAATCATGAAATATCACCATATTTTTTTTCTTTAATTCATGTTATTTCATAAGGAACAAAATAGATATTTGCCTTAAAATCCCAGGTCTATATATAAATTATATACGTACATATAAATATATATATCTGTAATGCATAAATTTTTTCCAAAGTAATTTCATTAAACCATTTTCCGTTTATGCTGTTGATGGTATACATTATATAAAATAACCGATTTATGAGAGTTTCCTGATGAATTAATTTAGGCTACTTGTAGTTCCATTTGCAGCTGATCAGTCGCCTGGACGGGTCTATTATCGAAATATTGCGCTGCCTTTACGGCTACGGCTATCATTGCTGGCGGGAGAGGAAGATGATTTGTCTCTCTGAATTCATCTCCCATCTCCGAATGACTTCCTCTCACTCGCGTTTCAAAAGTGTCGGGAAGGAAAAAAATACTATATTTTATTCACTAAATTTCTCAGAAAAAGTTACCCTTAAACATTTGATTAAATCATTAATAAAATGTGCAGACCCATTAAAATGTTTGTCGATTATGACAGTCAATATTTTATTATTTTCATGTTCATTTAAAGCTATTTGTTACTAAAATTACAACTTGTGATGGCAAAACTATTCGCTCTAAACTAAAGAGAGGTATCTTCCAAAGCATTTGTTGCTAAAATGTTAAGTGGAGAGTTTTTTCTGTTAAATATACAAACAAACAAACAAACATGCACAGAGAGTACTATAATCAGTATTACCTTTTTAAGATAACTCGTCAATCATAAAAAAAAAATCCCAAAATGGATCCTTGGGGTATTCCATAATCAAGAACACTAACACTACGAAATTCTCAAGTTTGTTTGCGTTCAAATATGTCAGAACTCAAACCCTCATCCTGCGAACCCGGTTTTCCTGATTACAAACATTTTCACCGCATGTGTGTACCTTAGTACAGACCTTCTGCTACCCTACTTTGAAAGCTGAGTGTTTGTGCATCCTTTCTCATAGTCTGGTTTTGAACTCACAACCTTCTAGTTGGTTTTAATTAATTATTCATGTTTACTTCTTTCTATCACAAAACTTCACACAACTTTACTTTACCCAGACCAAATACAAAGTTTTCAGTGGCGTGCTGCATGATTGCAGTGACGTGTGATGCAATATTGTCCATTACCTTATTGTTGTACAAGTTCAGCTATAGAAGAGCATGGCATATTATTAACTAGCAGGTGCCTGCGGCTTGGAGCACGATAATTAATGGAAAGATTAAAAATTAAGAGCAAAATAATTAAGACATTATGTTTGTTAACACTTGCACGCGAAACACTCATAGACCTAAACTAAACTATTAATGGACTAATTAATGAAACAGCTATAAATCCGGCTTTGAAGTGAATTCCACGATTAAAAAGCACTGCATGGGGGGAAAAAACCTCAGATTCGAGTTTTCTGGCGCAGAAAACCCTTGCATGGTGAGTTTCGTCCAAATCGAACAATGTTTGCCCAGTTAGGCATATATTCATTATTAGACTTCGGACTTTTAGGTCGCTAAAAATGCTGTTTTAGGTACCTAAAATAGTCTCTAAAAATTGGAAAATAGGTTCTAAAAATCGTAAAATAGTCTCTTATAAAATCGTTAAGTTGCTTATTTTCTGAAATATCTCAATTGCAATGCAGAATATTATATTTATTGAAGTCATCAATAATCATGATAAAACACAGATATAGGCCTATGGTACACAGAATTATATAGACCTATTACTAGGGCCTCTATTACTACCTTAACAGTGAAAACCTAATCCCTGCGCCCAGAGGCTACGCACGCTAGCATATTCAACCCCTTGCATCCCTCAGTAATTCAGAGAACTACGATTTTTTTTTTTTGTTACTGGATGTGGGAGTCGGGAGAAAAACACTACATTTTCTTGGGAATTCCAATGAATTTTTCTACTTGTCGTGTAATGTATTTCCAACCGTTTTGTCGCACCACCTGAACCTCCGGAGATCCTGTAGGTTGGCCTCAAACCTAAGTCTGAGAAGCAGCAGAGTAGCAGAAGTTGATATGCTGGTAGCGTTGTAGTGAAGAACACAAATACTTGAATAATAACTTTATTAAACGTAAACGTAGATAAAAATACACTATGGTGCAGTAGAGAGTGTGACAAGCACCTACTAACACCCGCAATAGAATACAACACATTGCAAAAATCATACTCCTTATATATTCGTAAAAGACGTGGGAAGGTGATGGCTGCTTCTTGGAATGTCTGATAATCTTTATTGTTATCGTGCAACTATAGTGAAATATAAGAATGACACTCAGCAATTCACACGATAATCATAAGTCACCAGCTCCATTATCATATCGAAAGAATGCTGAATCTTGTAATTATACTATGCATCCTGCTAAAGTGACAAGTTATCTGAAAGAACTCGGTGCCACAATGTCGCGATATGCTTTATGCAATAAAAGCTTATTCAAACTAATGCAAAAATTTCTCACTATACCACACTTCCCCCCTTATTTTTGAAAATGTTGAGTCCATCTCAATATTTTCAAAATCTCTCTTTTAAACTTTTAAATCTGACAAAGGTATAAACCTAAAACGGGGTTGGCTCTGAAATACTTCCATAACTTGTTCCACAGCCACTGGAATTTCAATCTCTTATAATTCAATTTCTTGGTTGTAACCGGAAGAAGCCATCTCCTGAGTAAATTTCTCCACTTCCTCCATGAATTGAAGTTTCGAAATGGGTTTAAAAATCAAAAATTTCTTTTTACCTTCATTACACATCTTATTACTATCTTGACAACATTCAGTTGGGTTCAATTGTCCCATCAATAAAAATGAACATTTTCCTCAATTAGCACTACAACAACATGCCATTATCCAAATGAACAAATTTACAAATAAAATTGCTATGTATAAATAATAAATTTATTTAAATATTTAATATTAATATTAATCTGGTTCTTTTCTTATATTACTGTATTTAACTCATTTAATTTAAAACCTGAATATTTAAATTAATCTTGTAATAATAAAATGTTTGGGAAAAATAATTTAATTAAATCCTTTATCGACACCTTTTGATCGTGAAACTGTATACAACAAAATCATTTAACATAGCTGAAAAAATATCCAAATAAAATTACATCTTAAATTTGTTAACTTGCTTTTACATTCATATGTCCCTTTTCAAATTTACATCTTAAATTTGTTTAACCAATAAACCAATACAAACAAAAAAAAAACTTTATTACGCATATTGGCACGAACCTGTTACAAAAGGTTTCGTCCTACCATTCTCTTAATGATCCTACCCTTATAAAATACATTTTTCTGTCTTTGTTCCTTTTGAACAACAATCCGGTTACACCTTACTTTAGTGTACCTAATTTCTTTCTTTGTTTCTTTTGAACAACATGGTTACACTTCTTGCATCACTATGGGAAAAAGAATTATCTGATACATTTCATATCTGTCTTTTAATAACAATGGCACTCGTACTACATAAACCAATAATTTATCTGGTATGCATGTTCTTGCTCTAAATTTTTCATTAATTAACTAGCTGCAAAGGAGGAATTGTATAAAGTTGGTCTTTACTTGCTCCAATAATTTATAAATTATACCGTATGTCAAAATTTGCAATTAAATTATTCCACTTTATGCTGATAAATATTATCTATCAATAACTTATATAATTCTAAATATTCGTTGATGCCTACCTCAATTTGTCTTATGTGGTTATTTACAATATTTAAAACTTCTGTTTCATAAATATTTTGCTCTATTTTACCTATTATATACTTTGAAATATTATTCAATTTTTCTCCTAACATCTGATCATATTCAAATAATTGAAATATTGTAATGTTTAATGTTCCTAAAACATTATTTACAACAATGATTTGTTCTTAATTTACTTTTAAAATTCCTATTTTATTATTTCTTCTTCTTCTTCTTCTTGTTATTATTTTTTTAATTTGAATTTGGTAACTAGCTAATTCTGATTCTGTAGCTGTACCAAATAAAATTCTTAATAATCTCCTATAATTGAAAATGGGCTGTTACGTTTTATCCTTTGTTTAATATAATTAATATTTGACATTCTCTTGAAATAATAAACTATCTTTATAACACTGACTCGTTTCATGTTAAAAATAACCTAAAAAGTAAACACAATCTGTTTAAAATATACCAATTGTTTTCTTTTAACTGATTATAATTAATCCCTGTACATTTTCCCATAATTGATGTATTTGACTTGTGTCAATATATGTTAGATTTCCCATTGAAGTGGTGTGAACCATACTTCACCTATCTGATCGAAGTATATACCTGCAATTCCTGGTAATGATGTTACCTGTAGATCTCTCTTGTCTACTTCAATTCCATGTAAACCTTTGTTACAATTATGCAAAGCAATATTACCTTAATAATCAACATCCTGATTATTATACACAACTGACCTGAGGTCGTTAGCCTTTGTTGTACTTTTACAATATTCCTTGTATACACAATATTCCTTGTATATTCCTTGTATATACACAACTTTCATTTTTAAGGTTATAGATACTTCACCTGTATCTTTACAATATGCTTTGTTACCTTGTGTTTCATTTACACAACCGACTGGAAGTCGCTAACCTTTTCTTTAAGGTTACTCTGTATACCTCACTTGTATACCTCTTTAGATACCTTGAGTATCACACAACCAACTTGAAGTCGCTAACCTTCTCTTTAAGATTACTCTGTATACCTCACTTGTATACCTCTTTAGATACCTTGAGTATCACACAACCGACTCGAAGTCGCTAACCTTCTCTTTAAGGTTATTCTGTATACCTCACTTGTATACCTTGTGTATACCTCACTTGTATACCTTGTGTATACCTCGCTTGTATACCTCGGTGTGGTCACAGCTTTTCCTTTAGTCTAGCCCCCAACGTCAACCTACACCATGAGGTTGCGTTCTATTAAAATGGTTTCGAACCATTTTTATTCCGTTTGTGCCACCTTTGACCAATATCACATTGGTTCCTTTTTATTTCGTAGGGCCCTACTCACAAGGATTTAACTTCCTTCTTTGTTCTTTACGAACACCCACATGGTCACCGATTTTATACACAGGGTTTCCTTGCCCTTCTGTTGACTCACTTCAACAGTTTTCCTCATAGAATCCTTCAGATTCTCCCTAGCTTCTTCCCATGTCCTTCTAAACTTCTGTTTGATATTATTTACATAATCCTCATAACAATATGATACCTGAACTTGTATTTGTAGTGTACCTGGTAGGTAGGCTTTCTACCATACAAAATTTCATACAGTGTATATTTTAACTTTGTGTGAGGTGTAGTGATATAATTAAATATCGCAAAAGCGATCCATTCGTCCCAAGCATCTTGCTTGTTTTTACAAAAACATCTTAAATGTTCCACTATCACTTTATGTGATCTTTCCAAACTACTGTTGGATTTTAATTAATATACACTAATATTAATTTCTCTGATCTTCAACAATTTACATAATCTATTCATTAAATCACTCATTAACTGTGTTCCGTAATATTTCATTTACTAATACTTTGAATACCGTTTCAGCTATCTGGTCTGGCATTAATATTCCTACCGTACATTTACTTAAATTATCTTGACCTGTAAGTACATACTTGTTATCGTGTTCTGACATCAGAAAACGTCCTATGATGCCTAACGCTAATTTATCCATGGTTCCTCACTAGTATCTGTTTCTTCTAGTGGTAACTTTACGTCATTTCTGATCTGTTTATTTAATTAACACATTTAACATTTCCTCATATTTTCTTCTATATCTTTAAACATATTAGGCCAAAAACAATATAGTTTAATCCTTTCATATGTTCTTTAAATTCCTAAAACCCTCCTATTGGATACTCATGCATTTCTTTTAAAATTCGTTGCCTACGTTTCAATGGCATTTCGTTAACCTGCTTTGCTTGACTATGTGTTTTCACGTTTATCACTAAATACCTGCTTTATGCTCTAAATCATAGTCATACTTTTCTAACGCAATGTGCCATCGCATAATCCTTGAATCAAAATCTTTAACATTCTCTATCTCTTAAATAAAATCTGAAATATTTACTTGCCCATACTATTGCAATTAATTCTTCATCAGTAATATTATAATTTATTTAGGCGTTATTCAATGTTGTCCTTGCAAAAACTATTGGCTTATCTTCTATTTTTCCTTGATTTAAATTTTATCTTATTTCTTTATCACTAACATCTACGTGGTAAATACAATTAACTGGGTAAAATAAAAAAAAACTAATAAAATTAAATATCTTCTTAAATTATCATATGCCTTTTTTTGATCTTCTGACCATGTCTATATTATATATTTCTTTAATAACTCGTTCCATAATTTTACAAATTTACTAAAAATTAAAATAAACTTCCTATAATATGCTGTCAAACTTAAAATGCTTTTATATCTTCTTGTATTTTTGGTCTGGGAAAGTTTTAAATTGCATATACTTTCTTTAAATCTGGGGATAATCCAACTTTATTTACTGATTATACATTTTCCTTAACATATCATTGTGTTCTTCCAAAATGTACATCAAAAGTACTTATGTACTGCTTTACTCTTTTCACTTCAATTAATCCATCATCTAAAAACCTGAATACGTCGTTGAATTCTAAACAAATTGGCTTTATTTATTCACTCCTTCCATAATATAAAATAAACGTAATTGACTTTCTAACACTTTAACTTATCTTTTTAATTCAACTGTGTCTTGTTATATTTTAAATTAACATAATCTAAACGAAAACTCAAAATTTAATTCCATCTCGTATTCATTGAAATTTAACACCAGACAACTGAAAACATTATCTTTACATTCCACTACACCTTCACAACAAAATACATTTTCTTGTATCTCTTGCTTTTCACAACTTCTAATACCTATTTCCTCAGTGGTAAACTGTAGTCTGTACTAACATTTATTTCATAAATATTTCACCAGTTACCGTTTGTAACTTCTTAACTTTTCTTTTATTCACTTTAAGACAGGTTAAGCCAGTTCTCCGTACTAATGATACGCCTCAGTCAATATCATAAAGTACCAATCCAATTCTCTTATGTATCTCCTCGGAGGTTACATAAAAAGCAAATGGATTATGGTGACCTATGTGTTCATGACTCTCATCATTACAGATTGAGTAGTCACTATGACTCTCATCATTACAGACTGAGCAGTCCTGGATAACCATCTGTTCACACCCCGACTGCATAGGTGGAACTTCTTTTGGTTTCCCTTCCTGGATGTATTCAGGGGTTGCGACCCGCCTGACATACAGTCCCTTGGCACTATGGCCTTCGCTTTGGCACTTTTCGCATTTGCAGTCCTTTCTTACATGTCCTGGCTTCCCACACCCGAAGCATCTGACATTTACTGAGTTCACTGACTCTCTTTTTAAACACTGGGCTGACTTAAGCTGTGGTTTATAGGGTCTTTTAAGGGATACGTTAGGCTTTCGGTCACTTTCCTAGGCTACAGCCCTATCAATAGCCTATTTCATAGAGATATTATCTGAATCTCTCTTAACCGCTTCTCTAGTGGCATTATCTGCTATGCCATTAATAAACAGAGTCCTACCTAGTCTAGCAATAATTTTCCTGGCTCCTTTTTCATCTATGTTCCTCGCATAAATGAATTTATCTGTGATTTGCACTGCGTATGATATTAAATGTTTTACTCTTCTACCGTACGCTGTCATAAACTCATTATAATTTTGTTTAACTTAATATAACTGTGTGATGTAATAAGCAAAATTACGATGTACTGCATAATATATTTCTAACTTTTCTTTAATGCTAACCCATGTAATTCCTGTTGGGTCTCAAATATTTAACGTGCGCTTTATGTCACCGGTAATTTTTTTTGCTAACACATATTTCAACAAAATAAAATGTGTATATCAATAAATTCACTAAATTAAAAAACAAATTAATTTAACTATTTAAATTATGCTCATAATTTATTACTGTAGCTGTGCTCGTATTAAAAATCAATTCTGCTATTCTGTCACAAAAATATCTTTAATCTACCGTAAAAATGTTGAAATGTTTCCTCACTAAATATTTGGCATAATTATTCTTGATATTGCATACATGCTAACATTCTGGTTTATAAAAATCCGTCACCAACGTAATTTGGTGTGCAAAAATGAAAATGGATGAAAAAAGCGTCCTCAAATTCATCGTCCTGCCCTTTATCAGTAAAATGTTACAAATATGCCAAGGCATATTAAAAGCTTTCGACATATCTACTTTGGATAAAATGTAATAATCTATTACATCGTTATAAAAATAAACTCCAAAATCTTTTGTTTTCCAAATTAATAATCCTTAAACAAAAATTCGCAAAGTAAAGCATTTAATAAAAACCTATCATGTACCAATGTGTCTTCCCGCGAAGCTATCTCGTCTTGCTCTGTTTGAGCTATGTTTGCTGTTGCTTTTTCCGCCATATTGCTAGCTATTCACTGTTTATTTTACACTTATTTATATATATAACACTATATATATATGTTTTATGGAAAGTGACTGAAAACTAACGGGTATTCTATGCCTTCACAGTACTAACCTGAAAAATTGAAGGATCGCTGCTGCGCCTCGACGCTGGTGGGGCTTGACTTCCACAAGGAGTCGTTCTTCCACAAGTCAGACAGAGACTTGCTGCTAGGGTGGCCTCCAATTGGGTGTGTAGTCCTCGGACCTCCAACCGGTCCTAGCGAGAAGGATTCCCACGGTGAACAGCGATGATCAGGAGATACCGGAACCTTGACGGGTATCCCGAAGAGGAAGATGAAGGGATCTGCGCTACACCTCAATGTAGAGAAGATACAGAAGAGTCCTGAAGAAATGTCTTCAGAAACGAGGTTGGTTTGGTACTGTGGTCGACGCTATATGCTACATGTTCTTTTATGCAACTTCCATGTAATATTCCCTGGTGCCGTCTGAGTTTGTTTTGATAATACGGGTCCAGACAACTAAGTGCGTTTGCCTTCCTGCTGCCACATTGTATTCCCAAGCGTTTCCAGTCAGCCGGCCTCCCAAATTTACAAAATGGAGGATGCCGTCCTCAACTTGCGATACTCGTGGTTTTACTTTAAAAACTTGGTTATATTTTGCTGTTCCTGATGGCTCAATTTCTCCTGGTCGTAGTCTAGAGAATTGTTCACCTTGGTGAAAAGTCTCGATATCGGGAGTGGTCCACGGCAGATGAAAGGGAGCGTCCACGTGCTCGTCGTTACAACTTGCAGTAGGAAAATGTTTGCAGATTACACACGAATGATTGTAGGACCAGTTGTTACAGTCTGTCCCCAGTCGTCCACAGTCAGGAACAATTATACTGTTCGACATTATCAATTCTCACTCGTATTCAAATATAGTCACTGGGTCTCCGTCATGTCCCACTGATAATTCAACTTCTTCAGGAAGTAATCTTCTTAATGGAGCACCATTCCATGGATCTGGATTCTGTATATTACAAGAAGCATGCGCATATACGTCTTCGCAACCTTTAAAAGATGGACGGTGTCTACACAGGACACATGGATTTAGTACCAATATCTACGTTCAGCTTGACCGGTAGTATGCTGCTACTGCTACTACTCATCCCACCGCTGCCACCAAGATTATGTCGTGTAATGTATTTCCAACCGTTTTGTCGCACCACCTGAACCTCCGGAGATCCTGTAGGTTGGCCTCAAACCTAAGTCTGAGAAGCAGCAGAGTAGCAGAAGTTGATATGCTGGTAGCGTTGTAGTGAAGAACACAAATACTTGAATAATAACTTTATTAAACGTAAACGTAGATAAAAATACACTATGGTGCAGTAGAGAGTGTGACAAGCACCTACTAACACCCGCAATAGAATACAACACATTGCAAAAATCATACTCCTTATAGGCTATATTCGTAAAAGACGTGGGAAGGTGATGGCTGCTTCTTGGAATGTCTGATAATCTTTATTGTTATCGTGCAACTATAGTGAAATATAAGAATGACACTCAGCAATTCACACGATAATCATAAGTCACCAGCTCCATTATCATATCGAAAGAATGCTGAATCTTGTAATTATACTATGCATCCTGCTAAAGTGACAAGTTATCTGAAAGAACTCGGTGCCACAATGTCGCGATATGCTTTATGCAATAAAAGCTTATTCAAACTAATGCAAAAATTTCTCACTATACCACATACTGAACACGAAACATTTCTTACTATTTTAACACGTCACAAATGTGTCATGTACTGCACATTCCGAGCTAAAAATTTAGTACGAACTGAAAAAAAATGCTAGAATTTATAACAAAAAATAGCTTGTAGTGAATTTTAGAGGAAAAACAAGCAAAAAGGCAATATTAGGCTCTAACTTAAAAACAGGCTGTTTTAGGCCATATAAAACTATCCGTTTTAGGCACAGTCACTTATGAAACATGCATATACAAGTATTCGCCCATACATCACCTAAGGATTTAAATAGTTTTTTACCTAAAATCCGAAGTCTATTCATTATCCCACTTCCGTCTAGGTTGAAAACTTCAGATGTCTCGTGCCTTGACATTATTTTACTTCAAACATTAAACGAGAATCTGATCCTGCTAAACGCACAGTATTAATTAGGCTACCACGAAAAGAGTACATAAACTTAAATCTAAAGCTTATTCTGATCTACGGAAAGAAGAAAATAGTGCAGTTGTAAGTTTATTCATTGTCTGAAAAACATGGGATTACCTGACGTTCGGTCCCGGGTTCAAATCCCGTTTTGTTTTGGGTTTTCAAAGAATTCCAAAGAAGTAAAGGCAAATGCTGAATTGAACGTTTACTTATCATGCATGGCTCATCCCGACTATTTCATCCTGTGTCAGTCAGCTGTTTTATTTAGAGAGAAAAAGTGTGTGTGTGGAACGCCACGCGAGAGAAGTGAAACTTTTTTTAATTTTTGTATATTTTCAATTTTGGATTGTTGGACTTTCTTAATATTGTGTTTTTGGACTTTTCTAATATTGTGTTTTTTAAATTTTTGATCTTTTAATATTTTAACTTTGGTTTTTTGAATTTCTTATTTTGAACTTTTTAGATTTTCGATCTTTGAATTTTTTATTTTGTGGATGTTTTAATTTTGGATTTTCGATTTTTTAATTTTAGATTTAATTATTTTTTAAATTTTGGATTTTTCATTTTATACTTTTTATTTTAAAATTTTGGTTTTTTGATGTTTTAATTATAGATTTTTATTTTTTAAATTTTGGATTTTTCATTTTTTTAAATTTTGGATTTTTTAAATTCCTCATCTAATTTTTTAATTTTGGAATTGTGGATTTTTTATTTTTTTATTTTGGATATTTTAATTACGGTTTTTTAGATATTAAAATTTTGTATTGGTTTTTTTAATTTCTCATCTAATTTTTTTTTAATTTTGGAATTGTGGATTTTTTATTTTTTTTTATTTTGGATTTTTTAATTTTAAAATTTATTTTGGATTTTGGATTGATTTTTTAAATTTTTTATTTGGGTTTTTTAAATTTTGGATAAGCCTAAACGGTGGGCACAAAACAAACTGCTCCAAATTCAACGTGGATATTTACTCAGAATGATCAGAGGGTATCGCACCATCTCCACTGAAGCTGCTTTAATCGTGGCTGGAATAGAGCACGATGAAGGCGCACATAAGCAACATAAAAAGAGGCAGACCTGTACCTGAATATTTATCAGAACTGGAACTTGAGAAACCGCTTGATAAGATCTCGGCAGGACATCCTGCCCTACATATGCAATACTTCAGGAAACCAAATGACAGTGGGGCTCACCATTATGAAATTTATACTGATGGGTCTCGCTTTGAAGACATACTCGCTGGCACAATGAATGTAGGGTGTGCGTTTGTTGTGTACTCCAACTCAACAGAAATATTTACAAACAAAAACAAATTGTCCCCTGAGTGTTCAGTATTTCAGGCTGAACTCCTGGCCATTAGAGAAGCCATAAAATGATGCAAGGATACCAGCCATAGTGTATGTGTGTACAGTAATTCGAAGTCTGCTTTACTCGCTATAAATGACAAATACAATCTATACCCAATCGCACACGAAGTGCGCAGATTGATAGGAAAATTCCTTGGTTATGTCTGTCTTTCCTGGATTCGTGGACACTCAGGAATTGCAGGAAATGAGAGAGAGGATGAACTGGCCAAAACAGCTGCAAATTCGAACCTCCTTCCCTCCTATTCTGCTTGTCCCATCTCTTACATAAAGAAGACAATCGGAAGAAATATCTTAGAAGAATGGGATACTCTGTGGCAGAATAGCTCAAATGGTTCTACAACAAGAGATCTATTTTTTCCTACATTGGGCGATAGGTTGAAGTGCAAAAAACTCATGCCGAATTTTGTTCTGACGCAGTTTCTGACTGGACATGGAAAATTCATGCAATATCTTTACCGATTTCGGATCTCAAACACTGCCACCTGCAAGTGCGGTCAGCAAGATGAAACAGTTGAACATATATTGTATACATGTCCACGTTATGAACTGGAGAGGATTGAACTTATTTTGTGTCTGAACAGAATAGACTTAGAGTATGTCAGTCCCATTGGACACGTCCTTGCTGACAAAAACGGACACAAACTTTCTCAATTGTTTGTAAATAGAATATTTTCGAAGCTTTAACTCTCACACTTTTATTCAGTCATTGGGGTATTTACTTGCCTAACTTAATGTATTGCACAGTTAATTTATATTATCTTGCTTAGTTAAGCTATTTATTCCAACAGTATCTTATCTATAATTTAAGGTTATGTTTATATAAAAAAAAAATCACATAATTAATTTTAACTTAAGACTTACCATATCGTAAGACATAAGAAACTGTAGGACTATTGTAGACATTACGCCTGGTAAGAACTGTACAGTATTGTAAATAGTGAAAAAAAAGACATTCAGATTCCAATATCAGGATAACCTATTGTAAGTAACATTTGTGACATCTCCAACCCTAATGTACCTTCGGGTGAAATAGGGTTTTGTGTAATGTGGATATTCAATAAATAAATAAATAGATAGAGAGTTCAATATACCAACATACATGCTTTTTAATATATATATATATTGACGAAGTTATAAGAAAATGGCAGATAAATTTAGATACACATTTTAAAATCAACAGAACGTTTTTAGACACAATTTTATTCGCAGATGACCAAGTTCTAATCTGTGGCTCAGAAGATAATTTACAAAAAGCCATACATCAATTAGCCCATTTTAGTAAAGAATATGCACTCAAAATCTCTACTAATAAAACAAAAATTTTAGCATTTCGAGGATCTCAGACAATCAGAGCAAAAATCATCATAGATGACAAGGTAATAGAACAAGTCAATAAATTTAACTACTTAGGTTGCAATATTTCATATATCACAAATGAAGATATAACAAAAAAAATTAATAGATTTAACTATATATGTGGAACGATAAAAAGAAATCTAAAAACCACTAGAAAAGAAACAAAATTAAAATTCTATAGAGTAATGGCAGTACCCATGTTGATATATGGCTCGGAATGTTGGACACTACGAAAAAATGACGAAAGAAAAATAGAAGCCGCGGAAATGAAATTTTTAAGGAATATAGCGGGCTATACAATGTTAGACAGGAAAAGAAATGAAGACATTAGAAATGAGCTCGGCATTTTCAATTTAACTGAGCGGATTCACCAATACAGGGCCAAATATAAAGAACATGTGGAAAGAATGGAAGACCATCGCATTCCAAAATTACTACTAAATTATAAACCTAGGGGGAAGAGAAATAAAGGCAGACCGAAGAAAAGATGGACACAACAGACTTTTCAATCATGAGACCGGAACAAGCCTTTTGAGGCTTAAACCTTGAAAGCTGATGATGATGATGAAGTTGTTTGTTTTCTGTGCAGTCCTCATACCCCACTAGTTTCGTTACGATTTTTAGTGTGACACTAATTTCGTGAAGATTTTGAGCTCTGAATTTACCCCTACAGCGGCTAAAGAAGTTTCACTTCAAAAAATTCCTAGCTATGCAAGAAAATAAACTGTAATACCAACGCCATAATATCGTTTTGAATGAAGCGCGAATAGGACATAACGAATATAGCCGAAACAAATAGTCAGTCACGGCCTAAAAGATACACGTGGAGTTAGCTATACTACTACTGCCAACAGACTGAAGGAAATAGTTAACAGTCTTCAGAAAATTACGGTTTAGAATAAGGTTTACAATACAAAATTTTAATTTTTGTACAAATTTGGAAAGCACGCGTTACTGGTGATGTGAGTGGGTTTGAATTAAGTAATAGGGGAAAAATATATACTTGCAGTTTGGTCCCGTCTGTCGTAAACTTAGCTAAAGTGCACTTGTACCCACCACTTCACATAATGGAGACTTCGGGAACATTGCAACACGATGAAATAGAAATAAAACAAGAAGGCTTGCAATCGCAATGTGTAAAACACGAAAATACTATTAAGTGTGAAGATATTCCCATAACCTTCAATTTAGTGGAGACACGTCAAATTAAAAGTGAGGATTTAGACCCAGATGTTGTAACAGTTCCGAAGTTAGAGACATCTACATCATCATACGAAATTCCAGAAACGTTTCTGGATGCAAATAATGAATATCATAAAAGCAGGTCAGTGACTTTTGATTTGGTAAAGAAGTTGCCAAACAAAAGTGAGAACATGGACCCAAATGAACACAATGATTCTCCGTTATCCAATCGAGTTCAGGGTTTGGAGATGCTGGTTTCCGACCAACATAATCCCGAAACTTCTTCTGAAATAGAACATGAAAATCAGGATGTTCTTAGTGAACAGTTCCAGTCATATGATATTCTTACAAAGAAAAAATCCATAATAAGTCGTCATACTCCTAGAGCAGTGAAAGTCTCGTGTGATGTCTGCTACAAAACATTTTCTCAAAGATGTCATCTCGAAAGACATCTGTTTACACATACAGGGGAAAAAGCTTTCCAGTGTGATGTCTGTAGTAGAACATTTTCTCAAAGATGTAGTCTCAAAACTCATCTACTCACACATACAGGAGAAAAAGCTTTCCAGTGTGATGTCTGCAACAAAACATTTTCTCAGAGAAGTTATCTCAAAACTCATATGCTTACACATACAGGAGAAAAAGCTTTCGAGTGTGATGTCTGCAACAAAACATTTTCTCAGAGAAATCATCTCAAAAGTCATCTCCTTACGCATACAGGGGAAAAAGCTTTCAGGTGTAATATTTGTAGCAAAGCATTTTCTCATAGAAATAGTCACAAAAGACATCTGCTTACACATACAGGCGAAAAGAATGTCAAATGTAATGTCTGCAACAAAACATTCTCTCAAAATAGTTACCTCAAAACACATTTGCTTACACATACAGGAGAAAAAGCTTTTGAGTGTGATGTCTGCAACAAAACATTTTCTCAAAGAGGTAAACTCAAAATTCATCTTGTTACACATACAGGAGAAAAAGATTTCAAATGCGATGTCTGCAACAAAACATTTTCTCAAAGATGTATTCTTAAAACTCATCTACTCACACATACAGGAGAAAAAGCTTTCCAGTGTGATGTCTGCAACAAAACATTTTCTCTAAGAAGTCCTCTCAAAAATCATTTGCTTACACATACAGGTGAAAAAGCTTTCAAATGTGATGTCTGCAACAAAACATTTTCTCTAAGTCATCATCTCAAAAGACATTTGCTTACACATACAGGAGAAAAGAATTTTGGGTGTGATGTGTGCAACAAAACATTTTCTCATAGATCTAGTCTTACAACTCATCTGCTTACACATACAGGAGAAAGGCCTTATAAATGTGATGACTAAAAAATAGCATTTAGCCGGAAATGTGCTCTCGAAGTTCATTTTCTTGTACATACAGGAGTAAAAGCATTCATGTGTGATATCTGTAACAAAACATTTTCTATTAGAAGAAGTCTTAAAATTCATTTACTCACACATACAGGAGAGAAAGCTTTCAAATGTGATGTCTGTAGTAAAACATTTGGTCATAGAGAAAATCTAAAAAATCGTTTTTTTAAGATTCATAAGGAGAAGCTGGTTGTAGTGATGTACAGTCGGTCAAATAAAAAATGTCGGGCGGTATCACGAATAATCGTATGTGCATGTACAGGAAGACTTAAGGTTAGGTTCACAACTGCCTCTTGTCTATCCATGTATTTTCTTTATTATATAGTCAGTTTTGTTCCAAAACAAACATATATAGAAGGCTGTGGCTGTATGCTCACATCCGCCATATTCTTTCGTTGAAGTTCTTATAATATTGATAATGAATAAATTTTCGAAGAATATGTTTATTCAAGGAGCATTTTTAAAGATTCTATTTTATAATACCAGTACTTGTAGTTCAAAATCAATAACTTTGGCTTAATCGTATTTTCAAGCTTGGACGTTACAGTCTCATCAGAATTATGTAGACTATTCTATCTGTTCGCAATAGCCTAGTGGTCAAGATATTGGAATTGAACGTGTGAGGTCGGGGTTCAATCCTCAGTTGGTTCTTGTAAATTTTTATTTATGTTTATTTTATCAAATGCGGTAATGACTGGAATAACATAATAATTACTTCTAATGAAGTATCATTGTTGGTGTCGAATTTTGGACACACACAAAAGAAAGCAAGAAAGAAAGTGTGATTTTACAACAAATGCGTATCTGTGGCATAAATTAATAAGAATGTTTTGAAGATGGCCAGGGAATTGAGCAGTAGCCTTCATGGATGCAGCAGTATGAAACGGATTACGTTCAACTTCTGCAACCAATCTAGCATCTTGCTCCAGCGTCGAAAACACCTCAGAACTGCTCTTTCATCAATATAGAACCTTCTCGCTGCTTCAGAGGCCGAAAAATACAGGTCAATTACAGCCCTAACTACACTTTCTCTCAAGCTAGCATTTGTATGTGGTGCTATGACACAGAGCAAAATGAATTATGACAATACATTAAGTTGAATTTCGAGTTATGCGCTTGCAGCGTTGTTCTTTTTTTCCCTCCTGTTGCATGGCCTCATGTTGCGTGAATGACATGTATCTTGTGTCTTTTATAGGAAACTTGTGAACTAATGCGTTAAAACTTTAATTTTAACTGCATACGAGTCCCGACGTTTTTTATTACACCGACTGTATGTTAAGAGCATTTTGTTTGGAGTTATTATTCCTGGAAGACAAGGAGCATAGAAAGAAGGAATTGTAGACTGAGTTTTACTCAATGCGAACAATGCGGATATGTACAAAACTGAAATTTCATCAGCAATATGGTGGTGCTTCTACCAACTTGTGAAACGAACACTTAAGCTGTATCAGGAAGAGACTCTGTTTGAGAATATTTTAGGAGATAAATTCTTCCGACACTGGGAATTGAACCCAGGACCTTTGACTATTCTTGCCAATGCTCTACCAACTGATCTAAGCCGGATGGAACCTCTTTCTCCTATGACTCTCCTATTGAACTCCGGCTTAGCTCAGTTGGTAGAGCATTGGCACTAATAGCCAAAGGTCCTGGGTTCTAGTCCCAGTGTCGGAGGAATTTTTCTTGGCAAAAGATAGATACAGTAAAACTTGTTCAAAGCGGAATCGTATGGGACCAAAAGAATTTTCCAAATTGGACAAGTTTCCGGATTACACAAAATACACTAGACTACATAAATGTTATCAATTACTGTACCATGCGCCACAAATGTGAATTTGTAATATGCAAATACTGTAATTAATTACAAACCTTAATTCCTGTACACAAAATATTCTTCACTTTATTTTTATATACAGTAAAATACCACGCTATTATTAATAATTAATAACACTAACACATAATAATTATGCAATTGATGTAGGCTAATTGTTTTCTTGCCTCATTATCCCTAGGTTTATTTCACTTGTGTCGAAACATATCGGGACATGGGCCCGGACAAAGACAAGTTTTTAGCCTGCGCATTTACAAACCATTCCCACACTATTTCATTAATTTCTTCATTTCCCGTCTTCTTTGTTTTTCTCTTCATTTGTCCGTTCCCCTCGATCCACTCCTCCCTTATCTTATCTTTGTTCTTTAAAGTTTCGTAAATTTGTGTTTTACCGCATTTGAAACGCAAAATTATTTCGCGCACAGAAAGTTTGTCTCTCTCACTCGCCTCAATCACCATCATCTTTTCGTTGAGCATGAGCGATACGTACTTTTTGTTCTACATGATGCTACAAGCAGTACAAGCCAACTGAAATTGAAGCCTGGCGGAAAATAGAAAACAAAGCAGGTAGCAGATTTCTTGACAATTGGGTAAATTCCACTGTTGGCCGAAACAAAAGACACCGCCGTGTTTAGCCTACTCTAACGGAACTCTCAGGGTTGTACAATATTCGTGCTAAGAAGTAACGTGTTAACACAGACGTGAATAACAAAATATATTATATTGTAATGCTGCTTTTCCGCATTATAGAATAAATTGCTACTTAAATCATAAAATCTGCATTCCGTTTCCGCGTTAAGCACGTTCCGTTTTATACAAAATATTGACATTTAAAAATGTATTGCGCGCGTCAGGACCGAAATATTTGTACGCTTTGGACAGATTTCCGGATTATACACGTGCCGCTTTGAACAAGTTTTACTGTATATGCTGCGCACCAGCAAAGCTCCACCCGCTCTCACCAGTCCATTCGTTTCCCCTGCTGATTCTCGCTTCCGGGCCAATGTGCACGCTACTGCTTGTTTCCCCTACATCTATCATGACTATGTACACCGTGTTTCAAAATGAATATCGGGGTTTTAAGGCTTTGTAGAATTTAGTACATTTAACATACCGGTACAATTATAAATAATACATCAAATGAAAGAGCAACTCATACAGTTTTGTTGGTACTCCTGTGCTCATGCACTTTTTCCTCCATATGCCATTAGAATGCGCGAGTAGCAAGGTGGCGACTTTTGAGCAGAAATTTTTTTTCTGTCTTACAGTATGCAAAGACGGAATCTGTAGCGACAGTGCAACATGCTTTCCGTATTTCCTTCTTTATCCTTGAAGCAAGTGTGATTTGTAATTCTTATCTTGATGCGCTACAACTAGGGCTCTTTCCTCAATTGGATGAAGCTGAACCAGAGAACTTTATTTGACAGCAAGGTGGTGCACCACCGGACTTGTATCACTTAGTACGCGAAGGGTTAAACGACGTTGTACCTGACCACTGGATTGGCAACAAGGGGCCGGATGACAGAGCTTGTTTCGCATGGCCTCCACGTTCACCTGATCTGACACCATGTGATTTTTACCTTTGGGGATTCATAAAGGATCAAGTGTATGTGCCACCACTACCAACTGACCTACCCGACTTAAGACACAGGATTGAAGCAGTTGTTGAAACAATTACTCCAGACACACAGATCAAGGTTTGGGAAGAACTCTCCTATCGACTCGATGTGTGCCGTCTGACGAATGGTGCTCACATTGAACACTTGTAGGAAAAACTGTTTGAGTTGCTCTTTTATTTGATCTATTATTTATAATTGTATGTTAAATGTACTAAATTCTACAAAGCCTTAAAACCCCGATATTCATTTTGAAACACCCAGTACTTGCTCAGTTACGAAAATTACAATTGTACCGTAGTAAAATTACTTTATTAATTTAGTAGGCATTCTGAATTCTCCCGAAATTCTAGTTTAGTGGCATTTAGGTTATGAAAAGTGATATTAATTTAGGAGGGCATTCTGAATTTGTTATTAGACTTGAATAGCCCACCGGTTCCTTCCCCTTCTGAGCCATAACCAGGGCCCGGATTCTAATGACATGTCATCTTTTTATTGATGCTGCATAGACAATTTCAGCTTGTGACTAATTCCTAATCTTGGCCTCTAGATCATAGAAGTGCATTTTTACTAGGTCATTTTTTGTCATTTTATGCAATTTTATATTTCTAGGACATTTATTTCAGTTTTAGGTCATTATTTTGTCATTTTCGTGTCATTTGCTTCCTTCTTTAGTCATTTTCATGCATTTACATTGAGTGTATTAACTTTTTTCGTCGCTAGCGGTGCTGTCTTTGAAGTGTTGTTTGTTTAATGCAAGAAGGAAAAATTTAAGGTAAAGTGTTGGACAATTGTTTGAGAAAATCAAGTTTCTCTGAAAAACACACCCTCTGCTGTTCTGCTCTTCATTCAGGGATGTCCATTAAATGATTGTAAAAGTTAGAGAAGTTGAATTTTACTTTAAGTGTACAAAATAGGCATTTGAGCACTAAAATACTAAAAATAGGCTCCAAAGGTCCAAATAGGCATTTTAGGGCACTATATATTCGATTTAATCATGAAATATCAACATATATTTTTTTTTAATTCATGTTATTTCATAAGGAACAAAATAGATATTTGCCTTAAAATCCCAGGTCTATATATAAATTATATACGTACATATAAATATATATATATATCTGTAATGCATAAATTTTTTCTAAAGTAATTTCATTAAACCATTTTCCGTTTATGCTGTTGATGGTATAAATTATATAAAATAACCGATTTATGAGAGTTTCCTGATGAATTAATTTAGGCTACTTGTAGTTCCATTTGCAGCTGATCAGTCGCCTGGACGGGTCTATTATCGAAATATTGCGCTGCCTTTACGGCTACGGCTATCATGACTGGCGGGAGAGGAAGATGATTTGTCTCTCTGAATTCATCTCCCATCTCCGAATGACTTCCTCTCACTGGCGTTTCAAAAGTGTCGGGAATGAAAAAAATACTATATTTTATTCACTAAATTTCTCAGAAAAAGTTACCCTTAAACATTTGATTAAAACATTAATAAAATGTGCAGACCCATTAAAATGTTTGTCGATTATGACAGTCAATATTTTATTATTTTCATGTTCATTTATAATTATTTGTTACTATAATAATTACAATCACAATCAAAATCTATGAATTAAAAGTGAAACAAAGTCCCATGACTCCCAAAAACAACTATCTTCATTTGTTATTAAAATTACAAATTATGTTTTGAGTCTTGGCAGAACTATTCGCTCTAAACTAAAGAGAAGTATCGTCCAAAGCATTTGTTGCTAAAATGTTAAGTGGAGATATTTTTCTGTTAAAGAACAAACAAATAATCAAACATGCGCAGTAAGTACTATCAACCGTTATAAAAAAATTCCCAAAATGGATCCTTGGGGTACTCCATAATCAAGAACACTAACACTACGAAATTCTCAAGTTTGTTTGCGTTCAGATATGTAAGAACTCAAACCCTCATCCTGCGAACCCGGTTTTCCTGATTACAAACATTTTCACCGCATGTGTGTACCTTAGTACAGACCTTCTGCTACCCTACTTTGAAAGCTCAGTGTTTGTGCATCCTTTCTCATAGTCTGGTTTTGAACTCACAACCTTCTAGTTGGTTTTAATTAATTATTCATGTTTACTTCTTTCTATCACAAAACTTCACACAACTTTACTTTACCCAGATCAAATACAAAGATTTCAGTGGCGTGCAGCATGATTGCAGTGGCGTGTGATGCAATATTATCCATTACCTTATTGTTGTACAAGTTCAGTTATAGAAGAACATGGCATATTATTAACTAGCAGGTGCCTGCGGCTTGGAGCACGATAATTAATGGAAAGATTAAAAATTAAGAGCCAAATAATTAAGACATTATGTTTGTTAACACTAGCACGCGAAACACTCATAGACCTAAACTAAACTATTAATGGACTAATTAATGAAACAGCTATAAATCCGGCTTTGAAGTGAATTCTACGATTAAAAAGCACAGCATGGGGGAAAAAACCTCAGATTCGAGTTTTCTGGCGCAGAAAACCCTTGCATAGTGAGTTTCGTCCAAATCGAACAATGTTTGCCCAGTTAGGCATATATTCATTATTAGACTTCGGACTTTTAGGTCGCTAAAAATGCTGTTTTAGGTACCTAAAATAGTCTCTAAAAATTGGAAAATAGGTTCTAAAAATCGTAAAATAGTCTCTTATAAAATCGTTAAGTTGCTTATTTTCTGAAATATCTCAATTGCAATGCAGAATACTATATTTATTGAAGCCACCATTAATCAATAATCATGATAAAACACAGATATAGGCCTATGGTACACAGAATTATATAGACCTATTACTAGGGCCTGTATTACTACCATAACAGTGAAAACCTAATCCCTGCGCCCAGAAGCTACGCACGCTAGCATATTCAATAATAATAATAATAATATATTTGTCACCATTAGGTAATACAAGATTACAATAGGTTAAGTCAAATGGTAAAAAATTAAAAATCACAATTCAAATATTCTTCAACAGTGTAAAAGTTCTTTGAAAGAAGGATGTACCTTACTTTATTCTTAAAAATTATTTTGTTGTTTGTATTTCTAACGTCAATTGGGACTTTATTAAAAAGTTTGATGCCTAAAACAACATGGCTGTCACAGGTTCTTGTTAGCCTAGATTTAGGAACAGTTATATTAAAATGATTTCGAGTACCATATGAATGAACTGCGCTGACAGGAACAAATTCATTTTGGTGTTCAAATACATACATTATGTTTGTCAATACATACAATGAAGCAACAGTCAGCACTTTAAACTCTGTAAAAATAGGTCTGCAATGCGCTTTTTTATCACACCCTTTGACAATTCGTAAGGCCTTCTTTTGTAAAAGGAACACATCCTTCGCATGAGCGCTGTGACCCCATAATAAAATTCCATAGTTTAGTTGGGACAAGAAGAATCCATAATAAGCATTTAGCAGAGCAGTAATTGAAAGCAGCTGTTTAAGTCTACGTAATAGAAAGATTACTTTTGAAAGTTTAGTACAAACAGCTTCAACATGTTGCTTCCAAGTAAGTTTACTATCAAGATAAAATCCTAGTAACTTGGTTGAGCTTTCGGTACATAAGTTGTTATAAAGGCTAAAAACAAAGGTCTGTGTCTTATCTTCATTTAGACATAATCCATTTGCATTAAACCATTTTAAAAGACATTTTAAAGAATTACTCATATCTATTTCATGATTGTCAAACATTTTAAAACAGTGGTGTCATCAGCATACGAAACTATTTTATCATGGGAGACCGCCGGCAAATCATTGACAAAGACAATAAAAAGAAAAGGACCCAATATGGAACCTTGTGGGACCCCAACGTTGAACCCCTTGCATCCCTCAGTAATTCAGAGAACTACGATTTTTTTTGTTACTGGATGTGGGAGTCGGGAGAAAAACACTACATTTTCTTGGAAATTCCAAGGAATTTTTCTACTGAAGACGAAACATTTTTTACTATTTAACCACGTCACAAATATGTCATGTACTGCACATTCCGAGCTAAAAATTTAGTACGAACTGAAAATAAATGCTAGAATTTATAACAAAAAAAATAGCTTGTAGTGAATTTTAGAGGAAAAACAAGCAAAAAGGCAATATTAGGCTCAAACTTAAAAACAGGCTGTTTTAGGCCATATAAAACTATCCGTTTTAGGCACAGTCACTTATGAAACATGCATAAGTTATACAAGTTTTCGCCCATACATCACTTAAGGATTACAATAGTTTTTTTACCTAAAATTCGAAGTCTATTCCTTATCCCTCTTCCGTCTAGGTTGAAAATTTCAGATGTCTCGTGCCTTGACATTATTTTACTTCAAACATTAAACGAGAATCTGATCCTGCTAAACGCACAGTATTAATTAGGCTACCACGAAAAGAGTACATAGACTTAAATCTAAAGCTTATTCTGATCTACTGAAAGAAGAAAATAGTGCAGTTGTAAGTTCCTTGATTGTCTGAAAAACAAGGGATTACCTGACGTCTGTCCCGGGTTCAAATCCCGTTTTGATTTGGTGTTTGAAAGGATTCCAAAGAAGTAGGTCTAAAGGCAAATGCTGAATTGAAAATTTACTTACCATGCATGGCTCATCCCGACTATTTCATCCTGTGTCAGTCAGCTGTTTTATTTAGAAAAAAAAGTGTGTGTGTGGAACGCCACGCGACAGAAGTGAAACTTTTTTTAATTTTTGGATATTTTAAATTTTGGTTTGTTGGACTTTTTTAATACCGGGTTTTTGTACTTTTCTAATTTTTTATTTTTGATCTTTTAATATTTTAATTTTGGAATTTTGGATTTCTTATTTTGGACTCTTTAGATTTTGGATCTTTGAATTGTTTATTCTGTGGATTTTTTATTTTTAGATTTATAGATTTTTTAAATTTAGACTTTTTATATTTTAAATTTTGGTTTTGGATGTTTTATTTGTGGATTTTTTATTTTTTAAATTTTGGAGCTTTTATTTTTTTAATTTAGGATTTTTTTAACTTTGGATTTTTTAAATTTCTCAGATAATTTATTTTTAAATTTTCAAATTGTGAATTTTTTTTATTTTTTAAATTTCGATTTTTTAGATTTTAAAAGTTTGGATTTTGGATTGATTATTTAAATTTTGGATTTTTTAAATTTTTCATAAGCCTAATCATTCAGTTGAGTGTTTTCTGTGAACTCCGTTCCGTCACACCTCGCTAATTTCGTTACGATTTTTAGTGTGACACTAATTTCGTGAAGATTTGAGCTCTGGATTTACCCCTACTGCGGCTAAAGAAGTTTCACTTCAAAAAACTCCTAGCTATGTAAGAAAATAAACTGTAATACCATCCTCATAATATCGTTTTGAATAAGCCTCGAATGCGACATACCGATTGAACTACGAATATAGCCGAAACAAATCACCAGTCACGGCCTATGAGATACAGGAGACACTCTCCAGATAGCTACGGATTGGAATAAGGTTTACAATAAGAAAACTTAATCTTTGTAGAAATTTGGAAAGTCTGCGTTACTGGTGATGTGAGTGGGTTTGAAATATGTAATGGTTCTGTCCTGTATTTAGGCCAACACGTCACATAATGGAGGCTGGTGGTGCAACATTACAACGTGATGAAATAGAAATGAAAGAAGAAGACTTCCAATCGCAATGCCTAAAACACGAACATACTGTTAAGTGTGAACATATACCCACAACATTCAATTTAGTAGAGACACGTCAAATTAAAAGTGAGGATATACTTTTAGATGTAACAGTTCCGAAGTTAGAGGCGTCGGCATCGTTCAGCGGAATGCCAGAAACTTTTCTTGATGCAAATAATGAATATCATAAAAGTAGGTCAGTGACTTTAGATTTGGTAAAGAAGTTGCCAAATAAAAGTGAGAACATGGACCCAAATGAACACAATGATTCTCCGTTATCCAATCGAGTTCAGGGTTTGGAGATTCTGGTTTCCGACCAAAATAATTCCGAAACTTCTTCTGAAATAAAACATGAAAATCAGGAAGTGCTTAGTGAACAGTTCCAATCATATGATATTCTTACAAAGAAAAAATCCAAAATCTTTCATCATACTCCTAGACCAGTGAAAGTGTCGTGTGAAGTCTGCAACAAAACATTTTCTCGAAGAAGTAATCTCAAAACTCATCTGCTTACACATACAGGAGAAAAAGCTTTCAAATGTGATGTCTGCAACAAAGCATTTTCTCAAAGAAGTTATCTCAAAGCTCATCTTGTTACACATGCAGGAGAAAAAGCATTCCAATGTGATGTCTGCAGCAAAACATTTTCTCAAAGAAGTTCTCTCAAAACTCATCTGCTTACACATACAGGAGAAAAAGCTTTCAAATGTGATGTCTGCAACAAAGCATTTTCTCAAAGAAGTTATCTCATCGCTCATCTTGTTACACACACACGAGAAAAAGCTTTCAAATGTGATGTCTGCAGCAAAACATTTTCTCTAAGTTGTAATCTCAAAAGACATCTACTTTCACATACAGGGGAAAAAGTCTTTGAATGTGATGTTTGTAGCAAATCATTTTCTAAAAATTTTCATCTCAAATGTCATCTGCTTACACATACAAGAGAAAAAGCTTTCGAATGTGATGTCTGCAACAAAGCATTTTCTCAAAGAAGTAATCTCAAAACTCATCTGCTTACACATACAGGAGAAAAAGCTTTTGAGTGTGATGTATGCAACAAAACATTTTCTCGGAGAAGTCATCTCAAAACTCATCTCCTTACACATACAGGAGAAAAAGCTTTTGAGTGTGATGTATGCAACAAAACATTTTCTCGGAGAAGTCATCTCAAAACTCATCTCCTTACACATACAGGAGAAAAAGCTTTTGAGTGTGATGTATGCAACAAAACATTTTCTCGGAGAAGTCATCTCAAAACTCATCTCCTTACACATACAGGAGAAAAAGCTTTCGAGTGTGATCTCTGCAACAAAGCATTTTCTCAAAGAAGTAATCTCAAAACTCATCTGCTTACACATACAGGAGAAAAAGCTTTTGAGTGTGATGTATGCAACAAAACATTTTCTCTAAGAAGTAATCTCAATACTCATCTGATTACACATACAGGGGAAAAAGCTTTCCAGTGTGATGTATGCAACAAAACATTTTCTCGAAGAAGTACTCTCGAAACTCATCTGCGTACACATACAGGAGAAAAACCTTTCCAGTGTCATATCTGCAACAAAACATATTCTATAAGAGGTAATCTCAAAACTCATCTTCTTACACATACAGAAGAAAAAGGTTTCGAGTGTCGGGAAGGAAAAAAAATACTATACTAAATTCCTCAGAAGATGTTACTACTTGAAAATGTGGTATACCTATTCTTAACATAAATAATTGCAAAATTAAGCCAGAATTAAAAATACATTTATCAAAAACAGTTTTGGATTAACTTATGTGAAATACTGACATAGTATGTCCCTTCTTACTATATACCTGCTATTTGTTGTTTTGAGTTAATCCTCCCCTTCAGTCAGCATTCCTTTGGCGTCAATTGTTTGGGAAAATCAAGTTTCTGTGAAAAACCCACCCTCTGCTGTTCTGCTCTTCATTCAGGGATGTCCATTAAATGATTGTAAAAGTTAGAGGAGTTGAATTTTATTTTAAATGTACAAAATAGGCATTTAAGGCACTAAAATAGTAAAAATAGGCTCCAAAGGTCCAAATAGGCATTTTAGGGCACTATAAACTCTATAAATATAAGTGATTTATCATGAAATGTCTACATTTTTTTTAATTCATGTTATTTCATAAGGAACAAAATAGGCATTTGCCTTAAAATCCCAGGTCTATATATAAATTATATTCATATATATATTTCTGTAATGTATAAATTTTTTCCAAAGTAGTTTCATTAAACTATTTTCCGTTTATGCTGTTGATGGTATAAATTATATAAAATAGCCGATTTATTAGAGTTTCCGAATGAACTAATTTAGGCTACTTGTAGTTCCATTTGCAGCTGATCAGTAGCCTGGACGGGTCTATTCTCGAAATATTGTGCTGCCTTTACGGCTACGGCTATCATGACTGGCGGGAGAGGAAGATGATTTGTCTCTCTGAATACAACTCCCATCTCCGAATGACTTCCTCTCACTCGCGTTTAAAAATGTCGGGAAGGAAAAAAAATACTATATTTTATTCACTAAATTCCTCAGAAAAAGTTACCCTTAAACATTTGATTAAAACATTAATAAAATGTGCAGACCCATTAAAATGTTGTCGATTATGACAGTCAATATTTTATTATTTTCATGTTCATTTATAACTATTTGTTACTATAATAATTACAATCACAATCAAAATCTATGAATTAAAAGTGAAACAAAGTCCCACAACTCCCAAAAACAACTATCTTCATTTGTTACTAAAATTACAAATTATGTTTTGAGTCTTGGCAGAACTATTCGCTCTAAACTAAAGAGAAGTATCTTCCAAAGCATTTGTTGCTAAAATGTTAAGTGGAGAGTTTTTTTCTGTTAAAAAACAAACAAATAATCAAACATGCTCAGTAAGTACTATAATCAGTATTGCCTTTTTAAGACAACTCGTCAATCATAAAAAAAATTCCCAAAATGGATCCTTGGGGTATTCCATAATCAAGAACACTAACACTACGAAATTCTCAAGTTTGTTTGCGTTCAAATATGTAAGAACTCAAACCCTCATCCTGCGAACCCGGTTTTCCTGATTACAAACATTTTCACCGCATGTGTGTACCTTAGTACAGACCTTCTGCTACCCTACTTTGAAAGCTGAGTGTTTGTGCATCCTTTCTCATAGTCTGGTTTTGAACTCACAACCTTCTAGTTGGTTTTAATTAATTATTCATGTTTACTTCTTTCTATCACAAAACTTCACTCAAATTTACTTTACCCAGACCAAATATAAAGATTTCAGTGGCGTGCAGCATGATTGCAGTGACGTGTGATGCAATATTGTCCATTACTATACTTAAATTCAGGGTAGGAACATAGTGTAGGAGATGTGCCTGCGACTCAACATTGCTATACACAACCACTGTCTCACTCACTCCCTTTCATTCTGTAGACAAGGAATGGTGAGAGCCGGCAACCTGCCTGAGAACCAGTTGCCGGCTCTCACCATTCCTTGTCTTCAGAATGAAAGGGAGTGAGTGAGTCAGCGGTTGTGTATTGCAACGTTGAGTTGCAGGTACATCTCCTACACTATGTTCCTACCCTGAATCCAAGTATAGAGTTCAGAAGTTTATGACATGTCATATTTTTATCCTGACCTCCATTCTCGCCGCAAACACAAATTAAACACGAATTGCACATTTGTTATCCTAATCAGACAGTTTTTATTTTGCATACAAAGTCATATTTTGGTCATTTTATGGTCTTGGTCATATTTCGGTCATATTTGTAATTTAACATCATATTTCAGTTATAAAATCGGCAAAAGAGCACAGTTATGCGGTATGTGCACTAAATTGTTGACTTAAAATTTTTCAGAAAAAGAGTCATACATATTTTCGTTTTATTGTAACTGAAATATGAAGGGACAATAACAAGTAATAGCACAATTACCTCTTCCTCCTTCTTGACAACAACTTCCAATAGACATGTTTTAAAAACATGTTCAATTCACATTTGTTGTGGTATCTGGAAACATTAACAGATTAGAACTTCTTTACAAGTAAAACTGTAAAATATCACCTGTAAAATTGTTTAAAAAAATGATTGATTTAATGTGATGTAATAATTTAGTATCACAAAACTTTTATATTATTATTATTATTTATTATTATTATTAAAGTATTATCATATATTTTTAGAAATTACCTTTTTTTATGAGGTCATATTTAGGATTTTTGGGTCATATTTAGTCATTTTTAATGTCATATTTGCAGTCATATTTTCCACATTTTTAGTTCTTGAACATCCGAACCCTATCAATTACCATACTGTTATACAAGTTTAGTTATAGAAGAGCATGGCATATTATTAACTAGCAGGTGCCCGCGGCTTGGAGCACGATAATTAATGGAAAAATTAAAAATTAAGAGCAAAAATAATTTAAACATCATATTTATTAACACTTGTACGCGAAACATTCATAGTCCTAAACTAAACTATTAATAGATTAATTAATAAACTGCTAAAAATCCGGCTTTGAAGTGAATTCCACGATTAAAAAGCACAGCATGGGGAAAAAAAACCTCAGATTCGAGTTTTCTGCCGCTGAAAACCCTTGCATGGTGAGTTTCGTCCAAATCGAACAAAGTTTGCCCACTTAGGCCTATATTCATTATTAGACTTCGAACCTACGATAAAAATGCTGTTTCAGGTACCTAAAATAGGCTCTAAAAATTGGAAAATAAGTTCTAAAAATCGTAAAATAGTCTCTTATTAAATCGTCGAGTTGCCAATTTTCTAAAATATCTCAATTGCAATGTAGAATATTATATTTATTGGTCACCATTAATCAATAATAATGATAAAACACAGATATAGGCCTATGGTACACAGAATTATATAGACCTATTAATAGAGCCTGTAGCATATTCAACCCCTTGCATCCCTCAGTGATTCAGAGAACTACGATTTTTTTTTTTTTTGTTACTGGATGTGGGAGTCGGGAGAAAAACACTACGTTTTCTTGGGAATTCCAATGAATTTTTCTACTGAAGACTAAACATTGCTTACTATTTAACCACGTCACAAATGTGTCATTTATTGCACATTCCGAGCTAAAAATTTAGTACGAACTGAAAATAAATGCTAGAATTTATAACAAAAAAATAGCTTATAGTGAATTTTAGAGGAAAAACAAGCAAGAAGGCAATATTAGGCTCTAACTTAAAAACAGGCTGTTTTAGGTCATATAAAATTATCCGTTTTAAGCACAGTCACTTATGAAACATGCATAAGTTATACAAGTTTTCGCCCATACATCACTTAAGGATTACAATAGGTTTTTACCTAAAATCCGAAGTCTATTCATTATCCCTTTTCCGTCTAGGTTGAAAATTTCAGATATCTCGTGCCTTGACATTATTTTACTTCAAACATTAAACGAGAATCTGATTCTGCTAAACGACACAGTATTAATTAGGCTACCACGAAAAGAGTACATAGACTTAAATCTAAAGCTTATTCTGACCTACTGAAAGAAGAAAATAGTGCAGTTGTAAGTTTTTTGATTGTCTGAAAAACGTGGGATTACCTGACGTCTGTCCCGGGTTCAAATCCCGTTTTGATTTGGGTTTTCAAAGGATTCCAAAGATGTAGGCCTAAAGGCAAATGCTGAATTGAAAATTTACTTACCATGCATGGCTCATCCCTACTATTTCATCCTGTGTCAGTCAGCTGTTTTATTTAGAAAAAAAAGTGTGTGTTTTAATTTTTGGATATTTTCAATTTTGGTTTGTTGGACTTTATTAATATCGGGTTTTTGGACTTTTCTAATTTTTGATTTTTGATCTTTTAATATTTTAATTTTGGAATTTTGGATTTCTTATTTTGGACTCTTTAGATTTTGGATCTTTGAATTCTTTATTCTGTGGATTTTTTAATTTTCGATTTTTTATTTTTAGATTTATAGATTTTTTTATTTATACTTTTTATATTTTAAATTTTGGTTTTTGGATGTTTTATTTATGGATATTTTATTTTTTAAATTTTTTAGCTTTAATTTTTTTAATTTAGGATTTTTTTAACTTTGGATTTTTGAAAATTTCTCAGATAATTTTTTTTGAATTTTGAAATTGTGAATATTTTGGATTTTTTAATTCTGATTTTTTAGATTTTTAAAAGTTTGGATTTTAAATTGATTTTTTTAAATTTTGGATCTTGTATTTTTAAAATTTTGGATAAACCTAATATCATTGAGTTGATTGTTTTTCTGTGCAGTCCGTTCCGTCACACCTCACTAATTTCGTGACGATTTTGAGCTCTGGATTTACCCATACTGCGGCTAAAGAAGTTTCACTTCAAAAAAACTCCTAGCTATGTAAGAAAATAAACTGTAATACCATCCTCATAATATCGTTTTGAATGAAGCGCGAATAGGACATACCGAGTGAACTACGAATATAGCCGAAACAAATCACCAGTCACGGCCTATGAGATACTATTAACTTACAATTGAAATGACTGCTATTGTAACGCACTGAAGGAAATAGTTAACACTCTGCAGATAACTAAGGGTTGGAATAAGGTTTACGACAAGAAAACTTAATCTTTGTAGAAATTTGGAAAGTCTGCGTTACTGGTGATGTGAGTGGGTTTGAAGTAAGTCATGGTACCCTCCTACATGTAATCCAACACATCACAGAATGGACGCTGGTGGTGCAACATTACAATATGATGAAAGAGAAATAAAACAAGAAGACTTCCAATCGCAATGTGTAAAAGAAGAACATACTGTTAAGTGTGAGGACATACCCATTACCTACAATTTAGTAGAGACACGCCGATTTAAAGGTGAGGATTTAGACCCAGATGTTGTAACAGTTCCGAAGTTAGAGACATTGACATCCACATGCGAAATTCCAGAAACGTTTCTTGATGCAAATAATGAATATCTTAAAAGTAGGTCTGTGACTTTTGATTTGGTAAAGAAGTTTCCAAATAAAAGTGAGAACATAGACCAGTTTGAACACAATGATTCTCCGGTATCCAACACAATTCAAGGTTTGGAAATTCTGGTTTCCGACCAAAATAATCCCGAAACTTTTTCTGAAATAAAACATGAAAATCAGGATATGCTTAGTGAACAGTTGAAGGCATATGATTCTCTTACAAAGAAGAAATCCAATATAAGTACTCGTCATACTCCTACAGCAGTGAAAGTCTCGTGTGATGTCTGCAACAAAACATTTTCTGGAAGAGGTAATCTCAAAACTCATCTGCTTACTCATACAGGAGAAAAACCTTTCAAATGTGATGTATGCAACAAAACATTTTCACAAAGAAGTAATCTCAAAACTCATCTGCTTACACATACAGGAGAAAAACCTTTCAGGTGTGATGTCTGTAATAAAGCTTATCCTCGAAGAAGCTGTCTCAAAGCTCATCTTGTTACACATACACGAGAAAAAGCTTTCAAATGTGATGTCTGCAGCAAAACATTTTCTCTAAGAGGTGTTCTCGAAGGACATCTGCTTACACATACAGGGGAAAAAGCCTTTGAATGTGATGTTTGTAGCAAATCATTTTCTCAAAAATATCATCTCAAATATCATCTGCTTACACATACAAGAGAAAAAGGTTTCGAGTGCGATGTCTGCAACAAAGCATTTTCTCAAAGAAGTTATCTCAAAACTCATCTGCTTACACATACAGGAGAAAAAAATTTCAAGTGTGATGTCTGTGACAAAACATTTTGTCAAAGAAGTTCTCTCAAAACTCATCTGCTTACACATACAGGAGAAAAAGCTTTCAAATGTGATGTCTGCAACAAAACATTTTCTCTAAGAAGTAATCTCATCGCTCATCTTGTTACACATACACGAGAAAAAGCTTTCAAATGTGATGTCTGCAGCAAAACATTTTCTCAAAGAAGTAATCTCAAAAGACATCTGCTTACACATACAGGGGAAAAAGCCTTTGAATGTGATGTTTGTAGCAAATCATTTTCTCGAAAAAATCATCTCAAATATCATCTGCTTACACATACAAGAGAAAAAGGTTTCGAGTGTCGGGAAGGAAAAAAAATACTATACTAAATTCCTCAGAAGATGTTACTACTTGAAAATGTGGTATACCTATTCTTAACATAAATAATTGCAAAATTAAGCCAGAATTAAAAATACATTTATCAAAAACAGTTTTGGATTAACTTATGTGAAATACTGACATAGTATGTCCCTTCTTACTATATACCTGCTATTTGTTGTTTTGAGTTAATCCTCCCCCGTCAATCAGCATTCCTTTGACGACAATTGTTTAGGAAAATCAAGTTTCTGTGAAAAACCCACCCTCTGCTGTTCTGCTCTTCATTCAGGGATGTCCATTAAATGATTGTAAAAGTTAGAGGAGTTGAATTTTATTTAAAATGTACAAAATAGGCATTTTAGGCACTAAAATATTAAAAATAGGCATTTTAGGGCACTATAAACTCTATAAATATAAGTGATTTATCATGAAATGTCTACATTTTTTTTTAATTCATGTTATTAAATAAGGAACAAAATAGGCATTTGCCTTAAAATCCCAGGTCTATATATAAATTATATACACATATATATATATATATATTTCTGTTGTAGAAATTTTTTCCAAAGTAGTTTCATTAAACTATTTTCCGTTTATGCTGTTGATGGTATAAATTATATAAAATAGCCGATTTATTAGAGTTTCCGGATGAACTAATTTAGGCTACTTGTAGTTCCATTTGCAGCTGTTCAGTAGCCAGGACGGGTCTATTCTCGAAATATTGCGCTGCCTTTACGGCTACGGCTATCATGACTGGCGGGAGAGGGAGATGATTTGTCTCTCTGAATTCAACTCCCATCTCCGAATGACTTCCTCTCACTCGCTTTTCAAAAGTGTCGGGAAGGAAAAAAATACTATATTTTATTCACTAAATTCCCCAGAAAAAGTTACCCTTAAACATTTGATTAAAACATTAATAAAATGTGCAGACCCATTAAAATGTTTGTCGATTATGACAGTCAATATTTTATTATTTTCATGTTCATTTATAACTATTTGTTACTATAATAATTACAATCACAATCAAAATCTATGAATTAAAAGTGAAACAAAGTCGCACGACTCCCAAAAACAACTATCTTCATTTGTTACTAAAATTACAAATTATGTTTTGAGTCTTGGCAGAACTATTCGCTCTAAACTAAAGAGAAGTATCTTCCAAAGCATTTGTTGCTAAAATGTTAAGTGGAGAGATTTTTTCTGTTAAAAAACATACAAATAATCAAACATGCGCAGTAAGTACTATCAATTGTTATAAAAAAATTCCCAAAATGGATCCTTCGGGTATTCCATAATCAAGAACACTAACACTACGAAATCCTCAAGTTTGTTTGCGTTCAAATATGTAAGAACTCAAACCCTCATCCTGCGAACCCGGTTTTCCTGATTACAAACATTTTCACCGCATGTGTGTACCTTAGTACAGACCTTCTGCTACCCTACTTTGAAAGCTGAGTGTTTGTGCATCCTTTCTCATAGTCTGGTTTTGAACTCAAGATTCAAGATTTTTATTCATTATTCATTATTCATTATATTCAAGCATTAACTTCGTCAACATATAAGATAATAATCACACATGAATTTACAAACTGTACATTAATTAAGCTACTATTTCTACACAAATATACACATGATCAATAAAATTTTAACTTTATGCAGTGTATACTAATATGAATACATAATAAAAGTGTTTTCAGTATAAATAATATTACTCATGTAATACATTGGTCAATGTTTAAAAACAAATAATGACATGTCATCAATTATTATATACAATTTATACAAAATACCCGTTTACAATTATGGTTACTTTGAGTGAACTAGCTGCAATAGAGTCAGTATTACTTATGTAATATATTGGTCAAAATTTATTGAAAAGAAACTGTCTACATCATATAGGCATTCAGCTATAAGTATTTCCTTTAGTTTGTTTTTATACTTGTTAATACCTTTGAGCTTTAGACTAGTTGGCAGAAAATTATACAATTTTATGGCCATATACTTCCAATTCTTTTGGGATTTGCTATAGTGGCACAATTGAACCCTCAGTTTTGTTTTATTCCTAGTGTTATGATTGTGTAATTCACTATTTTTCTCAAAAAGGTTTTCGTTGGAATGAGTGTAGACAAGAATGGACAGAATGTAAATAGATGGTAAAGTCATGATGTTCAGTCTTTTGAAAAGAGGCTTACAATGAGCTCTCCAGCTTGTATTACATATGATTCTAACTGCCTTCTTTTGTAAGAGGAATAGTTTGGGGGATTGTGAGCTATTACCCCAGAGAACAATACCATAAGTTAGAAAAGAGTGGATTTGAGCATAGTAAACCTTTAGAAGAGCATCTGTATCGACAGTTTCGACACAACCTTCTAGTTGGTTTTAATTAATTATTCATGTTTACTTCTTTCTACCACAAAACTTCACACAACTTTACTTTACCCAGACCAAATACAAAGATTTCAGTGGCGTGCAGCGTGATTGCAGTGGCGTGTGATGCAATATTATCCATTACCTTATTGTTATACAAGATCAGTTATAGAAGGACATGGCATATTATTAACTAGCAGGTGCCCGCTGCTTGGAGCACGATAATTAATGGAAAAATTAAAAATTAAGAGCAAAAATAATTAAAACATCATATTTATTAACACTTGCACGCGAAACATTCATAGACCTAAACTAAACTATTAATAGATTAATTAATAAACTGCTAAAAATCCGGCTTTGAAGTGAATTCCACGATTAAAAAGCACAGCATGGGGAATAAAACCTCAGATTCGAGTTTTCTGCCGCTGAAAACCCTTGCATAGTGAGTTTCGTCCAAATCGAACAAAGTTTGCCCACTTAGGCCTAGTATATTCATTATTAGACTTCGAACCTACGCTAAAAATGCTGTTTCAGGTACCTGAAATAGGCTCTAAAAATTGGAAAACAGGTTCTAAAAATCGTAAAATAATCTCTTATAAAATCGTTAAGTTGCCAATTTTCTGAAATATCTCAATTGCAATGCAGAATATTATATTTATTGAAGTCACCATTAATCTAATCACGATAAAACACAGATATAGGAATATGGTACACAGAATTATATAGACCTATTACCAGGACCTGTATTAATACCATAACAGTGAAAACCTAATCCCTACGAGCAGAAGCTACGCACGCTAGCATATTCAACCCCTTGTATCCCTTAGTAATTCAGAGAACTATGATTTTATTTTGTTACTGGATGTGGGAGTCGGGAGAAAAACACTACATTTTCGTGAGGATTGCAAGTAATTTTTCTACTGAAGACTAAACATTGCTTACTATTTAACCACGTCACAAATGTGTCATTTATTGCACATTCCAAGCTAAAAATTTAGTACGAACTGAAAATAAATGCTAGAATTTATAACAAAAAAATAGCTTATAATGAATTTTAGAGGAAAAACAAGCAAAAAGGCAATATTAGGCTCTAACTTAAAAACAGGCTGTTTTAGGCCATATAAAACTATCTGTTTTAGGCACAGTCACTTATGAAACATGCATAAGTTATACAAGTTTCGCCCATACATCACTTAAGGATTACAATAGTTTTTTACCTAAAATCCGAAGTCTATTCATTATCCCTTTTCCGTCTAGGTTGAAAATTTCAGATGTCTCGTGCCTTGACATTATTTTACTTCAAACATTAAACGAAAATTTGATCCTGCTAAACGCACAGTATTAATTAGGCTACCACGAAAAGAGTACATAGACTTAAATCTAAAGCTTATTCTGACCTACTGAAAGAAGAAAATAGTGCAGTTGTAAGTTTTTTGATTGTCTGAAAAACATGGGATTACCTGACGTCTGTCCCGGGTTCAAATCCCGGTTTGATGTGGGTTTTCAAAGGATTCCAAAGAAGTAGGCCTAACGGCAAATGCCGAATTGAAAATTTCTTACCATGCATGGCTCATCCATACTATTTCATCCTGTGTCAATCAGCTGTTTTATTTAGAAAAAAAAAGTGTGTGTGTGGAACGCCACGCGACAGAAGTGAAACTTTTTTAATTTTTGGATTGGATTTTTCAATTTTGGATTGTTGGACTTTTTTAATATTGAGTTTTTGGAATTTTCTAGTTTTTGATCTTTTAATATTTTAATTTTGGAATTTAGGATTTCTTATTTTGGACTTTTTAGAAATTGGATCTTTGAATTTTTTATTTTGTGGATTTTTTATTTTCGATTTTTTAATTTTAGATTTGTAGATTTTTTTAAATTTTGGATTTATTTTAGACTTTTTATTTTTTAAATTTTGGTTTTTGGATGTTTTAATTATGGATTTTTAATTTTTTAAATTTTGAATATTTTATTTTTTTATTTAGGATTTATATTTTTTTATATTATGGAATTTTTAAATGTCACATCTAATTTCTTTAATTTTGGAATTGTGGATTTTTTATTTTTTTAATTTCGCTTTTTAGATTTTTCACTTCAAAATACTCCTAGCTATGTAAGAAAATAAACTGACCATCCTCATAATATCGTTTTGAATGAAGCGCGAATAGGACATACCGAGTGAACTACGAATATAGCCGAAACAAATCACCAGTCACGGCCTATGAGATACAGGAGAAGATGGATCTACTACTACGATTAACGCACTGAAGGAAATAGTTAACAGTCTCCAGATAGCTACGCATTGGAATAAGGTTTACAATAAGAAAACCTAATCTTTGTAGAAATTTGGAAAGTCTGCGTTACTGGTGATGTGAGTGGGTTTGAAATATGTAATGGTTCTGTCCTGTATTTAGGCCAACACGTCACATAATGGAGGCTGGTGGTGCAACATTACAATGTGATGAAATAGAATTGAAAGAAGAAGACTTCCAATCGCAATGCCTAAAACACGAACATACTGTTAAGTGTGAAGATATACCCATAACCTTCAATTTAGTAGAGACAAGTGAAACTAAAAGTGAAGATGTACTTTTAGATGTAACAGTTCCGAAGTTAGAGGCGTCGGCATCGTTCAGCGAAATTCCAGAAACTTTTCTTGATGCAAATAATGAATATCATTTTAGTAGGTCAGTGACTTTAGATTTGGTAAAGAAGTTGCCAAACAAAAGTGAGAATATGGACCAAAATGAACACAATGATTCTCCGTTATCCAATCGAGTTCAGGGTTTGGAGATTCTGGTTTCCGACCAAAATAATTCCGAAACTTCTTCTGAAATAAAACACGAAAATCAGGAAGGGCTTAGTGAACAGTTCCAATCATATGATATTCTTACAAAGAAAAAATCCAAAATCTGTCATCATACTCCTAGACCAGTGAAAGTGTCGTGTGAAGTCTGCAACAAAACATTTTCTCTAAGAAGTAATCTCAAAACTCATCTGCTTACACATACAGGGGAAAAAGATTTCCAGTGTGATGTCTGCTACAAAAAATTTTCTCAAAGAAGTCATCTCAAAACACATCTGCTTATACATACAGGCGAAAAAGCTTTCCAGTGTGATGTCTGCTACAAAAAATTTTCTCACAGAAGTAGTCTCAAAACTCATCTGCTTATGCATACAGGAGAAAAGAATTTCAGGTGTGATGTCTGCAACAAAACATTTTCTCAAAGAGGTAAACTCAAAATTCATCTTGTTACACATACAGGAGAAAAAGATTTCAAATGCGATGTCTGCAACAAAACATTTTCTCAAAGATGTAGTCTCAAAACTCATCTGCTTATACATACAGGAGAAAAAGCTTTCGAGTGTGATGTCTGTAACAAAACATTTTCTCAGAGAAGTCATCTCAACACACATTTGCTTACACATACAGGAGAAAAAGGTTTCGAGTGTAATGTTTGTGGCAAAGCATTTCCTCGTAAAGGTAATCTCAGAAGACATCATCTTACACATACAGGGGAAAAAGCTTTCAAATGTGATGTCTGCAGCAAAACATTTTACCAAAGAATACATCTCAAAACTCATCTGCTTACACATACAGGAGAAACCCCCTTTAAGTGTGATGTCTGTAATAGAGCATTTTGCCGAAGAGATGTTCTCAGTGTGCATTTCCGTTCTCATACAGGAGAAAAATCGTTCAAGTGTGATGTCTGAAGCAAACCATTTTCTCAAAATAGTATTCTTAAGTCCGCCGCCGTGGGTGAGTCGGTAGCACGCCTGCCTTCCACTCCGGCGGCCCGGGTTCGATTCCCGGCCGGGTCGGGGATTTTTCAGTAGTGAAAGATCCCCTCCCCGGGTTCAGGACTGGGTGTTTGTCAGTAGGTTAAGCCTTAGGTTATGATAATGCACATTGTGCGCGATTCCTTAATTATTTAAAATAGTATTCTTAACATTCATCTACTTACACATACAGGAGAAAGGCCTTATAACTGTGATGACTGTAAAAAAGCATTTAGACGGAAATGTGCTCTCGAAGCTCATTTTCTTGTACATACACGAGTAAAAGCATTCATGTGTGATATCTGTAACAAAACATTTTCTATAAGAAGAAGTCTTAAAATTAATTTACTCACACATACAGGAGAGAAGGGTTTCAAATGTGATGTCTGTAGTAAAACATTTGGTCATAGAGAAAATCTAAAAAATCATTTTTTTAAGATTCATAAGGAGAAGCTGTTTAATAGTGATGTACAGTCGGTCAAATAAAAAACGTCGGGCGGTATATGATTAAGTATCACAAACGAGCATATGTGTATGTACAGGAAGACTTAAGGTTAGGTTCACACCTGCCTCTTGTCTATCCATGTATTTTCTTCATTATGTAGTCAGTTATCTCCAAAACGAACATATATAGAAGGCTGTGGCTGTATGCTCACATCCGCCATATTCTTGCGTTGAAGTTCTTATAATATTGATAATGAATAAATTTGCGAAGAATATGTTTATTCAAGGAGCATTTTTAAAGATTCTATTTTATAATACCGGTACTTGTACTGCAAAATCAATAACTTTGGCTTAATCGTATTTTCAAGCTTGGACGTTACAATCTCATCAGAATTATGTAGACTATTCTATCTGTTCGCAATAGCCTAGTGGTCAAGATATCGGAATTGAACGTGTGGGGTCAGGGTTCGATCCTTAGTGGGTTCTTGTAAAATTTTAATTTTAATTTTTGTTTATTTTTTCAAACGCGGTAATGACTGGAATAACATAATAATTACTTCTAATGAATTATCATTGTTGGTGTCGAATTTTGGACACACACAAAAGAAAGCAAGAAAGAAAGTGTGATTTTACAACAAATGCATATCTGTGGCATAAATTAATGAGAATGGTTTGAAGATGGCCAGGGAATTGAGCAGTAGCTTTCATGGATGCAGCAGTATGAAATGGATTACGTTCAACTTCTGCGACCAATCTAGCATTGAGCTCCAGCGTCGAAAACACCTCAGAACTGCTCTTTCATAAATATGGAACCTTCTCGCTGCTTCAGAGGCCGAAAAATACAGGTAAATTACAGCCCTAACTACACTTTCTCTCAAGCTACCATTTGTATGTGGTGCTATGACACAAAGCAAAATGAATTATGACAATACATTAAGTCGAATTTCGAGTTATGCACTTTAAGCGTTGTTCATTTTTTCCCCTCCTGTTGCATTGCCTCATATGTTGCGTGAATGACATGTATTTTATGTCTTTTATAGGAAACTTGTGAACTAATGCGTTAAATCTTTAATTTTAACTGCATACGAGTCACGACGTTTTTTATTACACCGACTGTATGTTAAGAGCATTTTGTTTGGAGTTATTTTCCTGGAAGACAAGGAGCATAGAAAGAAGGAATTGTAGACTGAGTTTTACTCAATGCGAAAAATGCGGATATGTACAGAACTGAAATTTCATCAACAATATGGTGGTGCTTCTACCACCTTGTGAAACGAACACTTAAGCTGTATCAGGAAGAGACTCTGTTTGAGAATATTATAGGAGATAAATTCCTCCGTCACTGGGAATTGAACCCAGGACCTTTGACTATTCTTGCCAATGCTCTACCAACTGAGCTAAGCCGGATGTAACCTCTTTCTCCTATGACTCTCCTATTGAACTCCGGCTTAGCTCAGTTGGTAGAGCATTGGCACGAATAGCCAAAGGTCCTGGGTTCTAGTCCCAGTGTCGGAGGAACTATTCTTGGCAAAAGATAGATATATGCTGTGCACCAGCAAATCTCCACCCGCTCTCACCTGTCCACTCGTTTCCCCTGCTGATTCTCGCTTCCGGGCCAATGCGCACGCTACTGCTTGTTTCCCCTACATCTATCATGACTATGTACACCGTGTTTCAAAATGAATATCGGGGTTTTAAGGCTTTGTAGAATTTAGTACATTTAACATACAATTATAAATAATACATCAAATGAAAGAGCAACTCAAACAGTTTTGTTGGTACTCCTGTGCTCATGCACCTTTTCCTCCATATGCCATTAGAATGCGCTAGTAGCAAGATGGCGACTATTGAGCAGAAATTTTTTTCTGTCTTACAGTATGCAAAGACGGAATCTGTAGCGACAGTGCAACATGCTTTCCGTATTACCTTTTTTATCCTTGAAGCAAGTGTGATTGGTAATTCTTATCTTGATGCGCTACAACTAGGGCTCTTTCCTCAATTGGATGAAGCTGAACCAAAGGTGGTGCACCACCTCACTGGCATCACTCAGTACGCGAATGGTTAAACGACGTTGTACCTGACCACTGGATTGGCAACAAGGGGCCGGATGACAGAGCTTGTTTCGCATGGCCACCACGTTCACCTGATCTGACACCATGTGATTTTTACCTTTGGGGATTCATAAAGGATCAAGTGTATGTGCCACCACTACCAACTGACCTACCCGACTTAAGACACAGGATTGAAGCAGTTGTTGTAACAATTACTCCAGACACACATATCAAGGTTTGGGAAGAACTCTCCTATCGACTCGATGTGTGCCGTCTGACGAATGGTGCTCACATTGAACACTTGTAGGAAAAACTGTTTGGGTTGCTCTTTCATTTGATCTATTATTTATAATTGTATGTTAAATGTACTAAATTCTACAAAGCCTTAAAACCCCGATATTCATTTTGAAACCCCCAGTACTTGCTCAGTTACGAAAATTACAATTGTACCATAGTAAAATTACTTTATTAATTTACAAGGCATTCTGAATTCTCCCGAAATTCTAGTTTAGTGGCATTTAGGTTATGAAGAGTTATATTAATTTAGGAGGACATTCTGAATATGTTATTAGACTTGAATAGCCCACCGGTTCCTTCCCCTTCTGAGCCATAACCAGGGCCCGGATTCTAATGACATGTCATCTTTTTATTGATGCTGCATAGACAATTTCAGCTTGTGGCTAATTCCTAATCATGGCCTCTAGATCATAGAAGTGCATTTTTACTAGGTCATTTTTTGTCATTTTATGCAATTTTATATTTTTAGGACATTTATTTCAGTTTTAGGTCATTATTTTGTCATTTTCGTGTCATTTGCTTCCTTCTTTAGTCATTTTCATGCATTTACATTGAGTGTATTAACTTTTTTCGTCGCTAGCGGTGCTGTCTTTGAAGTGTTGTTTGTTTAATGCAAGAAGGAAAAATTTAAGGTAAAGTGTTGGACAATTGTTTGAGAAAATCAAGTTTCTGTGAAAAACCCACCCTCTGCTGTTCTGCTCTTCATTCAGGGATGTCCATTAAATGATTGTAAAAGTTAGAGAAGTTGAATTTTATTTTAAGTGTACAAAATAGGCATTTTAGGCACTAAAATACTAAAAATAGGCTCCAAAGGTCCAAATAGGCATTTTAGGGCACTATATATTCGATTTAATCATGAAATATCAACATATATTTTTTTTAAATTCATGTTATTTCATAAGGAACAAAATAGATATTTGCCTTAAAATCCCAGGTCTATATATAAATTATATACGTACATATAAATATATATATATATCTGTAATGCATAAATTTTTTCTAAAGTAATTTCATTAAACCATTTTCCGTTTATGCTGTTGATGGTATAAATTATATAAAATAACCGATTTATGAGAGTTTCCTGATGAATTAATTTAGGCTACTTGTAGTTCCATTTGCAGCTGATCAGTCGCCTGGACGGGTCTATTATCGAAATATTGCGCTGCCTTTACGGCTACGGCTATCATGACTGGCGGGAGAGGAAGATGATTTGTCTCTCTGAATTCATCTCCAATCTCCGAATGACTTCCTCTCACTGGCGTTTCAAAAGTGTCGGGAATGAAAAAAATACTATATTTTATTCACTAAATTTCTCAGAAAAAGTTACCCTTAAACATTTGATTAAAACATTAATAAAATGTGCAGACCCATTAAAATGTTTGTCGATTATGACAATCAATATTTTTATTATTTTCATGTTCATTTAAAGCTATTTGTTACTAAAATTACAACTTATGATGGCAAAACTATTCGCTCTAAACTAAAGAGAGGTATCTTCCAAAGCATTTGTTGCTAAAATGTTAAGTGGAGAGTTTTTTCTGTTAAATATACAAACAAACAAACATGCACAGAGAGTACTATAATCAGTATTACCTTTTTAAGACAACTCGTCAATCATAAAAAAAAATCCCAAAATGGATCCTTGGGGTATTCCATAATCAAGAACACTAACACTACGAAATTCTCAAGTTTGTTTGCGTTCAAATATGTCAGAACTCAAACCCTCATCCTGCGAACCCGGTTTTCCTGATTACAAACATTTTCACCGCATGTGTGTACCTTAGTACAGACCTTCTGCTACCCTACTTTGAAAGCTGAGTGTTTGTGCATCCTTTCTCATAGTCTGGTTTTGAACTCACAACCTTCTAGTTGGTTTTAATTAATTATTCATGTTTACTTCTTTCTATCACAAAACTTCACACAACTTTACTTTACCCAGACCAAATACAAAGTTTTCAGTGGCGTGCTGCATGATTGCAGTGACGTGTGATGCAATATTGTCCATTACCTTATTGTTGTACAAGTTCAGCTATAGAAGAGCATGGCATATTATTAACTAGCAGGTGCCTGCGGCTTGGAGCACGATAATTAATGGAAAGATTAAAAATTAAGAGCAAAATAATTAAGACATTATGTTTGTTAACACTTGCACGCGAAACACTCATAGACCTAAACTAAACTATTAATGGACTAATTAATGAAACAGCTATAAATCCGGCTTTGAAGTGAATTCCACGATTAAAAAGCACTGCATGGGGGGAAAAAACCTCAGATTCGAGTTTTCTGGCGCAGAAAACCCTTGCATGGTGAGTTTCGTCCAAATCGAACAATGTTTGCCCAGTTAGGCATATATTCATTATTAGACTTCGGACTTTTAGGTCGCTAAAAATGCTGTTTTAGGTACCTAAAATAGTCTCTAAAAATTGGAAAATAGGTTCTAAAAATCGTAAAATAGTCTCTTATAAAATCGTTAAGTTGCTTATTTTCTGAAATATCTCAATTGCAATGCAGAATATTATATTTATTGAAGTCACCATTAATCAATAATCATGATAAAACACAGATATAGGCCTATGGTACACAGAATTATATAGACCTATTACTAGGGCCTCTATTACTACCTTAACAGTGAAAACCTAATCCCTGCGCCCAGAGGCTACGCACGCTAGCATATTCAACCCCTTGCATCCCTCAGTAATTCAGAGAACTACGATTTTTTTTTTTTTGTTACTGGATGTGGGAGTCGGGAGAAAAACACTACATTTTCTTGGGAATTCCAATGAATTTTTCTACTTGTCGTGTAATGTATTTCCAACCGTTTTGTCGCACCACCTGAACCTCCGGAGATCCTGTAGGTTGGCCTCAAACCTAAGTCTGAGAAGCAGCAGAGTAGCAGAAGTTGATATGCTGGTAGCGTTGTAGTGAAGAACACAAATACTTGAATAATAACTTTATTAAACGTAAACGTAGATAAAAATACACTATGGTGCAGTAGAGAGTGTGACAAGCACCTACTAACACCCGCAATAGAATACAACACATTGCAAAAATCATACTCCTTATATATTCGTAAAAGACGTGGGAAGGTGATGGCTGCTTCTTGGAATGTCTGATAATCTTTATTGTTATCGTGCAACTATAGTGAAATATAAGAATGACACTCAGCAATTCACACGATAATCATAAGTCACCAGCTCCATTATCATATCGAAAGAATGCTGAATCTTGTAATTATACTATGCATCCTGCTAAAGTGACAAGTTATCTGAAAGAACTCGGTGCCACAATGTCGCGATATGCTTTATGCAATAAAAGCTTATTCAAACTAATGCAAAAATTTCTCACTATACCACACTTCCCCCCTTATTTTTGAAAATGTTGAGTCCATCTCAATATTTTCAAAATCTCTCTTTTAAACTTTTAAATCTGACAAAGGTATAAACCTAAAACGGGGTTGGCTCTGAAATACTTCCATAACTTGTTCCACAGCCACTGGAATTTCAATCTCTTATAATTCAATTTCTTGGTTGTAACCGGAAGAAGCCATCTCCTGAGTAAATTTCTCCACTTCCTCCATGAATTGAAGTTTCGAAATGGGTTTAAAAATCAAAAATTTCTTTTTACCTTCATTACACATCTTATTACTATCTTGACAACATTCAGTTGGGTTCAATTGTCCCATCAATAAAAATGAACATTTTCCTCAATTAGCACTACAACAACATGCCATTATCCAAATGAACAAATTTACAAATAAAATTGCTATGTATAAATAATAAATTTATTTAAATATTTAATATTAATATTAATCTGGTTCTTTTCTTATATTACTGTATTTAACTCATTTAATTTAAAACCTGAATATTTAAATTAATCTTGTAATAATAAAATGTTTGGGAAAAATAATTTAATTAAATCCTTTATCGACACCTTTTGATCGTGAAACTGTATACAACAAAATCATTTAACATAGCTGAAAAATATCCAAATAAAATTACATCTTAAATTTGTTAACTTGCTTTTACATTCATATGTCCCTTTTCAAATTTACATCTTAAATTTGTTTAACCAATAAACCAATACAAACAAAAAAAAAACTTTATTACGCATATTGGCACGAACCTGTTACAAAAGGTTTCGTCCTACCATTCTCTTAATGATCCTACCCTTATAAAATACATTTTTCTGTCTTTGTTCCTTTTGAACAACAATCCGGTTACACCTTACTTTAGTGTACCTAATTTCTTTCTTTGTTTCTTTTGAACAACATGGTTACACTTCTTGCATCACTATGGGAAAAAGAATTATCTGATACATTTCATATCTGTCTTTTAATAACAATGGCACTCGTACTACATAAACCAATAATTTATCTGGTATGCATGTTCTTGCTCTAAATTTTTCATTAATTAACTAGCTGCAAAGGAGGAATTGTATAAAGTTGGTCTTTACTTGCTCCAATAATTTATAAATTATACCGTATGTCAAAATTTGCAATTAAATTATTCCACTTTATGCTGATAAATATTATCTATCAATAACTTATATAATTCTAAATATTCGTTGATGCCTACCTCAATTTGTCTTATGTGGTTATTTACAATATTTAAAACTTCTGTTTCATAAATATTTTGCTCTATTTTACCTATTATATACTTTGAAATATTATTCAATTTTTCTCCTAACATCTGATCATATTCAAATAATTGAAATATTGTAATGTTTAATGTTCCTAAAACATTATTTACAACAATGATTTGTTCTTAATTTACTTTTAAAATTCCTATTTTATTATTTCTTCTTCTTCTTCTTATTATTATTATTTTTTTAATTTGAATTTGGTAACTAGCTAATTCTGATTCTGTAGCTGTACCAAATAAAATTCTTAATAATCTCCTATAATTGAAAATGGGCTGTTACGTTTTATCCTTTGTTTAATATAATTAATATTTGACATTCTCTTGAAATAATAAACTATCTTTATAACACTGACTCGTTTCATGTTAAAAATAACCTAAAAAGTAAACACAATCTGTTTAAAATATACCAATTGTTTTCTTTTAACTGATTATAATTAATCCCTGTACATTTTCCCATAATTGATGTATTTGACTTGTGTCAATATATGTTAGATTTCCCATTGAAGTGGTGTGAACCATACTTCACCTATCTGATCGAAGTATATACCTGCAATTCCTGGTAATGATGTTACCTGTAGATCTCTCTTGTCTACTTCAATTCCATGTAAACCTTTGTTACAATTATGCAAAGCAATATTACCTTAATAATCAACATCCTGATTATTATACACAACTGACCTGAGGTCGTTAGCCTTTGTTGTACTTTTACAATATTCCTTGTATACACAATATTCCTTGTATATTCCTTGTATATACACAACTTTCATTTTTAAGGTTATAGATACTTCACCTGTATCTTTACAATATGCTTTGTTACCTTGTGTTTCATTTACACAACCGACTGGAAGTCGCTAACCTTTTCTTTAAGGTTACTCTGTATACCTCACTTGTATACCTCTTTAGATACCTTGAGTATCACACAACCGACTCGAAGTCGCTAACCTTCTCTTTAAGGTTATTCTGTATACCTCACTTGTATACCTTGTGTATACCTCACTTGTATACCTTGTGTATACCTCGCTTGTATACCTCGGTGTGGTCACAGCTTTTCCTTTAGTCTAGCCCCCAACGTCAACCTACACCATGAGGTTGCGTTCTATTAAAATGGTTTCGAACCATTTTTATTCCGTTTGTGCCACCTTTGACCAATATCACATTGGTTCCTTTTTATTTCGTAGGGCCCTACTCACAAGGATTTAACTTCCTTCTTTGTTCTTTACGAACACCCACATGGTCACCGATTTTATACACAGGGTTTCCTTGCCCTTCTGTTGACTCACTTCAACAGTTTTCCTCATAGAATCCTTCAGATTCTCCCTAGCTTCTTCCCATGTCCTTCTAAACTTCTGTTTGATATTATTTACATAATCCTCATAACAATATGATACCTGAACTTGTATTTGTAGTGTACCTGGTAGGTAGGCTTTCTACCATACAAAATTTCATACAGTGTATATTTTAACTTTGTGTGAGGTGTAGTGATATAATTAAATATCGCAAAAGCGATCCATTCGTCCCAAGCATCTTGCTTGTTTTTACAAAAACATCTTAAATGTTCCACTATCACTTTATGTGATCTTTCCAAACTACTGTTGGATTTTAATTAATATACACTAATATTAATTTCTCTGATCTTCAACAATTTACATAATCTATTCATTAAATCACTCATTAACTGTGTTCCGTAATATTTCATTTACTAATACTTTGAATACCGTTTCAGCTATCTGGTCTGGCATTAATATTCCTACCGTACATTTACTTAAATTATCTTGACCTGTAAGTACATACTTGTTATCGTGTTCTGACATCAGAAAACGTCCTATGATGCCTAACGCTAATTTATCCATGGTTCCTCACTAGTATCTGTTTCTTCTAGTGGTAACTTTACGTCATTTCTGATCTGTTTATTTAATTAACACATTTAACATTTCCTCATATTTTCTTCTATATCTTTAAACATATTAGGCCAAAAACAATATAGTTTAATCCTTTCATATGTTCTTTAAATTCCTAAAACCCTCCTATTGGATACTCATGCATTTCTTTTAAAATTCGTTGCCTACGTTTCAATGGCATTTCGTTAACCTGCTTTGCTTGACTATGTGTTTTCACGTTTATCACTAAATACCTGCTTTATGCTCTAAATCATAGTCATACTTTTCTAACGCAATGTGCCATCGCATAATCCTTGAATCAAAATCTTTAACATTCTCTATCTCTTAAATAAAATCTGAAATATTTACTTGCCCATACTATTGCAATTAATTCTTCATCAGTAATATTATAATTTATTTAGGCGTTATTCAATGTTGTCCTTGCAAAAACTATTGGCTTATCTTCTATTTTTCCTTGATTTAAATTTTATCTTATTTCTTTATCACTAACATCTACGTGGTAAATACAATTAACTGGGTAAAATAAAAAAAAACTAATAAAATTAAATATCTTCTTAAATTATCATATGCCTTTTTTTGATCTTCTGACCATGTCTATATTATATATTTCTTTAATAACTCGTTCCATAATTTTACAAATTTACTAAAAATTAAAATAAACTTCCTATAATATGCTGTCAAACTTAAAATGCTTTTATATCTTCTTGTATTTTTGGTCTGGGAAAGTTTTAAATTGCATATACTTTCTTTAAATCTGGGGATAATCCAACTTTATTTACTGATTATACATTTTCCTTAACATATCATTGTGTTCTTCCAAAATGTACATCAAAAGTACTTATGTAATGCTTTACTCTTTTCACTTCAATTAATCCATCATCTAAAAACCTGAATACGTCGTTGAATTCTAAACAAATTGGCTTTATTTATTCACTCCTTCCATAATATAAAATAAACGTAATTGACTTTCTAACACTTTAACTTATCTTTTTAATTCAACTGTGTCTTGTTATATTTTAAATTAACATAATCTAAACGAAAACTCAAAATTTAATTCCATCTCGTATTCATTGAAATTTAACACCAGACAACTGAAAACATTATCTTTACATTCCACTACACCTTCACAACAAAATACATTTTCTTGTATCTCTTGCTTTTCACAACTTCTAATACCTATTTCCTCAGTGGTAAACTGTAGTCTGTACTAACATTTATTTCATAAATATTTCACCAGTTACCGTTTGTAACTTCTTAACTTTTCTTTTATTCACTTTAAGACAGGTTAAGCCAGTTCTCCGTACTAATGATACGCCTCAGTCAATATCATAAAGTACCAATCCAATTCTCTTATGTATCTCCTCGGAGGTTACATAAAAAGCAAATGGATTATGGTGACCTATGTGTTCATGACTCTCATCATTACAGATTGAGTAGTCACTATGACTCTCATCATTACAGACTGAGCAGTCCTGGATAACCATCTGTTCACACCCCGACTGCATAGGTGGAACTTCTTTTGGTTTCCCTTCCTGGATGTATTCAGGGGTTGCGACCCGCCTGACATACAGTCCCTTGGCACTATGGCCTTCTCTTTGGCACTTTTTGCATTTGCAGTCCTTTCTTACATGTCCTGGCTTCCCACACCCGAAGCATCTGACATTTACTGAGTTCACTGACTCTCTTTTTAAACACTGGGCTGACTTAAGCTGTGGTTTATAGGGTCTTTTAAGGGATACGTTAGGCTTTCGGTCACTTTCCTAGGCTACAGCCCTATCAATAGCCTATTTCATAGAGATATTATCTGAATCTCTCTTAACCGCTTCTCTAGTGGCATTATCTGCTATGCCATTAATAAACAGAGTCCTACCTAGTCTAGCAATAATTTTCCTGGCTCCTTTTTCATCTATGTTCCTCGCATAAATGAATTTATCTGTGATTTGCACTGCGTATGATATTAAATGTTTTACTCTTCTACCGTACGCTGTCATAAACTCATTATAATTTTGTTTAACTTAATATAACTGTGTGATGTAATAAGCAAAATTACGATGTACTGCATAATATATTTCTAACTTTTCTTTAATGCTAACCCATGTAATTCCTGTTGGGTCTCAAATATTTAACGTGCGCTTTATGTCACCGGTAATTTTTTTTGCTAACACATATTTCAACAAAATAAAATGTGTATATCAATAAATTCACTAAATTAAAAAACAAATTAATTTAACTATTTAAATTATGCTCATAATTTATTACTGTAGCTGTGCTCGTATTAAAAATCAATTCTGCTATTCTGTCACAAAAATATCTTTAATCTACCGTAAAAATGTTGAAATGTTTCCTCACTAAATATTTGGCATAATTATTCTTGATATTGCATACATGCTAACATTCTGGTTTATAAAAATCCGTCACCAACGTAATTTGGTGTGCAAAAATGAAAATGGATGAAAAAAGCGTCCTCAAATTCATCGTCCTGCCCTTTATCAGTAAAATGTTACAAATATGCCAAGGCATATTAAAAGCTTTCGACATATCTACTTTGGATAAAATGTAATAATCTATTACATCGTTATAAAAATAAACTCCAAAATCTTTTGTTTTCCAAATTAATAATCCTTAAACAAAAATTCGCAAAGTAAAGCATTTAATAAAAACCTATCATGTACCAATGTGTCTTCCCGCGAAGCTATCTCGTCTTGCTCTGTTTGAGCTATGTTTGCTGTTGCTTTTTCCGCCATATTGCTAGCTATTCACTGTTTATTTTACACTTATTTATATATATAACACTATATATATATGTTTTATGGAAAGTGACTGAAAACTAACGGGTATTCTATGCCTTCACAGTACTAACCTGAAAAATTGAAGGATCGCTGCTGCGCCTCGACGCTGGTGGGGCTTGACTTCCACAAGGAGTCGTTCTTCCACAAGTCAGACAGAGACTTGCTGCTAGGGTGGCCTCCAATTGGGTGTGTAGTCCTCGGACCTCCAACCGGTCCTAGCGAGAAGGATTCCCACGGTGAACAGCGATGATCAGGAGATACCGGAACCTTGACGGGTATCCCGAAGAGGAAGATGATGGGATCTGCGCTACACCTCAATGTAGAGAAGATACAGAAGAGTCCTGAAGAAATGTCTTCAGAAACGAGGTTGGTTTGGTACTGTGGTCGACGCTATATGCTACATGTTCTTTTATGCAACTTCCATGTAATATTCCCTGGTGCCGTCTGAGTTTGTTTTGATAATACGGGTCCAGACAACTAAGTGCGTTTGCCTTCCTGCTGCCACATTGTATTCCCAAGCGTTTCCAGTCAGCCGGCCTCCCAAATTTACAAAATGGAGGATGCCGTCCTCAACTTGCGATACTCGTGGTTTTACTTTAAAAACTTGGTTATATTTTGCTGTTCCTGATGGCTCAATTTCTCCTGGTCGTAGTCTAGAGAATTGTTCACCTTGGTGAAAAGTCTCGATATCGGGAGTGGTCCACGGCAGATGAAAGGGAGCGTCCACGTGCTCGTCGTTACAACTTGCAGTAGGAAAATGTTTGCAGATTACACACGAATGATTGTAGGACCAGTTGTTACAGTCTGTCCCCAGTCGTCCACAGTCAGGAACAATTATACTGTTCGACATTATCAATTCTCACTCGTATTCAAATATAGTCACTGGGTCTCCGTCATGTCCCACTGATAATTCAACTTCTTCAGGAAGTAATCTTCTTAATGGAGCACCATTCCATGGATCTGGATTCTGTATATTACAAGAAGCATGCGCATATACGTCTTCGCAACCTTTAAAAGATGGACGGTGTCTACACAGGACACATGGATTTAGTACCAATATCTACGTTCAGCTTGACCGGTAGTATGCTGCTACTGCTACTACTCATCCCACCGCTGCCACCAAGATTATGTCGTGTAATGTATTTCCAACCGTTTTGTCGCACCACCTGAACCTCCGGAGATCCTGTAGGTTGGCCTCAAACCTAAGTCTGAGAAGCAGCAGAGTAGCAGAAGTTGATATGCTGGTAGCGTTGTAGTGAAGAACACAAATACTTGAATAATAACTTTATTAAACGTAAACGTAGATAAAAATACACTATGGTGCAGTAGAGAGTGTGACAAGCACCTACTAACACCCGCAATAGAATACAACACATTGCAAAAATCATACTCCTTATATATTCGTAAAAGACGTGGGAAGGTGATGGCTGCTTCTTGGAATGTCTGATAATCTTTATTGTTATCGTGCAACTATAGTGAAATATAAGAATGACACTCAGCAATTCACACGATAATCATAAGTCACCAGCTCCATTATCATATCGAAAGAATGCTGAATCTTGTAATTATACTATGCATCCTGCTAAAGTGACAAGTTATCTGAAAGAACTCGGTGCCACAATGTCGCGATATGCTTTATGCAATAAAAGCTTATTCAAACTAATGCAAAAATTTCTCACTATACCACATACTGAACACGAAACATTTCTTACTATTTTAACACGTCACAAATGTGTCATGTACTGCACATTCCGAGCTAAAAATTTAGTACGAACTGAAAATAAATGCTAGAATTTATAACAAAAAATAGCTTGTAGTGAATTTTAGAGGAAAAACAAGCAAAAAGGCAATATTAGGCTCTAACTTAAAAACAGGCTGTTTTAGGCCATATAAAACTATCCGTTTTAGGCACAGTCACTTATGAAACATGCATATACAAGTATTCGCCCATACATCACCTAAGGATTTAAATAGTTTTTTACCTAAAATCCGAAGTCTATTCATTATCCCACTTCCGTCTAGGTTGAAAACTTCAGATATCTCGTGCCTTGACATTATTTTACTTCAAACATTAAACGAGAATCTGATCCTGCTAAACGCACAGTATTAATTAGGCTACCACGAAAAGAGTACATAAACTTAAATCTAAAGCTTATTCTGATCTACGGAAAGAAGAAAATAGTGCAGTTGTAAGTTTATTCATTGTCTGAAAAACATGGGATTACCTGACGTTCGGTCCCGGGTTCAAATCCCGTTTTGTTTTGGGTTTTCAAAGAATTCCAAAGAAGTAAAGGCAAATGCTGAATTGAACGTTTACTTATCATGCATGGCTCATCCCGACTATTTCATCCTGTGTCAGTCAGCTGTTTTATTTAGAGAGAAAAAGTGTGTGTGTGGAACGCCACGCGAGAGAAGTGAAACTTTTTTTAATTTTTGTATATTTTCAATTTTGGATTGTTGGACTTTCTTAATATTGTGTTTTTGGACTTTTCTAATATTGTGTTTTTTAAATTTTAGATCTTTTAATATTTTAACTTTGGTTTTTTGAATTTCTTATTTTGAACTTTTTAGATTTTCGATCTTTGAATTTTTTATTTTGTGGATGTTTTAATTTTGGATTTTCGATTTTTTAATTTTAGATTTAATTATTTTTTAAATTTTGGATTTTTCATTTTATACTTTTTATTTTAAAATTTTGGTTTTTTGATGTTTTAATTATAGATTTTTATTTTTTAAATTTTGGATTTTTCATTTTTTTAAATTTTGGATTTTTTAAATTCCTCATCTAATTTTTTAATTTTGGAATTGTGGATTTTTTATTTTTTTATTTTGGATATTTTAATTACGGTTTTTTAGATATTAAAATTTTGTATTGGTTTTTTTAATTTCTCATCTAATTTTTTTTTAATTTTGGAATTGTGGATTTTTTATTTTTTTTTATTTTGGATTTTTTAATTTTAAAATTTATTTTGGATTTTGGATTGATTTTTTAAATTTTTTATTTGGGTTTTTTAAATTTTGGATAAGCCTAAACGGTGGGCACAAAACAAACTGCTCCAAATTCAACGTGGATATTTACTCAGAATGATCAGAGGGTATCGCACCATCTCCACTGAAGCTGCTTTAATCGTGGCTGCAATAGAGCACGATGAAGGCGCACATAAGCAACATAAAAAGAGGCAGACCTGTACCTGAATATTTATCAGAACTGGAACTTGAGAAACCGCTTGATAAGATCTCGGCAGGACATCCTGCCCTACATATGCAATACTTCAGGAAACCAAATGACAGTGGGGCTCACCATTATGAAATTTATACTGATGGGTCTCGCTTTGAAGACATACTCGCTGGCACAATGAATGTAGGGTGTGCGTTTGTTGTGTACTCCAACTCAACAGAAATATTTACAAACAAAAACAAATTGTCCCCTGAGTGTTCAGTATTTCAGGCTGAACTCCTGGCCATTAGAGAAGCCATAAAATGATGCAAGGATACCAGCCATAGTGTATGTGTGTACAGTGATTCGAAGTCTGCTTTACTCGCTATAAATGACAAATACAATCTATACCCAATCGCACACGAAGTGCGCAGATTGATAGGAAAATTCCTTGGTTATGTCTGTCTTTCCTGGATTCGTGGACACTCAGGAATTGCAGGAAATGAGAGAGAGGATGAACTGGCCAAAACAGCTGCAAATTCGAACCTCCTTCCCTCCTATTCTGCTTGTCCCATCTCTTACATAAAGAAGACAATCGGAAGAAATATCTTAGAAGAATGGGATACTCTGTGGCAGAATAGCTCAAATGGTTCTACAACAAGAGATCTATTTTTTCCTACATTGGGCGATAGGTTGAAGTGCAAAAAACTCATGCCGAATTTTGTTCTGACGCAGTTTCTGACTGGACATGGAAAATTCATGCAATATCTTTACCGATTTCGGATCTCAAACACTGCCACCTGCAAGTGCGGTCAGCAAGATGAAACAGTTGAACATATATTGTATACATGTCCACGTTATGAACTGGAGAGGATTGAACTTATTTTGTGTCTGAACAGAATAGACTTAGAGTATGTCAGTCCCATTGGACACGTCCTTGCTGACAAAAACGGACACAAACTTTCTCAATTGTTTGTAAATAGAATATTTTCGAAGCTTTAACTCTCACACTTTTATTCAGTCATTGGGGTATTTACTTGCCTAACTTAATGTATTGCACAGTTAATTTATATTATCTTGCTTAGTTAAGCTATTTATTCCAACAGTATCTTATCTATAATTTAAGGTTATGTTTATATAAAAAAAAAATCACATAATTAATTTTAACTTAAGACTTACCATATCGTAAGACATAAGAAACTGTAGGACTATTGTAGACATTACGCCTGGTAAGAACTGTACAGTATTGTAAATAGTGAAAAAAAAGACATTCAGATTCCAATATCAGGATAACCTATTGTAAGTAACATTTGTGACATCTCCAACCCTAATGTACCTTCGGGTGAAATAGGGTTTTGTGTAATGTGGATATTCAATAAATAAATAAATAGATAGAGAGTTCAATATACCAACATACATGCTTTTTAATATATATATATATATTGACGAAGTTATAAGAAAATGGCAGATAAATTTAGATACACATTTTAAAATCAACAGAACGTTTTTAGACACAATTTTATTCGCAGATGACCAAGTTCTAATCTGTGGCTCAGAAGATAATTTACAAAAAGCCATACATCAATTAGCCCATTTTAGTAAAGAATATGCACTCAAAATCTCTACTAATAAAACAAAAATTTTAGCATTTCGAGGATCTCAGACAATCAGAGCAAAAATCATCATAGATGACAAGGTAATAGAACAAGTCAATAAATTTAACTACTTAGGTTGCAATATTTCATATATCACAAATGAAGATATAACAAAAAAAATTAATAGATTTAACTATATATGTGGAACGATAAAAAGAAATCTAAAAACCACTAGAAAAGAAACAAAATTAAAATTCTATAGAGTAATGGCAGTACCCATGTTGATATATGGCTCGGAATGTTGGACACTACGAAAAAATGACGAAAGAAAAATAGAAGCCGCGGAAATGAAATTTTTAAGGAATATAGCGGGCTATACAATGTTAGACAGGAAAAGAAATGAAGACATTAGAAATGAGCTCGGCATTTTCAATTTAACTGAGCGGATTCACCAATACAGGGCCAAATATAAAGAACATGTGGAAAGAATGGAAGACCATCGCATTCCAAAATTACTACTAAATTATAAACCTAGGGGGAAGAGAAATAAAGGCAGACCGAAGAAAAGATGGACACAACAGACTTTTCAATCATGAGACCGGAACAAGCCTTTTGAGGCTTAAACCTTGAAAGCTGATGATGATGATGAAGTTGTTTGTTTTCTGTGCAGTCCTCATACCCCACTAGTTTCGTTACGATTTTTAGTGTGACACTAATTTCGTGAAGATTTTGAGCTCTGAATTTACCCCTACAGCGGCTAAAGAAGTTTCACTTCAAAAAATTCCTAGCTATGCAAGAAAATAAACTGTAATACCAACGCCATAATATCGTTTTGAATGAAGCGCGAATAGGACATAACGAATATAGCCGAAACAAATAGTCAGTCACGGCCTAAAAGATACACGTGGAGTTAGCTATACTACTACTGCCAACAGACTGAAGGAAATAGTTAACAGTCTTCAGAAAATTACGGTTTAGAATAAGGTTTACAATACAAAATTTTAATTTTTGTACAAATTTGGAAAGCACGCGTTACTGGTGATGTGAGTGGGTTTGGTATAAGTGCACTTGAACTAAGTTTTCGATTTTCATGAAAACCAATTTTTTTATCGATGTGAAAAACCACTCTAATCGTTCAGGAATTTTCACAGAATTTTTTGACACGTCACACACCTTTGTACTTGCCACGAAGGCTTCAAAAAACAGTAATTAAAGTCGTGATTTTCCCCATATAAAATCATAGTATTTTCTACCACGGCTATTTGATGATTAAACCCACATCTGACTTTGGAGCAGTACCAACCTGACAGCTAGTATCACACTGCATTTACACAAGTTAGAATGGAAGCTTTCGTTTCGTATAATTCCCGGTCGGGAAAACAATAGGAACTTCCTCAATGACAAGTTATATTAAAATAAGAGCGCTGGGGTTACGCAAATTCGAACGGAAGCTTAATTTTATGTAATACATGGAGAGAAACCATGTTCGAGTATATTATGTAATAACTCATATTTCCTTCGTGTTTTAATGAAGTAGAATAAGGAAACTTTTCAAATATTAATTCGTGATCAATTAACATTAAAGTGTCCCCCCGCCTTGTGTTAGTCGGTAGCACGCTTGCCTTCCACCCGGCGGCCCGGGTTCGATTCAGCAGTGAAAAATCTCTTTCCCGGGTTCGTGACTGGGTGCTTGTGTTGTACTTAGGTTTAAATGTGAGGTAGGGGACTGACGCACCCCGGAAATAAATTCGCCGCAGATATCCCCTTAAAGGATCTCCAGGAGACGTTTGCGCGATCCGGTAGGGCTACTACTACCACTATTAAACTAAGACAAATTCGAATTGAAGCTTGATATTAGAAAAAGCATTGTTTAGTTGCTGTTTTGCTTCATGTTTCATGAAGAGCTAACAGAGAAACATTTTAAATATTACTCAATTTCTTTCTTCACATTGTTATTATTATTATTATTATTATTATTATTATTATTATTATTATTATTATTGTTGTTGTTTTCTAAAATACTTGTCTTCAACATTGTCCTTTCATAAAAAAATAATAATCGTAATTTGGTATGAAACATTCTTCCATCCATTCATTTATCCATCCGTTCATCCATTAATTCATCCGTACATTCATTCACCCATTCAACCATAAATAAATATTTAAATTCATCCATCCATCCAGTTACTAGTTAATAAATTATTTCCACCATCCATTCATAGACTGATGGATGGATGAATCTATGGGTGTATTGTTGAATTATTTAATGAAAAGGATGAGTGGGTGGATAAATGGATGCATGGATTTATTAATGGATAGCTGAATGTTTGTATCGATGGGTGGATGAAATAGTTAAATGAATTATTTATATAATAAATTAATTAATGGACGGATGAATGTTTGGTTATAGGGGTGGTTGGCTTGATTGATAGATGAATGGCTGGTTGGATGGTTCATTCATCCATCCATCAAATCCGTATGTTAATTAAATTTTGCATTAATCTATTCATCCATCCATTGATTAGTTCATTGATTAACCAATCCACCCATCCATTAATTGATCAATTAATTCATCCGTGAATCCACCCATCCATTCATCCTTTCGTTCATCCATCAATATATTTACTAAATAATTAATAACAGTCCATCCATTCATCCCCTAATTAATCCAACAAACCTACCACCCACCCATCCATCAATTCAGACATCAATAAATCTATCCATCCATCGAATTATCCATTCATCCATAAATTATTTTTCCAACCATCCAATTATTAACAATGAGATAATTAATTTTCATTTTTAACTAAAATTATTAATCCATCCATTGTCTATTAATTCATCCACCCAACCATTCATCCACCCATCTGTTCAATCATCCATACATCCATCCAGTCATTCGTCCCTTAATTAATTCATGTATTCCACCATTTAATTATCCATTCATTCATTCATTCATTCATCCACCCATCTATCCACTCATGCATCCATCAATAAATTCATTCATTCATCGATCCAACCAACCATTAATCAATCCATTCATTCATTAATTTATTTATTAATTAGCCCACCTACCCATTCATCCATCCATTATTAATTCATTCATCCATAAATATATCCATTCATTCATCCGAAATTATTTATTTCACCCACCTAACCCACCATCCATCAAATGCTTTATGGATATATAAATAAATGGATGGACGGTTGAATTAATTAACTAATTGGATGGATAAATGTGTGCATTAATTGATTCATCAATGGATGGGAGGATGAATTAATTAATTATGTACCTAATTCATTAATTGATAGATGAAGGGTGGATTGCTTGGTGAATGAATTAGTTAAATAATGGATCGATGAATGACTTCTGTAATAAGTGGATGGATCAATTAATAATTAATGGATGGTTGGTTAGATAACTGGATTGATTGATGGACGAATGGATGGTAGGATGAATGAAAAATGAATGGATGTATAAATGGATGGATTGATACATGGCTGAATGAATTATTGGGTGGGCAGATAATAGTTTTCATTACTTTCATAATTATAATTGTTATAAATAACTATTAAACGTATAAATAATAGGCCTATTACAGTAAAAATCTGGTTTGACATGTAATACATGTTTTCTATATTAGTCGATCGTCCTGAACGCGAATTTCCAATAAATACATTCCGATTTAAAATTAATGTTAAGCAATTTTCTGAGTAATAATATTAACAATATAAGAAATATAAATTACATGGCAATAAAAATGTTATTGTAGATGATATACATGTTTTTGCATGTATTTCACCACTTCTGAACGCGTATATGACAATAATAATAATAAGTTCCTTCCGCACTTCGAGAAAATTCTGATTTTCCATTAATATCACACATTTTTCGCAGAAAAAGTAGGAAGTATTTAAATAAAAATTCATTACATAGAATAATTTTTTTCCTGACCTAAGTTATATGTCTTATCTATAATTTGACCATTATGAACACGAATATAATATTATAATAATAACCAGTTCCTTCCGCACTTCTTGAAAATACCGATTTTCCATTAGTGTCACACAGTTAACGCAGAAATAGTAGGACCGTTTCAAAACAAAAATTCATTACATGGAGGGAAATTTTTTTTCCGACCTAAGTTACATGCGTTATCTATAATTCGACCCTTCTAAACACGAATATAACAATAATATAAACCAGTTCCTTCCGCATTTCGAGAAAAAACCGATTTTCCATTAGTGTCACACAGTTTACCCACAGTTTCGAAACAAAAATTCATTACATGGAAGGAAAATTTTTTCCCGACCTAAGTTATATGTCTTATCTATAATTTGACCATTATGAACACGAATATAATTATAATAATAACCAGTTCCTTCCGCACTTCTTGAAAATACCGATTTTCCAATAGTGCCACACAGTTTACGCAAACAAAGTAGGAAAGTTTCACACAAAAATTCATTACATGGAGGAAATTTTTTTTTCCGACATGTATTAAATGAGTTATTTATAATTAGACCCTTCTGACCACGAAAATCACATTAATAATAAGCAGTTTCTTCCGCACATCGAGAAAATACCGATTTTCCATTAGTGTCACACATTTCTCGATGGAAAAGAGGGAACTATTCAAAGAAAAATTAATTCTGTGTAGGATAATTTTTTTCCAACTTGAAATACGTGTGTTATCTATAATACGACCCTTCTGAACACGAATATAACAATAATAATAAGCAGTTTCTACCGCACTTCGAGAAAATACCGATTTTTCATTAGTGCCACACATTTCTCGCAGGAAAAGAGGGAACTATTCAAAGAAAAATTCATACAGTGTAAAATAAATTTTTTTCCAACTTGAAATACGTGTGTTATCTATAATACGACCCTTCTGAACACGAATATAACAATAATAATAAGCAGTTTCTTCCGCACTTCGAGAAAATGCCGATTTTCCAATAGTGTCACATATTTCTCGCAGGAAAAGAGGGAACTATTCAAAGAAAAATTAATTCTGTGTAGGATAATTTTTTTCCAACTTGAAATACGTGTGTTATCTATAATACGACCCTTCTGAACACGAATATAACAATAATAATAAGCAGTTTCTACCGCACTTCGAGAAAATACCGATTTTTCATTAGTGCCACACATTTCTCGCAGGAAAAGGGGGAACTATTCAAAGAAAAATTCATTCTGTGTAAAATAAATTTTTTTCCAACTTGAAATACGTGTGTTATCTATAATACGACCCTTCTGAACACGAATATAACAATAATAATAAGCAGTTTCTACCGCACTTCGAGAAATTCCGATTTTTCATTAGTGTCACACAATTCTCGCAGGAAAAGAGGGAACTTATTCAAAGAAAAATTCATTCTATGTAGGATAACTTTTTTTCCAACTTGAAATACGTGTTTTATCTATAATACGACCCTTCTGAACACGAATATAACAATAATAATAAGCAGTTTCTACCGCACTTCGAGAAAATACCGATTTTTCATTAGTGCCACACATTTCTCGCAGGAAAAGAGGGAACTATTCAAAGAAAAATTCATTCAGTGTAAAATAAATTTTTTTCCAACTTGAAATACGTGTGTTATCTATAATACGACCCTTCTGAACACGAATATAACAATAATAATAAACAGTTTCTACCGCACTTTGAGAAATTCCGATTTTGCATTAGTGTCACACAATTCTCGCAGGAAAAGAGGGAACTTATTCAAAGAAAAATTCATTCTGTGTAGGATAAATTTTTTTCCAACTTGAAATACGTGTTTTATCTATAATTCGTCCCTTCTGAACACGAATATAACAATAATAATAAGCAGTTTCTTCCGCACTTCGAGAAAATGCCGATTTTCCAATAGTGTCACATATTTCTCGCAGGAAAAGAGGGAACTATTCAAAGAAAAATTCATTCTGTGTAGGGTAAATTTTTTTCCAACTTGAAATACGTGTGTTATCTATAATACGACCCTTCTGAACACGAATATAACAATAATAATAAGCAGTTTCTTCCGCACTTGGAGAGAATTCCGATTTTCCGTTCGTGTCACACAGTTTACGCATAAACTGTGTGTCACGAATGGAAATTCGGAATTTTCTCCTAGTGCGTATGGAACTGGTTATGATTTTTGTTCTATTCGTGTTCAGAAGGGTTGAATTATAGATAACACATGTAAATCAAGTGGGGAAAAAATTTTGCCTGCATGTAATTAATTTTTGTTTGAATCATTCCTACGTTTCTTGCGTAAAATGTGTGACGGTAATGGATATTCGGTATTTTCTGGAAGGGCGGAAGGAACTGGTTATTATTATTGTTATATTCGTGTTCTGAAGGGTCGTATTATAGATAACATACGTATTTCAAGTTGGAAAAAAAATTATCCTACACAGAATTAATTTTTCTTTGAATAGTTCCCTCTTTTTCTGCGAGAAATGTGTGACACTAATGGAAAATCGGTATTTCTCGAAGTGCGGAAGAAACTGCTTATTATTATTGTTATATTCGTGTTCAGAAGGGACGAATTATAGATAAAACACGTATTTCAAGTTGGAAAAAAATTTATCCTACACAGAATGAATTTTTCTTTGAATAGTTCCCTCTTTTCCTGCGAGAAATGTGTGACACTATTGGAAAATCGGCATTTTCTCGTAGTGCGGAAGAAACTGCTTATTATTATTGTTATATTCGTGTTCAGAAGGGACGAATTATAGATAAAACACGTATTTCAAGTTGTAAAAAAATTTATCCTACACAGAATGAACTTTTCTTTGAATAGTTCCCTCTTTTCCTGCGAGAAATGTGTGACACTATTGGAAAATCGGCATTTTCTCGAAGTGCGGAAGAAACTGCTTATTATTATTGTTATATTCGTGTTCAGAAGGGTCGAATTATAAATAACACATGTAACTCAAATCGGAAAAAAAATTTTCTCCATATAATAAATATTTATTGATATCGTCCCCGCTTTTTCTGTGAGTAGAACACTGCACACATCCCTAGCGTCTGACTGTAACGGTTTTTTTTGTTCGCCAGCACCACAAATATTATTATTAGCTTTCGGGATTTTAGGTTGGTAAAATGCAATTTTAGGTGCCTAAAGTAAGCTCTATATAATTATGAAATAGGATTTAAAAATTGCAAAAATGATCTATTAAAAATCGTGAATTCCATTGAAGTTGGTATTTTTCTTAAACATCCAATTATAATACATTATTATACGAGTATATTTAAGAAGGACTACCGGCGTGGTCTCGTGGTTAGCGTCGCTGTCTACAGACCCGTCGGCCCGGGTTCGATCCACGGTACCTCCTCGGATTTTTCTGGAACGGGGTGCACTCAGCCTCGTGACTCAAATTGAGCAGAGAGGAGTAGCGGCTCCGGTCATGGATACCACCATTAACGGCCGTGGGTGTCGGCATGCAGACCACATGCCTCTAATCCTGCCATCTGCCTATGGTAGATGACGCAGTGGACGAGTTCTAGACCTTGTCCCTTCAGGGATGTTAGCGCCACGGAGTTAGTTATATTTAAAAAGCCAAAATTCAACAAGTAATAGGCCTATAAACAATATTCATTTCTTCCATATCTTGTCCACAATTGGCTACACTCTTGGGTAGAGAGGAGCTTTTCATGTGCAAACCGTTATTTTCAGACAACAGACAATCGTTCTTATTTGAGAATCTCCACCAAGTGTTCATAGTTATTTTTATTACAGGTTTATTGTAAACATCGCAGTTTGCTTGTAGTAATAGATAATTATTTTTTTTCTTTCTTTTTTAAATAGCACATATTTCCTAGGGGCAATTGTATTGTCATGCCAGTTCAGAAAGAATTTCTTTTTCGCTAAGGGTGTCCAAGTAGTAGGCTACTTACTTCTTTAGTAACAAAATATGTGTGTTTAATACAGTTCTGAATAATCCAGCAGAATAAAATCATATCAATTAAAATGTGCATCTACAGCCATAGGAAAGTCGCTCATTTATGACAACATCTTCTGTAGTGTTCCTACAAATGTAGAAACTCTGCCTTACTGACTGCACCACCCAGGAAATATATTTTCGTTTCGTGTGCGTCTACAGCCATGGGACTGTCGCTCATTTATTATGTGTTACGTTAATGTTGAAGATTACCGAATTATTTGTTATTTGAATTCTTCATACTTTTTCTGCGTAAACTGTGTGACATTGATGTAAAATAGCAATTTTCTCCTTAAAGGTCTCAAAATAATTAGGCCTTAGTGTATACGATGTTAAATTGCAGCCTGCATACTTATTTGTCCGGAGATATTATTCATAGCGTTGATATTAATGCGGGAGGTGGAGAAAAGGCATTCAGGTGTGGTGTGTGTAAGAGGTCCTTTACCGGATTTATTGCTTTTGTTTTGATTTGTCATTACGCTCGTATGAGTTTCACGGCATTCAGGTCTAGTCAGTGGCGGACTCAGAATTTTTTTTCGGGTGGGGATTTGAATAGGTAGACGGAATACTACAAAAAATTAATCAACTTACATATACAATTAGTTTATAAAACTGGCCACTTAGAGTATATATATATATAGCCTTTTTTTCAAATTTCGGGGGGTTTGTAACCCTCCTATCCCCCCCTGCGTCCGCCACTGGGTCTAGTGACTGTTAATATACACATAAGTAAGGTAAATGTAATACGGCATTAATATATGTGTCCAAAAATAAAATACGTAGTTATAAAAATGTTGGAAATACAATTTCACTCATACTGAAGAGTGATCATTTTAGTATCCTGTATGTAACGAAGAGAATCCTATAGCAAACATGACATTTACTAGCACATGCACTACATTCAACTCAACACAAGTAGTTTCAGGGATTTATTTGGAATGTTGGCAACGCTCGTATCAACGGGGCCGTTACAGAATGGATCATGGCTGACAAAATGTATTTTACGGCAAAATTCATGTAGTTATTTGTCTTTATTTTCATTTACGAAGCATTTATAAAGACATGTTGCATGTGAAAAAATTCTGTGAAAAATCCTGAACGATTTGAGTGGTTTTTCAGATCCATAAAAAATTTGGTTTTCATATAAATCGTAAACTTAGTTGAAGTGCACTTATACCTTGAATTAAGTAATAGGGGAAAAATATATACTTGCAGTTTGGTCCCGTCTGTCGTAAACTTAGCTAAAGTGTACTTGTACCCACCACTTCACATAATGGAGACTTCGGGAACATTGCAACACGATGAAATAGAAATAAAACAAGAAGGCTTGCAATCGCAATGTGTAAAACACGAAAATACTATTAAGTGTGAAGATATTCCCATAACCTTCAATTTAGTGGAGACACGTCAAATTAAAAGTGAGGATTTAGACCCAGATGTTGTAACAGTTCCGAAGTTAGAGACATCTACATCATCATACGAAATTCCAGAAACGTTTCTGGATGCAAATAATGAATATCATAAAAGCAGGTCAGTGACTTTTGATTTGGTAAAGAAGTTGCCAAACAAAAGTGAGAACATGGACCCAAATGAACACAATGATTCTCCGTTATCCAATCGAGTTCAGGGTTTGGAGATGCTGGTTTCCGACCAACATAATCCCGAAACTTCTTCTGAAATAGAACATGAAAATCAGGATGTTCTTAGTGAACAGTTCCAGTCATATGATATTCTTACAAAGAAAAAATCCATAATAAGTCGTCATACTCCTAGAGCAGTGAAAGTCTCGTGTGATGTCTGCTACAAAACATTTTCTCAAAGATGTCATCTCGAAAGACATCTGTTTACACATACAGGGGAAAAAGCTTTCCAGTGTGATGTCTGTAGTAGAACATTTTCTCAAAGATGTAGTCTCAAAACTCATCTACTCACACATACAGGAGAAAAAGCTTTCCAGTGTGATGTCTGCAACAAAACATTTTCTCAGAGAAGTTATCTCAAAACTCATATGCTTACACATACAGGAGAAAAAGCTTTCGAGTGTGATGTCTGCAACAAAACATTTTCTCAGAGAAATCATCTCAAAAGTCATCTCCTTACGCATACAGGGGAAAAAGCTTTCAGGTGTAATATTTGTAGCAAAGCATTTTCTCATAGAAATAGTCACAAAAGACATCTGCTTACACATACAGGCGAAAAGAATGTCAAATGTAATGTCTGCAACAAAACATTCTCTCAAAATAGTTACCTCAAAACACATTTGCTTACACATACAGGAGAAAAAGCTTTTGAGTGTGATGTCTGCAACAAAACATTTTCTCAAAGAGGTAAACTCAAAATTCATCTTGTTACACATACAGGAGAAAAAGATTTCAAATGCGATGTCTGCAACAAAACATTTTCTCAAAGATGTATTCTTAAAACTCATCTACTCACACATACAGGAGAAAAAGCTTTCCAGTGTGATGTCTGCAACAAAACATTTTCTCTAAGAAGTCCTCTCAAAAATCATTTGCTTACACATACAGGTGAAAAAGCTTTCAAATGTGATGTCTGCAACAAAACATTTTCTCTAAGTCATCATCTCAAAAGACATTTGCTTACACATACAGGAGAAAAGAATTTTGGGTGTGATGTGTGCAACAAAACATTTTCTCATAGATCTAGTCTTACAACTCATCTGCTTACACATACAGGAGAAAGGCCTTATAAATGTGATGACTAAAAAATAGCATTTAGCCGGAAATGTGCTCTCGAAGTTCATTTTCTTGTACATACAGGAGTAAAAGCATTCATGTGTGATATCTGTAACAAAACATTTTCTATTAGAAGAAGTCTTAAAATTCATTTACTCACACATACAGGAGAGAAGGCTTTCAAATGTGATGTCTGTAGTAAAACATTTGGTCATAGAGAAAATCTAAAAAATCGTTTTTTTAAGATTCATAAGGAGAAGCTGGTTGTAGTGATGTACAGTCGGTCAAATAAAAAATGTCGGGCGGTATCACGAATAATCGTATGTGCATGTACAGGAAGACTTAAGGTTAGGTTCACAACTGCCTCTTGTCTATCCATGTATTTTCTTTATTATATAGTCAGTTTTGTTCCAAAACAAACATATATAGAAGGCTGTGGCTGTATGCTCACATCCGCCATATTCTTTCGTTGAAGTTCTTATAATATTGATAATGAATAAATTTTCGAAGAATATGTTTATTCAAGGAGCATTTTTAAAGATTCTATTTTATAATACCAGTACTTGTAGTTCAAAATCAATAACTTTGGCTTAATCGTATTTTCAAGCTTGGACGTTACAGTCTCATCAGAATTATGTAGACTATTCTATCTGTTCGCAATAGCCTAGTGGTCAAGATATTGGAATTGAACGTGTGAGGTCGGGGTTCAATCCTTAGTTGGTTCTTGTAAATTTTTATTTATGTTTATTTTATCAAATGCGGTAATGACTGGAATAACATAATAATTACTTCTAATGAAGTATCATTGTTGGTGTCGAATTTTGGACACACACAAAAGAAAGCAAGAAAGAAAGTGTGATTTTACAACAAATGCGTATCTGTGGCATAAATTAATAAGAATGTTTTGAAGATGGCCAGGGAATTGAGCAGTAGCCTTCATGGATGCAGCAGTATGAAACGGATTACGTTCAACTTCTGCAACCAATCTAGCATCTTGCTCCAGCGTCGAAAACACCTCAGAACTGCTCTTTCATCAATATAGAACCTTCTCGCTGCTTCAGAGGCCGAAAAATACAGGTCAATTACAGCCCTAACTACACTTTCTCTCAAGCTAGCATTTGTATGTGGTGCTATGACACAGAGCAAAATGAATTATGACAATACATTAAGTTGAATTTCGAGTTATGCGCTTGCAGCGTTGTTCTTTTTTTCCCTCCTGTTGCATGGCCTCATGTTGCGTGAATGACATGTATCTTGTGTCTTTTATAGGAAACTTGTGAACTAATGCGTTAAAACTTTAATTTTAACTGCATACGAGTCCCGACGTTTTTTATTACACCGACTGTATGTTAAGAGCATTTTGTTTGGAGTTATTATTCCTGGAAGACAAGGAGCATAGAAAGAAGGAATTGTAGACTGAGTTTTACTCAATGCGAACAATGCGGATATGTACAAAACTGAAATTTCATCAGCAATATGGTGGTGCTTCTACCAACTTGTGAAACGAACACTTAAGCTGTATCAGGAAGAGACTCTGTTTGAGAATATTTTAGGAGATAAATTCTTCCGACACTGGGAATTGAACCCAGGACCTTTGACTATTCTTGCCAATGCTCTACCAACTGATCTAAGCCGGATGGAACCTCTTTCTCCTATGACTCTCCTATTGAACTCCGGCTTAGCTCAGTTGGTAGAGCATTGGCACTAATAGCCAAAGGTCCTGGGTTCTAGTCCCAGTGTCGGAGGAATTTTTCTTGGCAAAAGATAGACACAGTAAAACTTGTTCAAAGCGGAATCGTATGGGACCAAAAGAATTTTCCAAATTGGACAAGTTTCCGGATTACACAAAATACACTAGACTACATAAATGTTATCAATTACTGTACCATGCGCCACAAATGTGAATTTGTAATATGCAAATACTGTAATTAATTACAAACCTTAATTCCTGTACACAAAATATTCTTCACTTTATTTTTATATACAGTAAAATACCACGCTATTATTAATAATTAATAACACTAACACATAATAATTATGCAATTGATGTAGGCTAATTGTTTTCTTGCCTCATTATCCCTAGGTTTATTTCACTTGTGTCGAAACATATCGGGACATGGGCCCGGACAAAGACAAGTTTTTAGCCTGCGCATTTACAAACCATTCCCACACTATTTCATTAATTTCTTCATTTCCCGTCTTCTTTGTTTTTCTCTTCATTTGTCCGTTCCCCTCGATCCACTCCTCCCTTATCTTATCTTTGTTCTTTAAAGTTTCGTAAATTTGTGTTTTACCGCATTTGAAACGCAAAATTATTTCGCGCACAGAAAGTTTGTCTCTCTCACTCGCCTCAATCACCATCATCTTTTCGTTGAGCATGAGCGATACGTACTTTTTGTTCTACATGATGCTACAAGCAGTACAAGCCAACTGAAATTGAAGCCTGGCGGAAAATAGAAAACAAAGCAGGTAGCAGATTTCTTGACAATTGGGTAAATTCCACTGTTGGCCGAAACAAAAGACACCGCCGTGTTTAGCCTACTCTAACGGAACTCTCAGGGTTGTACAATATTCGTGCTAAGAAGTAACGTGTTAACACAGACGTGAATAACAAAATATATTATATTGTAATGCTGCTTTTCCGCATTATAGAATAAATTGCTACTTAAATCATAAAATCTGCATTCCGTTTCCGCGTTAAGCACGTTCCGTTTTATACAAAATATTGACATTTAAAAATGTATTGCGCGCGTCAGGACCGAAATATTTGTACGCTTTGGACAGATTTCCGGATTATACACGTGCCGCTTTGAACAAGTTTTACTGTATATGCTGCGCACCAGCAAAGCTCCACCCGCTCTCACCAGTCCATTCGTTTCCCCTGCTGATTCTCGCTTCCGGGCCAATGTGCACGCTACTGCTTGTTTCCCCTACATCTATCATGACTATGTACACCGTGTTTCAAAATGAATATCGGGGTTTTAAGGCTTTGTAGAATTTAGTACATTTAACATACCGGTACAATTATAAATAATACATCAAATGAAAGAGCAACTCATACAGTTTTGTTGGTACTCCTGTGCTCATGCACTTTTTCCTCCATATGCCATTAGAATGCGCGAGTAGCAAGGTGGCGACTTTTGAGCAGAAATTTTTTTTCTGTCTTACAGTATGCAAAGACGGAATCTGTAGCGACAGTGCAACATGCTTTCCGTATTTCCTTCTTTATCCTTGAAGCAAGTGTGATTTGTAATTCTTATCTTGATGCGCTACAACTTGGGCTCTTTCTTCAATTGGATGAAGCTGAACCAGAGAACTTTATTTGGCAGCAAGGTGGTGCACCACCTCACTGGCATCACTCAGTATGCGAATGGTTAAACGACGTTGTACCTGACCACTGGATTGGCAACAAGGGGTCGGATGACAGAGCTTGTTTCGCATGGCCTCCACGTTCACCTGATCTGACACCATGTGATTTTTACCTTTGGGGATTCATAAAGGATCAAGTGTATGTGCCACCACTACCAACTGAAATACTCGACTTAAGACACAGGATTGAAGCAGTTGTTGTAACAATTACTCCAGACACACAGATCAAGGTTTGGGAAGAACTCTCCTATCGACTCGATGTGTGCCGTCTGACGAATGGTGCTCACATTGAACACTTGTAGGAAAAACTGTTTGAGTTGCTCTTTCATTTGATCTATTATTTATAATTGTATGTTAAATGTACTAAATTCTACAAAGCCTTAAAACCCCGATATTCATTTTGAAACACGCAGTACTTGCTCAGTTACGAAAATTACAATTGTACCGTAGTAAAATTACTTTATTAATTTAGTAGGCATTCTGAATTCTCCCGAAATTCTAGTTTAGTGGCATTTAGGTTATGAAGAGTTATATTAATTTAGGAGGACATTCTGAATTTGTTATTAGACTTGAATAGCCCACCGGTTCCTTCCCCTTCTGAGCCATAACCAGGGCCCGGATTCTACTGACATGTCATCTTTTTATTGATGCTGCATAGACCTTGTCAACTTATAGATAAACCCTAATCATGGCCTCTAGATCATAGAAGTGCATTTTTACTAGGTCATTTTTTGTCATTTTATGCAATTTTATATTTCTAGGACATTTATTTCAGTTTTAGGTCATTATTTTGTCATTTTCGTGTCATTTGCTTCCTTCTTTAGTCATTTTCATGCATTTACATTGAGTGTATAAACTTTTTTCGTCGCTAGCGGTGCTGTCTTTGAAGTGTTGTTTGTTTAATGCAAGAAGGAAAAATTTAAGGTAAAGTGTTGGACAATTGTTTGAGAAAATCAAGTTTCTGTGAAAAACCCACCCTCTGCTGTTCTGCTCTTCATTCAGGGATGTCCATTAAATGATTGTAAAAGTTAGAGAAGTTGAATTTTATTTTAAGTGTACAAAATAGGCATTTTAGGCACTAAAATAGTAAAAATAGGCTCCAGAGGTCCAAATAGGCATTTTAGGGCACTATATATTCGATTTAATCATGAAATATCACCATATTTTTTTTTTTTTAATTCGTGTTATTTCATAAGGAACAAAATAGATATTTGTCTTAAAATCCCAGGTCTATATATAAATTATATACGTACATATAAATATATATATCTGTAATGCATAAATTTTTTCTAAAGTAATTTCATTAAACCATTTTCCGTTTATGCTGTTAATGGTATAAATTATATAAAATAGCCGATTTATTAGAGTTTCCGGATGAACTAATTTAGGCTACTTGTAGTTCCATTTGCAGCTGATCAGTAGCCAGGACGGGTCTATTCTCGAAATATTGCGCTGCCTTTACGGCTACGGCTATCATGACTGGCGGGAGAGGAATATGATTTGTCTCTCTGAATTCAACTCCCATCTCCGAATGACTTACCCCTCACTCGCGTTTCAAAAGTGTCGGGAAGGAAAAAAATACTATATTTTATTCACTAAATTTCTCAGAAAAAATTACCCTTAAACATTTGATTAAAACATTAATAAAATGTGCAGACCCATTAAAATGTTTGTCGATTATGTCAGTCAATATTTTATTATTTTCATGTTCATTTATAACTATTTGTTACTATAATAATTACAATCACAATCAAAATCTATGAATTAAAAGTGAAACAAAGTCCCACGACTCCCAAAAACAACTATCTTCATTTGTTACTAAAATTACAAATTATGTTTTGAGTCTTGGCAGAACTATTCGCTCTAAACTAAAGAGAAGTATCTTCCAAAGCATTTGTTGCTAAAATGTTAAGTGGAGAGATTTTTTCTGTTAAAAAACAAACAAATAATCAAACATGCTCAGTAAGTATTATAATCAGTATTGCCTTTTTAAGACAACTCTTCAATCATAAAAAGAAATCCCAAATTGGATCCTTGGGGTATTCCATAATCAAGAACACTAACACTACGAAATCCTCAAGTTTGTTTGCGTTCAAATATGTAAGAACTCAAACCCTCATCCTGCGAACCCGGTTTTCCTGATTACAAACATTTTCGCCGCATGTGTGTACCTTAGTACAGACCTTCTGCTACCCTACTTTGAAAGCTGAGTGTTTGTGCATCCTTTCTCATAGTCTGGTTTTGAACTCACAACCTTCTAGTTGGTTTTAATTAATTATTCATGTTTACTTCTTTCTACCACAAAACTTCACGCAACTTTACTTTACCCAGACCAAATACAAAGATTTCAGTGGCGTGCAGCATGATTGCAGTGACGTGTGATGCAATATTGTACATTACCTTATTGTTGTACAAGTTCAGTTATAGAAGAGCATGGCATATTATTAACTAGCAGGTGTCCGCGGCTTCGAGCACGATAATTAATGGAAAGATTAAAAATTAAGAGCAAAATAATTAAAACATCATATTTATTAACACTTGCACGCGAAACATTCATAGACCTAAACTAAACTATTAATAGACTAATTAATAAAGAGCTAAAAATCCGGCTTTGAAGTGAATTCCGCGATTAAAAACCACAGCATGGGGGAAAAAAACCTCAGATTCGAGTTTTCTGGCGCAGAAAACCCTTGCATAGTGAGTTTCGTCCAAATCGAACAATGTTTGCCCACTTAGGCCTATATTCATTATTAGACTTCGGACCTACGCTAAAAATGCTGTTTTAGGTACCTAAAATAGTCTCTAAAAATTGGAAAATAGGTTCTAAAAATCGTAAAATAGTCTCTAATAAAATCGTTGAGTTGCCAATTTTCATAAATATCTCAATTGCAATGCAGAATATTATATTTATTGGTCACCATTAATCAATAATCATGATAAAACACAGAAATAGGCCTATGGTACACAGAATTATATAGAACTATTACTAGGGCCTGTATTAATACCATAACAGTGAAAACCTAATCCCTGCGAGCAGAAGCTACGCAGGCTAGCATATTCAACCCCTTGTATCCCTTAGTAATTCAGAGAACTATGATATTATTTTGTTACTGGATGTGGGAGTCGGGAGAAAAGCACTACATTTTCGTGAGGATTGCAAGGAATTTTTCTACTGAAGACTAAACATTGCTTACTATTTAACCACGTCACAAATGAGTCATTTACTGCTCATTCAGAGCTAAAAATTTAGTACGAACTGAAAATAAATGCTAGAATTTATAACAAAAAAATAGCTTATAGTGAATTTTAGAGGAAAAACAAGCAAAAAGGCAATATTAGGCTCTAACTTAAAAACAGGCTTTTTTAGGCCATATAAAACTATCCGTTTTATTCACAGTCACTTATGAAACATGCATAAGTTATACAAGTTTTCGCCCATACATCACTTAAGGATTACAATAGGTTTTTACCTAAAACTTCAAACATTAAACGAGAATCTGATCCTGCTAAACGCACAGTATTAATTAGGCTACCACTTAAATCTAAAGATTATTCTGATCTACTGAGAGAAGAAAATAGTGCAGTTGTAACTTTCTTGATTGTCTGAAAAACATGGGATTACCTGACGTTCGGTCCCGGGTTCAAATCCCGTTTTGATTTGGGTTTTCAAAGGATTCCAAAGAAGTAGGCCTAAAGGCAAATGCCGAATTGAAAATTTACTTACCATGCATGGCTCATCCCTACTATTTCATCCTGTGTCAGTCAGCTGTTTTATTTAGAAAAAAAAAGTGTGTGTGTGGAGCGCCACGCGACAGAAGTGAAACTTGTTTTAATTTTGGGATTGGATTTTTTAATTTTGGATTGTTGGACTTTTTTAATATTGAGTTTTTGGAATTTTCTAATTTTTGATCTTTTAATATTTTAATTTTGGAATTTTGGATTTCTTATTTTGGACTTTTTAGAAATTGGATCTTTGAATTTTTTATTTTGTGGATTTTTTAATTTTAGATTTTTAAATTTTAGATTTGTAGATTTTTAAATTTTGGATTTATTTTAGACTTTTTATTTTTTAAATTTTGGTTTTTGGATGTTTTAATTATGGATTTTTAATTTTTTAAATTTTGGATATTTTATTTTTTTTATTTAGGATTTATATATTTTAAATTATGGAATTTTTAAATTTCACATCTAATTTTTTTAATTTTGGAATTGTGGATTTTTTATATTTTATTTTGGATTTTTTTAATTTCGCTTTTTAGATTTTTCACTTCAAAATACCCCTAGCTATGCAAGAAAATAAACTGACCATCCTCATAATATCGTTTTGAATAAGCCTCGAATACGACATACCGAGTGAACTACGAATATAGCCGAAACAAATCACCAGTCACGGCCTATGAGATACACGTGGAGTTAGCTCTAGTACTACTATTAACGCACTGAAGGAAATAGTTAACAGTCTCCAGATAGCTACGGATTGGAATAAGGTTTACAATAAGAAAACTTAATCTTTGTAGAAATTTGGAAAGTCTGCGTTACTGGTGATGTGAGTGGGTTTGAAATATGTAATGGTTCTGTCCTGTATTTAGGCCAACACGTCACATAATGGAGACTGGTGGTGCAAATTGATGAAACAGAAATGAAACCAGAAGATTTGCAGTCGCAATGTGTAAAAGAAGAACATACTGTTAAGTGTGTGGATAAAGCCATAACCTTCAATTTAGTACAGACACGGCAAATCAAAAGTGAGGATTTAGACCCAGATTTAGGAGCACTTTCGAAGTTGGAGACATCGACATCGTGCGACGAAATTCCAGAAACGTTTCTCGATGCAAATAATGAATATCATAAAGGTAGGTCAGTGACTTTTGATTTGGTAAAGAAGTTTCCAAATAAAAGTGAGAACATAGACCCAAATGAACACAATGATTCTCCGTTATCCAACACAGTTCAAGGTTTGGAAATTCTGGTTTCCGACCAAAATAATTCCGAAACTTCTTCTGAAATAAAACATGAAAATCAGGATGTGCTTAGTGAACAGTTCCAATCATATGATATTCTTACAAAGAAAAAATCCAAAATCCGTCATCATACTCCTAGACCAGTGAAAGTGTCGTGTGAAGTCTGCAACAAATCATTTTCTCAAAGAAGTTCTCTCAAAATTCATCTTGTTACACATACAGGAGAAAAACCTTTCCAGTGTGATGTCTGCAACAAAACATTTTCTATAAGATGTAATCTCAAAACTCATCTGCTAACACATACAGGAGAAAAGGCTTTCCAGTGTGATGTCTGCAACAAAACATTTTCTCAAAGATGTAGTCTCAAAACTCATCTGCTTATACATACAGGAGAAAAGAATTTTAGGTGTGATGTGTGCAACAAAACATTTTCTCATAGATTTAGTCTCACAACTCATCTGCTTACACATACAGGAGAAAAGGCTTTCAGGTGTGATATTTGTAGCAAAGCATTTTCTCATAGAAATAGTCACAAAAGACATCTGCTTACACATACAGGAGAAAAAGCTTTCCAGTGTGATGTCTGCAACAAAACATTTTCTCTAAGAAGTAATCTCAAAATTCATCTTGTTACACATACAGGAGAAAAAGATTTCAAATGTGATGTCTGCAGCAAAACATTTTCTCGAAGAAGTCATCTCAAAACTCATCTGCTTACACATACAGGAGAAAAAGGTTTCAAATGTGATGTATGCAACACAACATTTTCTCTTAAAGGTAATCTCGGAAGACATCATCTTACACATACAGGGGAAAAAGCTTTCGAGTGCGATGTTTGTAACAAAGCATTTTCTCGAAGATGTGATCTCAAACGTCATCTGCTTACACATACAGGAGAAAAAGCTTTCCAGTGTGATGTCTGCAACAAAACACTTTCTCTAAGAAGTAATCTCAAAATTCATCTTGTTACACATACAGGAGAAAAAGATTTCAAATGTGATGTCTGCAGCAAAACATTTTCTCGAAGAAGTCATCTCAAAACTCATCTGCTTACACATACAGGAGGAACCCCCTTTAAGTGTGATGTCTGTAATAGAGCATTTTCCCGAAGAGATGTTCTCAGTAGGCATTTCCGTTCTCATAGAGGAGAAAAATCGTTCAAGTGTGAGGTCTGTAGCAAACCATTTTCTCAAAATAGTGTTCTTAAAATTCATCTACTTACACATACAGGAGAAAGGCCTTATAAATGTGATGACTGAAAAAAATCATTTAGCCGGAAATGTGCTCTAGAAGCTCATTTTCTTGTACATACAGGAATAAAAGCATTCATGTGTGATATCTGTAACAAAACATTTTCTATTAGAAGAAGTTTAAAATTATTTACTCACACATACAGGAGAGAAGGGTTTCAAATGTGACGTCTGTAGTAAAACATTTGGTCATAGAGAAAATCTAAAAAATAATTTTATTAAGATTCATAAGTAGAAGCTGTTTAATAGTGATGTACAGTCGTTCAAATAAAAAACGTCGGGCGGTATTTGATTAAGTATCACGAATAATCGTATGTACATGTACAGGAAGACTTAAGGTTAGGTTCACAACTGCCTCTTGTCTATCCATGTATTTTCTCTATTATATAGTCAGTTTTGTTCCAAAACAAACATATATAGAAGGCTGTGCTGTATGCTCACATCCGCCATATTCTTTCGTTGAAGTTCTTATAATATTGATAATGAATAAATTTGCGAAGAATATGTTTATTCAAGGAGCATTTTTAAAGATTCTATTTTATAATACCGGTACTTGTACTGCAAAATCAATAACTTTGGCTTAATCGTATTTTCAAGCTTGGACGTTACAATCTCATCAGAATTATGTAGACTATTCTATCTGTTCGCAATAGCCTAGTGGTCAAGATATCGGAATTGAACGTGTGGGGTCAGGTTTCGATCCTTAGTGGGTTCTTGTAAATTTTTAATTTTAATTTTCGTTTACTTTCTCAAAAGCGGTAATGACTGGAATAACATAATAATTACTTCTAATGAATTATTATTGTTGGTGTCGAATTTTGGACACACACAAAAGAAAGCAAGAAAGAAAGTGTGATTTTACAACAAATGCATATCTGTGGCATAAATTAATGAGAATGGTTTGAAGATGGCCAGGGAATTGAGCAGTAGCCTTCATGGATGCAGCAGTATGAAACGGATTACGTTCAACTAATGCAACCAATCTAGCATCTTGCTCCATCGTCGAAAACACCTCAGAACTGCTCTTTCATAAATATGGAACCTTCTCGCTGCTTCAGAGGCCGAAAAATACAGGTCAATTACAGCCCTAACTACACTTTCTCTCAAGCTAGCATTTGTATGTGGTGCTATGACACAGAGCAAAATGAATTATGACAATACATTAAGTCGAATTTCGAGTTATGCGCTTTCAGCGTTGTTCATTTTTTCCCTCCTGTTGCATTGCCTCATATGTTGCGTGAATGACATGTATTTTATGTCTTTTATAGGAATCTTGTGAACTAATGCGGTAAAACTTTAATTTTAACTGCATACGAGTCCCGCCGTTTTTTATTACACCGACTGTATGTTAAGAGCATTTTGTTTGGAGTTATTTTCCTGGAAGACAAGGAGCATAGAAAGAAGGAATTGTAGACTGAGTTTTACTCAATGCGAAAAATGCGGATATGTACAAAACTGAAATTTCATCAACAATATGGTGGTGCTTCTACCACCTTGTGAAACGAACACTTAAGCTGTATCAGGAAGAGACTCTGTTTGAGAATATTATAGGAGATAAATTCCTCCGTCACTGGGAATTGAACCCAGGACCTTTGACTATTCTTGCCAATGCTCTACCAACTGAGCTAAGCCGGATGTGACCTCTTTCTCCTATGACTCTCCTATTGAACTCCGGCTTAGCTCAGTTGGTAGAGCATTGGCACGAATAGCCAAAGGTCCTGGGTTCTAGTCCCAGTGTCGGAGGAATTTTTCTTGGCAAAAGATAGATATATGCTGCGCACCAGCAAAGCTCCACCCGCTCTCACCTGTCCACTCGTTTCCCTTGCTGATTCTCGCTTCCGGGCCAATGCGCACGCTACTGCTTGCTTCCCCTACATCTATCATGAATATGTACACCGTGTTTCAAAATGAATATCGGGGTTTTATGGCTTTGTAGAATTTAATACATTTAACATACAATTATAAATAATACATCAAATGAAAGAGCAACTCAAACAGTTTTGTTGGTACTCCTGTGCTCATGCACCTTTTCCTCCATATGCCATTAGAATGCGCTAGTAGCAAGATGGCGACTATTGAGCAGAAATTTTTTTCTGTCTTACAGTATGCAAAGACGGAATCTGTAGCGACAGTGCAACATGCTTTCCGTATTACCTTCTTTATCCTTGAAGCAAGTGTGATTGGTAATTCTTATCTTGATGCGCTACAACTAGGGCTCTTTCCTCAATTGGATGAAGCTGAACCAAAGGTGGTGCACCACCTCACTGGCATCACTCAGTACGCGAATGGTTAAACGACGTTGTACCTGACCACTGGATTGGCAACAAGGGGCCGGATGACAGAGCTTGTTTCGCATGGCCACCACGTTCACCTGATCTGACACCATGTGATTTTTACCTTTGGGGATTCATAAAGGATCAAGTGTATGTGCCACCACTACCAACTGACCTACCCTGCTTAAGACACAGGATTGAAGCAGTTGTAACAATTACTCCAGACACACAGATCAAGGTTTGGGAAGAACTCTCCTATCGACTCGATGTGTGCCGTCTGACGAATGGTGCTCACATTGTACACTTGTAGGAAAAACTGTTTGAGTTGCTCTTTCATTTGATCTATTATTTATAATTGTATGTTAAATGTACTAAATTCTACAAAGCCTTAAAACCCCGATATTCATTTTGAAACACCCAGTACTTGCTCAGTTACGAAAATTACAATTGTACCGTAGTAAAATTACTTTATTAATTTAGTAGGCATTCTGAATTCTCCCGAAATTCTAGTTTAGTGGCATTTAGGTTATGAAAAGTGATATTAATTTAGGAGGGCATTCTGAATTTGTTATTAGACTTGAATAGCCCACCGGTTCCTTCCCCTTCTGAGCCATAACCAGGGCCCGGATTCTGATGACATGTAATCTTTTTATTGATGCTGCATGGACATTGCCAACTTGTGGCTAATTCCTAATCATGGCCTCTAGATCATAGAAGTGCATTTTTACTAGGTCATTTTTTGTCATTTGATGCAATTTTATATTTGTAGGACATTTATTTCAGTTTTAGGTCATTATTTTGTCATTTTCGTGTCATTTGCTTCCTTCTTTAGTCATTTTCATGCATTTACATTGAGTGTATTAACTTTTTTCGTCGCTAGCGGTGCTGTCTTTGAAGTGTTGTTTGTTTAATGCAAGAAGGAAAAATTTATGGTAAAGGGTTGGACAATTGTTTGAGAAAATCAAGTTTCTGTGAAAAACCCACCCTCTGCTGTTCTGCTCTTCATTCAGGGATGTCCATTAAATGATTGTAAAAGTTAGAGAAGTTGAATTTTATTTTAAGTGTACAAAATAGGCATTTTAGGCACTAAAATACTAAAAATAGGCTCCAAAGGTCCAAATAGGCATTTTAGGGCACTATATATTTGATTTAATCATGAAATATCAACATATTTTTTTTTAATTCACGTTATTTCATAAGGAACAAAATAGATATTTGCCTTAAAATCCCAGGTCTATATATAAATTATATACGTACATATAAATATATATCTGTAATGCATAAATTTTTTCTAAAGTAATTTCATTAAACCATTTTCCGTTTATGCTGTTGATGGTATAAATTATATAAAATAACCGATTTATGAGAGTTTCCTGATGAATTAATTTAGGCTACTTGTAGTTCCATTTGCAGCTGATCAGTCGCCTGGACGGGTCTATTATGGAAATATTGTGCTGCCTTTACGGCTACGGCTATCATGACTGGCGGGAGAGGAAGATGATTTGTCTCTCTGAATTCACCTCCCATCTCCGAATGACTTCCTCTCACTCGCGTTTCAAAAGTGTTGGGAAGGAAAAAAATACTATATTATATTCACCAAATTCCTCAGAAAAAGTTTCCCTTAAACATTTGATTAAAACATTAATAAAATGTGCAGACCCATTAAAATGTTTGTCGATTATGACAATCAATATTTTATTATTTTCATGTTCATTTTTAACTATTTGTTACTATAATAATTACAATCACAATCAAAATCTATGAATTAAAAGTGAAACAAAGTCCCACGACTCCCAAAAACAACTATCTTCATTTGTTACTAAAATTACAAATTATGTTTTGAGTCTTGGCAGAACTATTCGCTCTAAACTAAAGAGAAGTATCTTCCAAAGCATTTGTTGCTAAAATGTTAAATGGAGAGTTTTTTTCTGTTAAAAAAACAAACAAATAATCAAACATGCTCAGTAAGTATTATAATCAGTATTACCTTTTTAAGACAACTCGTCAATCATAAAAAAAATCCCAAAATGGATCCTTGGGGTATTCCATAATCAAGAAAACTAACACTATGAAATCCTCAAGTTGGTTTGCGTTCAAATATGTAAGAACTGAAACCCTCATCCTGCGAACCCGGTTTTCCTGATTACAAACATTTTCACCGCATGTGTGTACCTTAGTACAGACCTTCTGCTACCCTACTTTGAAAGCTGAGTGTTTGTGCATCCTTTCTCATAGTCTGGTTTTGAACTCAAGATTCAAGATTCAAGATTTTTATTCATTATTTGGCTGTTACAATAACAAGCATTAACTTCGTCATCATATAAGATAATAATCACACATGAATTTACAAATTGTACATTAATTAAACTACTATTTCTACACAAATATACACATGATCAATAAAATTTTAACTTTATGCAGTGTATACTAATATGAATACATAATAAAAGTGTTTTCAGTATAAATAATATTACTCATGTAATACATTGGTCAATGTTTAAAAACAAATAATGACATGTCATCAATTATTATATACAATTTATACAAAATACCCGTTTACAATTATGGTTACTTTGAGTGAGCTAGCTGCAATAGAGTCAGTATTACTTATGTAATATATTGGTCAAAACTTATTGAAAAGAAACTGTCTACATCATATAGGCATTCAGCTATAAGTATTTCCTTTAGTTTGTTTTTATACTTGTTAATACCTTTGAGCTTTAGACTAGTTGGCAGAAAATTATACAATTTTATGGCCATATACTTCCAATTCTTTTGGGATTTGCTATAGTGGCACAATTGAACCCTCAGTTTTGTTTTATTCCTAGTGTTATGATTGTGTAATTCACTATTTTTCTCAAAAAGGTTTTCGTTGGAATGAGTGTAGACAAGAATGGACAGAATGTAAATAGATGGTAAAGTCATGATGTTCAGTCTTTTGAAAAGAGGCTTAATATGAGCTCTCCAGCTTGTATTACATATGATTCTAACTGCCTTCTTTTGTAAGAGGAATAGTTTGGGGGATTGTGAGCTATTACCCCAGAGAATAATACCATAAGTTAGAAAAGAGTGGATTTGAGCATAGTAAACCTTTAGAAGAGCATCTGTATCGACAGTTTCGACACAGCCTTCTAGTTGGTTTTAATTAATTATTCATGTTTACTTCTTTCTACCACAAAACTTCACACAACTTTACTTTACCCAGACCAAATACAAAGATTTCAGTGGCGTGCAGCGTGATTGCAGTGGCGTGTGATGCAATATTATCCATTACCTTATTGTTATACAAGATCAGTTATAGAAGGACATGGCATATTATTAACTAGCAGGTGCCCGCTGCTTGGAGCACGATAATTAATGGAAAAATTAAAAATTAAGAGCAAAAATAATCAAAACATCATATTTATTAACACTTGCACGCGAAACATTCATAGACCTAAACTAAACTATTAATAGATTAATTAATAAACTGCTAAAAATCCGGCTTTGAAGTGAATTCCACGATTAAAAAGCACAGCATGGGGAATAAAACCTCAGATTCGAGTTTTCTGCCGCTGAAAACCCTTGCATAGTGAGTTTCGTCCAAATCGAACAAAGTTTGCCCACTTAGGCCTAGTATATTCATTATTAGACTTCGAACCTACGCTAAAAATGCTGTTTCAGGTACCTGAAATAGGCTCCAAAAATTGGAAAATAGGTTCTAAAAATCGTAAAATAGTCTCTTATAAAATCGTTAAGTTGCCAATTTTCTAAAATATCTTAATTGCAATGTAGAATATTATATTTATAGGTCATAATAGGTCACTATTAATCAATAATCACGATAAAACACAGATATAGGCCTATGGTACACAGAATTATATAGACCTATTAATGGAGCCTGTAGCATATTCAACCCCTTGCATCCCTCAGTGATTCAGAGAACTACGATTTTTTTTTTGTTACTGGATGTGGGAGTCGGGAGAAAAACACTAAATTTTCGTGAGGATTGAAGGAAGTATTCTACTGAAGACTAAACATTGCTTACTATTTAACCACGTCACAAATGTGTCATTTATTGCACATTCCGAGCTAAAAATTTAGTACGAACTGAAAATAAATGCTAGAATTTATAACAAAAAAATAGCTTATAGTGAATTATAGAGGAAAAACAAGCAAAAAGGCAATATTAGGCTCTAACTTAAAAACAGGCTGTTTTAGGCCATATAAAACTATCCGTTTTAGGCACAGTCACTTATGAAACATGCATAAGTTATACAAGTTTTCGCCCATACATCACTTAAGGATTACAATAGTTTTTTACCTAAAATCCGAAGTCTATTCATTATCCCTTTTCCGTCTAGGTTGAAAATTTCAGATGTCTCGTGCCTTGACATTATTTTACTTCAAACATTAAACGAAAATTTGATCCTGCTAAACGCACAGTATTAATTAGGCTACCACGAAAAGAGTACATAGACTTAAATCTAAAGCTTATTCTGACCTACTGAAAGAAGAAAATAGTGCAGTTGTAAGTTTTTTGATTGTCTGAAAAACATGGGATTACCTGACGTCTGTCCCGGGTTCAAATCCCGGTTTGATTTGGGTTTTCAAAGGATTCCAAAGAAGTAGGCCTAAAGGCAAATGCCGAATTGAAAATTTCTTACCATGCATGGCTCATCCCTACTATTTCATCCTGTGTCAGTCAGCTGTTTTATTTAGAAAAAAAAAAGTGTGTGTGTGGAACGCCACGCGACAGAAGTGAAACTTGTTTTAATTTTTGGATTGGATTTTTCAATTTTGGATTGTTGGACTTTTTTAATATCGAGTTCTTGGAATTTTCTAATTTTTGATCTTTTAATATTTTAATTTTGGAATTTAGGATTTCTTATTTTGCACTTTTTAGAAATTGGATCTTTGAATTTTTTATTCTGTGGATTATTTAATTTTAGATTTTTTAATTTTAGATTTTTAAATTTTAGATTTGTAGATTTTTTTAAAATTTTGGATTTATTTTAGACTTTTTATTTTTTAAATTTTTGTTTTTGGATGTTTTAATTATGGAATTTTAATTTTTTAAATTTTGGATATTTTATTTTTTTTTATTTAGGATTTATATTTTTTTTTTAAATTATGGAATTTTTAAATTTCACATCTAATTTTTTTAATTTTGGAATTGTGGATGTTTTATTTTTTATTTTGGATTTTTTTAATTTCGCTTTTTAGATTATTCACTTCAAAATAGCCTACTCCTAGCTATGTAAGAAAATAAACTGACCATCCTCATAATATCGTTTTGAATAAGCCTCGAATACGACATACCGAGTGAACTACGAATATAGCCGAAACAAATCACCAGTCACGGCCTATGAGATACACGTGGAGTTAGCTCTAGTACTACTATTAACGCACTGAAGGAAATAGTTAACACTCTCCAGATAGCTACGGGTTGGAATAAGATTTACAATAAGAAGACTTAATCTTTGTAGAAATTTGGAAAGTCTGCGTTACTGGTGATGTGAGTGGGTTTGAAATATGCAATGGTTCTGTCCTGTATTTAGGCCAACACGTCACATAATGGAGGTTGGTGGTGCAAATTCATGAAACAGAAATGAAACAAGAAGATTTGCAATCGCAATGTGTAAAACACGAACATAGTGTTAAGTGTGAGGATTTACCCATAACCTACAATTTAGTACAGACACGGCAGATCAAAAGTGAGGATTTAGACCCAGATGTTGTAACAGTTCCAAAGTTAGAGACATCGACATCCTCATGCGAAATTCCAGAAACGTTTCTCGATGCAAATAATGAATATCATAAAGGTAGGTCAGTGACTTTTGATTTGGTAAAGAAGTTTCCAAATAAAAGTGAGAACATAGACCCAAATGAACACAATGATTCTCCGTTATCCAACACAGTTCGAGGTTTGGAAATTCTGGTTTCCGACCAAAATAATTCCGAAACTTCTTCTGAAATAAAACATGAAAATCAGGATATGCTTAGTGAACAGTTGAAGGCATATGATTCTCTTACAAAGAAGAAATCCAAAATAAGTACTCGTCATACTCCTACAGCAGTGAAAGTCTCGTGTGATGTCTGCAACAAAACATTTTCTGGAAGAGGTATTCTCAAAACTCATCTGCTTATACATACAGGAGAAAAAGCTTTCCAGTGTGATGTATGCAACAAAACATTTTCTCTAAGAAGTAATCTCAAAATTCATCTTGTTACACATACAGGAAAAAAAGATTTCAAATGTGATGTCTGCAACAAAACATTTTCTCAAAGAAGTAGTCTCAAAACTCATCTGCTTATACATACAGGAGAAAAAGCTTTCCAGTGTGATGTATGCAACAAAACATTTTCTCTAAGAAGTCATCTCAAAACTCATCTGCTTACACATACTGGGGAAAAAGCTTTCCAGTGTGATGTCTGCAACAAAACATTTTCTCTAAGAAGTAATCTCAAAATTCATCTTGTTACACATACAGGAGAAAAAGATTTCAAATGTGATGTCTGCAACAAAACATTTTCTCAAAGAAGTAGTCTCAAAACTCATCTGCTTATACATACAGGAGAAAAAGCTTTCCAGTGTGATGTCTGCAACAAAACATTTTCTCTAAGAAGTAATCTCAAAATTCATCTTTTTACACATACAGGAGAAAAAGATTTCAAATGTGATGTCTGCAACAAAACATTTTCTCAAAGACGTAGTCTCAAAACTCATCTGCTTATACATACAGGAGAAAAAGCTTTCAAATGTGATGTCTGCAGCAAAACATTTTCTCGAAGAAGTAATCTCAAAATTCATCTTGTTACACATACAGGAGAAAAAGATTTCAAATGTGATGTCTGCAACAAAACATTTTCTCAAAGAAGTAGTCTCAAAACTCATCTGCTTACACATACAGGGGAAAAAGCTTTCCAGTGTGATGTCTGCAACAAAACATTTTCTCCAAGAAGTAATCTCAAAATTCATCTTTTTACACATACAGGAGAAAAAGATTTCAAATGTGATGTCTGCAACAAAACATTTTCTCAAAGACGTAATCTCAAAACTCATCTGCTTATACATACAGGAGAAAAAGCTTTCAAATGTGATGTCTGCAGCAAAACATTTTCTCAAAATAGTGTTCTTAAAATTCATCTACTTACACATACAGGAGAAAGGCCTTATAAATGTGAAGACTGAAAAAAATCATTTAGCCGGAAATGTGCTCTAGAAGCTCATTTTCTTGTACATACAGGAATAAAAGCATTCATGTGTGATATCTGTAACAAAACATTTCCATTAGAAGAAGTCTTAAAATTATTTACTCACACATACAGGAGAGAATGGTTTCAAATATGATGTCTGTAGTAAAACATTTGGTCATAGAGAAAATCTAAAAAATCATTTTTTTAAGATTAATAAGGAGAAGCTGGTTAATAGTGATGGACAGTCGGTCAAATAAAAAACGTCGGGCGGTATTTGATTAAGTATCACGAACGAGCATATGCGCATGTACAGGAAGACTTAAGGGTAGGTTCACAACTGCCTCTAGTCTATCCATGTATTTTCTTCATTATATAGTCAGTTTTGTTCCAAAACAAACATGTATAGAAGGCTGTGGCTGTATGCTCACATCCGCCATATTCTTTCGTTGAAGTTCTTATAATATTGATAATGAATAAATTTGCGAAGAATATGTTTATTCAAGGAGCATTTTTAAAGATTCTATTTTATAATACCGGTACTTGTAGTGCAAAATCAATAACTTTGGCTTAATCGTATTTTCAAGCATGGACGTTACAATCTCATCAGAATTATGTAGACCATTCTATCTGTTCGCAATAGCCTAGTGGTCAAGATATCGGAATTGAACGTGTGGGGTCAGGTTTCGATCCTTAGTGGGTTCTTGTAAATTTTTTATTTTAATTTTTGTTTATTTTCTCAAAAGCGGTAATGACTGGAATAACATAATAATTACTTCTAATGAATTATCATTGTTGGTGTCGAATTTTGGACACACACAAAAGAAAGCAAGAAAGAAAGTGTGATTTTACAACAAATGCATATCTGTGGCATAAATTAATGAGAATGGTTTGAAGATGGCCAGGGAATTGAGCAGTAGCTTTCATGGATGCAGCCGTATGAAACGGATTACATTCAACTTCTGCGACCAATTTAGCATCGTGCTCCAGCGTCGAAAACACCTCAGAACTGCTCTTTCATAAATATGGAACCTTCTCGCTGCTTCAGAGGCCGAAAATACAGGTCAATTACAGCCCTAACTACACTTTCTCTCAAGCTAGCATTTGTATGTGGCGCTATCACACAAAGCAAAATGAATTATGATAATACATTAAGTTGAATTTCGAGTGTTGCGCTTTCAGCGTTGTTAATTTTTTCCCTCCTGTCGCATGGCCTCATATGTTCCGTGAATGACATGTATTTTATGTCTTTTATAGGAAACTTGTGAACTAATGTGTTAAAACTTTAATTTTATCTGCATACGAGTCCCGACGTTTTTTATTTGACCGACTGTATGTTAAGAGCATTTTGTTTGGAGTTATTATTCCTGGAAGACAAGGAGCATAGAAAGAAGGAATTGTAAACTGAGTTTTACTCAATGGGAACAATGCGGATCAGATCATGGATATATACAAAACTGAAATTTTATCACAATATGGTTGCGCTTCTACCACCTTGTGAAACGAACACTTCAGTTGTATCAGGAACAGACTCTTTGAGAATATTATAGGAGAAAAATTCCTCCGACACTGGGACTTGAACCCAGGACCTTTGACTATTCTTGCCATTGCTCTACCGACTGAGCTAAGACGGAGTTCAATTCACAGCGCCAGATGGAACCTCTCTCTCCTATGACTCTCCTATTGAACTCCGGCTTAGCTCAGTTGGTAGAGCATTGGCACAAATAGCCAAAGGTCCTGGGTTTTAGTCCCAGTGTCGGAGGAATTTTTCTTGGCAAAAGATAGATATATGCTGCGCACCAGCGAAGCTCCACCCGTTCTCACCTGTCCACTCGTTTCCCCTGCTGACCCTCGCTTCCGGGCCAATGTGCACGCTACTGCTTGCTTCCCCAACATCTATCACGGCTATGTACTTGCTCAGTTACGAAAATTACAATTGTACCGTAGTAAAATTATTTTGTTAATTTAGTATGGCATTCTGAATTCTCCCGAAATTCTAGTTTAGTGGCATTTAGGTTATGAAAAGTGATATTAATTTAGGAGGGCATTCTGAATTTGTTATTAGACTAGAATAGCCCGCCGGTTCCTTCCCCTCACTTCCGAGCCAGCGCACGTTGTACCATGGCTTCCTTGACAGTCATAACCAGGGCCTGGATTCTAATGACATGTCATCTTTTTATTGATGCTGCATAGACATTGCCAACTTCTGAATAAATCCTAATCATGGCCTCAAAATTATATACATGCATTTTTATTAGGTCATTTTTTGACATTTTATATTTTTAGGACATTTATTTCAGTTTTAGGTCATTATTTTGTCATTTTCATGTCATTTGCTTCCTTCTTTTGTCATTTTCATGCATTTACATTGAGTGTATTAACTTTTTTCGTCGCTAGCGGTGCTGTCTTTGAAGTGTTGTTTGTTTAATACAAGAAGGAAAAATTCGGCGTTAAAGTGTTGTCATGTCTCAGTCAGAAATGAGAATCAAAGAAACGCCAAAATTTTGTATTATATTACTATCGTTATTAGATTGACTTGGCACCAGAGTCTGCCTCCTGCTTGGATTTGAGAGTGCAAACTACTGTTTACCCTCAATAAACAACAATATAATCTGGCAGACCAAAAAAAGAAAATGCCGAATTTTGACTCACCAGTGTCTCAGTGCCAGTACAAATTTCCGTGAGAAAAGAACATTACAGTTATTTAAAGTTTTTACAAGTATGCACAAACTATTATTGTACACAACTCTGTATGTACAATAATAATTTTTTATAAATAAAATATCAGGTTTACGTCATTTTTTAAAATTATTATGTCATTTTCTTTAAAATTCAGGGTCATTTTATAGGTCATTTTTCAAACAATTTTAGATCATCAGAATCCAGGACCTGGTCATAACACTGTTTTATGAAAGGTGTGGAAGGGTAAATAGCTTCTGTATTTAGTTAAATAATGATAGGTAAATTCTAGGTCAGTGACAGGTTTTGTTAGGTTAGTAACGTTATGTTAGTTTAGGAGCAATATACTTAATAGCGCGATGTTTATTATGTCTCACATTGAATCTCTTCTGCGATAAAACCCGAGGCGGGTCGTATTAGACAGTTCGTGGGAGGAGCCTATTGCGCAGGATAAAACTATTTTTTCCCTTTTCTCCTATAATATTCTCATGTAATGTCCAACAGAGACAATAATCTGTCGTTCATGAATGCTTATGTATCTAGACTCTGTTTGTCACTTGTGTTACGATACCATGTAATGAGATGTGGATGGGTCTATAGTAATTAATTTCTTCTCTACCATTAATCATTGCAAAATTTGTTCACATTTTATTTATTAAAGTTATCTTTCTGTAACAAATTTTTTCAATCTCTTCCACTTACCCATTCATGAAAAATAGCTTTCAAGTGATTTTTTTTTTGTAAGAAATTAAAAAAAAAATCACTCTATATACAGTATATAAAAGGCTTTGTCCTGACTGACTAACAGGAATCAACGTAGAGCCTAAACTATAATAGTTATAGAATTGGAATTTTGACAGTACCTTCGTTTCATAATGTAGGTGCTCACTAAGAAAGGATTTTGAAAATTTTTTATTTTAAATGCCAAAAATCAAATGTTCATTTGACAACAGTATTGTTGGCAGTCTTCACTTTAGGGTTTGGAAATAAATGAAACGAGACTTGACAAATTAGAGAACTATCAATATAATCCATGTTATAAATAAATTTTAAAGAGCGAAATCCACGAAAGTAATGCAGTCATATAACTTCCTCTAGCCTGGAAATAGAGAATTTAAAAATATAAAAATAAAAAATCCAAAATATAAAAAATTCAAAGATGCGAAATTTAAAAAATACAAATATCTAAAATTTAAAAAGTAAAAAGTAATTTTAAAAATTCAAAAATCCAAATTTAAATATAATAAATCCAAAACTAAAAATCCAAAATTTAAAAAATAATAAATCCAAAATTAAATAATCCAAAATCCAAAATTTAATAATCCAAAAATAAAAAAATTCAAGTGAATTTTTTTTGTATGAAATTAAAGAAAATCATCTCTATATATATAAAAGGCTTCGTCCTGAATGACTGACAGGAATCAACGTACAGCCTAAACTATAACAGGTAGAGACTTAGTAGTGGTGATAGATGGTAGCGTCTACGTCCTGGGTTCCAATCCCATGGCCGGTCAATTTGATTTGTGTTTTCAATGGTTTCCATACTCGTAGTAAAGGCAAAGTGTTGAATTGAATGTTTACTTAGCGTGACTCTTCCCCTTTATTTCATCCTATGTCAGTCAGCGGTTTTATTTAGGAAAATAAAACTATCTATGCAGGAATATAAACTGTAATACCATCCTCAGAATATCGTTTTGAATGAAGCGCGAATAGGACATACCGAGTGAACTAGCCGAAACAAATAATCAGTCACGGCCTAAGAGATACACGTGGAGTTAGCTCTAGTACTTAGAGATAGGGACCAGTTACTTTTTTTGGAACAGTTACGTTACTGTTACAGTTACAGGAAAGAAATTGTTATTTATAACCGTTACCTGTTACTTTTTTTATATTACGTAGTTAATCGCCAGATCACTTCCCACTTGTAGGGGAATGCCCTTTTATCTCCCCCCCCCCGGTTAGGGCCGTAGCCAAGGCTGGGGCTCTCGGTAGGGACCCCCGAAATAAAATAACAGTTGTAAAATTAAGCTTTCAATTAGGGATGAGCATCGATAGTTAAAATATCGAGGTTAAACTCGGAGATAACCATCGATATGATGATAATATCGACCTGAAAACGTCGATATGACGATAATATCGACCTGAAATCATCGATGTACTTAGACAAAAAAAGATGTATATTTTAAAAAATGCCATGGTATCAGAGAATTAGGCAAAATTCACAAACCAACAGAAATATTTCCATGAAAACTATTGATGTAAAATATAATTCTTTTGGGAAATTAAGCTCCTGTAAATTAAATTATATCGTAGAACCAAGGTAGCCTATTAATTTTTTTTGTTACAAAAACATCGATGTCGGGGACAAACATCGATGTAGCAAAAACATCGGTTGTTTTCTATGGATGTAAAAAAACATCGATTATCGACATGAAAATTAACTGTTTGGCATTTTCCTGTGGTTTACAGCCTAAAGATATAAGTGTACCAAATTTCAAGTTTCTAGCTCATCTGGAAGTAGGCAAACATTAATGTCAGTGAGCGAGCCCTAAAAATAAAATACTTTTTTGGGAATTTTTCTATGGTTTACAGCCTAAAAGCTATATGTGTACCAAATTTCAAGTTTCTAGCTCTTCTTGAAGTGGGCAAACATTAATGTCAGTGAGCGTGCCCTTTTTCGGGAGTTTTTAGAGCTAAAAATTAAAAAAAAAAGACATTTTTGAATTTTCCTGTGGTTTTATAGCCTAATAGATATATGTGTGCCAAAATTCAAGTTTCTAGGTCATCTCGAAGTGAGCAAATATTAATATCAGTGAGCGAGCTCTTTTTCGGGGGGTTTTAGGGCTAGAAATTTAAAAAATTACTTTCTGGCATTCTCCTGTGGTTTACAGCCTAAAAGCTATATGTGTGCCAAATTTAAAGTTTCTAGCTCATCCGGAAGTGGGCAAACATTAATGTTAATGAGCGAGCCCTTTTTCGGGAGTTTTTAGAGCTAAAGATTTAAAAAAATACATTTTGGAATTCTCCTGTGTTTTTATAGCCTAATAGATATATGTGTACCAAAATTCAAGTTTCTAGCTCATCTCGAAGTGAGCAAACATTAATGTCAGTGAGCGAGCTCTTTTTCGGGGGGTTTTAGGGCTAAAAAATTTAAAAAATACTTTTTTGGAATTCTCCTGTGGTTTACAGTCTAAAAGCTATATGCGTGCCAAATTTAAAGTTTCTAGCTCATCCGGAAGTGGGCAAATATTAATGTCAGTGAGCGAGCCCCTCTTCGGGGCTTATAGGGCTAAATTTAAAAAAAAATACTTTTTTTAAATTTTCCTGTGGTTTACAGCCTAAAAGCTATATGTGTACCAAATTTCAAGTTTCTAGCTCATCTGGAAGTGAGCAAACATCAATGTCAATGAGTGAGTGAGTCAGCCGTGTGGCTGGGATTTTATTAGTAGTAGTAAAATTATCAATATTATTATTTCGAATAATTTACTACAGTTATTGAATTCATATTTCATGCTATATATCCATATTCTAAGTTTAAATAATCCAATAACGGCAATATCGTATTTTAATACATTTTTAAGTGGCATGAAAAGCTTATAATTACGATAATTACATGTTTTTTTTTAAATTTATTTTGTTTTTTATTATTATTATGTTTTTATTTTATTTTTTTCAAATATTGTAAATAACAGATGAAACAGAACAAGGCCAAAGTCACGGATATAACACTTGTAACAGTAATATTAGAAGTAACTTAACGGGTCAAAGTAACTGTAACTGGTCAGAGTAACTGTAACGGGTGAGAGTATCTGTCACTGCCGCTGTCACTGTAAACGCCGCTGTCACTGTAACTGGCGAGAATAATTGTCACTGTCAGAGTAACTGTAACGGGTGAGAGTAATTGTAACGGGTCATAGTTACTGTAACGGGTGGTAACGGGTGTAACTCTCATCACGTTACGACCAGTTACATTCGCTCGACACTGATATATTTCTCAACACAACTAAAAAATAATAATAATATTAATAATAAATAAATAAATAAGTAAATAAATAAATAAAATAAAAACCAAAACAAAAAATAAAAGTATTTAAATTAATCCTGAGAAAAAGGAGAGCTGCTGAAAAATTTGGAAAAACCATACAGAATTCCTGGGATCGATAGCATGTCATGACTTTCGAAAAATTATTTTATATCTTTGCGTTTCATGCCTCCCTAAGTACGAAACCACTGCCCGTTCAATTTTTTTTTTGTATTATATCTTTACATGCTAACGGCCGTAATTTTGAAGATATTTGAACCAAATTTTATTATGTTATTTCTAGGCCCAATAGTTCGGACAAGTTCGTTAAAGAGCAAAATTGGCCCAAGGCGAGGGGGGTTAAAATTTTGAAATATTTATATCTCGGCCCCTATGAAGTATAGAGAGAAACTTTGTTTGAATAAATTAGAGTACTTCCTATGGAGTTCACAGTGACACCAACGATTCGGGGGTTTTGGGGGTAAGAGTGGGGGTGGGGGTTGGAAATTCGAAATTTTTGAAACCACGTCTTGTGGGGTATCGTTGAAAAGCTCTTGAAGGGTACTCTGCAAATCAATAACTAGTTTCTCGATAGCTCTCATATAAAGCGAGATTTGAATGTTTGAAAATGTGCTCTTTCCTCTTTTTTGCAGTTATTATTGTTGGTTTGTCGTGTTTCCCCCCCTTTTTTTTAACAAAAATCCCGGGGGAGGACCCCCGGACCACCATCTTTGGGATATTCCATACCCCCACACCCCCAATAATAGCAAACTTTCGCTTGTGTCGGCCCCTCCTTTCAGTATTTTCTGATTCCGCCATTGGTTGAGACGAAAATAAGATATCCTAGGAGGAGCTTTGGTAACCGTTACTTTTGATTTTTTTGTAACAGGTCGTTACCGTTACATACATGTAACAGTTACAAAGTAACAGTTACAAGAAATATTCCCATCTCTATATAGAGATACACGAGAAGTTCCCACTACACACTGAAGGGAATAGTTAGCAGTCTCCAGATAGCTACGGATTGGAATAAGGTTTACAATAAGACATCTTAATCTTTGTAGAAATTTGGAAAATCTGCGTTACTGGTAATGTAGGTGGGTTTGAAGTAAGTAATAGTTCCGTCCTGCCGTAAACTTAGCTAAAGTGTACTTGTACCCACCACTTCACATAATGGAGACTTCGGGAACATCACAACATAATGAAGTAGAAATAAAACAAGAAGACTTCCAATCGCAATGTGTAAAACACGAACATATTGTTAAGTGTGAGGATATTCCCATAACCTTCAATTTAGAAGAGACACGCCGAATTAAAAGTGAGGATATAGACCCATGTGTTGCAACAGTTCCGAAGTTGGAGACATCGACATCGTGCAACAAAATTCAGAACACATTTCCTGAAGGAAATAACGAAGAACTTCTTCTTACAGAGTATTATAAGAATACTCCTGTGCCCATTAAGACGGAGAAAACTGACGTGTATGAAAACAGTGACTCTACGGTATCCAATACAGTACAAAATGTAGAGATACTGGTTCCAGGACAACAAAATTCCAAAGGTACTTCTCAAAGACAGAATAAACATCAGCACATGTTTAGTGAAAAACAGTATCAGTTTTATGATTTAAGTCGTCATAGTGGTGCAGAAAATGTCTCCGGTGATGCCAGTGTAAGAGCATTTTCTAAAAGAAGCAGTCTCCAAACACATCTGAATACAGGAGAAAAACCTTACAAATGTGATGTCTGTGGCAAAACATTTTCTCGAAGTAGTCATGCATTCAGGACGCTGTCACCCAAGCTCTTCAGTTGCTGAACCTGAGCTAACTAAAGGTCTCCTCAAAACTTCACTTAATTTTCATCCATTGAACGAAATCTGGATTCTGAGCTTTCTAATTCTTGTTGCTTAAGACTGAATTGTAATAACACACTTTCTCGAAGTTGGGAAAGTGAGGTTTTTAGTGAAGCATCAAAATATTTTACCATGTACAAATCTTGTTTTATCTGATCTGAGAACATTTTGTCCAGGTCTTGAATTAGATGGGTCCTGCTATCAACAAATGAGGACATTTCATTGCTGAGTGAAGCCAATTCAACACTTCTTTTCTTCAGATGCTCACCCAAGTTTGTCTGTAAGTCTGAACAGAAGTTAACGAGATCTTGGGTACATCTATTTACCCTGTCCTCCATGTTTGCCACACTTTGCACAAACGATACATGGAAATTCCCGGCGATGTCTTCATTTGTAGTTTCTTTACAACTTTTTAGTTTCAGTTTAACTTATCATTGTCTGAAATCAAAAGAGTCAAAAGAAGTCAAAAGAGAATGATCCTGTGTGGCTTGCTTCTCAATCAGGTCAGTTTTAACCATGCACAAACTCATTGTGTTCAGGGCCGTCGCGTGGGCGCCACGTCTAGGGGAGCGCCGTGGCAATTTTAAGGATCATTGTAATCTATTAGCTTCCAAACTTCATTCTTTATCATATGCTATCAGAAACTTAAGAACTGTACTAACTACAAAACAGCTAATATCTTTATATTATGCACATGTTGAAAGTCGTGTGAGATATGGTATTGGTTTTTGGGGATGGTCTACCTTAGTCCCAAGTGTTTTTTTGACACAAAAAGGAATAATCAGATGCATTGCAGGATTACATTTCACACAATCGTTTAGAGAATATTTCAAACTTTTTAATATTATGACTATTCCTAGTTTATTTATATTTGAATTGTGCACATACACATTTCATAATCATGACGTATTTGTCCAGAATAAGAGTCTTCATGCATTTAATACAAGACAATGTGCAGATTATCATATACCTTTTAAAAAATGTAATGTAGGATGTAAATCCCCAAATGTACTTGGGCCCAAATTATTTAATAACCTTCCTGTGTACCTCAAGACTGCAAATAAGGTTTCATTATTCAAGAAGGGACTGAAAGAATTTTTGATCGAGAAATTTTTTATTCTGTTGAAGAATACTTGTATGGTTATTAACCATTCACTGCTCTTGACAATTTCCTATACAATGTATAGAATCAAACAATTTACTTTTTAAAAATCAATTTGGTTTCAGAAAAAATTTATCAACCTGTGAAGCTGTCATGGCATTCATTCAGAACTGTATAGATGGCAAAGAAAATAACCTTAAAATTGGTGCCCAATTTTATGATTTATCCAAAGCTTTTGACACTGTATGTCATGAAAAACTGCTTCTTAAGATTAGTCTACTAGGTTTCACATCGTCTGCGTTAGCACTTATCAAATCATATTTAACAAACAGAAAACAATCAGTCTTTATTAGTAACTCATATTCTAAACTAAACAGTGTAAATTATGGAGTACCGCAGGGGTCAATTCTCGGTCCTCTGTTGTTTATCATCTATATGAATGATCTCCCCAGAATTATTGAATCTATTTCTGTAAAATGTTACCTTTATGCTGATGATGTATGTATATGTTCTTCATCTAATAATACTAATATGGAATTTCCCACTGACCTACTTAAAGACTGGTGTAACGCTAATTCGTTGTCTCTAAATCTAGATAAGACACAAGAATTAGAAGTCTCTTATGACTGTAAATCAGCAAAAACTAGCGAACCAGTAAAATTTCTTGGAATCTTCTTACAAAATGACTTAAATTGGCAATCTCATATCAACTATATTAACCCAAAGATTAACAAAGGTATATTCTTAATAAGAAAACTTAATAACACTGTATCACTAGATGTGTTGCTATCTATTTATTATGGATATGTCCACTCCCATCTTACGTATGGAACTATATTATGGGCAAACAATTCCCATTCCAACTGCATCTTTATTGCTCAAAAACAAGCCCTAAGAGCAATGTTCAATAAGCCTCCGAGAAGTCATTGTAAACCACTTTTCATTACAGCAAGAATTTTGTCACTACCATGTATTTATATACAGTGAAATCCCCGTACAACGATTACCGATATAACGATAATACTCTTTATAACGTTAAAATATTTTGGTCCCGGCATTCTTTCCATTAAAATAGTGTAAAATTCCCCTCGGTTTTACGATACTCTTAATAACGATAAACCTCTCCATTACGATTACATTTAGAATCCCCTAAAATACCTTTTCCTCGGTACAAGGATAAAAATAGATCGTGAAAGTGCAAATCATGAACTCCCCGGAGCTAACGGACGAAAACATTGAGGAAATCCAAAACAAGCAGGCGGAGGATGAAGAAGAGGAGGTAGAACAAAGTGTGCATCTACCAATCTTAACCGCACTCGAAGCCATTGCCTCTATGTGTGTGTTCTGTGCTTGCGAGGCTCTGCAGAATTTTCTGTCGAGTGTTCCATCGGTGCCAGAATGTCATTTAGTGAACCTCGAATCAAATAAGGGCATTGTGTGTATCCCTGTTCATAAAAAAGCTAATCATACTGCCATTTCTGACTTTTACAAACAGGAGCAAAAATGAGTCATCCTGTTCATGGTGCTGTGCTATAATGCAATGTAAAATGTGTTTGCTCATAGTGTAATAATTTAAGGGTGGAGTGAATACAGTATAGTATAGCAGTTCTTGTGATAAAATTCATTATTTCCCTAATTACTTAAAGAATTTCAGCTATTGAAGTTGTTTCTTATATACTACCAAAATTTGAACATTTTTGTAAATTATCGATATAACAATATATCTCTCTACAACAATATATTTTTCTGGTCCCTGCGAAATCGTTGTATCGAGATTTCACTGTATTACAATGTTTATTATTTATTAAAAAACATGAGAACAGCTTTCAATCTTACTCTGATGTTCACAATCACAACACTAGGCATAAAAATGATATAAACAAACCTTATTGTCAATATTCAAAAAACCTTAAAAAGTTTCCGACGTGTTTCTATAAAATTATTTAATAAACTCCTCATTTCAATTAGATCTTTAACTACATCCAGATTCATTTGATAGTGAGAAGAAGATCAGACTGATATCTTTATTGGGTAGCTATAATCTAGATTTCATAGTAAACTTTCCAACGAGAATTCAGAACGACTCCCAAACAACAATAGATAATATATTCATAGATATAGAAAAACATTTTAATTTTAAAGTACTTCCAATATTAAATGGATTATCAGATCATGATGCACAAATGTTAGTGCTGAACAATATTAAAGTAAATTCGAACAGTAAACATGCTCATAGTAATATGACTAGAGTAATGAATGACGATTCAATTTTAAATTTCAAACAAGATCTTGCGAATGAAAACTGGGAATCTATGTTATCCTATGACAAAGTAGATAGTAAATTAAGTGAATTCCTAAACATAGTGACACGACATTTTGAGGCAAATTTTCCAAAAAAGAAAACTGCTAATTTACCTAATTCAAGGAATAACACATGGTTAACTGCTGGTATTAAAATATCATGTGCAAACAAAAGAGAGCTCTACCTAAAATATAGAACCAGTAACAACCAAACTCATAAGGAATACTATAAAAGGTATTGCAACATACTGAAGAAAGTAATCAAAGAAGCAAAAAGTAGGCATTTTTCACAAGTAATTAATAAATCAAATAATAAAGTTAAGACTGTATGGAATATAATAAAAAACGAAACGGGGAGAACAAAGGGAAACAATGATTGTACATCATTAATATACCAAAACATAAAACTAGATAATTTATCAGACATTACAAATGCTTTTAATAGTCACTTTATAAATATTGCAGAGAAATGTATTCCTATAAATAATATTAACATTAAGGCAGTAGACCTACTAACAAAATCTACAGTTTGGAACCATAGATTTCAATTGAACCTGACTTCCCACATAGAAATTGAAAATATAATCAAGTCTCTCAAAAGTAAAAGCTCGTCTGGATGGGATGAGATAAGTAATAAGTTATTAAAAAGCTGCTCATCGGAACTCAGTAAACCTCTTAGTCACATATGCAATTGTTCATTAGAAAATGGAATATTTCCAGAAAGACTGAAGCATGCTATTGTTAAGCCCCTCTTTAAAAAAGGTGACAAAAATCTACCATCAAATTACAGACCTATATCACTCTTAACCTCATTTTCAAAAGTTTTTGAAAAAGTCATGTACAACCGCATAATACACTATCTTAATTTGAATGACATTCTTACTTCATCTCAGTTTGGATTTAGAAGTGGCATGTCCACTGAGAATGCTACATTTCAACTTACTACAGAAATATTAGAATCGTTAGATAAAAAGAAATATGCTCTGGGAATTTTCTGCGACTTAGCTAAAGCATTTGACTGTATAAATCATGAAATATTACTTCAAAAATTGGATCATTATGGGTTCGATAATTTAACACTTAAGTGGTTCAAATCATATCTTTCTGATAGAACTCAAAAGGTAATAATAAATGGAAATGAATCTAACGTAGGGATTGTTAAGAATGGGGTACCTCAGGGATCAATACTGGGACCTTTGCTCTTTTTAATTTTCATTAATGACTTGCCCTATAACTTAAGTGACGAATCAAAGGTATTGCTCTTTGCAGATGATACTAGTGTACTTGTAACAGGAACGTCACAAGAACATTTATCAAGAATAGCTACAAAGGCTTTTCACGAGTTAAACACATGGTTTCTAGCTAATAAAATGACACTTAATATTGATAAGACCCATTTTATACAATTTAGGACAAAAAACAGATGTATCTCAAATCTTGAAATTAATTATGGAACACAAATCATACAAGAAATTAGCAATGTAAAATTTTTAGGACTACAAATTGACCAAAATCTTGACTGGAAGACACACATAGAAATGATAAGTCCAAAACTGAGTTCAGCGTGCTTTGCTTTAAGAATTTTGAATAATATATTAAAACAGGATGCATTACTTATGGTATATTTTGCATATTTTCACTCAGTAATGAGGTACGGGATCATTTTTTGGGGCAACTCTACCCATAGGGAGAAAATATTTAGATTACAAAAGCGGGCAATAAGAATAATATGTGGAAAGAAAAAAAGGGAATCTTGTAAACCGCTATTTGAAAAATTAAAAGTCCTCACTCTTACAGGGGAGTATATATACTCTGTTATGTGTTATGTAGTGAATAATATTGATAAATTTCAAACTAATTTTAGTGTACACGGACGTACTACCAGAAACATGAATGATCTACACAGACCAAATAACTCGTTAAAACTCTTTCAGAAGGGTGCGTATTATTCTGCAGTACAGATATATAACAAGCTTCCAAACAACATTAAATTATTATGTATTCAAAGAAAGAGCAAACATTTCAAAACAGCTGTCAAGGAATTTTTAATAACTCACACCTTCTACAATTTGGAGGAATATTTCCAGCTTGGATAAATTTGGCAGCTTGCAGTTTCTGTAGACCTATATTATTGTTATAACATGCATGTATTTTTTCATCTGACGTGTTCTATATCCTTGAGCCCCGCTCAACACAGGATCTACAGGACGAGATATCTACACCTACATCTACATCATTCAAAAGTACATTAAAGAATCTCTTAACTATGTCCTGTTTTTACAGCATAGAGGAATTTTTAAATTCTGAATTTCAATAATATTTTCCATATTAGTATTGTGCAAAATTAATTATCTAACTCTATGTATTAACAATGTTTGTTCTTGTGTACTTATACTTTCTCTTCTGTCATATGTATATATTTTTAATTTTAAGTTTCAATTGACGACGCCTAAACAATCATTACTTCTGTTATGTATTGTTTATTGGGAATAAAGAGATTTGATTCGATTGATTTGATTTGATATATTGTTGCTTGGAAAATAAAGTGATTGATTGATTGATTGATTGATTGAACAGAGCTGTGTGTGAGGGATCCACAATTTCCCACAGATGTTGAATACTCTCCAATGCCTTGCTTCCTTTTCGAAATTGTGGGTTACCAGACAGAATTTTGAAAATAACTTGCTTCCATCTTTTTGGTTCATTTAAGCGTGATTTATAATATGGATACCGCTCAGAAATCCAGTTACAAACTTCTGAAACCGTAAGTTTTTCCTTTTCTTTGAGGGCTTGCTCTACCAATTTAGGTAATGTGAAGGGAGGTTTCTCAAGTTCTGCAGTTTCACAGACGGAGTCGCATTTGCTCGTGTTTTCCACATTGAAATTTCTACGCTTCTTTGTAGGAACATCTTTCCTCAGGTCTTCTTCCAAGAATTTCTCTAAATCTTGGGTACGTTGTTGAATTGATGAATTTCATTTTCCAATGAGGGAATATATTTGTTAGAAAAATATTGCAATCCTCCTCATACCCTCAAAAGTTGTAGGTTAGGATAGAAACTTAGGAAGTGCCAAGAACATTCATAAGTATTTATATTATTTATTTATATTATATGTTCAGAGAAGTTATTGGTAGAATATGATATGTAAGATATAAATTAAAAATTAAAATGATAGAATTAAGATTACATGAATTAATATTGTCTGATTGATAAAATTTTTGTGTTAAAATTTGTCTTTATGTATTAAAATATTAAAAACCACATCGAAGGCACATAGGTTTGTTAAAACATGCTAGTCATAACTCATCTAACTTGAGTATTTTTATACTGTGTCCAAAAACAGTTATGTTAGTCAATATTTGTATCACTTAAATATAAAAAGTTTTTTCATCAGTGTTCGTAAGCACTTGTATATCAGTGTATTTGTATGCACTTGTAAAATCCATGTACTTACAGATTTAGTAAAATATTAAAAATGTGCAGATTGTTGAGTTTTCTTCTAATCTTTTTTATTTCTTCTTACTGGTGGTGTTTCGTATTGTTGTAATTGTATATCTTCTTCCTTCCTAATGTTGTTCTTATGATATTGTTGGTAACTGCCAAGACGCTATCACAGTATACGTATTAATACTTATACTGTGACGCTATCCTACAGTAGTTATATGGTATGCATTTTGACTTTAAGAAAAGTCATCTTCAGCCTGTTTAACAAATGTACGATAGAAGAGGAATTAGAAAAGGTTTGTTTATGATAAGTATTATTGACGATTTTAAATTTAGTATGAGCTTACCTATTAAGCGCTGTTGAGCGGAGTTGTAAATCAGACAATCAGACAATATTTGTAAATTGTAATCTCAAAGAACATCTGCTTACCCATACAAGAGAAAAATCTTTCCAGTGTGATGTCTGTAGCAGAACATTTTCTCTGAAAAGTAATCTCAAAAATCATCTGCTTACCCATACAGGAGAAAAACCTTTTAAATGTGATGTTTGTGGCATCTAAGTAGTCATCTCAAAGTTCATCTGCTTTCTCATACAGGAGAAAAACCTTTCAAGTGTGATGTTTGTGTCAAAACATTTTCTCAAAGAAGTAGTCTCAAAGATCATCTGCTTACTCATACAGGCGAAAAATCTTTCAAATGTGATGTCTGTAGCAGAACATTTTCTCTGAAAAGTAATCTCAAAAATCATCTGCTTACCCATACAGGTGAAAAACCTTTCAAATGTGATGTTTGTGGCAAAACATTTTCTCTAAGTAGTCATCTCAAAGTTCATCTGCTTTCTCATACCTTTCAAGTGTGATGTTTGTGGCAAAACATTTTCTCAAAGAAGTAGTCTCAAAGATCATCTGTTTACACATACAGGAGAAAACGCTTTCGAGTGTGATGTGTGTAACAAATCATTTTCTCGAAGTGCTCATCTGAAAAGACATCTTCTTACACAGTGGCGGACGCAGGGGGGGGGATAGGGGGGTTACATCCCCCCCCCCGAAATTTGAAAAAAGTACTCTAAATGGCCAGTTTTATAAACTAATTGCATATGTAAGTTGATTAAATTTTTTTAAGTATTCTTTCTACCTATTCAAATCCCCCCCCGAAAAAAATTTCTGCGTCCGCCACTGTTCTTACACATACAATTTGATTTGGGTTTTCGATGGTTTCCATAGTCGTAAAGGCAAATGCTGAATTGAGTGTTTACTTAGCGTGACTCTTCCCCACTGTTTCATCCTGTGTCAGTCAGCTGTTTTATTCAGATAAAAAAAAATACTCCTAGCAGTGGCGGACGCAGAAATTTTTTTCGGGGGGGGGGGGATTTGAATAGGTAGAAAGAGTACTAAAAAAAATTAACTAACTTACATACATAATTAGTTTATAAAACTGCCACTTACATTGCATTTTTTCAAATTTCGGGGGGGGATGTAACCCCCCTATCCCCCCCCCTGCGTCCGCCACTGGTCTCCTAGCTATGCAAGAAAATAAACTGTAATACCAACGCGATAATATCGTTTTGAATGAAGCACGAATAGGCCATACCGAGTGAACTACGAATATAGCCCAAACAAATAATCAGTCACGGCCTAAAAGATACACGTGGAGTTAGCTCTACTACTACTCCCAACAGACGGAAGGAAATAGTTAGCAGTCTTCAGAAAATTACGGTTTAGAATAAGGTTTACAATAAGAAAACTTAATCTTTGTAGAAATTTGGAAAGTCTGCGTTAGTGGTGATGTGAGTGCGTTTGAAATAAGTAATGGTTCTGTCCTGTATTTAGGCCAACACGTCACATAATGGAGACTGGTGCAACATTACAATACAATGAAACAGAAGTAAAACAAGAAGACTTCCAATCGCAATGTGTAAAACACGAACATACTGTTAAGTGTGAGGATATACCCATAACCTACAATTTAGTGGAGACACGTCAAATTAAAAGTGAGTATATAGGCCCAGATGTTGTAACAGTTCCGAAGTTAGAGACATTGACATCGAGCGGCGAAATTCAAGAAACGTTTCTCGATGCAAATAATGAATGTCTTAAAAGTAGGTCTGAGACTTTTGATTTGGTAAAGACGTTGCCAAATAAAAGTGAGGACGTAGACAACACAGTTCAAGGTTTGCAGATGCTGGTTTCCGACCAAAACTATTCCAAAACTTCTTCTGAAATTAAAGATGAAAAACAGGATGTGCTTAGTCAACAGTTCCAGGCATATGATTCTCTTACAAGGAAGAATCCCGAAAGAAGTCAGCGTCATACCCATAGAGCAAAGAAAGTCTCGTGTGATGTCTGCAACAAAACATTATCTGTAAAGAGTGTTCTCAAAAGACATTTGCTTACACATACAGGAGAAAAAGGTTTCGAGTGTGATGTTTGTAGCAAAACATTTTCTCGAAGTTGTCATCTCAAATCTCATCTGTTTACACATACAGGTGAAAAAGCTTTCAAATGTGATATCTGCAACAAAGAATTTTCTAAAAGCAGTAATCTCAGAAGACATCAGCTTAAGCTTACACATACAGGGGGAGAACCTTTCAAATGTAATGTCTGTGACAAAACATTTTCCCTAAGTAGTTTTCTCAAAGTTCATCTGTTGACACATACAGCAGAAAAAGCTTTTGGGTGTGATATCTGCAAAAAAAAATGTTCTATAAGAAGTAATCTCAAAACTCATTGGCTTACACATACAGCAGAAAAAGCTTTCAAATGTGATGTGTGTGACAAAACATTTTCTCTAAAAAGTAATCTCAAAACTCATCTGCTTACACATACAGGAGAAAGAGCTTTCAAATGTGATGTCTGCAACAAAACATTTTCTCGAAGAAGTAATCTCAAAACTCATCTGCTTACACATACAGGAGAAAAAGCTTTCCAGTGTGATATCTGCAACAAAACATTTTCTATAAGAAGTAATCTCAAAACTCATCGGCTTACACATACAGCAGAAAAAGCTTTCAAATGTGATGTGTGTGACAAAACATTTTCTCTAAAATGTATTCTCAAAAGTCATCTGCTTACACATACAGTGGAAAAACCTTACCAGTGCGATGGCTGTAACAAAACATTTGCTCGAAGAAGTAGTATCAAAAGTCATCTGCTTACACATACAGGAGAAAGAGCTTTCAAATGTGACGTCTGCAACAAAACATTTTCTCGAAGAAGTAATCTCAAAACTCATCTGCTTACACATACAGGAGAAAAAGCTTTCCAGTGTGATGTCTGCAGCAAAACATTTTACCAAGGAATACATCTCAAAACTCATCTGCGAACACATACAGGAGAAACCCCCTTTAAGTGTGATGTCTGTAACAGAGCATTTTCCCGAAGAGATGTTCTCAGTAGGCATTTCCGTTCTCATACAGGAGAAAAATCGTTCAAGTGTGATGTCTGTAGCAAACCATTTTCTATAAGAAGAAGTCTTAAAATTCATTTACTCACACATACAGGAGTGATGTGATGTCTGTAGTGAAAAATTTGGTTATAGAAAAAAACTAAAAAATCATTTTTTTAAGATTCATACGGAGAAGCTGTTTAATAGTGATGTATTTTAAGAGCATTTTGTTTGGAGCTATTATTCCTGGAAGACAAGGAGCATAGAAGGAAGGAATTGTAGACTGAGTTTTACTCAATGGGAACAATGCGGATTAGATCATGGATATGTACTAAACTGAAATTTCATCAACTATATAGTGGTGCTTCTACCACCTTGTGAAACGAACACTTAAGTTCTATCAGGAGAATATTATAGGAGACAAAATTCCTCCGACACTGGGACTTAAACCCAGGACCTTTAGCTATTCGCGCCACTGCTCTACCAACTGAGCTAAGCCAGAGTTCAATTCACAGCGCCAGATGTAACCTCTCTCCTATTGAACTTCTGCTTAGCTCAGTTGGGAGAGTATTGGCACGAATAGCCAAATGTCCTGGGTTCTAGTCCCAGTGTCGGAGGAATTTTTCTCGGCGAAAGATAGATATATGCTGCGCACCGGCAAAGTTCCACCTGCTCGTTTCCCCTGCTGACCCTCGCTTTCGGGCCATTGCACATGCTACTGATGCTTCCCCTACATCTAACACGGCTATGTACTTGCTCAGTTATGAAGATTAAAATTGTACTGTAGTAAAATCACTTTATTAATTTAGTAAGGCATTATTAATTCTCCCAAAATTCTAGTTTAGTGTTAGTTAGGTTATGAACAGTGACATTAATTTAGGAGGGATTCTGATTTCGTACTAGACTAGAATATCCCGCTGGTTCCTTCCCCTCGCTTCCAAGCCTGCGCACGCACCTAATTGTACCATGGCTTCCTTGACAGTCATAACGCTATTATAAAGAGAATTGTCCACCTGATCACAAATAATTTTAACCAAAAGTTCAATGTAGCCAATGTTTACTTAGCCCTTCATTCTACAGATATGTAATATTAATTGAATATTTACATATATAGCACTCATGTGTACATTTTCCATACATACTGTTACATTTTCTTCAATTATGTTATGGAGCTGATAAAACTGACGTGTAAATGTTTACCTATTGTCCTAAAATACTGTATATGGTAGCATATATTATGCTATAGTACACATTTATACCATAACTAGTAGCTTGCTGAATGCATTCAATTTAAAAATATAAAACCATTAAAATTATATTGTCTTATATGCTGCATAGACTTAATAAATTTAAAAATGTGTTGTCAAACCATTGTTTATGTCCTGACGATTAAACTTAAGGATCTCTTCTTCCACTGTATAGGCTACTTAAAGGGGAGATGGTAGTTATCACTGTCAAAAAATCATTCTTTTCTTAGGCTCATGCAATAGAGCATAGTTTTCTGAACATTTTGATATATAGGTCTTATATGTTGCGTTATTATTAATAGTCATGGATCTTTATAAAATGGATAAAGTAACTTAAGGTTAGAACATGCATGTCATTTTCTTTTCGCTCTCCTATAAAATTACACTTCTAGGTAGTTTTCGCCTATTGCAATCGATACCATGTCATGATTTTCGAAAAATTCTTTCATATCTTTACGTTTCATGCTCCCCTAAGTACGAAACCACCACCCGTTCAAAAAAAATTATATCTTTACACGCTAGCGGCCGTAATTTTGAAGATATTTGAACCAAATTTTATTATGTTATTTCTAGGCCCAATAGTTCAGACAAGTTCGTTAATGGGCAAAATTGGTCCATGGGGATGATCGGGGGAGGGGATTAAAATTTTGAAAACTTTATATCTCGGCCCCTATGAAGTATAGAGGGAAACTTTGATTGAATGAATTAGAGTACTCCCAATGGAGTTCTTAGTGACACCAACAATTCGGGGGTTTTGGGGAGATGGGAGATGGAAATTAGAAATTTTTGAAACCACGTCTTGTGGGGTATCGTTGAAAAGCGCTTGATGAGTACGGTACTCTACAAATCAATAACTGGTTTCTCGATAGCTCTCATATACGGCGAGATTTAGCACTTCGAAATCTACCTCAGCCTGTAGGTCTGCCTAAAGGGAATTTTTCGTTTCTCTTTAGGCCTGTAGACAGACTACTTAAGGAGGGGGAAACACCATAAATGGCAGGGAATGTCAACTTCCTAGGACAGTCCCAATGTATTTGTAATAATGACCAGTGTCCGGATTTTAATGACTTGTCATCTTTTTATTGATGCTGCATAGACATTGCCAACTTGTAGATAAATCCTAATCATGGCATCTAGATTATAGAAATGCATTATTATTATTATTAGGTCATTTTTTGTCATTTTATGCAATTTTATATTTTTAGGGCATTTATTGTAATTTTGCGTCATTATTGTGTATGCTACAGGCCATGAAAGTCATTTAATTTGGTGCTCATAAGTTAAGCATTAGGTTGAAATTTTCATTAAATTGGCTTCATGCCTTTTTAGTGATCGATAAAAACCTGATTCTTAATCATTCATCCACAGCTATATCATAATTTATATATTTCATAATCTGCAAAATTTACAGACTAATCACATGACTGGCTGACACTGCATTAGTGTTTTATTCATAACTCCAGTGTTCACAACGAAGTTCCTTTGTTTTGCATTTTTCTCTAATGTTAGAAGTCAGTGGCGGCCATGCCCTGGCATATTTTATGCTGTAACAGGAAAAATTGAATCCAAAGAGCAGAAATCTCCTAACACAAGTTGCTTGTCTATGTCCCCTCTATATACAGGTAAAATATTTCGGTGTTATTCATTAACACCCTGTATAATGTTTACAGGAGGAAATTACAATTTCTAAATGACTACGTTACACTTCTCGTAAAATATTTTAATGCTGATTCCTGAACAGATGTAAGCGTACTTCCAGAATAACTCTTACCGCGACAATGGCGACGTGTCTTTATGTGAAAGAAATATCGGGTAACCTTAGGCCCTTGTTTTCCCCAGACATCATCTTCAACCCACTGGGCTGATCAGCATTGGGCTGATCACTCATCCGGAGAGGCCCTCCATGTCCTTCTCTGGTCAAAAAAGTATATATGTGACCCATAGATAATCCCTCTTCGACAGGTCGCGGTCCTGTAAGGTTCGGGCGGCGTCAGTCGCCTCACTGTCCCTAAAAGGAAGAGGTAAAACTTAGTTAATAAAAGAAAGAAAGAAAGAAAGAAAGAAACGTTCGTAATTTGGAATGCAAATAAACAAATGAAGGATATGACTTTTCAGCTTATATCACGTGTTATAGTTATATATAACTAATAAAATAACTAAAATATTAAATCACGAAATAAGGTATGCCACGAAATTGGGTAAGTTTACCCTATAATGTTTTCTATCCGAAATGATTATCGTATACGAAGGTATACCATAAAACATACATTTTTTTTAGAAATGTGCACTTATATGTCATGTTAAAAATTATATATAATTAATAAAATAACTAAAATATTATTTTTAGATTTATATATATTTTTTTTAATTTTGGATTTTTTTATTTTTTAAATTTTGGAGTTTTGATTTTTTAATTTATGATTTTATTTTTTTAACTTTGGATTTTTTAAATTTCTTATATATTTTTTTTAATTTTTAATTTTTTAATTTTGGATTTTTAAAATTGGTTTTTTAAATTTTTAAAAGTTTTAATTTTGGATTGATTTTTTTAAATTTTGGATATTGGATTTTTTAAATTTTGGATAAGCCTAATCATTGAGTTGATCGTTTTCTGTGCAGTCCATTCCGTCACACCTCATTAATTTCGTTACGATTTTTAGTGTTACATAAGCTCTGGATTTACCCCTACAGCGGCTAAAGAATTTTTACTTCAAAAAACTCCTAGCTATGTAAGAAAATAAACTGTAATACCATCCTCATAATATCGTTTTGAATGAAGCGCGAATAGGACATACCGAGTGAACTACGAATATAGCCGAAACAAATCACCAGTCACGGCCGATGAGATACAGGGGAAGATGGATCTACTACTACGATTTACACACTGAAGGAAATAGTCAACAGTCTCCAGATAGCTACGGATTGGAATAAGGTTTACAATAAGAAAACTTAATCTTTGTAGAAATTTGGAAAGTCTGCGTTACTGGTGATGTGAGTGGGTTTGAAATATGTAATGGTTCTGTCCTGTATTTAGGCCAACACGTCACATAATGGAGACTGCGGAAACATTACAATATGACGAAACAGAATTAAAAGAAGAATGTGTAAAACACGAACATACTATTAAATGTGAAGATACACCCTTAACCTTCAATTTAGAAGAGACACTCCGATTTAAAAGTGAGGATATAGACCCAGATATAGGAGCAGTTCCGAAGTTAGAGATATTGACATCGTGTGACGAAATTGTGGAATCTTTTCCTGAAGGAAATAACGAAGAGCTTCTCTTTACAGAAGATTATAAGAATATTCCTGTGCCTATTAAGACTGAAAATACAGATCTGTCTGAACATAGTGACTGTCCATTATCCAATACAGTACAAAATGTAGAGATACTGGTTCCGGAACAACAAAACTCCAAAGGTACTTCTGAAAGAGAAAATAAACATCAGCGCATGTTTAGTGAAAAACAGTTCCAGGTTTATGATTCGGGTCATCATACTGGTGCAGAAAGTGTCTCCGGTGATGTCAGTAAAGAAGCATTTTCTAAGAGAAATAGTCTGAAATCTCATCATACAGGAGAAAAAACTTTCAGATGTGATGTCTGTAATAAAGCTTTTTCTCGAAGAAGTCATCTCAAAAGACATCTGCTTACGCATACAGGGGAAAAAAATTTCAAGTGTGATGTCTGCAACAAAACATTTTCTCAAAGGATACATCTCAAGGCTCATCTCCTCAAACATACAGGGGAAAAACCATACGAGTGTGATCTCTGTAACAAAACATTTGTTCATAGAAGTAATCTCAAAAGACATCTCCTCAAACATACAGGGGAAAAACCTTATCAGTGTGATGGCTGTGACAAAACATTTTCTCAAAGAAGTAATCTCAAAACACATTTGCTCACACATACAGGAGAAAAAACTTTCAGATGTGATGTCTGCAACGAAACATTTTCTCAAAGCTGTAGTCTCAAAACTCATCTGCTTACTCATACAGGGGAAAAACCTTTCAAATGTGATGTATGTAGCAAACAATTTTATCAAAATAGTGTTCTTAAAATTCATCTACTTACACATACAGGAGAAAGGCCTTATAAATGTGGTGCCTGTAAAAAAGCATTTAGCCAGAAATGGGTTCTGGAATCTCATTTCCTTCTACACACAGGAGTAAAAGCATTCATGTGTGATATCTGTAACAAAACATTTTCTAGAAAAAGTGGTCTTAAAATTCATTTACTCACACATACAGGGGAAAAGGCTTTCAAATGTGATGTTTGTAGTAAATCATTTGGTTATAGAGAGAGTCTAAAAAATCATTTTTTTAAGATTCATAAGGAGAAGCTGTTTAATAGTGATGTATGTTAAGAGTATTTTGTTTGGATCTATTATTCCTGGAAGACAAGGAGCATAGAAGGAAGGAATTGTAGACTGAGTTTTACTCAATGGGAACAATGCGGATTAGATCATGGATATGTACTAAACTGAAATTTCATCAACTATATAGTGGTGCTTCTACCACCTTGTGAAACGAACACTTAAGTTGTATCAGGAGAAAATTTCCTCCGACACTGGGACTTGAACCCAGGACCTTTGGCTATTCGCGCCAATGCTCTACCAACTGAGCTAAGCCCGAGTTCAATTCACAGCGCCAGATATAACCTCTCTCCTATTGAACTTCTGCTTAGCTCAGTTGGTAGAGTATTGGCACGAATAGCCAAGGATCCTGGGTTCTAGTCCCAGTGTCTGAAGAATTTTTCTTGGCGAAAAATAGATATATGCTGCGCACTGGCAAAGTTCCACCTGCTCGTTTCCCCTGCTGACCCTCGCTTTCGGGCCATTGCACATGCTACTGCTTGCTTCCCCTACATCTAACACGGCTATGTACTTGCTCAGTTATGAAGATTAAAATTGTACTGTAGTAAAATTACTTTATTAATTTAGTAAGGCATTCTTAATTCTCCCGAAATTCTAGTTTAGTGGCAGTTAGGTTATGAACAGTGATATTAATTTAGGAGGGATTCTGAATTTGGTACTAGACTAGAATATCCCGCTGGTTCCTTCCCCTCGCTTCCGAGCCTGCGCACGCACCTAATTGTACCGTGGCTTCCTTGACAGTCATAACGCTATTATAAAGAGAATTGTCCAACTGATCACAAATAATTTTAACCAAAAGTTCAATGTATGCAATGTTTACTTAGCTCTTCATTCTACAATAGTATAATATTAATTGAATATTTACATATATAGCACTCATGTGTACATTTTCCATACATACTGTTACATTTTCTTCAATGATGTTATGGAGCTGATAAAACTGACTTGTAAACGTTTACCTATTGTCCTAAAATATATGGTAGCATATATTATGCTATCTTATCTTATCGGCTCAGGGGCTGAGCCCTGACGGGCTCGCGCACGTAGGCCTCATAGGCGGGCCCATTGTACACCCCCTAGGAAACGAATGATGTGCATGCCCTAAGGCCCCCCTGTCAACAGACTCCACCACCAGCCCCCACGGAGCTCCCCTACATCCAGCTAAGACCAGGTACCACTCCACGTGCACCGTACCCAGGGTCCCTCCTACAAGAGCCCCATAGGCGCGGCACACCATGACTCGCGCCACTAACCCAGGGTCCCTCTGAGAGCCCCAAAGGTACGGGACACCACCAGCAACTCTTGACCACAAGCAACGGGGCAGGACGGGGGAGGCCCGCAGCAGAGTCTGCAGCAGGAGCTGGCCCGAAAACCAGTAAAGGGGAACGGGATGATAATGAGGGGGGAAAGGAAGTTGAAGTGGAGAGGGTTGGTGGAATGAATGAAGGGGGAAACGGGAGGATCCCCGAGAAAAACCCCCAAAGGCCATGGCTTTGTCCACCACAAATGACACGCCCGCCGGCCCAGAGATTTGAACTCGGGACCGCTAGATATATTATGCTCTAGTACACATTTATACCTTAACTAGTAGCTTGCTGAATGCATTCAATTTAAAAATATAAAACCATTAAAATTATATTGTCTTATATGCTGCATAGACTTAAAAAATTTAAAAATGTGTTGTCAAACCATTGTTTATGTCCTGACGATTAAACTTAAGTAAGTTTTATCAGCTCCATAACATAATTGAAGAAAATGTAACAGTATGTATGGAAAATGTACACATGAGTGCTATATATGTAAATATTCAATTAATATTACATATCTGTAGAATGAAGGGCTAAGTAAACATTGCATACATTGAACTTTTGGTTAAAATTATTTGTGGTCAGGTGGACAGTTCTCTTTGTAATAAACTTTTACCACAAACGGAAAAAGAATGAAATTTATCAATGCTAGTCATAACGCTGTTTTATGAAAGGTGTGGAAGGGTAAATAGCTTCTGCATTTAGTTAAATGATGATAGGTAAATTCTAGGTCAGTGACAGATTAGGTTAGGTTAGCAACGTTATGTTAGTTTAGGAGCAATATACTCAGTAGCGCGATGTTTATTATGTCTCACATTGAATCTCTTCTGCGATGAAACCCTAAACCCCGCCTTCCGAGGCGGGTCGCGTTAGACAGTTCGTGGGAGGAGCCTATTGCGCAGGATAAAACTATTTTTTCCCTTTTCTCCTATAATATTCTCATGTAATGTCCAACAGAGACAATAATCTGTCGTTCATGAATGCTTATGTATCTTGACTCTGTTTGTTACTTATGTTACGATACCATGTAATGAGATGTGGATGGGTCTATAGTAATTAATTTCTTCTCTACCATTAATCATTGCACAATTTGTTCACATTTTATTTATTAAAGTTATCTAAAGAAATATGTTCATCTTTCCTGTGTCACAAAACATTTTCTGTAATAAATTTTCTTGCACTTACCCATTCATGAAAAATAGCTTTCAAGTGAATTTTTTTTTGTATGAAATTTAAAAAAAAAAAAATCATCTCTATATATATATATATAAAAGGCTTCGTCCTGACTGACTAACAGGAATCAACGTAGAGCCTAAACTATAACAGGTAGAGACTTGGAATTTTGAGAGTACCATCGTCTCATAATGTAGGTGCTCACTAAGAAAGGATTTTGAAGAAATTTGATTTTAAATGCCAAAAATCAAATGTTTTTGAGTATACTTAATCCCTTTTTACATGGAATTATCAAATCCATATCACAGTTCATTTGACAACAGTATTGTTGGCAGTCTTCACATAAGGTTTGGAAATGAATGAAATGAGACTAGAAAAATTAGAGAACTATCAATATAATCCATGTTATAAATAAATGTTAAAGAGCGAAATCCACGAAAGTAATGCAGTCACATAACTTCCTCTAGCCTGGAAATAGAGAATTTCAAAAATATAAAAATCCAAAATTAAAAAATAAAAAATACAAAATTTAAAAATACAAAATATAAAAAATTCAAAGATGCGAAATTTAAAAAATTCGAAAATTGAAGAGTTCAAAGATAAAAAATTTTAAAAATAAAAAATCCAAAATTAAAAAATACAAATATCTAAAATTTAAAAAGTAAAAAATAATTCAAAAATCCAAATTTAAAAAATAAGAAATCCAAAATTTAAAAAATAATAAATCCAAAATTAAATAATCCAAAATTTAATCATCCAAAAAATAAAAAATTTAAAGATCTAAAATTTAAAAATCCAACATTTCAAACTTAAAAAATTAAAAGATCAAATATTTTAAAAATTCAAAATTTAAAAAGTCCAAAAACCTAATATTAAAAATTCCAACAATCCAAAATTGAAATATTAATAACCCAAAATTGAAAACATCCAAAAATTAAAACAAGTTTCACTTCTGTTGCGTGGCGTTCCACGCTCACTTTTTTTAGTTAAATAAATGTGTTACATGGTTTTGAAAATGGGAAACGATAAATGCCGCACCCTGTACTATGATATTAGCATGACAATTGTCAATGCCCCCTGTGATATTGGTGTACTTTCATTTTCTGGGAACTCGTGCACGTACCGAGGTGACAAGCAAAGCCTCCTGGGAACAGCAGGCCATGTTACATGACGTGTCACTCACTGCAATTACTAAACACAAGGGGCCATGGTCAAGGCTTCTTTATACAACGCGTCATATAGTCACTTGCCCCACATCAGAAATCCTCTGTCCTAGATCTGCAGAACTGGAAGAATTAAGACCCTCTGTAGAGCTGTATTTTATAGAAAAAAGCTACCTTGAACTGGAGTTAGGTCCAATATTAATTTCACTATAACTAACCACTATACTGGAGTTAGGGCTTTCTGATATTATAAAGAAGGAACTTTGGCTGATATATATTGATTTGAAACTATTATAAGCGGGCCTCGATTTTTCAAACAACTTATATAACTGTGACGGACTGCACAGAAAACAATCAACTCAGAGATTAGTTTTTATACACAATATTCTGTATTCTTGCATGAAATCTCTATATATATAAAAGTCTTTGCCCTGACTGACTGAATGAATGACTGACTGACTGATTGACTGAATGACAGGAATCAACGTACAGCCTAAACTAGGCTATAACAGGTAGAGACTTGGAATTTTGACAGTACCTTCGTTTCATAATGTAGGTGCTCACTAAGAAAGGATTTTGAAAAATTCTGATTCTAAATGCCAAAAATTAAATGTTTTTGAAAATACTTAATCCCTTTTTACATAGAATTATCAATTCCAAATCACAGAATATATTGTTGCCAAATGGTATCAGGTGGGCTTGGAAAAAACAAATGAAATGCACTTTTGACAAATAAGAGAAGTTATCAAAATAATTCATGTTATAAATAAATATTACAGAATGAAATCCACTAAAATAATGGAATCACATAATTTTCTCTACCCTGGACATAGAGAAAACAAAACGAGGTATGGTAATGTGTATATTATTATATTATATCGCAGGTTTTTGGAGAGAAAAGTATGAAGGCTTTATGGTAACATAAGAGTGGGAAATTTCCCGCCTCGATATTACAATTTTATGTTACAGGAATTTCTGTTTCTTCTTATTTAAACCTCTACCAGGCTTGCTGTGCACTGTACAAGCGATGGGATGCAAAATTCTAGATCCTCTATGAGCCATAAAAAACTATATCAAGCGTTTTCTGAGGGAATAGTTTGAGTGTAATAAGTCGTTCTTCCTATTTCAAATTATAAATGCCTATATAAGGACCTAGAATTTAAAATTGAAAATCCTGCATAAGCTAATTTCCAATTACAAAATACAAAACCCGGGCGACGCCGGGTCTTTTAAGCTACTTTAATTTATATCTTATCTACTCTAACATATTTGACATAAAATATATCAAATTATTTTAACAAGCTCCTTGCACAAACCTTTATAAGGCATATGCACATTTTGCATAAAGAATAAGGCCCAATCACACAGAAAACTTTAATGCGAGGACATTAACGTTACAGTAACAATGAAGCTCTGTATGTTTTTCCTATATCAGATGTCCATCCTTTTCACAGCTGGTGCGATACTAGCGCCTCTAGTGGTACATAAAGCTTTCTTTGTTGAAATTGATATTCATTTTTTATTTTTATTTTTTATTTATTTTCATTTTTTATTTATTTATTTAATGTGTCAGGATGAGTTATGTGATAGTGCTTGACTGTTGTATTTGTTTGGTTGGAGTCAAACCTCTGTTTTGAGGAAATTTCTCATTTAATAATAATAATTTTTATTTTTTTATTTTATTAAACTGAAGTTAAGTTTTTATATTTCTTGTAGGCCTAACTTGTTAACCTTTTGAAATTTCATCCACATTTTGGTTGCACCAACATACATAGGAACCGAGCGAGGTGGCCGAGATGGTAACGTCTTGGACTCGCATTTTGGAGGTCCCAGGTTCAAATCCCGTCGCCGGCTAATTTGACATGGGTTTCTTCATGGTTTCCCCAGTCGTAAAGGCAAATGCCGAATTGAATATTTACATAGGCCTACCAATCATCCTCACCATTTCATCCTGTATCATATACATTTAAATTAATATAGTTGAAATTTACTCCGTTAAATACACTAATAATAGAAACAATTGACAATCAATAGTTCCATGGCCTACCCTACTGTACAGATACAGATCCCGAACTCCTGATATAGCCTCGAAGCTAAAAGGAGTATAAACACAGCTGAAATAAATAAATAAATAAAGTGTGTGTGGAACGCCACGCGACAGAAGTGAAACTTGTTTTCATTTTTTGGATATTTTAAATTTTGGATTAATTTATTGTATTTTTTCAATTATGGATTGTTGGACATTTTATTATTGGGTTTTTGGACTTTTTTATTTTTGGATTTTTTTTAAATTTTTTTTAATTTTTAATTTTTTTTATTATTTTTTTTTAAATTTTGGTTAAGCCTAATAATTGAGTTTTTTCTGTGCAGTCCGTTGCGTCACAGCCCCACTAATTTCGTGACGATCTTGTTCGTAACCCAAGTTGGGGTTAGCTCTCGATTTACTCCTACCGCGGCTAAAGAAGTTTCACTTCAAAAATGAAAAATAAAACATACATAAGGTTTGACTGTACCAGAAAGCAAATTTATATTGTATGAAACAAAAGAAGTGAGACTTGCGGGTTAATGAATATTCTGCATTTATTCCTTGGGGGTTGGTTGGCAGCGCGCGGTGATATTCAATTGTTTTAACCCAGTGCATGTGCAACTACTTTCCCTTGCGTGAGAAAACTTCTCTCCAGTTCCGTGACAGCTCCGTACACGAGTTTCCCTTTCGCTTTTACTTGTTTAAAGTTATCCCTAACCCTACGTATCCCACATAGGCTAAAGACAGAAGTTTTTACAGGGCCCCTTGTGTTCAGAATTATTCTCTTCTCTCGAGGCCTATAGACATACTACTTAAGGAGGGGAAAAGACCGTTAACGATAGGGAATGTCAACTTCCTAAGAGACATCCAAGTCACTAATTGTATTTTTAAAGGCTATTCATCTCATCTCTATATACTGGGTGTTAATGAATAACACCGAAATATTTTACCTGTGTATAGAGGGGACATAGACAAGCAACTTTTGTTAGGAGATTTTTGCTCTATGGATTTCATTTTTCCTGTTGCAGCATAAAATCTCCCAGGGCATGGCCGCCACTGACTTCTAACATCAGAAAAAAAATGCAAAACAAAGGAACTTCGCTATTAACACTGGAGTTATGAATAAACAGAACTAATGCAGTGGCGGCCAGTCATGTGATTAGTCTGTAAATTTTGCAGATTATGGAAACACTAAATTATGATATAGCTGTTGATGAATGATTAAGAATCAGGTTTTTATCGATCACTAAGAAAGTCATAAAGTCAATTTAATGAAAATTTAACCGTATTTCGCTTCATTATTGACTTAAGAGCACCAAATTATAATTACTTTAGTGCCCTGTAGCATACACATTTTACGTCATAGAGCAAAAGTCTCCTAATAAAAGATGCTTGTCTACGTCCCCTCTATATACAGGTAAAATATTCCGCTTTTATTCATTAACACCCTGTATAATGTTTACAAGAGGAAGTTTCAATTACTAAATGACTACGTTACACTTCCCTTAAAATATTTTAATGCTGATTCCTGAACAGATGTAAGCGTACTTCCAGAATAACTCGTATCGCGACAATGGTGACGTATACATAAGTCACTGCCTAGGCATTCTTTGACCAGATTTGAATATAGGCTGAATAAAAAAGGACGTGTCTTTATCAGAGAGAAATATCGGGTAAACTTAGGCCCTTGTTTTCCCCAGATATCTTCATCCCACCCTTGCCTTGTTCAGAGTGAATGTTGTGTCTCGGAGGTGGCCTCGGCATTGGGAAGATCGCTCATCTGGGCAGGTCCTCCATGTCCTTATCTAGTCAAAAAAGTATGTATGTGAGCCACACAATTCCTCTTCGACAGGTCGCGGTCCTGTATGGCTCGGGCGGCATCAGTCGCTTCAATGTCCCTAAAAGGAAGAGGTATAACTTAGTTAAAGAAAGAAAGAAACGTTCGTAATTTGAAATGCAAATAAACAAATGAAGGCTATGACTTTTCAACTTAGGGCCTATATCTCATGTTAAAGTTATATACAGTACTAGCTTAAAGGCCCGGCGTTGCCCGGGTTTTTTATTTTGTAATTGGAAATTAACTTATGAAGGACTTTAGATTTTTAAATTCTAGGTCCTTATATAGGTATTTATAATTTGAAGTAGAAAGAACGACTTATCACACTCAAACTATTCCCTAAGAAAATGTTTGAAATAGCTTTTATGGCTATATGTAGAATTTTGCATCCCATCGCTTGTACAGTACACAGTAAGCCCGGGAGGGGTTCTAATAAGAAGAAACCGAAATTCCGGTAACATAAAATTGTATTATCGTGGCTGAAAATTTTGTTTCTCGCTATCATGTTACCATAAAACCGTTTTCGGAATGAAATTAAACAGAAATACAATATCACTTTCATACATCTCTTCCCAAAACATATTACCTTACCTCGTATTGTTTACTCTATGTCCAGGGTAAAGAAAGTTATATGACTACATTATTTTCGTGGATATTGATAGTTCTCTCATTTGTCAAATTTATTCTACTTTCATTTTTTTTCCATGGCCATCTGAGACCCGCTGGTAACAATATGTTTTAATGTCAAATGTGATTCGGATTCGATAATTCTGTGTAAGAAGGGATTAAGTATTCTCAAAAACATTTGATTTTTGGCATTTAGAATCTGAATTTTTCAAAATCCTTTCTTAGTGAGCACCTACATTATGAAACGAAGGTACTGTCAAAATTCCAAGTCTCTACCTGTTATAGTTTAGGCTGTACGTTGATTCCTGTCATTCAGTCAGTCAGGACAAAGCCTTTTATATATATAGAGATAACTAATAAAATTACTAAAATATCAAATCACGAAATAAGGTATGCCACGAAATTGGGTAAGTTTACCCTATAATGTTTTCTATCAGAAATTATTATCGTATACGAAGGTAAACCATAAAACATACAATTTTTTTTAGAAATGTAATTATTTAGCATAAAACATTAATAAAAATGCTAAGGTTCCTCTAAAACACGGTTTCCTGTATGATATCAGCTCAATGTGAAAAGAAAAACAGTAGATTTAATATTAGCAAAGCCTTCTGCTTCTAACATCGCTATTCGCTCTGCAGATGTTTTTTTTTTCCATGGCCTGCGATGAATAAATTATTTTTTCTTATGAAAACGTTCGTAATGTGGAATACAAATAAACAAATGAATTATATGACTCGCGTGCTGCATACCTAGCAGGGGTGAATTATGAAAGGGAGAGTAGGCTAACAGTGTTGCCAAGTTTATGACGTGCTTTCTCATTCCTAAGAGTGGACATCCATCTTAAATACGCGTTCCCATATATCACATGCGAGTGTGTGATGCATGTTATTCTTATGTAAACAAAATATTGCATTCTTATGGCAATAAATATGTCGTTAGTCCTTGCTTCTAGGGAGTTGTACTTAGCATTGTTGCTCTAAATCCCATGGAATAGCTACATTCTATCATAGGCGTAACCAGGCCGACCATATGGGGGGGTTATAACATCCGCGGGGTCTAGGGGGTATTCCATACCCCCTAGGGAGAGGGGGTCCGGGGGCCCTCCCCCGGAAAATTTAAAAAATTAAGATGCAAAACAACGAGTTTTAAGCTTCCGGGGGCCTTCCCCCGGAAAATTTTAAAAATTAAGATGCAAAATAACAAATTTTAAGCTTCCGGGGGTTCCCCCGGAGAAATTTTAAAAATTAAGATGCAAAATAACGAGTTTTAAGCTTCCGGGGGCCCCCGCCGGAAAATTTTAAAAATTAAGATGCAAAATAACAAATTTTAAGCTTCCGGGGGCTCACCCCTGGAAAATGTTACAAATTAAGACGTAAAATAACGAGTTTTAAGCTTCCCACGCTTTATACTTGCATTCATTAATTTATGGGCAGACTTTAAAAAATGATACAATTTTCCTTTTTTTAATCAATGGGGGGGGGGGGTTCAAACCCCCAAACCCCCCCCCTCGGTACGCCTATGCATTCTATTGATGTCATCGGTCAAATAAGTTTGAGGAGAATTGTCTGTACACAGCTGCCAAATATGGACCACAATGTTATAGCAAAGTGCTTTCATTTAATTATTATTATTATTTTATATATTTTTTATTTTTAATTATTTTTTGTTTTCGTTTGTTTGTTTCTTTCTTTGGTTTTTTTTTACGTGCATGAGCCCATGCAAAGTACTTAGAGACGTTTCTGTGTTTTCCTTTGACTCCATATTGCTTTCATCCTTTGGCTGTGAGCTTCCTTCCTCTCATTTGTCCACGTTGTTCCAGTTTTTTTCTTCGGTCTGTCCTCTTGGTCATCTTCCCACTTATGCACTTTGATTCTAAAGCTATCTCTTTTCAAAATATCTTCTGGAGTAATTTCTGCCTGTTTTAAGTCTTTTTTACTTCAGCAATCCATTTCATAGTATCTACTTTTGCTTTACTTCTGCTTTCATAGAATTCTAATATTGGTTTTATTATTATTATTATTATTATTATTATTATAGTTTATAGAAACTCATATATTAGGACCACGCAAAGTACTTAGAGGTGTGCATTTGCCTTCCTTTGTGCCCATCTCTCTTTCATCCTTTTACTGTGGGCTTGCTTTCTCTCTTTAGACCACGTTGTCCCAGTCTTCTTCTTTGGTTTTTCCTCTTGGTCAACTTGCCATTTATAAATTTTGGTCCTGAAGATTTTCTTATTATTATTAATTTTTTTTAAATGTTATTATTATTATTATTATTTTTTTTTTTTGTGATGCTATCAAAATTTTTGCGTTTCGAACGAAGGCAGAGCTGATTTTTTTTATCCTTGGAAATATTATTTTTAGGGATGGGTCCTCGATACTTTCGATACCTCGATACTCTCGATACTTGCATGGTATCGGCATCGAACGATACTTCAGAAAACTCGCTCGATACTTTTTCGATACTTTTGTAATTCTGCAATTAAGTGAGAATGCTAGTATTTTTTAACAAAAACTTTAAGTGGACTGTTTAAAAAACTAATTTTAGTTTTATTGTAGAGTTTAAAAATAATTATAGGCTACTGATGATCTTAAATTTTGTCTCATTAAATATGCAGACTTAATTAATTTAGTTGGTATTACACAGTTCTCTCTAATTTTAATTTTTAATGTACCTATTTATTGAAACTGGAAATGTTGAAGGTATCGAGTATCGAGGAAAATATCATGTATCGGTATCGAGTATCGAGAAAATCTGGTATCGACCCATCCCTAGTTACGTATCAAACTTTAGACCTTTGTTCTTCCTCAAGCCCTGCTTAATTAATTGATCTAAAGGTTAACTTGGATATAGATTACAAAAATAACTTATTTTCTGCATATCATAATATTGCAATTATCACTGATTAAACAAAAGCATTCTGGTACTTTGTTACATCAGATTTTATTTATTTAGGTTTCTTTCAAGGTTGTAAACATAAACATTAATCATTCGTAATAAGACAGTCAAATGAAAACATTAGAGGGCTCTTAAGTTCAAAATAGACGAGAAAATTTTCAATGAAATTTCCTTGAATGACAAACTTGACACTTAAATGAAAATCCTCATGTTTCACTTAAAACGTAACTCCATTAATCTGATATTTCCTCTTTTACAGTTCTTGAGGCGTCCCACTTATACTGTACGTCAGTAGCAATGAACAGGTTAAAGTTTGCATTTCTTCAGTCTTGCGAATTCCCCCCCCCAAAAGTTAATGAAGAACTGCTGGGAAATTTGGCTTTAAGGCTTATTTCTTATTCTACCAGTATCTTACTAGAAGTACAACGTTTACATAGAGTTTCAGATTCCAATATTGTGCAAAAAGAATCATACTATTCAAATTTGCGTCCTCAATTCCTTAAACATAGTGGTAACATCAGGAATGACTAGGGCCTAAAATTGGCTCGGGAAGTATCAGCACATAACAACAATATTGATCATAACAATGATGATGATAATAATAATAATTATAATAAAAGTGAATGTACATAGGAGTATATTTACTACGGTCCATTCACGCTTATCCTGATCAATTGAAGTAAATATAAGAAACCCTTGTATAGGCTATATAAAAATGAATTTTTATTTTTATTTTTTGTACGTTTTTTTTTCTTGAGAACCACTCCCACTCTGATATTTATATTGTTTTTGTGCAATTTTTAGGTTTTAAGCATTACGCTAGGTACAGTAACATAGGGAATTTACAGTGTAGAATTTACTGAAGTAAGCCCAGAAATTCGACCGTAAAGAGCTTTCTTCGGTATCGCTACCTAAATCCGTGAAAGATATATATTAGGGGAATATGTTAAAAAAAACATGTTCTCTGTGATACATCTGGGAAGATGAGGAAGAAGAAGCTATTTTAGTATTGGTGAGAATGTTTTTGGTACTTTGTGAAAAGTCTGAGAAGAAGAGGAGGAAGAAGCTATTTTAGTATTGGTGAGAATGTTTTTGGTACTTTGTTATATGTCTGAGAAGAAATGGAAGAAGATATTTTACAATTGGTCAGAATGTTTTTGGTACTTTGTGATACATCTAGGAAAAAGAGGAAGAAGAAGCAATTTTACTATTAGTGAGAAATTTTTGTTCTATTGGCATTACTATGACCTATAGAAGAGGAAGAATATATTTTACTATTGGCATTACTATGGTGTCTAGTTAAAGGTTTGAGGTGGTGCATATTATATATTGGAATTGGTGTTGAGGTGTTGATCGGTCAGTGAATTGTAACATACCGCCCAAACCATCCGGGTCATACCGGCCTTATATAGCAAATTTCAACAACCAATCACAGCTCATCTTACTTTAACCAATCAAACTGCTTTAAACTGCTACTGCTTTCAGCCAATCACAGAGAAGGTTTCATTTCCGTTTTGATAACCAATCAAATCTTTCCTTCTAAACTTATAATATGACATCATGATTATTATATCAGTATTTTGTATTTATATTTTAATACAATTAACTATCAACATATAATTTAATACTATATAAAAAAACAAAGCGAATTAATTATTTCAGGCAATCACTACTATTAACTGTTGCAATCCAATACCATAACAGAAATAAGCTAACCCCAGTTTGGGCTTGACATGGTTGGTACCCTGATTCAAGTATCATAATTTAATAAATTCTAATTTAAACATCTCAATATACAGGAAATAAAGCGTACTTCTTGAAAATTAATCTCAAATTCTCATTTAATCAGAAATGGATATTCAAATTATATAATTAAACCACAAGGCTTACGAACCTTCAACTATGGCATAAGATGTGTGTACTTCTGTATTACATTTAAAATGTCCTATCATTTTGCATTAGCAAGGATAAGTTAAATTTTTTCACAGATTAATTTTCAACGTGCAGAAAAAATGTAAATGTAAAATATTCAAACGTATAGGCCTAGTGCTAATGAAGTATAAAGTTATAAAAATGTAGCACGTTTAAAATATTGTAGGCCTAATATTCATTGTATATTCCATATTTTGTATTTAGAGGTTAATTTAGTAACTTTAAATTTTGATAATAAACGTTCTTGTATAATAACAAACACTGAACTGTGTAAGCAAATAAAACTAACAAACTAGCTAACAAAGCTGTATTATACTTTAAAAAAATGTTGCCTGAAGGAAAGTTAATATGAAACTACCAGAATGTTAATTTAACCGTTTGAATCAGATCCCATACAAACTATAATGTAGGCTTACATTGTACTCAACCTGTACTAGACTCATAACATAACCTCAAGCATGGCTGGTATTCCACATCATGTTTTCCGAAATTAAACGTTTAAGGATGGATAGGAATAGTATATACGAAACAAACATGATTACAGATTAACGAAGCACAGATTAGCTGTTTTTGGAAAGAGTCTGGGATAAAACTAACTTATACTATAAACTTCCTGTTATGATTTGGTTTCAGAGGCTAAATAACTTGAATACATTTGAGTTTAAGTTTGCACAGCGGTATAGAGTTTTATATTTTAAGTAATACATTTGGATGACTTGCACTACACAACATCACACACTGAAGGCTCTCTCGTAACTGTCATGGCGTGACTACCAGCTGTCTTACCATTGTACAGCACTACCAACATATTGGGCTAACAGTTTTTTTTCGTGCTTGCCAACATAACAAGTTCCAACACACTCCCTCAAGTACGAAAAAAAAACACAAAAAACATTTTAACAACAATTAACATTTGAGATTAATTACACTCCCTTAAAATATGTATGGAATAATTTGTCCAAATTTGATTTAAACTAACACAATGTTCTATAGTTCACTTAAGACATAATTTGTTTCATCATTTTCTCAAACTTAACAGGCTGTAAAGGTTTTTTACCAAACCTTAATCTTAAACCATCCTTTCTTGAATTCATCTTTGATCAGGTGATATTTGTACCCAAATAGTTATCGGGTTTACAGTTCACTATGATGTGGAATTCTTTCTTCATTTTCACCATAAGTTCTTGCATTTGTCGTTGATCTTCTCCTATTACAATACCATCATCTACATGAATTCCTATAAATAGTCTTCTACCATATATGGATTTAAATACACATTGATCAGTTTGTATAGGTTTCAGACCTTCACGCCTTAAAAAGTCAGTAAGTCTTTTAAACCATTGTTGAGGTGCTTGTTTCAATCCATAAATTGCCTTTTTCAGTTTGCACACTTTACCAGGATGATCAAAGTCTTCAGGCAACCGCATGTATATTTCATCTTGTAGGTCACCATATAGAAATGCAGACTTTATATCAAAAGTCATAATTTTGAGATTCTTTTCAGCAGCAATAGCTAACAGCATTCTTAATGAACTGGTCTGTATCACTGAACTATAAGTGTCTTTATATTCCAGATTTTCTTTCTGTTGGCAGCCTCTTGCTACCAGTCTAGCTCTATAACGACCATCATCTTTGATTTTAAACAACCAACGGCTTGTAACTATTTCTTTTTCTTGAATACTATCTTCATTGACTAGTTCCCATGTTTGGTTCCTATTTAAGCAGTCTTTTTCTTCCTGAATAGCTTTCTGCCATTTTTCTTTCTCGTTACTTCTCATACAATCTTCATAAGTTAGTGTAGAATCTTCAGAAAGTAACACATAGTCTAACTGGTAATCTTCATATTTCTTTGGTAATTGCCTATTCCTTTGTGGTCTTTGGATTAGTTGAACGTCTGAGTTCGCATTTTCTTCAGATGGTACTTCACATTCTAAATTAAGATTGTCTTCACTTGAATTTTCTTGTTCTTCGTCTGGTTCCAATTTTTCATCATCAATGTCTCTGTAGTTTCCAATTGTTACAGTTTTGTTTGACATATTTTCCTTATCAGGTAGTCCAAAAAATTTCACATCTCTTGAAGTATACACTGTTTGATTTTCTTTATCCCAAATTCTGTACCCATTTCTTGCATAACCAACAAATATTCCCTTTTTAGCTCTATGGTTTAATTTCTTGAGGTTACCAAGAATTTTTGTATATACCACAGATCCATAAATTTGCAGTCGAGATAGATCAGGTTTTTTGTGGAACCACTTTTCAGCAGGAGTTGTATCAATTGTTACAGAAGGACTTCTATTTTGTAGATATGCAGCTGTTTCAATAGCTGTTCCCCACATTTCATTCGGTAGGTTGGAGTCATACAGTAAGGCTCTCATTTTATTAGAAAGTGTTAAATTCATTCTTTCAGCTGTTCCATTTAACTGAGGAGAATGAGCAATGGTATAATCGAGTTGTATTCCCTTCTTTTTACACCACTGTTTGAAGTTATTTGAACTATATTCACCACCATTATCTAGTCTGATCTTAGATACGTTTAAATTGTGATAATTTTCAGCTTCAACAATAAATTCTTTAAGGTAATCTTCAGCTTCATCTTTAGTCTTTAGAAGATATACATGAACAAAATGTGTATAGTCATCGACACATGTCATAAAGTAGTTTTTGTTATCAAATGTTGGTGGAACAATTTTTCCACATACATCTGTATGTATGATTTCCAATGGCCTTTTTGCTCTCTGTCTTGTGGAGTTGAATGGATTTCTAATCAGTTTTGTTATTGCACATGTTTCACACAAATGGTCTTTTTCACATTTACTCAGGGTTGATGGCACTCCTTCACACAAATCGGGAATTTTTTGTAGATTTTTAAAGCTGATATGTCCTAACCTACGATGCCATTGCATGTAGTTTTCTTCATTTTGTAGTAAAAGAGTTTCTTGACATTGTTGAGCATTTAAGTCTACCACAAATAGTCCACATGAAGTCTTTTGTCCGCTCAAAACAACAATATTGTCTTTAATAATTTCAACTTCTTTTTCTGTAAATCTCACCTCTCCACCATGCTTGGTAATAGCATTCACTGATAATAGATTTCTTGTGAGCTGTGGCACATATGACACATCACTAAACAGTACATTTCCAGTGTCTCTCTTTCCTGACACTACACTAGTCATAGTTTCTCCTTTTTTGGCACTATAAATTTTTACATCAGAATACTCTGTATCCTTCAAAATATCACACTTATTTGTCAAATGTAAGGTACATCCACTGTCCACTACAAAAAGATTGTCTGTTTGCTTAACACTTAGTAAATCTTCACTGAAACATGCCACTTTTTCCTGTTCATTTGTTTCAGTAAAAAATGCCACTTTGTGATCTTTCTTCTTTTCGTGCTGATCCTTGAACCAACATTTTTCTGCTGCATGATTTGATCTCTTGCAATACACACAGGGAGGAAATGATTTGTGTTTATGGACTTGATTTAAGTTTTTCCTTTTGAAGCATTCCTCTTCATTATGAGAGTCACGTTTACAGTCTTTACACCACTTTTTCTTGGAACAATTACGCCTTGTGTGACCACTTTCACCACATTTGTAACAAACAATTTTTCCATGTTTCCACTTGAACTTTGTTTGAACTGCAAAGGCTACATTTTTCTCTTCACTTTCTTTTGGCTTATTGTACTCTTCTTCTCTACAAAGTCTGGCTACAAGGTTATCAACAGTCTTCTGTTCTACAGGTGTAGATTCCCATGCACTAGAAAAGTAGCGATATCGTTCGGGTAACAATGACAAGATTTTTGCTATTGTCATTTCTTCTGATATTTCTTCTTTGAATTGTTCAAGTTTGAAAACAATGTTTCTAAGATAACTTACGTTTTGCATGATATCTTTAGAATTATCAAACTTATAACCATGAAAATCCATCAGTAGCTGTTGTTTTTGTTGAGTAGAGTCTCTTTGATATACTGCTTTCAATTTATTATACATATCTTTGGCATATGCACATGTTAAAATATGATTTTTTACTGTTTTATCTATACTCCTAATGATATAGAATTGTGCTTTGGCATCCTTAGCTTTCCACAACTTAAGTCTTGCGGTGTCATTTTCTACATCACTTAACGCTTCTTCTCCACTCACGATGTCCCATAGTTGTTTAGCTTTCAATAGAATCTGTATATCAAATTCCCATAGCTGAAAAGTCTCTGCATTTATTAACTTAGTCAGGTCGTTTATTTCGTGTTCTTCAGCCGCCATTTTGTCTTCGTTTTTGAATTGACGGTTGATGTTCCACACACGCAACTTTCACTTTTCACTGGTTTAATAGTTTTTTTTTTCTTCCTATTTCAATTTTACCCTTATAAACATTTGGCGTTTCTGGGGTATCTGACGTATTTGACGTATCTGGGCGTATTTGAAGTATCTGGGCGTATTTGAAGTATCTGGGCGTATTTGATGTATCTGGGCGTATTTGATGTATCTGGGCGAATTTGTGCCTCCTGGGGTTTCTGTGCCTCCTGGGCCCATAACCTGTTATGATTTGGTTTCAGAGGCTAAATAACTTGAATACATTTGAGTTTAAGTTTGCACAGCGGTATAGAGTTTTATATTTTAAGTAATACATTTGGATGACTTGCACTACACAACATCACACACTGAAGGCTCTCTCGTAACTGTCATGGCGTGACTACCAGCTGTCTTACCATTGTACAGCACTACCAACATATTGGGCTAACAGTTTTTTTTCGTGCTTGCCAACATAACAAGTTCCAACACTTCCCAATATATATAAAACCATTGAACGAATTAAATAGGTTATGAGAAAAAAAACTTTTAAATTACCTTATAGAAAGATCATATTGATGAGTTCCTTAACGAACAGTAAATAGAGCACAAGACTGTAATGTAAATTATTATTTTAAATACGAACACTACATTCAATAAAAAGTTATATCTTATATTTTTATTGTCAGATATACTGTAAGCTATTCTTTCTACTACAACTGCTTTTAACAATGAAAGTTGTATATTATACTGTATTTAAGAAATTTGTTAACTCTGTTTGTAGTAGTGAAACATAGGTACTTTGTAAATATAACTATATTTAAGTTTCTGTACACTCAGAATTATTGTAATTGTGGCTTCTTATATGTAAGTTAAATTACGCGTCCAATATCAGTCTTGTATTGATTTACGGACAAAATAAATCTAAATCTGAACTAGCCGAAATAAAATAAGGCATAATGTGGGTTGCTCTCGTTAAAAACCAAGACCTATCTAAATCACTTCGCTCATTTATATTGGAAAGTTTCCGGTTCCTTTACAAGATGAAAGTTCGTGTTTCCACTCAAGGACAAAATACAGTAAATCTAATTTGAACCAAAAACACTAAAAAAGCAGGGTCTGAGACTCGGAATTCTAAGAAGAACAAAGTACTAACCACTATTGAACTACTTGAGAAGCGTTTGTTCGAAATACCTAGCGTAATAGTGATTACAAACCATAACATCTCAAAAATATAACACATATTGTAACCACTAGTCAGAAATTACCTTCAACTCCAGCTTAGAGGCACGGATTCGATCCTCCATGTGCATCTACCAATTTACAACTGATAGAAATGCGCCACTTTAACGGAAAAACGCGCCCTAACACCGATTGACGTCAACGTGACATCAACTAAAAGCAGTTGAGGTGTTTGTAGGCTTTAGTGCATTAGTGTCCCATGTGCCAGCGACATCATAATCGTCACTTAACTCGCGCAACCCGACGATAAAATGCCGGGTGCTAGTGATATCGTGGGTCTATGATGATACTTCATCTCGTAAGTAATCTCAAATGACCTCCCAGAAATATGATATATTGTAGATGTAGATACATTGTTTTGTGAACTTGTATAGACCTATTTGAAAGAATTTATCAAATGCAAATCAGTTATCTTGACATACTGTTTTACACTGTTCATATACTGCTTTTGAAGTTGCAATACAGTTACCCACAACATATTCCTAAACATATGGTTATGAAATTAATCAGATGTTTGTTTATTTCGTTGATCAAGTTGAAATTAGTAGCCTACTACATTAATACTGTTATATACACAAGTTATATTAGGGTGAAATAATTAGGCCTATATACATTAAGCGGAGTTCTTTGCTAGTGTATTCTGTGAAATGTTGACATATTTTAAGAAATTCTTATATCAGTGCATACGAGTTTGAATTAAGGTTACGTATAGGGATGGGCTCTCGATACTCTCGATACTTGCATGGTATCGGCATCGAACGATACTTCAGAAAACTCGCTCGATACTTTTTCGATACTTTTGTAATTCTGCAATTAAGTGAGAATGCTAGTATTTTTTAACAAAAACTTGTAAGTGGACTGTTTAAAAAACTAATTTTAGTTTCATTGTAGAGTTTAAAAATAATTGTAGGCTACTGATGATCTTAAATTTTGTCTAATTAAATATGCAGACTTAATTAGTTTAGTTGGTATTACACAATTCTCTCAAATTTTAATTTTTAATGTACCTATTTATTGAAACTGGGAATGTTGAAGGTATCGAGTATCGAAGTATCGAGTATCGAGGAAAAAATCATGTATCGGTATCGAGTATCGAGTATCGAGAAAATCTGGTATCGACCCATCCCTAATTATTTTTATTATTATTATTATTATTTCCTCTGTCCCTACATACGTAGAGGAAATATTGTGTTCCACCTTGTATGCGAAATTAACTGACCCCCTGAATCCAAACATACTATTTTTTTCGGAAACATGTCTGTGTGTATGAACAGCCTGGCTCCAGAACGGAAACTCGTAAGAAAACAAAATTTTGTATTTTTTGGAGTAGGCATGTTCTTAGAATGTGACACGAAGATTGGCGACGACTTTCTATAATTTTAATGCCACTTTGCATTAAGAAAATTTAGTTTTTCGATATTTCCTTGAAAACGGCTCGAAAACGATTTTGTTTAAATATTGCACAAGAAGTGCTTTATACTGAGTTCTAAAACTTTTATTTGAAACAGTCTTTCGCAAAAATTCTCTGCAGGGTAGTTATAAGTAGAGACCGGATTTTAAAGGGAAAATTTTCATCCAAAAAAGGACGAAAAAAAGGGAAAATTATTGCCAAGAAAAGGTGGGAAGAAAGGAAAATTATTGCCAAAAAAGGTGGGGAAAAAAGGAAAATTATTGCCAAAAAAGGTGGGAAAAAAGGGATATAAAAGTAAGAGAGTGTAAAAATTCAATAGAGAACTACATGTTTGTTTTATGTAAAGCCTTTGCTTGCTCTACAGCTGCTGATTCTGCAACATCTAATGACTGATGACATTTTTATGATTTTGTTGAAATTCTCACAGAGGAAAATAGCAAACGAAATCCATGTTTCCCACCTTGTTATAATGGGTAGCTTAGGCAATGGCAAGCCTGTGATTTCCCTGTAACGCTCTATTCTGCTGGGAGGAATTATTTTTTCATGGTGAATCAGTGAAAGCAGTTTTTAATGTTTTCATAATTGCCAAATACTGGGTAATTTACGAATTTTTCAAAATAAATTAGCATAAAAGGTACTGGAAAGGGAAAGTTCCTAAAAAAGGGAAAAAAGGGACGTTAAAACTAGGTCATTTGCAGTTGAAACTTACTCAGTAATGTCCTGTTCAATTTTATCACGTTTTGTGATGAAATATAAAAAAAGGAATTCCCTTTAAAATCCGGTCTCTAGTTATAAGCCACCCACTCTGAATATGTCCTCTTTGCAATACGGCCTCTTGTTCTATATCAGAATGTGAAGAGAGAAAGGTGTATTCTCCATGCTTAGGGTAAAGAAAGTTGCGTAAGTGCGTTAATAAGATTTTATTCGGGTTGTGTATCCTTCGGGGATGCTATGTGATGTGTTAACGACATTATCTTCACTTTTACAAGCAATTTGCATGAAGAAAATGTCATATACTAGAAAATAGCCCGGTTAAAATGATGCTTAAAATACGAAACTTATCTGGATATCTTAAGCTTTTCCCTTCAAAATACATTCCTATCAGTATGTAGATTACAGAAATTAATTATATCGTAAGTTTTATGCAGTCCCAAAGCCACCTGTGAACACTGATAATACGTATTGTTTCTCAACTGTTTGTTGACAGATGAATATGATGTGAATTTTATTTGATCAATTAAGTGTAATTTTCAGAAATTATGTAATGTTTCAAGGGAAGGAATGGTTTGTTTGGATTTTTATTATGAGCGATATTTCAAGGGTTAAACCATCAATATTTTACAGCTGGTGCCCTCAGCTTCGCCCGCCATTATTAATTGACTCCAGGATTTTTAAGAAATTTACTCTGGCAGTTTATTAAAAATGTTTGTTGTTCAGATCTATGAAAATTGTAAGTAAAAATAAAATTAGAATATTTGTCCATTGTGTTCATTTCACTTAGGCCTTATATAATAGCGGTTTACCTAATTTTGTAGTCGTCATGAAAGTTTACACTGCGAGAGACGAACATCGCCGAGTATACCCGATGTCTCACGAAGCGGGCGAGCAAGCACGCTATTTAGGGCCGTTGAATTGTATAAGAGTAGATAATATATTAAGAGGCAAAACTTTTATTTGGGCAGAGGAAGTTATGTGTTTCACATCATATTTTTTCATAAATCTAAGAATAACGATCAGCTTACAAAGAATAGGATAATATGTGTTTCAGATCCTCAATAAGGCTTGAAGGTCTGATGTAATTTCTTGTACCTTACTAACCCCTATTAACCAGGGGTGCCCACCCCCCCTAAACTTCATGACTCACCCCCCCAAACTTCATTGCTCCCCCCCAACCTGATTGGCTGTCGACAAGGGTGCCCATATGATATTTCTAGGGGGGGCAATTTTTTTACTTTAATTATTTATTTTTTGTCGCTTTAACTTCTTGGGCCACTTTGTGACATTATATTGATTATATAATAAGTGTAACAATGACGTAGCCAGAAAATAATTGCGGGGAGAGTCGAAAGTGCCGGGGGATTTGGGGGTATGGAATACCCCCAAAAAAGGGGATCGGGGCTCCTTCCCCCCCAAAAATTTTCAATATTGAACTAATGAAAATCACATTTTACGCTATTTTAGCATTGAAAAACTAATTTTGCAACAATTTTCAACCCCCCCCCCAGAAAATTCATAAAACGCTAATATTTTGCCCCCCCCCAGAAATTTCAATGACGCAGTCTGCGTCTTAACCCCCCCCCTGTGGGCACCCGTGTATTAACCCCTATAGCGTAGACAATGAACGTCAGAGTTAATTTAGCTAATTGAGGGATCTCAGATTAATCATTCCCAGGAATCGAACTGGGTACCTTCTCAATGGGAAGACAATGAGAATCTATATAAGGCGAATCTGTATGAAAGGGCTTATTCATGGAGTATTGCACTCCCATCCCTTTCAATCGATCGTTGCTTGATGACAGGGTGAGTTCTAGGAACTCCACCCACTCTCCAGGGTTCCAGGAATTCCAGGCTGTTTGCTGTGCCTGGAACTGAGTGGGCCATGTAAAAAAATAAAGCAGGTCACTTCCTCGTCAGCAGTAATAGGAAACCATAGTAGGCCTTGCAAATTAAAATCTGAATTTTTCTCCTATAATATTATTTTCTAATTAGGCTATACAGGGTGTTAATAAATAACACCAAAATATTTTACCAGTGTATAGAGGGGACATAGACAAGCAACTTTTATTAGGAGATTTTTACTCTAGGCTATAGATTCAATTTTTCCTGTTACAGCATAAAATCTACCAGGCCACGGACTTCTAACATTTGAAGAAAAATTCAAAACTAAGGAACTTCGTTGTTAACACTGTAGTTGTGAATAAAGAAACTAATGCAGCGGCGGCCAGTCGGGTTATTAGTCTGTATATTTACCAGATTATGGCAACTCTAAATTATGATAGCCTATAGCTGTTGATTATTATTAAAAATCAAGTTTTTATCGATCACTAAAAAGGCATGAAGTCAATTTAATGAAAATTTTAACCCTACTTCGCTTCATTCTTGACTTATGAGCACCAATAATCGATACCACACCATTTTCTAACAAGAAAACAGTGTCGAAATGAATATCATTACGTCACACGTAATAAGTGTATGGTCGAAGAAAAACGTTTTGATTATTGTTCTGTTGCCAACCAAAAGAGCCTAAATTCTGCTACATACGATGTTACCAAAACGTTTTTGATTAGGCCTACTATTGTAAGCATATGTGAAATGAAATTATTTTACTTTTTAAATTCACGATTCAAAATAACATAAAATGTCGTACGATGTTCGTCTGTTATAAGAACTTAATACGCTCATGCGAATAATAAAACTAGCTCCAGAACGGAAAATTGTATGAAAATAAAATTTTGAATTTTTGTTAGGTACTTTTCTGTGGATGTGACACAAAAATTGGCGAAGTCTTTCTCTTTTTTTAAGGTGACTTTACATGAAGAAAATTTAGTTTTTCACTATTTTATCGAAAACGACTCAAACGATTTTCTTTAAATTTTGTACATATGGTGCTTTATACTAAGAGCTAAAATTTTTATTTGAAACATTTTTCGCAAAAATTCTCTGAAGGGTAGTTACAAGCCACCCACTGTTTGTAGAAACTCAGTCTTGCCTGGTGAACAATAAAGCTTTGCATCAGGTTGAATCAACTGAATACGCACTCTTTGCAATACGGCCCCTAATTCTATATCAGAATGTGAAGTGAGAAAGATGTATTGGCCATTCTTAGAGTAAAGAAAGTTTTCTGGGTCAAACAGAATATATCCTCTACGTGTTTTAAGGATAGGGAAAATAATACGGCTTCATTTCCTGTGCGAGGTAAACGCCTGAAGGTTGTGTTTAGACTTCCCCGCAGTACTCACTTGTAGAAGATGTTGCGGAACCTCACGGCGACTCCACATGCAGTTCATACCGTCTGCTTTATTCATCATCACTAGAGCCCGGATTTCCATGCAAATGCATGTTTATATATACTTTGGTTACACTTCTCAAACTTTGTAGTTACTCATTACATGACTTATGGATTCCAAATAACCAAATTTTTTCCGTGCATGTTTGCATATTTCGGCCTTTTTATGGCAAAATTCATGCATAATGCATGTTTTGGATTTTTTTTGTTTAATATAGCATATTCAGACGTTTTTAATGCATATAAACACTCATTTTCTGGTTTTAGTGCATATATCAAGTTATCATGCATAACTGTGCATATTATGAATGTGACTCCATAAAATCTCAGCTTTTCAAAGAAACAGAAAAATGTTGTATTGTATTACCATTGTTATATTTTGATTGACTTGGCAACAGAGTTTGCCACCTGCATGAATTTGAGAGTGCAAACTACTGTTTACCCTAAATAAACAGTAATATAATACACCAGGCTACAAAAGAAAATTCCGACTCGCCGACCCCCACCACCTTCCATTGAAAGAAAACTGCTAAACAGAATGTTCACTGCTTGAATTTGCCAGTCACTAGCCATTGTTGAAGACGTTGAATAATTAACTTTAGAATCGTGTTGTGGAAAAATGGGTGCGACAGTTAGAGAAAAACTTAAGAAGGTATTTAGTTCAAATCCTGATCTTAAACTTCTGAAAACAGTGAAAGACATATTGTGTGGAAAAAAATTTAAAATACGTGGTATTCGATCTCACCCTCAGTCAAATTTCTTCCCTTAAGTATGCACCTGTTACTTCTTGTGAAGTAGAAAGATCCTTTTCTGCGTTCAAGAATGTCCTGATACACGCACGAGTTAAAGTGAGGAGAATTGTATATTGTTTTTTGCACTCCTTAGCTAGTAAGTGGTACTTACGAACTTTGTTTACATGGATCGTAAGTTGACATTCCCACACAGTCTTGTTGCTAAGGCCGGTTGCGATGAGGTTAAAACACTTACGGTCCAAGCGCTACGTCATAATTCATTACGATACACTTCATAATACAAGCCTTTATGGCCACGGCCCCCAGGACAAATATTCGGTTCCCATAACAACAAACACATGCGAATCACTTTCTGAAATAAACATCTATTTTCAAGAATGTATTTACATAATATTTTCAGGTAATATCACAATTAATATAATTAAATTGATATAAATAATCATCGTGCAAAAAATAGCATGCAACACACGGGCCGTAAAGGCATTTACGGGTCTCGAAAACTTAAAAACCCTCGGCTGCGCCTCGGGTTTTCAATCTGTTTCCTCGACCCCTAAACGTGCCTTACGGCATTTGTATCGCAATATACTATTAAGAGAAATTGAAATATATTGCAGTACAGTGCGCATTTTTTATAGTGCATGTTTCGCCCTTCATTGTGCATATTTGGAGATACGATAGTGCATGAATGCATGCATGTTTTTATGTTTGATAGTGCATGAAAATCCGGGCTTTAATCATCACAGTTCCTTTATAGCTTTAACTACAATGAGAAAATAACTGAACAATTTAACTGCTATTATTTCAACTTTATTTACTGATTTCTAATTTTCAAGGATCATATTACGTGTGTTAGGTTCTGTGGATACCAGCAGGCCATGTGATGGACTATTAAAGTTTCTGTTAATTTCAACTGTTAATAAAATCGCCAGAATGCTTTTATATAATCAGTGATAATTGCAATTATGATATGCAGAAAATAAGTTATTTTTGTAATCTATCTCCGAGTTAAGCTCCAGATTGATTCGTTAAGCAGGGCTTACGGAAGAACAAAGGTCTAGTTTGATAAGCATATGTGAAGGAATATGTGGGTAGTGTTATTTGTCAAAGCTACCTATATTGCAATTTTCAAAGCCGTATATGTACACTTGTAAAACAATATGTTGTCATGATAACTGATTTGCATTCCATAAATTCTTTCAAATATATTACCGTAAAATAGACACTAAATTGGGCATTACTCCGGTACCGGTCAATCAATTTGGTCCAAAATCAATAGGGTTCTTCCCATGGACGTTATAAATGTGTATACCAACTTTCATGAAAATCCGGTAATAAAGCGTATTTGACATCGCGTGTACAGACGGACAGACATTTCCCCCTCCCCACAATCTCAGAAAGTACCATTCTGGCAGACGGTAGTTTTTCAGAAAAATTATTTTAACATGTACACGAGACTGAATTTCTCACACAATATAGAAACCCATGACGGACTGCATAGAAAACACTTAACACAATGATTAAACCCGTACTTTATTTCTGGTACCATATTCCTTTTTTTTGGCCTATATGAAATTTACGTTTTATTCCGATTTCTTTTCCATAATGTTTATTGAGAATTCAAGAAAACTACAATTTATGTCGTAAGATACATTAAGAATAGACCTATGTGTATTAAAGCAAAAAATAAAAATACCCGTTCTCTCCCCTGAAGTATTTGTCTTCAAAATCGGTCTTACGTCAGAAGAGATGCAAAGAAGGACAGCAAGGAAAAATAACGCGCTAAAATTAAGGAGGCGTAGAAGGAGAGAAATTGAAAAAGTGTAGAAAGCAGTTTTTATCGTAGCCCGTAGATGGCTAAAGGCTAGTTTACACGATGACACTAGGTTTCGTAACCACTTTCATGAACGTGATTTCGTGAAACTAATTACACACATTTTCTTTCCAATGCAACCGCGCATTTCATGTTATTTCTGAAGTTCAAGTTGTTAAAATCCCATACAAACGTTTGAAACACGCATGAATACAGGCATTTCACAATTTCCTCACTTCCCCATTTCATTTTACGAAATGCGAACAAGCTAAATAAGCGTATAATCTCAAAATTACTGTTATAGTTTCCTGAAAAGTTGGAATCAGCCGAAACTGCGTAGTTTCGTAACTCATTGTCGCCAGTAGCCTACGTCTTGCGCTTGCGCATTCAAGCAAAAAACAGTTGCGAAACTTACTTACGAAACCTAATTTCGTCGTGTAAACTAGCCTTTAGTCCAGTGTAAATATTAATAATAATAATAATAATAATAATAATAATAATAATAATAATAATAATAATAGTAAGTTAATAATCAGGGTCCGAGTTTTTTTTACCTAAAAATGCTTTAAAAAGAGCTATAAAATGATTGCAAATGACCCAAAAATGAGATATGGGGAAAATGACCAAGAATGACCCTAACAATTACAATTTAACTTATATAGTCTAGGAATCATGATCGGAATATTTGCACTAGTTGGTAACGTCCATGATGTACGAATTAAAAGATGACATGTCATCAAAATCCGGGCCTTGATAATAATAACAATAATATTTATTTATTTATTTTTTATTTATTTATTTAACCTGGCGGAGTTAAGGCCATAAGGCCTTGTCTACCACTCAGCCAGGGCAAAAACGTGAAATACATAATGATAACAATAATAATGATTAAAAATAAATTAAAAAAGAACTGATATACATGAATACAAGAAACGAACATTAAATACAAAGAAAAAATTAGAACATATATACTTGAATAATTAAGATACATTAAGATACATTAAGACACATTAAATGATAAAAAAGAAATTAATTGTTACAAATATGATTTAGTTATATAAAAGCATTAAGTGATAGAAACTGAAATTAACATAGGACATGATTATTAAGTACTACGTATATGTGCTGTTAACTGCGATCTGAAGGTTGACAGTGACCGGCAGTCCTTGATATGAGATGGTAAAGAATTCCACATTCGGATGACTGAAGTAGTAAACGATGATGAGTAAGAGATGTATGATGTTTAGGTATTGCGAGAATATGATATTGCCTGGACCGAGTGTTTAGGTTATGATGAGATGAAAGAGTTTGAAAGCGTGATGACAGATAGTGAGGACAGGAAGTGTGAAGAATTCGATATAGGAGGCAGAGAGAGTGCAATTTTCCTCTGTCGTCCAAGTGAAACTATGCCAATGTTTCAAATGCTGGCGTAATATGATCTGACTTACGAATACCACACTACTACAATAATACTACTACTAATAATAACTTAATAATAATGTGGTACGCCATGGTTGCAGTAAAATTCCTTGCTACAAACCTGAATGTCGCGGGTTCGGTTCTTCCCTGAGGGAATTGAAATTCTTTCTCTGACTCTATTTTTATTCCAGGAGGAATTCTCAGGCCATAGAGCAAACTTTCCAATCTTCATGCATCGCGTGTCTAAATTGAAATAATAATTAAGTAGCCTAGCCTACTCCTATTGCGATTTCCCGAACACAGAGAACAATCCTGAAGACAGTTTTCATAGAAAAGCAAACTAGATAGGTCACATTTTATGAAGAAATTGTCTGCTGCTTGACGTCGTCAAAGGATGGTTGGAGGGAACATTTCATGTTATTTCTGAAGTTTAAGTTGTTAAAATCCCATACAAAAGTTTAAAACACGTATGAATACAGGCATTTCACAACTTCCTCACTTCCCCATTTCATTTTACGAAATGCGAACAAGCTAAATAAGCGTATAGTCTCAAAATTACTATTATAGTTTCGTGAAACTGCGTAGTGTCGTAACTCATTGTCGCCAGTAGGGGAGACCGGACTTGGTTGTCACACGGGATGGTTGTCTCACTAGTAAGTAACTGGATTCACAGTTGGCAGGAGTGATTGGTTTTAAGTGTGAAAGATGCTTCCTTGACCATTAGCACCGTCTGCAGTTTCCCGCGAAGCAGGTGTTAGTTTTGTGTCCATCGTTGAAAGATTTGTGATTTGCTGTGTTGAAAATAAAATTTTTGCTCTGAAGTTTACTTCTACTTCATCGTAAACGGATAAGTTTACAGATATCTTCTATATTACGTTAAACAATACATTTATTTAGGAGTATATTGCTATATTCTTTTCGGCTTTTGCTTGGTAGAAAACTCGCTAGAGCAATGAAATTCCAAAATGGCGTCAAGGGGTTGGTTGTCACATGTGACTTCCATCCCCGTTCGGATTGGTTATCTCATGTGACAACAGACCAAATTAAAAGCCTAACATAAGAGACTGAAGGTGATGCAAGATTTCTATGCTATAATAATGTTTATTCATTTTTCTATCAATTTTGAAGAAACAAAAAGTTCCTTGTTAGCCTGAACCCCATGCATCAGTCAAAAGTTTAATCTGTCACATGATACAACACTTTGTTTTTGTCAACAGTTTAATAATATTGACGTTATATTATGGGAATGCTTTCCTTGCATTCATGAGTATTAAATACCACACCATTAAACTTACAACATTTTTATTCCAGTTATGTTTTTGCAATGTGACAACCAACCCCAATGATTGTGACAACCAACCCTGAGCTGGGGTTGGTTGTCACATTTTACTTTTTTTTTTAAAGATGATATTTAAGTACTTTCTGTTTCATTATTTGTTTTGAACTTTGTTTTACATTATGCCAAAGAGTTGAAAAGACAGATTTGATAATTAATTAAATAAAAAAACCGATAGGAATAATTAAAAAAGTCATTTTATTGAAAAGTGTGACAACCAAGGCCGGTCTCCCCTACATCTAGCGCTTGCGCATTCAAGTAAAAAAACAGTTGCGAAACTCAGTTACGAAACCTAATTTCGTCGTGTAAACTAGCCTTTAGGCCTACAAAGCATATTAAAATTATTTTAACAAATGTACGAGACTCAACTTTTCACACAATATACAAACTCGTGCCGGACTGCACAGAAAACATTTAACACAATGATTGAACCCGTACTTTATTTCTTGTACCTTATTATGTAGTTTTAGCCTATATGAAATTTACGTTTTCTTCCGATTCCTTTTCCATAATTTTACTACTACTAATTTACTACTACTACTGTATCTCATAAGATATTTTATGAATAGGCCTATGAGGATTAAAGAAGAAAAAAAGTGCTTGGACGCCACGCGACAGAAGTGAAACTTGTTTATATTTTTTTCAATTTTTGATAATTGGATTTTTAAATTTTGCATTTTTGTCTTTTTAATATAGGGTTTTTGGATTTTTTTTATATGTTGGATCTTTGAATTTTTTAATTTTGGATTTTTTAAATTTTTGATCTTTGAATTTTTTTGTTATTGTTTGGATTTTTTAAGCGCGGTAATGAACCTCCGGGTTCCATAGAATAGATAATATACCTTTAGATTGCTTAGGAATTGTCTATTGCCATTGACCAAGTAATTATTATTATTATTATTATTATTATTATTATTATTACTACTATTACTATTACTACTACTATTCCCATTTGCAGGTCCTCGTACTAGGTCTGAAAAATTTCCTTTGATTACTCCTAATCATTGAGTTGATTGTTTTCTGTGCAGTCCGCTCCGAAACACCCTAGTAATGACGGTTTTAGCGTTACACAAGTTCCCGATTTACCCCGTACCGCCGCTAAAGAAGTTTCACTTCAAAATTAAAAACACGTAAAAATACTGTTCTCTCCCCTTAAGTATCTGTCTTCAAAACCGGTCTTACGTCAGAAGAGAAACAAAGAAGAATAGCAATTAAGGAGAAATATAAATAACATAACACTTGCTCATTTGGATAATCATTTGAAGTATTCCTCTTTTGTATTAACGTACTTGATTTATAACACCATGACGGACTGCAAAGAAAACAGTTATCGTAATGATTAGCTGACCATCTGTTACTCCGGTCTGCAAAAAAGAAAAATTGATTCATATTCTACAGTTTTCAATGCCCTCTATTCTATGCCGTTTCGTATTTTCGTAATATACTGAAATACTGATGGAGGTAATTATTTATGTGAGGAATTGAAATCCTGTCTCCATGGCAACGACGTGAAAAATCACATCAGGCCGTGTCGATGCCATTAAGAATAATCAGAACTCTTATCGGTAACAAATGACACTCGCAATAATGCTATAATTTGTAACAGGAGACCATGTGCTGTGTTTAAAATAATGCGTTGCTTATAAAAAGCAGCAGAAAAGCAGATTGACAAATCAAATCCGATGAACACATTTTCATTTGCATGAATGAGTGAGATCGACTCTCCCTATCTCTGTTGAAAGCGAAATTTTAGGGGCAGTAATTCTCTAGGTTAAGCACGTGATCTGTTTGTTATGGTCATAGAGTTTTCCCCTCCAGCGCCGTGACCAATGGGAGGGCTGGGCTCGCGCATGCCTCCGGTTGCGCGCGCAGCCACCCGAGGTTTCGTGGTGAGTCCACAGTCGTGCGTGAGTGTTGTAGGTTAGAAGCCGGTGTAGAAGAAAGGTCGCTGGAAGCGTTCATGTACGTTCATGTACCCTATTTTCGTTCTTCTTCTGTTTCCCGCTCGGAACTCAAGCTAACAATACACGGTTCTGTTTTGTTTTGCGAGTCACTAAGAGAAAGTGTTTTGTTTCGTTTTAGCGGTTGTTTTGAATTGGCAGGATTTTGTCTCTGCCGCATAAACAATTGACTGCGATATTCTGCTTTAAAAACAGTAGTATTTGTAATTTTTGAAGGAAAGGCCTTCTATTATCGGTGGAGCTTGTCATCTGTTTTTGGCTGTAACTTTTTCCAGCGTGTGATGGTCAACTCGAGTGTCGTTTGTTTTGATAATAAACTTGTAACACATTGACTTCAACAAATTTCCACAGGAGGCGGTGATTTTTTCTAAGCAATAAAAAAGAGTTTAATGATAGTTGCTCATGGTAGATCTCCAGTAGGATAGGTTAGGATTTCTGATCATGGCTCCAAGGAGGAATCACCATGGGCATGCCGGAGGAGCAGCAGCAGCAGCGGGAAACGCGAACGAAGTTCAAGGTTTCGCCATCGATCCCGAAACAATTGAGAATCACGACGCGAATGTCACCCGCTGTTGCGTCCCTTCGGGCGAATGCCTCAGAGCGGACCTCATCAACCTAGACGATTTGAGAGACGCTGTGAAGGTCACCTGCAACAATGACCACTGTACCATGGGGCAGTACATGCACAGAGAGTGCTTCGACGCCTGGGAACAGACCGTCCTGGCGTACCTCAAGGGCTGCGGAAGGGCCCGTTCTTGGTCCGAGCGACAGAGGCATCAGAACTTGTGGACAAAGAAGGGCTACGACTTGGCGTTCAAAGCCTGTAGCTGTAAATGCGGCCGGGGGCACCTGAAAAAGGATCTGGATTGGATGCCGCCCCCACCGGGGTTCGGAGGCCGTCCCGACGACAACGCCGACGCTAACAAGAAGAAGAAGAAGCGTAACCGCCAGAATACGAGGCCCACCCTTGCGTTGTCGGCCCACCCCCAGTACCACCCAAACAGCAACAGCAGCAATGTTCAGAAGACGACCGAAGCCCAGCTCATTTCTGAGGTCCGGGGTCGAACCGGGTCCCTCTCATCGTCCAATGGGTCCTCGTCCCCACCTGCTAGTGGGTCCAGCGAGCCCAGCGTGTCTCCCGTCCATAGCGGGTCCGGGAATGGGGGCAAGAAAAAGTCCAAGTTTGAATTCTTCTCAGATAGATCTCGGTGAGTACCAGAACTTCTTGTTATTTGTGCATGCTGCTCGAATTTCAAAAATTATGTGTCTTACTGTATTTATTATCGACTTGAGGGAGATTTTTAGAAAATAATACCCTTTACAATCGTTAAAATAGTCGCCGACTTCAGGTAAATTACTACCTAGGTTTGCATTTCACGTTCCCTAGATGCCATCGTCAACTTGTTTATAAATTAGGCTACTATCGGTTAGAGGCCAATAGGTAATAAAGTATTAAATAATAATAATAATAATATGGATTTTTCTGCGATTATTTACACATTTTAGAATTCCAAAGTATGAAAGAAAATAAAAAACTACACAAATGATGAAATTATGCATTCACGTCAGAAAAATATTTATTGAGGAACTTCTTCCCTATAGATGCATTAATTTTTTTCCAAGCATCGGAAAACTTAATCTTCTCAAAATATTCAATTAATCTACGTAAATAGCAGAAAAGTGAAAGTAGGCTACTGTGTGTGATAAATAGGGACCGGATTTTTAGGTTTTTAAAAACACTGTTTTAGGTTTTCCATTAGGTGAAATAGTTTTTTTTAGGTTTTTTTGTCCAAAATATCGTTTTTGGGTAGAATAATTGGTTTAATGAATTTGAATGTGCTACATAGGATTCAATACATAATACTTGTAAAGTTTAACTTAACAAGATTTAATGAAATTTGTGTAAACTTGCTTTAGGACAATATTATACAATTGAAGAAAGAAAGCATAAACAATCAAAAGAAGCAGTGAAAATAAGATTGCCTCACATATCCTGGTTACAGTATATCACTAAATAGCTTTCAAGATTCTCAACTGTGAAGTTCTTCCTGTTATATCATAGAATACTTTTCAAGGCAGAAAATGTCCTTTCACCCTCAAATGACATCAACAATGGTTTTTCGTACGAATATTTTAAAAGGAATACGCCGGTACTCTTACACTTCCTCTCTTGATACTGTCATCCTGGACGACATTGGGTTGAACGAAACGCTGGTGGTATTAATTTCAACCCGACAAAAATTGTCTCTCCGCAAAATATCGATTTCTCAACTGACAAACAAAAAAGACAAAAACATAGCGTAAATTAGATATTTTAGGTTTTTTATCCCGTTTAGGTACATTTAGGTTTTTATACCCCATTTAGGTATTTTTAGGTGCCACAGAATTAATGTGGGTGAATCCTATGGACATGATTCGAAAAAGTGTGTGATCGCTTTTTGTTTTGGAAGTGAGGAAAAAAATAGGTAAAAACCTAAGAATCCGGTCCCTAGTGATAAATAACTTAGCCTATCTATCTACTTATAATAATAAAAGGAAATGTTTGTCCGCGTTGCCCGGCGAAATCTACTGAACGCAGAGTTCTGAAATTTTAAACATAGGTGGACTGAAGGGTCGGAAAATGCACCTCGAAGCCGGAATTTTAATTTTCGCTTTCGTTCGCGAGTTATGAGTGAAAAACGGGCAGAAAACGTGATTTTAGCGCTATCTAAGCATCAGTTTTCAGTAATACATTTCAATTGTCAAATCAGTTGCAGGTAGCTTTGCCTATTTTTGTCATACTTTGGAAATAAAAGAATCGCGTTCGCTTGATTTTGCAAGCTCACCCTGGTCGATTCATTCGTTTATAATGTCAAGGCACGCAGATATCTGAAACTTTAAAATTTTTAAAGTTAAAAATCAATTTTTAATTTTTAGAGCAAAATTTAGGCAGCCAATATTGTTGTCAACGTTGGTGTAGGCCTATTGTAATATGAAGCATGGAAGAAAAATGAATAAAATCTGGAATACGTCTCTCGAATATTTGAAATTTAGAATAGGCTATGTCTGAAGACTTTTTTCGAAGGTCCGAAAGCTTACATTAGTTACGTACGCGACAAATGGCACAAGTTGTTCCGCAAACTATATACACTTCAAACTTCCCTCATGTATAGGACTTAGAAAGAAATTCTTGTCACACAAAAACATTTCAGGGGACATATTCCAAACAAGAGCCAAATTGTCTACCTTATAAAACACTAGCATGTGCCCGCGGCTTCGCCCGCGATAATTATTTCAAAAATTAAAAATTAAGAGCATAATAGTTAAATCATTATATTTATTAACTCCTAAATCACGTGGGCTACATACCACGATTAGATAGCGTCGCCTGGTAAAAGCGACCTCAGATTCGATTTCCTTGGCCCAGAATACCCCTGTACAGTGAGTTTCGTCCAAATCTAACAATGTTTGACCATATTTAGGCCTATCCCTCTTCCGTGTAGGTTGAAAATTTCATATGTCTACGGGCCTTGACATTCTAAACAAATGAATCGACCAGCGTGGGCTTACAACAATCTAGCGATCGCGATGCTTTTATTACCACGGTATGACAAAAATAGCCAAAGCCAACTGCAATTGATTTGACATTGAAATGTATTACTGAAATCTGATGCTTCGACAGCGCTAAAATCACGTTTTCTGCCAGTTTTTCACTCACAACTCGTGAACGAAAGCTAAAATTAAAAATCCGGCTTCGATGCGCATTCGCCCACCTTTCAGCCCATCTATGTTTAAAATTTCAGATCTCTGCGTTCAGTAGATTTCGCTGGGCATCGTGGACAGACAGACAAACACGTCCTTTTATTATTTTAAGATAGCATGTGCCCGCGGCTTCACCCGCGATAATTATTTCAAAAATTAAAAATTAAGAGCATAATAGTTAAATCATTATATTAACACCTAAATCATGTGGACTATGTATCACGATTAGATAGCCTCACCTGGTAAAAGCGACCTCAGATTCGAGTTCCTTGGCCCAGAAAACCCCTGTATAGTGAGTTTCGTCCAAATCGAACAACGTTTGACCATATTTAGGCTAATATTGATTATCCCTATAATAATAATAATAATAATAATAATAATAATAATAATAATAATAATAATAATAATAATAATCCTCCTCTTCGGTGTAGTTGAAAATTTCATATTATGTTTGCGTGCCTTGACATTAAAAAGAAATGAATCGACCAGCGTGAGCTACAACATTCAAGAGATCGCGATGCTTTTATGTCGAAGGAATGACAAAAATAGCCAAAGCCTAGTGTAATTGATTTGTATTACTGAAAACTCATGCTTCGAAATCGCAAAAAATACACGTTTTCTGCCCGTTTTTCACTCATAACTCACGAACGAAAGCGAAAATTAAAATTCCGGCTTCGAGGAGCACATTCCGACCCTTTAGTCCGCCTATGTATAAAATTTCAGATCTCTGCGTTGAGTAGATTTCGCTGGGCATCGCGGACAGACGGACAGACAGACAGACAGACGGAGGACAGACACTTCCTTTTATTAATATAGATGAATGAAAAGTGGATGCTATTTCTAGGAACTTCCATTATCATCACGGTTTTTTCCCCCTATGTACGTCTACATCTTCCATATTCTCAATCTCCAAGCCCCTCTATTTTCCCATAGATTCTCAGGAATGTTTTTCTCACTCATGTCTTCTCGTTTCCCATTAAACCATGTCTTCTTTGGTCTGCCCCTCTTCTTTCTGCGAAATATTTCTCGCCTAGGGCGCCAAAAAACCTAGAGCCGGCCCTGGTGAAAAGTTTTGCCAGTTTTCGTGGATTTTTAATAGTCAATTTCCATTTACTTTTATCTATTTTTAATTAATTTCGTCAATAATTTTGCTATTTTTGTTGAACTTGTTTCGAAAAAAATAAATGGTGCAAAAATATATTGCACAAACTTTCTCCCATATACGTGTTAAAGGCTAGCACAGAGAAAAGTAAATTAAAGAGATAATTAAATTTTACTTATTACATTTTCATAAAAACTAACAAATATCTAGAACGGAAAGCATCAGGGTCGATCTTTATGTTCAATGCTTTTACTGTGAAATAATAATAATAATAATAATAATAATAATAATAATAATAATAATAATAATCAATGGCAGTAAAACTATGGCAGTAATATTATTAGTACTAATACTACGGGAAAATTCAAATATAAATCGCACCTTGGGATGAATCGGTCCCACCCAACCCACGCTCACCGATGCAGTTTCTTTTGTACCACGATCTAGCAAATTCTTCTGTCCTCGTATTATGAAGAAACTCGTGATCGGACGTTGGAGGTGTGACGTCATACCGCTAGACGAGAGGTGACAGGCTGAAAAACCTCGCGGGAGATATAATATGCCACATTTTCGAAACCTACAAACAGTGTATCGTACATTATTCGAAAATGCAAGGGCGCTTCGCTACGGCTGCCGCCTCCGCTTCGCGCACTTTAACTATGTGGTTAGTGTTATGCATTATTTAGTTATATGTAGAGGGGGATACAAGGCACTTGCGACAATATACAAGGACAGTTGGTCACTCTGCTTCGCTCAGAAACAAAATACATCACACAGTCCATGCAAATGTGAATATCGAATGGGCGGAGCTTAAGGAGCGACTTATATTTGAATTTCGCCACTACTGCTACTACTTAGGTTATATTGCACGCTTTAACTGCATGTAGGTCATATAACGTGTTTAGTATGTTTGCGTGAACCATTAGTCTATAGTAACAGCTCATTCGCGTCATCTGCATCTATTGTTAAGTGATGTCTTCTTATGTAATATTCAGTTTAAACGATTATAATATCCACTGACATAGCGGCGATGAGTTATGGAAAATAAACAAGTCCTACAAACCCGGCGTTTGCCTTTGCGAACGAAGAAACCATGAAAAACCCAAGTCAATTTGGGAAACCACGAGGTTTGATTTGAACTCAGGACCTCTTCCCTGTTAGCCTATACCACCTCGCTGTAATTGGTTTTAGCGTGTTCATTACGACTGAGCTAAACTGACTGCATTTGCAACAATAAGTACATTAGGCCTATAGTTTTCTTGTTGCTAGGGGCAACAAAATGTCATTCATATTTCAATTGACATGTATGTTCTGAAATTCGCATTTAAGCCGTCCTTATTTCGTTTTTATCTTGATATCTATTAAATGTATAAAGAAATGTGTTAAACAAAAAATGTTCATTTTAAATTTCTCTACAACTTTACTGTGGTAGGTTTTCCTGTATCGCCTACAGTAATGGATATAATCTACAAAAATTGAAAATGGGTACGAGTAAAGTACCCCTTAAGTCATTTTTGCAGAAATACGGATATAGCCATTTTATTGGTCATAGATAAGAGTTTCCAATTTTCAATTTTTATTAAAATCGTTAGAGCCATTTTTTCAAAAATCAAAAATTTTAAAAAAGTTTTCATGAAAAGTCCCCTTAATATTTCAGTTGTAAAGCTAAATTTCTGGGCGGTTCGACAAAATTTCGAAAAAGTCCTTATTTCAAAAAATTAAGTAAATACAACGAGCCGTTTACCCGCTGTGCTTGTCCACAGACAGACGGACAGACGGACAGACAGACAGACAGACAGACAGACAGACGGACAGACGTCATTCCAAAAATACTTTTTTCGGTTTCTAGGCTTCATGAAACATGCTCTCCCGGTGTTATCTCGACTTCGATTTTTTGTCACGATCACAATACTTTCTCTATACTACGTATATGGGAGAAAGTAAAAGTAATTGATGAGGTTGGCTTTGTTGATAAAAAAAAAACTTTGCCAGATTTCGTGAATCATAATTTCTAGTAACTTATAGTTGATGAAAGAAAGTGAAATGTTTCATAATCGTATAGGTAGAGGCTCCTATTTTTTGTGAAAAGCAGGGCCGTATAGGCGAACTAGACGGGATATTTTTAGAACCATTTAGAGGCGGCAACGTTTAGATTTTGGGGGAAAAAATGACATTTCGAAAAAATTTAAAAAGTTGCAGAGTAAGAGCAAAAATGACACAAATACAATCCTTTCCCAAAATCAAATCAATTTTATTTAACCACTCACCAATACTAGATTGGAGAACATGAAATTCCATGTTTAATGAAGTTTAAAAACGTTTGAGTGGCAATTTAGTGGGGTGCCGAAATCATTTTTCACTTAGGGCGCCGAAACACTTAGAGCCGGCCCTGGTGAAAAGTTTTGCCAGTTTTCGTGGATTTTTAATAGTAATTTTCCATTTACTTTTATCTATTTTTAATTAATTTTGTCAATAATTTTGCTATTTTTGTTGAGATTGTTAAGAAAAATATAATTAATTGGTGAGGCTTGGCTTCGTTTGGAAAATGCAAATAAACTATTTTCTGTATTATATAATAGGCTATCAAAATCAATAGGAAACTTTGATTGTATGGCTATCAAGGTTGCAAATAAGATGCCATCCGACTTATTTCTTAGAAATGAACTACACTTCAACAAAAGTATCACTTGCTGGCTCCTAAAGAACCCATTTTATAATATAAGTGAATTTATGAAAATTAAGTGTCCCATTATTGTGTAAATATTATTGTATTAATAACTGACAATGTCTATAGTGTAGCTTACACTCAACGACTGTAAATTAAATTAAATTAAATGAAATTAAATATTATATCGATTGGTTGTGAAATCGATAGGAACATGTCATTTCACTTTCGATGATCGAACCGCCAACTAGAAAGTCCTTTCACCGTAGCCTGATTAACTTATTTCGTCAATTATTTCACGATTTTGTTGAAAGATCAACAATTTCAGCGTTTTTAGAAAATTCGTTATTTTTCGGTAAATTTCACTTCACATAAACAGTTGCCGCTACTTTTTGCCAAAGCCACCCTACTCCATTAATCATTTGATTATTTGTCTTTCCTTTTTTTACTAGAAATATTTTAAAGGTGTTCCTTAATTCGTTTACAAAGAATTACAAAGAAAATATTACACAAGAATCATGAAATAAGTTTTCTTAATTTCATTATAAAATATCTTAATTAGCGATAATTATGTTTTTAAGGCTTTATCACAGTATAGTATAACAGTAGCGAAGCTCTAATGAAAGGAAAATGCATCCTTTTGACAGATCGTGCGACACTAGCACCCCAAGCGGCCAGCAGGATGGAACTAGCAAACAGCCATTTTTAGCATTGGAAAGATACGAATATATGGCTGTATTTCTTCTTATTTTTAAAATTATTAGAACGAGATTATTACCGGAAAGGCATACTGGTGAACTCACCAAATCATAGACTTTATGGTAATGTAAAGAAGTTGTAGTTTCAAGATCGATGACATTGTATATCTTATAAAGTATCAGACCGGTTTCCGTCCACCATATAAGCTACATCCCTACATCTTCAAGAATTTAATTGACCTACTACTAACATATACTGTACTTACACTGAAAATTCTGACAAATAAGAAAACTTAATAATTTCAATAAGCATGTAGTAGTACTAGTTCAGAAATTAGGGGGGAAAGTAAAGTTCTATAGGCATATAGCACGATAGGCCTATGGTCAGTATCAGATGCAATAGAAAAACACTTTTGTCTTTTTCTTCATTTTGTTAAACACGATAAATTATTAAAAAGTAAAGGATTAAACACGTTATCTTTATTCTCGATAGTTTAATTTTGTTAAATTCAATTATATAGGCCTAACATAACCTCGTGTTAAAACATTTTAAAAATTAGTAGGGTCAGGTGGGGTATTTGTAAAGAGGCCTATATATTTAGAAACCTTTGCATCGTTAGGATTTTCATTTATGATATACATATAAAAATAATTAATTGTATATAGCATTTACAAGCCATTTTCTGCTCCTAAAATTAAAAGAAATAGGAGTAAATACACTAGTATGGATGCAAGCATGATAATCACAAATTTGCAATTTAATTTCACAAATAACTGTTTTTGCTTACCTCTCAGGATCTTTAGGGAACCTGAAGAAAGATAAATCGGGAGAATTCCTTTGGCTGTTGGTGCAATTTATAGCAACACAAGCATTTCCATAAAATATTGTTGACATTTTACATAAGCAACAATGTAACAAATTGTGTGGTTCTTGCTCACCGCTACGAGCGCTGCAGTCGCGCCGGTTGAAAAAAACTGTATGGAGCTTCGCTACTGTTATACTATACTGTGGCTTTATTCCAAGTGTTTACGATAAATGACGAATCTTATAGACTAACTTCAAGTTTTACGTATTAACCCTGTAAATGCATGAGACCCGATTTCTCACGCAAACTATAAACCCGTGTCGGACTGCAAAGAAAACAGTTAACGCAGTGATTAGCCCCATAGACAGAATTAACAATTACAGCCCAATATGCTGATGATACGACGATCTTTTTATCTCACGCAAATCCATCGAATTCAAGAAAATAATTTATTAATTCACTAGAGATTTGGTGTAAGAAATGGAAAATTTATTTAAATGTTGATAAAACTTAAGCAGTCTGTTTTAAACAATACACAATTAAGAGAGATCCTACTTTATACGTAAACTAGCTTAAAAGGCCCGGCGTCGCCCGGATTTTGTATTTTGTAATTGGAAATTAACTTATGAAGGATTTTCAATTTTAAATTCTAGGTCCTTATATAGGCATTTATAATTTGAAATAGGAAGAACGACTTATTACACTCAAACTATTCCCTCAGAAAACGCTTGATATAGTTTTTTATGGCTCATAGAGGATCTAGAATGTTGCATCCCATCGCTTGTACAGTGCACAGCAAGCCTGGCAGAGGTTTAAATAAGAAGAAACAGAAATTCCTGTAACATAAAATTGTAATATCGAGGCGGGAAATTTCCCACTCTTATGTTACCATAAAGCCTTCATACTTTTCTCTCCAAAAACCTGCGATATAATATAATAATATACACATTACCATACCTCGTTTTGTTTTCTCTATGTCCAGGGTAGAGAAAGTTATGTGATTCCATTATTTTAGTGGATTTCATTCTGTAATATTTATTTATAACATGAATTATTTTGATAACTTCTCTTATTTGTTAAAAGTGCATTTCATTTGTTTATTACAAGCCCATCTGATACCATTTGGCAACAATATATTCTGTGATTTGGAATTGATAATTCTATGTAAAAAGGGATTAAGTATTTTCAAAAACATTTAATTTTTGTCATTTAGAATCGGATTTTTTCAAAATCCTTTCTTAGCGAGCACCTACATTATAAAACGAAGGTACTGTCAAAATTCCAAGTCTCTACCTGTTATAGTTTAGGCTGTACGTTGATTCCTGTCAGTCAGGACAAAGCCTTTTATATTTATAGAGATTTTCGATTTTCAAACTATAGGTCTTTATATAGGTAGCTTATTTAGAATTTGAAATGAAGAAGAACGACTTAGGCTATCACACTCAAACTATTCCCTCAGAAAACGCTAGCTATAGCTTTTTATAGCTTATAGCAGATCCCCGCGGCTTCGCTCACGATAATTAATCGGAAGATTAAAAATTAAGAACAAAATAGTTAAAATATATGTATTAACACTTTGCACGCAAAACATTCATAGGTTTAAACTAAACGATTGATAGGCCTAATTAATGAAACAGCTATAAATCCGGCTTTGAAGTGAATTCTACGGTTAGAAAGCGTTGCATGGGGAAAATAACCTCAGATTCGAATTCCCTGGTCCAGAAAACCGCTGCATAACGAGTTTCGTCTAAATCGAACAATGTTTACCCATTTAGGCCTATTTCATTATCCTTCTTCCGTCTAGGGTGAAAATTTCAGATTTCTGCGCGCCTTGACATTATAAACAAATGAATCGACCAGCGTGGACTTGAAAAATTCAAGCAATCGCGATGCTTTTATTTCCAAGGTATGACAAAAATAGCCAAAGCCAGCTGTAATTGATTTGACATTGAAATGTATTACTGAAAACTGATGCTTCGAAAACGCAAAAAAAAAAATGCACGTTTTCTGCCCGTTTTTCGCTCATAACTCGCGAACGAAAGCGAAAATTAAAATTCCGGCTTCGAGGTGCATTTTCCGACCCTTCAGTCCACCTATGTTTCAAATTTCATATCTCTTCGTTCAGTAGATTTCGCTGGGCACCGCGGACAGACAGACGGAAGACAGACAGACGGAGGACAGACACTTCCTTTTATTAATATAGATTTTTGTCCGAATGGGTGCTCAGTTAAACGTAGGCTATTGTGCGATGTTGTCTTCATCTGTCTGTCTTCCTTATCAGCTATTCACTAATATCTGTTTATTAAACTAAACAAACTTCTAAGAAGATAGATAATTTGACGTCTAAAAGGCGATTTTATTTCTGGAGCAGGCTGTAGCTCCCGTTCTGTTTTCATTGACTCAGTGCTTGTGTGTGTTTTGTTTCTCCCACGACCGTGACCGTCATTTGTTAACAATAGCAGGGGAGTAATTATTTTAACGAGGCAGTCCGAATTCTTTCAAGATGCTGGTTTTCGAGGAATCTTGCCGGTTTTATTACCAGGTTCGTGCCTCCTTCAGATTTACATTATCATAAGTATGTAATATAACGAGAGGTCCTAATTTTATCGATAAATGCATAATAAAATTCTTTAGAGAATCTCGAGTTTAATTTACTGCGACTGTTTAGCGAATAGGCCTACCCACAGCATGTAAGGAACAGGGCCCGGATTTTGATGACATGTCATCTTTTAAATGGTCATCGTGGACGTTGCCCACTATTGCAGATATTCTGATGATGACTCCTAGATTATAAGAATGGCAATTTTTAATGTCAGTTTTTATCATTATTCGCCAATTTTCATCATTCTTCGCCATTATTGTCATTTTTAGGTAATTTTTAGAAATTAACGCCATTATTTGGTCATTTTTTGGCCATTTTACGATCTTTTATTTCCACATTTCATATTTATTCGGTAATTTTCAAATTTTAAAGTCATTATTTTCTCATTTTGTGTTCTTTCTTGCATTATGTGGAGTATTTTGTGCATTTAAAAACTCCGTGGCGCTACATCCCTGAAGGGACAAGGCCTACCACCCGACCGATGCGTCGTCTACCATGGGCAGATGGCAGGATACTTATATTTAATATTATGATAATTATAAATATGCATGATTAAATGGGTCTTATTAAAATTTTAACTTTCATGTGAAAATATACTAATTAAAGCCTATTTAAGTGGGTCAACAACATTAATGTAGAATATACACAAATCTGAGCAATAAACTAGCATTTCCATAGACATTTTTGTAATTTTTAAAAATTAGTTTTGGGTCATTTTTTGTGCTTTTCCAGTCATTTTACAGCTCGTTTTTTAAGTACGTTTAGGTAATCAAAATCCGGGTTTCTATTGGTGTCGTAAGCTAGATAGCCTATGCCGAGACAGCAGAACAGAATAAAAGCACACGAACTGGCTTTCACCGAATCGAAATTGTGTTTTTAACCAATGTACATTTCTATTATTTCAATTTCCAAACAAGTTATGTTGTGTTAAATAATTTGTTTTCGTGCTGCTTAATGGCAGCATGTGACAAATTAATCACTGATGCTTACCTGTCCAGTTACGAGTAGACGTTTTAACCGATAAAACGCCATCCTCGCGATTCCTACAAGAATATTGCAAGAATAAACGGCCTTGATTGGTCTATATCCGAGGAATTGCTAAACGTTATTGGTCAATATCAAACACGCGGCATATGAGTGGAATAGTCGTAAAAATTCTCAGAAGGGTAGTTATAAGCTTGTTAAGATTTCAACTTGTCTCTTGAGAACATGGTTTGTTATGAGATTGAAACAACTAAACGCGTACTTCTGCAATGCAACCACTTTTTATATGCCAGAGAGATCACGAAGTATCGATATATTTGTGAGAATTTATCTGATGGAACTATGAAAGTTATGTGAATTTCACATATTTTTTGTTAAAATGATAGGTAACGAACCCAGGACTGTGACTAATGTCTGTCAAAGCACTGATTATTACGTAGCGGAAATAGGAGGCTTGCAAGCGTTTCCGTTTGAGAGTCAACGTTCGCCAGCGATCTCTCCAAATACGACCAAGGACCAAGTTCGTATCTAATAGGCCTGTTGTTAATATCAAATATAGAAGTGTGCATAAAATAAGACGTTATAGTATGTTGCGGTACAAGTGCCGTAAGCGGTGCATACGGATCGAGGAAAGAGTTTGAAAAATCGAGGCACTTGCGCCAAGTTTTTTCAATTTTCCGAGATCCGTTATGCACTTACGGCACAAGTATTGCATGCTATTTTTTGCACGATGATTATTTAAATCAATTTAATTATATTAATTGAGATATCAGCTGAATATATTATGTACCCTATATACACTATTGAAGATGGATGTTATATTTCAGAAAGCGATTCGCATGTGTTGGTTGTTATGGCGACCGAATATTTGTCCTATTAAAGTCGCCATAAACTGGGGGGCCTTGGTTCCGGCTTTCGATAAAAGTTTGTATTATGATGGTTTTACTTACGGCACTTGTGCTTTTTGTAATTTTTACCGCACGGAGATTTCTTTTGTTTTCATAGCAACCAGATTGCGTGCGGGAATGTCAAGTTACGATCCACGGCAACAATATTCGTAAGTACAACTAATTAGTTACGTCGTGCAAAAAAATATTTTAGTATGTCTAGGTAATTTTAGTATGTTTTAGTAGTATTTTAGTATGTCTGTGGCGTAGGGGTTGCGTTCGTTTCTCTCTCTTAGCGGGCCCGGGTTCGTTACGAGACAAGTTACCTACATGGGGTCAGAGACGAATGTCGGGTAGGCAAAGAGCCATCTAAGATTTGCTTAAACGCGATGAAACTTAATAAAATTAATTAATTATATGTAGCTATTGCTGTTGTGTAAATAAATATCTAAGTTACATAGACTGTAAAGTATTAAAAATAATAAAATCATGGTAAAGAAACTGGAAAAAAATCAGATCCCGTTTAAAAAGTCAGACTAAGGCACGAGGAATATACTACGGACCTAATCACTGAGTTAACTGTTTTCTGTGCAGTCCGGCACGGGTTTCTATATCATGTGAGAAATCGAAAATTGTATTAGATAATTGATATTAAATTTTATTGCTGAGTAACCTGAATATGTAAATTACAATCTTAAACATTTTAAGAAGAAAAAAATTGTTATATAATATTAATAGCACAATTTGTGTAATAATTGATTATAT